>LR738713.1:655237346-655258295 GCA_902687465.1 Secale cereale
CGCAGTAGCGAAATGAAAAAAAAAGAAATTTGAAACAAATTGCGAGTTTGATGTGTTTTAAAAATGTACAGCCCATTTCTTATTACTGTAGGCCATTTTCTCGGCCAGCCCAATGAAGTCTCCTTGTCTTGAAATATTTGCAGCCCAACAAGCCTGACAAAGCGACTTACTTGGCAAATCACAAAAAAACTGGGCTGTGGCCATGGACCCAGCTGCGGCAGTGGACCAAGTTGTCATCCTCTCCACATACAGTACTCTTCCGATGGAAGTCGGTCGTTGACCACATTGACCACGCCACACCGAGAGCACCAAGGCGGTGGATGACGGCGAGGCCTAGGAAGGGGATGACGCAGAGCCGGGGAAGATGCGGTAGTGGATGCCCACGCGGAGAGGAGTACGAGGGTTCACTAGTTCGGCTGCGGTGTGGGGCTACCGTCGCCGCAGAATAACAGGGGGTGTGGGTGAGTGGAGGGATGGCCTGGCTAGCGGTGGGAGTAGTATGGGGGCGGTGAGGCCTCCGCGGCAGCACAACTAGCCACGGGAGGCAGGAGCAGGCAACACGAACGACGCTGCTTTGGGCGGCTGGAGCAAGAAGACCAGAGGTTGAAGAAGCACTATGGCCGTTGGATGGACATCGTACGGTCACTGGAGCTAGAATTGTTCATATTGACTAACTTGACAAAGCCCTCCGTCCCCATCAACTTAGTGGGCCCACAAGTCAGCCACCCACTATGGTGGGTCCCAGCTAGCAGGGGGGTATTCATTTTTTTGTGCGTCATAAGGAGGCACTTCCTTGCGTGTGAAGATATAGCTGGCGGGTCCGACCTGGTAGTGGGGGGGACGTTTTTTCGCGAAATAAAGAAGGTCTTCCCTTGGGTCCTAGCTGTCAGGTGGAGGAATCATTATTTTGCGCGTAATAAGGAGGCATTTCCTTGCGTGCGGCCATGGACCCAGCTGTCAGCCTCTCCACATACAGTCCACTTCCGATGGATGTCGTTCATTGACCATGTTGACTAGGCCGCGCCGAGAGCACCAGGGTGGTGGAAGACGACGAGGCCTATGAAGGGAACGACACGGAGCCAAGGAAGACTCGGTAGTTGTTTCCCGCGCAGAGGAGTGCGAGGGTTTACTGGTTCGAATGCCGTCCCGAGAGAAAACATCAGGTGTGGCTGAGTAGAGGGATGGCTAGGCCAGCGATGGGAGTACGATGGGGTGGAGGGGCCTACGCGGCAGCACAGCCGGCCGTGCGGAGGAGAGAGCACGCAGTCCCGTCGGTGCTGGTTTGAGCGGCTAGAGCAGGAAGAGCAGAGATTGAAGAAGCACGACGGCCGTTGGATGGACATCCAACAATCACTGCTTGTGCGTCAACCTTTTTTTAGGAAAGCCTCAAACCTATGGAAAACATCATACAACCGATCTGCCATGATTTCTAATAATTTATAGCATTTTTTGCGAATTCTTAAGGTTTTTTGGAGCCCATATTCTTTTTGTTAGCATTACAGCCCATATTGTGGCCACGGTTAAAAAATTATACGAAATTTTGCATATTTCGGTGCGGTCCAAACTGTTTTTAATCCCGAAATTTCGAGTCACATTGAAACTGATTTAAAAAAATGTATATCAATATAAAATCAAACAAATTGTCCATGCATAAAAATTAATGCAAATTAAAATCTCGAAATGAAAAAAATAGATTTGAAACTAATTGCCGGTTTGATGTGTTTAAAAAATGTACAACACATTTCTCATTATTGATAGGCCATTTCTCGTCTAGCCGAATGAAGCTCTCCTCGTCTTGAAAGATTTGCAGCCCAACAGGCCTGACAATGCGACTTACTTGCCAAATCACAAAAAAAACTGGGTTAGCCATTTTCAGAAAGAAAAAAAAAACTACTGGGCTGGTCAGTGATAAACATAAAACAGAAGGTTGTCTAGACAAGCGAGAGTGCCCCGCACAGCCTAGTTGAGACCCTGCTTCCGTCTCAAAAACAAATTAGATAAATGCCACTGCAATTTCCAAACTTAAAAAAATGACACTGCAATTTTTGCAAACTTTGGAAAACGCCACTGCAATTTGCAAACTTTGAAAAACGCCACTCCAGACTTCGAAAAATGCCACTGGAAATGGCATGAAATAGCATTTTTCAAAGTTCGGAAATTACAGTGGCATTTCTCATAAAAACAAGATTTGGAGTGGCATTTATCAAATTAACCCAAAACAAAAATAATTGTGCGAGCGGCTGACAGAGCTGCTGGGTCCCTGCTGTCAGCCGCTCGTTGTGCAATTCTCTCGTTTATTGACTACGTTGACAATGGCATGGGACCCAGATGTCAGAAATCCATTAGGAGGAGCCATTTTTTTATTGGCTTGAAATAAGGAGGCACTTGCTAGCGTACTGCCATGACCTTGGCGGGTCTCTGCTGTTATCCTCTCCACGTACAATCATCTCCTGATTGTGTACGCGTCAACTTGGTAGGCCCACAAGTCAGCCTCTAAACCCGTGGAGGACAAATACAACCCATTTAAAAAAATAACAACCCATTCCATACGTTCAAAAGGAAAGTTCAACATTCAGAGCAAAGTAACAGGACTGATCCACATATAGAGTACTGAACTTCCACGTTGACAACCATCATAGACAAATTAACTATCTACTCCCACAAATACTCTTGTAGCGTACAAGTACTAACTTACTCTTAGCTAACTAGACGATGCCGGCTGCCATCTGCGATACACGCTAAACGCCGGCACCGGCGTCCTCCGCCTCGCCTCGGACTTGCCAGAGGTGCGATAGGGCGCATTGCTCGAGCGCGTTGGCCCTTTCCATGCCGGTGTGGTCCACGGAAGCTTCGGCTTCTAAGCGGGAAACCAACGTGACGAGCTGGTAGTAAAAATTGGCATCGTAAACGCGTGCGTGCCCGACAGCCTCCGGGGCTATTTGCCGGGCGTTGGCCTCCACGTAGTCGGCCCAGTTGCGGGCGCTCTACTGGCTACTCAGAGTGTCGGTGCGCTGCTGCTCCATGTCCCACTTGCGGCGCAAATCGGCGATAGGCTGCCCCTCCGCCAAGCGGTCGCGCTCCAACCACTCCTGCTCCTTCGCCAGGCCCATATGCTCACTGGCGGCTGGCAACTAATTCCGATGGATCACCACTTCCTGTCTATATACAGCCCACTGTTGATGTTACTACTGAGGGAGCAGGTGTAGTCTCCCATGGTCGCACTCTCCGGACCTATTCCAACACCCGTTGCATGGTATTCGGGATGGATACTAGTGTGCTAGCGCCAACACCTTCTCCCTGGTACAGTATTGATAGTCTTGGAGCAAACACGCTCTTCCTTGGACAAAACTATCCAATGATGGTGAAAGGCGATCCAACTGTTGTTGACACAACGTTACTACCATTTATGAGAAGCAACTGTATCTATACGTTAGACATTGCAGTGGCTCCCTACCCTGGTCGTGATATAGTAGGCCGCTTCAGCCTAGATGATCAGTCCTGCGTAGGTCTCGAGATTGACACTAGCTGGCCCTTCTCAAAGCAAGTGTTTCCAGCGCTGAGGATTGGTTGAGTTGAAGTTCATTTCATTGCTTGTTATTTGTTGTGTGCTGAAAAATTTAGTATTCATAATGTATCCTCGTTCTCGTTGTGGGTTGATGACCTGTTGTAGGTAAGAAAATGATATGCCTGTGATAAACTTACTAAATTGATGAATGGCTTTCGGGTCGCTTCCCTGAGTGGGTGCTGCGACGAGGAATTTTTTTCCCGAATACATAATTGTACGTGCATTGCAACATATTATCAGATGAGGCCAATCAACAATAGTACACTATTTGTACTAGCTTCACATGTTGCACTATCTCTACATCTACGTACGTAATACAACAAGTTTTAAACTTGAGACCAGCCACCCATCCTCAAAAAGAACACTTTTTAACCTAGCACAGACTCCAGAAAATTTGGCCATAGTGTGAGGTGGGCCATATGTTAATGTGTCCGCTGTACGTAACCAGCACCTCGAATCCTCGATACTACTACTATAAGTAGTAGGAGTAAGCATGGGCCAGAACAAGCATTCACGTCCAGGAGTACGACACACGCCACCAGCACGACTTCCATCTGACACCATATTTGTTGGAGTCTGTGCTACAACAATCTCTTCAACCTCTTCGTTTCTCTAACTCAGCCATCGCGCGGCGGGCGAGGTGGGGGTTTGCCGATAGTCGGTTTCCTCAACTGCGGTCCCACTTGTAAGTCCAACTCCAACGCACGACCCCAAACGGACCTCCGTTTTGTCGTGCGCCGAACGCACGGACGCATCGCGGCCGCGTACATTTATCTTTGCAAACACATATCGTTTTTTCATCATTGATTTTTTGGTACATGGAAGTACATCATCAAAATTTTAACTAGAAAAACAAGAACCACAAGAATACATTTTAGAAGATATCTAACTTCCATAACTGCTCCTGTAAGTTGGATTAGTGCCTTCTTGATACATTCATTGTTGATCTATGGTGGCTTGATCCTGCGTGCTTCTTTCTTCTCCGATTGTAAAGAAGTAGATGTGTCTAGCCTCAATTCTATCAACAAGTGCACTAGTCTCATCTCTAGCCTCTATGCTAGCTAAAAGTGCTAGAACATCTACTAAATTGCGCTCTATCAATATATCGTTGTACTCTTCTTCCCAATACCAAACTTGCATCCATTCTACTCAATAAAATTTTAAGTTAGCACAACTAGTCTAATCCGAGAGCACTGCCGAATATTTGGTTGAGTTCTTCCTCCTTTTGCCGACACATGGGACATCCAGCATCCAGGTCGTGTCATGCAAGATAATAGAGTGGTAGTTGAAGCCACGTGATGTGCATCTTGGGTTAAATTGTAAATAGAATCTTACTACTCATAAGTAACTCCAAAAGCGGCCACCAAAGATCTTTATTGGATTTGCTTTTCATCACCAGCACGTCGAGGTGAAAGATGTGCAGGTTCAGTGGGTCCTCTTGCATTTTCACTGACATGTGGGACCGGATATGAGCAAACAGACGATGGGCTCCGCGCGTCTGCTGGCTGGCTGAGAAGAGAGATAGAGGAGGGCTGAGCAAGGACTCGAGGAAATTTTTTCTACTTAACCAGCACCTCTATATAGTAGGATGGCATGGGCCATAACTAGCATTCATGTCTAGCAGTACGGCACACGCCACCAACACGAGTCCCATCCCACACCAATTTTCTTCGAGTCCGTGCTACAACCATCTCTTCTCCATCCTGTTTTCTCAGCCATCGCGCGGTGGGCGGGGTGGGGGTTTGCCGATAGTCAGTTAACTCAACTTCGGTCCCACTTGTAAGTTAAAAAGCAACACATCACGCATTCCCCCTTGAGTGGCGTGCCGGACCAACCGTGTGGGGGTGCGACGCGAACACATCAGGCTTTTCCTTTTGAACTTGTAACTTGTAAAATTTGGTTCTGCTGCATGGCGAGACCGATAGATAGAAATAATGATTTGCCCTAGAGTAATGAGAAGTTTGGTACTGGTGCGGTTCATGCATGGAGTACGTAGGAAAACTACGAAGGTGATGCGAAAGGTAAGATAATTACTAGTAGTACCATATACTACTACATGGATTTGACGGAAAGATAAAGATACATACGGATCCATCAACGACATCCTCACGCCCTAGTGCACCCTGTCACCAACCGACGTGTGAGGAGCAGCAGCGTTGGCGGCAAACTCAACGTGCTTCTGAACAATGTCATCCAAGGTTGCCCTGCGGTCCAAGAAGGCCAGTCCTCTTGCATGTAGTAGTCCTTGTGGACGATTTGCGCGTAGATGTGGGTGATTATGTCGATGGTGTCTTGCCGCGCCAGGCGCTGTGTGGCGAGCGCGACCTCGAGGTGGACATTCTCCGGCTCAACGGCGGGCAGTCGCAAGGCCACCAGTGCATCGAAGAGGTTGTCACCATAGAGGCCGTTGAGGGTGGCAGGCATCGCAGAGCCTCGGCGCGTGGGCTGGAGGCGTACGTCAAGGTCGTCCGCGAGCTTCTTGACGACGATGAACTTGTCGAGGAAGCCGACGAGGAGACGAAGCCATCGAATAACGAGACGAAGCTGTCTTCCAAGCGGCCCCTCGCCCTGGCGGCCTGAAGCACTACCTGGAGACGTTCCTCGGTGTCGGGCCGCAGGCCGGCGTCGTGGACCAACTGGCATAGCCGGCTGATGCTCGCGCTCATCGCCTCCATGGGTCTAGCTTCTAGTCAACTAATCTTGTGATTGGAGTGATCACTCTTGCCCTTGGGCGCGTAGGTGCGTAGGATTTCGTAGATTGGACTGGCGGGAGCCTTTATATGAGAAGTGCAGACTGTGTTGAATTCACGTGCGTGTTGGCCATCTACTCCTCGCCCCTCTACTACACCTGTCTTTGGCCGTATGACAGGTTGGCCAGCCACCCGTTGGGCCCACGTGTTATACAACCAAAGGCAGGTGCAGTAAGTCAATGAAGATGCATCCCCCTCCGTGCCCGTGCATGCTTTCAATGACTTGAGACTACCAAACATCACATGTAGTGGTTAGTTAATTGCATGTAATCCTATTAAGTAGCAAAAAGACATTAAGTTATATCGCCGATAGGAATAAAACAATACACCATGTATTTATTTACAGACGGAGTAGTACATTTTTTGTGACATCCATTATTAGATATTGCTATTCAAATACTAAATCCAGATGGATGTGGTAGTACTACTAAATCTAGACGGTGGTGCTAGTACTACTAGTAGTAGTACTACCAATGTAGTAGCACTTTACTACTCGTTGGTCAAATTATTACGTGCTGCTCCTCACAGTGAAGTGACAAGACCGTACACCGGAGATGACACCTGAGTATAGGTGCCATCTTCAGCATACCATAGTGAGCCTCACCGTCTACAGTCACTATCATCATGGCTGTAAACCTAGCCTGCTTACAACTAGCCGTGTTCGACATAATTTCCCGTGCGTGGATGCCCGTGCATTGCACGGAACACCAAGATTGGTTGGCTGGACGGCGCGGCAGCGGCCATTGCGCCAGATTTTTCCACGGCCTTCTAGATGTGGTGGGGAGGAGATAAGGCTGATTGTGAGAGACAAGGAGTTGTTTGTAAATAGCGAACCACTGCGGGCATCTTTTTGCAAAACTGGAGAAGTTTGGTTCGTATGCGTCAGATCTAGATCCGACGGCTATTGGTGAAAGATGGCAGGCACAACATCATCACCAACTCAGGACCAGTTTGATTACCGTATTTTGAAAACGCAGGAATAGGACACAACAATATTACAAGTTTCAAATTGATATTACAAATGTTTGGAGTAATGCTGCACCTACGAAGAGGGAATTACTAGGAAGCTTACGTAAGAACTTTCGTCACTTTAGGTGGATGCAGCATAATCGTACAAACTAAAATCCACCGCCTTGACAAGTCACTAATGGGCAAATAACTTTTGAGTCTCTCGCCACCTGATGTTTCAAAAACAAATTCAGCTTCTGCGGAGACTTTGTCATTTAGGCTTAGATGCTTGCGGTGATCAGCATGCCATTCATTGTTGCGCAAGAGAACGCCAAACCTCATTACCTTGAGCACACTTGCCTCCAGAACAAAGAACCTGGCCAATTTAGTCTCAGATGTGCTGCCTCGATAGTCAATCAAATCAACTTCTGTAGTAGGAGTAGTAGGGTGGCATGGGCCAGAACAAGCATTCACGTCCAGGAGTACGTCACACGCCACCAGCACGACTTCCATCTGACACCATATTTGTTGGGGTCTGTGCTACATCAATCTCTTCAACCTTGTCGTTTCTCTAACTCAGCCATCGCGCGATGGGCGAGGTGGGTGTTTTTGCCGATTGTGTAACACCCCAAATTTTTGAGTTGGTTTTTCTTTCAAACTTTTGGCCTTTTAGGAAGGGGATTGTTTGATCTTTTCTTTTGCCCTTCTAAAATTCCTTTTGGCCAAAGTTTGTGTGTCTTCTCAAGCTTGGTTTTTGGCCTTGAAGTTTTTCTCTTGTGTTTGGCTCAAGCACAAGTTGAGTTTCAAAAGAAGTTGTTTGAGTTCTCCCTTCTTGATTTAAACCTCCCAAGTGTAACCTTGGACTTATCTCCCCTCCAACCTTCATCTTGCCATGATCCCAACAGAAATAATTCTCCCCAAGACTCTCTCCACACCTTGTGACAAGTCTCTCATGAATTCTAGTAGGTTGTAAGCTTATTGGGATTTTTCTCCTATTTATTTCACTCCAAAACAAATTATGTCTTTTATAGTGGACCTTGGTGATTTACAAAGGAGCCACCATGTCTATCTAGTTATTTGACTCCAAACCGACTCTCCTAGATAGTCCTTAGTACCCACAACCTAGATCCATCTTGTTTCACTGGTCCATAGTTCAAAATTTTCAAATTTCACCTACTGCAAGTTTGGACCAGATTTGCAAAATTTGGTGAAATTGATATTTATATTCTCCCAAAAATTCTGTGAAAAATCAGGCAGCCTCTATATACATCAAGAGGCCACTCCACCAAAGATCAGCCCTAGAGGCCTTTCACACATGCCACAATCATGTCATCAAACACCTAACCTACACTGGTCTGTCAAGTTCAGAGCTGTTAACTGAAACTGTCGGCAGTTCGACAGTTCGTCAGGCGCAGCGACAAAACTCATTTGTACTTCCTTGGGTCGACGCTGCACTGCAGCTTCTTCTTATCCATGCGCCGCACGCTCGCTTGACCGTTTCTGGGCGTCGTTAGCGCCCTGGCCCGACCGCGCCGGCGACTGCCACGGCCACAGCGCCGCCCGTGGCGGCTGACAGAAGCTACCACCGCAGCTCAACGCCGTTCGGCGCCGCCCAGACCACCCCAGTGCTCCGCGTGTCCATCTCCACAGCCGACGCACGCCTGGCACGCCGCCGCCGTGGCCTGGCACGCGCAGAGCGCCGTTTCTGCCGCCGACGTGCCGCGCAGCCGTTCCGTCGAGGACAGGCCGTAACTCCACCTCTCCTGCTGAGTTAGGCGCGGGAATGGAACCCCTACAGCTCCTAGATGATGCTCATGTCCCTAACCGCGCCATCCGACCACTACAGCGCCGTAATTGGCTCGCCGGACATATCCGTTCGCGGCAGCCACCTCGAGCCGCCTATAAAAGGGCACCCCAGAGCTCGTTCTCGAGCCCACACATCCTCACTACCTCCCTTGACCACGCCCAGCCTCTGGAAGAGTCCCGAGAGGCCCTTCTTCCCCAGCTCCGGCCAGCTACCTCCGCCTCGGGCTCCAGCTCCGTTCACTCCGGTGAGGGCTTCTCCGCCGCTGTGGACTCGGGCGTAGCATCCTGGCATCCACCTAGGCCTAACCCCCACCTCAATTTCACCCTAGGAACCCTCTCCGACGAGGTCCAGGACCACCCGAGCCACCGTCCGCCGGAGACAGGGTCGCCGTCCACGTGGGGCTCGCCGGCACCCAACTCTACCACCGTTCGACGCGGAAGACCATCGTGAAGCCGTAGGTACCTTCCCCCTCCCCTAACTCGCCGTGGATCGACGCCGGCGATCACCGCGGCACCAGCGCCGGTGCGGCTCTGTTTCCATTTTCAAACCTCACAAGTGGGGCCCTCTGTCAGCCTCTCATATCTCCCCCTCGAACCATTTTCTATTAGCGTATTCGGGCAAAGTGCGTTTTCCTGTGCGGTTGACGCACTGCATACCGTTTCGCTTTGTTATTTTCTGTTCTAGCCCCTAGATCTTTTCTATTTCATTACAGATGGGTCCTTGGACAGAAACCTTAATAACTTTTAAACTAAAAATGAGTTTGAGTTGATTATTTTTCTGTCCTCTTTAGTTTTCTTCCTAGTTTTTTGTCATATTTATGTAGAAATTTGTGGGAGAAACTTTATTTGCACGCGCGGTATTTATGTTAGTATGTATTTTGTTGAATACATAGATACCGGAGGCCGTGACGGAGACGCGAATCACACCGAGTTAGGCTCCGACTTCTCTGAACCAGGCAAGCATGTTTGAACCTTTGATATGATGATTGTGTTGCATGTTGCTCGAGCTGTTCTTCGCATAAGCATGGTCATATAAGCATATGTGTATGGTTATATTTCATGCAAGTAAGCCTCGGGTTAGTCCCGAAGGAAAATGTTGAACCACCCCGATCATATGGTGATATGATGGGTGGAATGCTGGTATTGTTGGAGCATGCCAGTAGTTGGTTAACTCAGTATCAACGGAGGTCATGTCATGATTCCGTTTGTCTCCTTTTCGGTACTATCATAGGCCGTCCGTTGGGATTACGGTCTAGTCAGTTGTAAACCACTTCCCGAGTACACACCAAGTAGAGGGGCCGGGATGAGGGTTCCATGGCCCTGGATTAAAGCCCGTCATCCGGTCAGGGGGCATGGGTGTTTCCGGTTGGGACCGAGAGGGGGGCACCACTTAGAGCGCGCATATATAAATTTGATCCCATGCTATTCGAGGTTGTAGCCACCCCGTCTTAAAGTTTTTCGTGAATGTCGACGCGGGTGATTCCGGACGACAGGATGTTAAATGGGTGTGTACTGGTTAGTTGGGTTTCCACTAAAATGCCGTAGACGGGACTAGCCCATGTGGCTAGTAGAACCCGTTGGCTATGAGTTAATAGTACAATCTCTGCAGAGGTAAACTCCTTCAGTAGCCATGTTTATGGCCTAGGGTCAATCTTCATGTCAACCCGATGACCGTCTCTAGTATATTCTTGTTGGTAACCAAAATAGTATTTTCATCAAGTTCATTTGGTAGATGAACTCACTACTATCTCTGTATTGATTTACTTTCAGAAGTATTCCAACATTGTACTGCTGTTATTTATAAGCTCTTTCTGTGATGTCGCTCAAACGTCCGACTGTGGCATTATTTTCTTTTATAAGCCCTTTATGTGATGTCGCTCAGACGTCCGACTGTGGCATTATTTTCTTTTATAAGTCCTTTATGTGATGTCGCTCAGACGGCCGACTGTGGCAGTATTTTCTTTTATAAGCCCTTTATGTTATGTCGCTTAGACGTCCGACTGTGGCATTATTTTCATTTATAAGCCCTTTATGTGATGTCGCTCAGACGTCCGACTGTGGCATTCTTTTATTTATAAGCCCTTTATGTGATGTCGCTCAGACGTCCGACTGAGGCATTCTTGTTATTTATTTCGCTATAAGCCCTTTATGTGGTGTCGCTCTGACGCCCGACTGTGGCCTCTTATCATTTATTATTTTCCTACGAGGCGTCACCCAGACCCTCGTTTGGTCTCTTTATTTTTATCTTTTGGATTTCGGGATGATTACCTCCCGACTTCCATCTTTACCTTCAGCGCATTCATATATTATTCCGGTCACATTTTTGCTGGAATACTCATATGCATCATGTTGGCATTTATTATATTTTAAGTCCGAACTGTCTTGCGAGTACATTCAAAGTACTCACCTGGCTTGTTGATTTGGCCAGATGTGGACGAAGGCGATCTCATGGATGAAGAATTCGATAGCGAGTCCGACGCTTAGAGGGGTCCCAGTCAGTCCATTGTGATCCTGGAGTTGATCACTATTTTATAACCGCTTCCGCCTTCCACCAAATAAATTCATTGGGTCTCACTCCAACACCCGATGAACTATATTATATTGGAGTCACATCACCCACTTCACTATGACATATTCCACCACCTTTTATTATGAGTCAGTAGTATGCCACCCTGCCTTGTGTCATATCCGCCTTTATGTATTATATTGGCGCGCTTGTAATAAAATTGTTGAGCAACCTCCAGCTCAACCCTGTATAATTTTTAGTGTACTAGATTTCTGTATCGAGGATTTGTCTGCCAGCAGGAAATAATATCCCTCGTTGGTTTAATAAAAAGGTCGGTCTTCCGGTAATTATTTTACTGAAGGACCGGTCCTGACAACCTTGGTACCAGAGCCAGGCTGACTGTAGGAAGCCACTAGGTGCGCTCGCTAATCGGTTATTAGCGAAAAATTTGCTTTTCAGCATTTTTACATCTGTAGCAATTTTCTGTTGGTCAGCATAAATTTATGGCCTGACTATTCGGAATTTTTGTCTACTTTTGTAGATGGCCAGCAACGACTATGATGCACAGGTGTTCGCCAACATTCCTGATGGGTTTGTCAAGCTCCTCTTCGCCATCACCAAAGTCGCGATCGGGCCATCCACTCGTCCCGTGTTTACACTCTACCGTCACAAGCTCAACGACAGCGTGTTTATGCCTCAGGTTGTGGTACACTTCAAAGGTGGGCGTTCTAAAGCGCGCCGCCTTTGATTTGTGAGCAGAGCCTTGCCTACGGAGAGGCATGCCATGCAGATGGCTGCCCGTGAGGCGATAGCTCGTCTCCGGGACATCCTTCTTTCGATGATGACTCGTCGTTTCCGTTACCTCCCATGCCACGTGCCTTATACGTGTCACTATGCATTTGCATGCACAAATGGGTAGCGTGACAAAGCCATTGAATCAATGGTTGAGTACCTCAAGGCACTTGAGGCAGCCTTTGATAATTTGGTGGACGACCTGGTGGCCACCCATATGGAGTTGGTCCAAAGTGGCTCCGCCAATAGGAGGGAGCTGCACCATACTGCACCACCAATGACATTTGTATAGTCCGCCGCATCCTATGCACCTTCCATCATAGCCACCGCTCGCCGCCTGCCTACCACTGAGGAGTTTGACCAAGTCATTGCTCCTACTCCAGTCATAGCTGCACCGCCTGCTGCACCTGCTTCGACACCTCGTACTCTTACTCCGCGCCGGGAGCCCATCAGTGAGGAGGAAGTTGAGTGTCCAGCACCACTGGGCCTTACCCTCGGCAGGTCGAGGGAAATCTTCAACATCTTCGACTAGAGCGTCATTCCGCGATGCACCGCGCTCGCTTGTAATATTTGTGCATTTGTAAAATAGGTTGATGGGAGTAGTCTGTTTGCGCATCATGTAGGATCTTGGAGGAGTGCACTAGCTTTAAATAACATTTCAGGATGTGTACGCACACCCTGAGTGGCATATGTATAATTAGAACCGGCGTGTAATATATGTACTAGCAGCCTTCTCCGTGCGCAATCAACTGGTTTATTTCAAAAATCTTTTTTTTAACTCGTGTTTGATCGCTTTGGCAAAATCTTGGTTTATTTGGCTGCTCGGTTTTTCTCAGGATTTCTTGCTTTATTACCCCCAGAGTAAGAAATGACTCGTCCCTGGACACGTTCCATGCCGAGTCCGCCGGAAGAAAATTATGGCACACAGACAAACAACAATTTCTCACAGGGGCAGTCAAGTCAGCAGGGCAGTGAGACATCATTTTCTCAAGTGTGTCGTCTTTACGAGGAAAGTCAGCAACAGCACCAAGAAATGATGAACCATGTCATTAACATGGGAAATCACCGCGAGCGATACCAACAGCACTCAAAATTGTCTGAATTTCAGAAGATGCGTCCAACAACATTTTCGCACACCGACAAGCCTCTTCAGGCCGATGATTGGCTTCGAGATATTGAGAGGAAATTAATCGTGGCACAATGCTCAGACCGTGAAAAAGTTCTTTACGCACCACATTACCTTGCTGGAGCAGCCGCGTCATGGTGGGAAAATTTTCTGCTTATGCATCCCGACATATATAATATCACCTGGGAAGATTTCAAAGAAGGCTTTCGTGGGGCACACATCCCTAAGAGTATTATGAAAATCAAGAAAATAGAATTTGATGATCTCAAGCAAAGAGGCATGACAGTACAGGAGTACAACAGTCAGTTTGTGCAGTTATCACGTTATGCCAACGAAGAGTGAATGACGGAAAATAAGAAGATGGAGAAATTCTTGGACGGACTGGCGCCAGCACTAAAATGTCAGTTAGTCGTACACACTTTTCCAGATTTCAAGACACTGGTAGACAAAGCCATTACATTGGAAAATGAATGTCACAGTCTGGAAGACATTCGCAAGAGAAAAAGGGATCAGACCAACCACCCCCGCAACAACAAGAATAAAATAAATTTCCAGAGGAACGGGGCGAACAGGCCCCAGACCAACGACACACTTCCAAATAAGAATTTTCATGCAAGAGACAATGATTTCACCTATCGTCCGGGTGTAACCTGCTACGCCTGTGGAGAAGAGGGACACTATGCTAAACAGTGCCCAAAGCCAAGAAAATCAACGCCAAAGCCAAACAGCAACGGGAACAATTTCGCGCCCAAGCGTAGCAATTTCAACCCCAATAACAATCACAGGAAATGCCACCTGAACCATGTGACCAAGGAGCAGGCACAGGATGCACCGGATATCGTACTCGGTACGTTCCCTGTCAACACAATACCCGCCACGGTTTTGTTTGATTCTAGAGCTTCTGATTCGTTTATTTTAAGAGTTTTGCTTTGCAACATGGTTTTTCAATGCTACCCTTGGGAAAATCAATGACCATCAAGTCCCGCGGAAGTAAGCAGATCACTCAGAATTACTGCCAAGGTTTGATAATTGAAATTGAGGGATTAAAGTTTCACGCAAACCTCATCGTGTTGGAAAACAAAGGACTGGATGTTATCCTGGGTATGGATTGGCTAACCACCAATAAAGGATTTATCGACTGCTTCAACAGGACAGTGATTCTTACTCATCATCATGGAAAAACAATAAGGGTCGCAGCTCAGGAAAGACCGGTGTCACGGTAACCAAAATTAAATAAAGTTGATACATCTGAGTAAGCAAGGTTCCAGTTGTATGTGAATTTCCGGACGTATTTCCGAAGAATTACCAGGCATGCCGCCAGACAGAGAAATAGAATTCATTATTGAGCTAGCACCGGGAACCACCCCCATATATAAGAAACCATACAGAATGGCACCATCCGAGTTGGTTGAATTAAAGAAGCAAATAAAGGAACTGCTAGACAAAGGATTTATACGGGCCAGCTCCTCGCCTTGGGGTTCGCCGGCATTATTTGCCAAAAAGAAGGATGGGACCATGAGGTTGTGTATAGACTACCCAGCACTCAACATGGTCACAATCAAGAACAAATATCCGATGCCACGGATAAATGATTTATTTGACCAGCTCGCGCAAGCCAAGGTTTTCTCAAAGGTTGATCTAAGATCGGGTTATAATCAACTGAAAGTACGGACAGAAGATATCCCAAAGACAGCGTTCACCTCAAGATACAGACTTTATGAATTTACAGTGGTGCCGTTCAGACTGACCAACGCCCCCGCATATGTCGTCCACCTCATGAACATGGTATTTATGAAATTCATGGACAAATTTGTGGTGGTATTTATTGATGATATTTTGGTATATTCTAAGACACCGGAAGAACATGCTGAACACCTCCGCATTGTACTGGGAGAATTAAGGAAACACCAACTTTACGCCAAATTCAGCAAATGTGAATTTTGGTTGAGACAAGTGGGTTTTCTGGGACACGTATTAACACAAGAAGGAATTGCTGTGGACCCAGATAAAGTCAAGGCTGTACTTGGCTGGAAATCGCCAGCCAGTGTAATGGATATACGCAGTTTCCTCAGTATGACCGGATATTACAGAAGGTTTATTGAAGGGTTTTCCACCATAGCCAAACCAATGACATAGCTACTCAAGAAGGATAAGAATTTCGTGTGGACCGAAGCATGTGAGAAAAGCTTCCAAGAGCTCAAAAAGAGGCTAACGACAGCCCCAGTATTAATTGTACCAGACATAAACAAGAATTTTGAAGTATACTCCGACGCATCCCGGAAAGGCCTCGGATGCATACTGATGCAAGAAGGCAAAGTAGTACGCTTCCCGGCAACTGCGGAAACACGAAGAAAACTATCCTACTCACGATTTGGAGTTGGCAGTAGTCATTCATGCACTCAAGGAATGGACACACTTTTTGCTTGGAAATCGCTGTGAAATATATACGGACCATAAGAGCCTCAGCTATATTTTCACACAGCCAGATCTCAATTTACGACAACGACGCTGGCTGGAACTGGCAAAAGATTACGACGTTGGTATCCACTATCACCTAGGGAAAGCAAACGTGGTAGCAGATGCTCTCAGCCGTAACCCCAGCCCGAACAGCGGTAGCATACAGAACCTGAGACCCGAATTTCAGCGAGAATTTGCCAGACTCAACCTAATGATGGTCACGGAAGGTGAAGTATCCAAGCTAGAAATACAGCCTACACTTATAGAGCAAATAAAGAAGGCTCAGCAAGGACACCCCAGCATCGAAGGGATAAAAAGAAAAGTAAGTCAGGGCAAGGCCTCTGAATTCATCATAGACAGTGAAGGAATATTATGGTTCGGAGATAGACTTTGCATACCAAATAGCAACGACCTTAAGCAGCTAATTCTAGCAGAAAGCCACACCGCTCCATACTCGATCCACCCTGTAGGTACAAAAATGTACAAGGATATTCAGGAAAGATTTTGGTGGCACGGCATGAAGAGTGATATAGCGACTTTTATTGCATGCTGCGATTCATGTCAATGCATTAAAGCCGAGCACCAAAAACCCGCAGGGCTGTTACAGCCAAACAAGATACCAGAATGGAAATGGGACGATATTGGAATGGATTTTATTGTTGGACTACCACGGTCACAACACGATAACGATGCCATATGGGTCATCATAGATAGACTGACCAAGGAGGCACATTTCATATCCGTCAAGACAACGCACGCCACTCAGAAGCTCGCCAAGCTTTGCATCGCCCGGATAGTATGCCTACATGGTGTTCCCAAGACTATAATATCCGACAGGGACACTCAGTTCGTCTCAAAATTTTGGGACCAGTTGCAGCAAGCCCTCGGGACACAACTAACATTCAGCACGGCTTACCACCCCCAGACTGGAGGACAAACGGAACGAGTAAATCAAATACTGGAAGACATGCTAAGGGCATGTGTCCTCACCTATGGGGCCAGTTGGGAGGAAAGCTTACCATATGCCGAGTTCGCATATAACAATAGTTACCAAGCTAGCCTGCAGATGGCACCTTTCCAAGCCTTGTATGGACGAAGATGCCGTACTCCATTGAATTGGTCGGAAACAGGGCAAAGTCGCATATTCGGCCCAAATATGTTAAAGGAAGCCGAGGAGAGAGTAAAAATGATACGGGATCGACTCAAGACCGCCCTAAGCCGACAAAAGAGCTATTACGATCAAAAGCATCGGGAAATAAGTTTTGAGCCCGGTGACGACGTATACTTACGTGTGTCACCGATGAGAGGACTACAACGATTCCAAGTCAAAGGGAAACTAGCACCACGATTCATCGGACCCTTCCGTATAGTTGCACGAAGAGGCACAGAAGCTTACCAACTAGACCTCCCCAAGGAACTGTCCGACGTCCACGACGTATTCCACATCTCGCAACTACTGAAGTGTGTAAGCAACCCAGAGAAACATGTGTGGCATGAAAACCTGCATGTGCAACCAGACCTCACCACCGAGAACACCCAGTAAAGATTTTGGAGGAGTCTGAAAGGAAGACCCATCAGAAAACTATTAGATTTCTCAAAGTTCAGTGGAGTAATCACACAGAGGATGAGGCAACGTGGGAAAGGGAAGATTTTCTTCGGACAAAACATCCACACCTATTTGAGGATCAGCTGAAATCTCGGGGACGAGATTTTTCGTAAGAGTGTAGGTGTTGTAACACCCCAAATTTTTGAGTTGGTTTTTCTTTCAAACTTTTTGCCTTTTTGGAAGGGGATTGTTTGATCTTATCTTTTGCCTTTCTAAAATTCCTTTTGGCCAAAGTTTGTGTGTCTTGTCAATCTTGGTTTTTGGCCTTGAAGTTTTTCTCTTGTGTTTGGCTCAAGCACAAGTTGAGTTTCAAAAGAAGTTGTTTGAGTTCTCCCTTCTTGATTTAAACCTCCCTAGTTTAACCTTGGACTTATCTCCCCTCCAACCTTCATCTTGCCATGATCCCAACAGAAATAATTCTCCCCAAGACTCTCTCCACACCTTGTGACAAGTCTCTCATGAATTTCAGTAGGTTGTAAGCTTATTGGGATTTTTCTCCTATTTATTTCACTCCAAAACAAATTCTGTCTTTTATAGTGGACCTTGGTCATTTACAAAGGAGCCACCATGTCCATCTAGTTATTTGACTCCAAACCAACCCTCCTAGATAGTCCTTAGTACCCACAACCTAGATCCATCTTGTTTCACTGGTCCATAGTTCAAAATTATCAAATTTCACCTACTGCAAGTTTGGACCAGATTTGCAAAATTTGGTGAAATTCATATTTATATTCTCCCAAAAATTCTGTGAAAAATCAGGCAGCCTCTAGATACATCAAGAGGCCACGCCACCAAAGATCAGCCCTAGGGGCAATGCACACATGCCAGAATCATTTCATCAAACACCTAACCTACACTGTTCTGTCAAGTTCAGAGCTGTTAACTGAAACTGTCGACAATTCGACAGTTCGTCAGTTTCGACAGTTCGTCAGTTTCGACAGTTCGTCAGGCGTAGCGACAAAACTCGTCTGTACCTCCTTGGATCGAAGCTGAACTGCAGCTTCTTCTTATCCATGCGCCGCACGCTCGCTTGGCCGTTTCTGGGCGTCGGTGGCGCCCTGGACCGACCGCGCCGGCGACTGCCACGGCCACAGCGCCGCCCGTGGCGGCTGACAGAAGCTACCACCGCAGCTCAACGCCGTTCGGCGCCGCGCAGACCACCCCAGTGCTCCCCGTGTCCATCTCCACAGCCAACGCATGTCTGGCACGCCGTCGTCGTGGCCTGGCAAGTGCAGAGCGCCGTTTCTGCCGCCGACGAGCCGCGCGGCCGTTCCGTCGAGGACAGGCCGTAACTCCACCTCTCCTGCTGAGTTAGGCGCAGGAATGGAACCCCTACAGCTCCAGATGATGCTCAAGTCCCTTACCCCGCCGTCCGACCACTGCAGCGCCGTAATTGGCTCGCCGGACTTATCCGTTCGCGGCAGCCACCTCGAGCCGCCTATAAAAGGGCACCCCAGAGCTCGTTCTCGAGCCCACACATCCTCACTACCTCCCTTGACCACGCCCAGCCTCTGGAAGAGCCCCGAGAGGCCCTTCTTCCCCAGGTCCGGCCAGCTACCTCCGCCTCGGGCTCCAGCTCCGTTCACTCCGGTGAGGGCTTCTCCGCCACCGTGGACTCGGGCGTAGCATCCAGGCATCCACCTGGGCCTAACCCCCACCTCAATTTCACCCCAGGAAGCCTCTTCGACGAGGTCAACGACCACCCGAGCCGCCGTCCGCCGGAGACAGGGTCGCCGTCGTTGTGGGTCTCGCCGGCACCCAACTCTACCATCGTTCGACACGGAAGACCACCGTGAAGCCGTATGTACCTTCCCCCTCCCCTAACTCGCCGTGGGTTGACGCCGGCGATCACCGCGGCACCGGCGCCGGCTCGGCTCTGTTTCCATTTTCAAACCTGACAAGTGGGGCCCTCTGTCAGCCTCTCATATCTCCCCCTCGAACCGTTTTCTGTTAGCGTATTCGGGCAAAGTGCGTTTTCCTCTGCGGTTGACGCACTGCATACCGTTTCGCTTTGTTATTTTCTGTTCTAGCCCCTGGATCTTTTATGTTTCATTACAGATGGGTCCTTGGACAGAAACCTTAATATCTTTTAAACTAAAAATGAGTTTGAGCTGGTTCTTTTTCTGTCCTCTTTAGTTTTCTGCCTAGTTTGTTTTTCATATTTATGTAGAAATTTTTGGGAGCAACTTTATGTGCACGCGCGGTATTTATGTTAGTATGTATTTTGTTGAATCCATAGATACCGGAGGCCGTGACGGAGACGCGAATCACACCGAGTTAGGCTCCGACTTCTCCGAACCAGGCAAGCATGTTTGAACCTTTGATATGATGAGTGTGTTGCATGTTGCTACAGCTGTTCTTCGCATAAGCATGGTCATATAAGCATATGTGTATGGTTATATTTCATGCAAGTAAGCCTCGGGTGAGTCCCGAAGGAAAATGTTGAACCACCCCGATCATATGGTGATATGATGGGTGGAATGCTGGTATTGATGGAGCATGCCAGTAGTTGGTTAACTCAGTATCAACGGAGGTCATGTCATGATTCCGTTCGTCTCCTTTCCGGTAGTATCATTGTCCGTCCGTTGGGATTATGGTCTAGTCGGTTGTAAACCACTTCCCGAGTACACACCAAGTAGAGGGGCTGGGATGAGGGTTCCATGGCCCTGGATTAAAGCCCGTCATCCGGTCAGGGGCCATGGGTGTTTCCGGTTGGGACCGAGAGGGGGGCACCCCTTAGAGCGCGCATATATAAATTTGATACCATGCTATTCGAGGTTGTAGCCTCCCCGTTTTAAAGTTTTTCGTGAATGTTGACGCGGGTGATTCTGGACGACAGGATGTTAAATGGGTGTGTACTGGTTAGTTGGGTTTCCACTAAAACACCGTAGACGGGACTACCCCACCTGGCTAGTAGAACCCGTTGGCTATGAGTTAATAGTACAATCTCTGCAGAGGTAAACTTCTTCAGTAGCCATGTTTATGGCCTAGGGTCAATCTTCATGTCAACCCGGTGACCGTCTCTAGTATATTCTTGTTGGTAACCAAAATAGTATTTTCGTCAAGTTCATTTGGTAGATGAACTCACTACTATCTCTGTATTGATTTACTTTCAGAAGTATTCCATCATTGTACTGCTGTTATTTATAAGCCCTTTCTGTGATGTCGCTCAGACGTCCGACTATGGCATTATTTTCTTTTATAAGCCCTTTATGTGATGTCGCTCAGACGTCCGACTGTGGCATTATTTTCTTTTATAAGCCCTTTATGTGATGTCGCTCAGACGTCCGACTGTGGCATTATTTTCTTTTATAAGCCCTTTATGTGATGTCGCTCAGACGTCCGACTGTGGCATTATTTTTATTTATAAGCACTTTATGTGATGTCACTCAG
>LR738713.1:655259906-655284459 GCA_902687465.1 Secale cereale
GAAGTATTCCATCATTGTACTGCTGTTATTTATAAGCCCTTTCTGTGATGTCGCTCAGACGTCCGACTATGGCATTATTTTCTTTTATAAGCCCTTTATGTGATGTCGCTCAGACGTCCGACTGTGGCATTATTTTCTTTTATAAGCCCTTTATGTGATGTCGCTCAGACGTCCGACTGTGGCATTATTTTTATTTATAAGCACTTTATGTGATGTCACTCAGACGTCCGACTGTGGCATTCTTTTATTTATAAGCCCTTTATGTGATGTCGCTCAGACGTCCGACTGAGGCATTCTTGTTATTTATTTTGCTATAAGCCCTTTATGTGGTGTCGCTCTGACGCCCGATTGTGGCCTGTTATCATTTATTATTTTCCTACGAGGCGTCACCCAGACCCTCGTTTGGTCTCTTTATTTTTATCTTTTGGATTTCGGGAGGATTACCGCCCGACTTCCATCTTTACCTTCAGCGCATTCATATTTTATTCCGGTCACATTTTTGCTGGAATACTCATATGCATCATGTTGGCATTTATTATATCTTAAGTCCGAACTGTCTTGCGAGTACATTCAAAGTACTCACCTGGCTTGTTGATTTGGCCAGATGTGGACGAAGGCAATCTCATGGATGAAGAATTCGATAGCGAGTCCGACGCTGAGAGGGGTCCCAGTCAGTCCCTTGCGATCCTGGAGTTGATCACTGTTTTATAACCGCTTCCGCCTACCACCAAATAAATTCATTGGGTCTCACTCCGACACCCGATGAACTGTATTATATTGGAGTCACATCACCCACTTCACTGTAACATATTCCACCACCTTTTATTACGTGTCAGTAGTATGCCACCCTACCTTGTGTCATATCCGCCTTTATGTATTATATTGGCGCGCTTGTAATAAAATTGTTGAGCAACCTCCAGCTCAACCCTGTATAATTTTTAGTGTACTAGATTTCTGTATCAAGGATTTGTCTGCCAGTAGGAAATAATATCCCTCGCTGGTTTAATAAAAAGGTCGGTCTTCCGGTAATTATTTTACTGAAGGACCGGTCCTGATAGATAGTTGGTCTCCTCAACTGCGGCCCACTTGTAAGTCCAACTCCAACGCACCCCAAAAGGACCTCCGTTTTGCCGTGCGCCGAACGCGCGGACGCATCCCGGCTTCGTACATTTATCTTTGCAAACACATATCTTTTTTTCATCATTGATTTTTTGGTACATGAAAATACATCACCAAAATTTTGACTAAAAAAACAAGAACCACAAGAATACATTTTAGAAGATATCCAACTTCCATAACAGCTCCTGTAAGTTGGATTAGTGCCTTCTTGATACATTCATTGTTGATCTACGGTGGCTCGATCCTGCGTGCTTCTTTCTTCTTCGAGGGTAAAGAAGTAGACATGTCTAGCCTCTATTCTATCAACAAGTGCACTAGTCTCATCTCTAGCCTCTATGCTAGCTAAAAGTGCTAGAACATCTACTAAATTGCGCTCTATCAATATATCGTTGTACTCTTCTTCCCAATACCAAACTTGCATCCATTCTACTCAATAAAATTTTAAGTTAGCACAACTAGTCTAATCCGATAGCACACCCAAATATTTGGTTGAGTTCTTCCTCCTTTTGCCGACACATGGGACATCCATCATCCAGGTCGTGTCATGCAAGAAAATAGAGTGGTAGTTGAAGCCACGTGATGTGCATCTTGGGTTAAATTGTAAATTGAATCTTACTACTCATAAGTGACTCCAAAAGCGGCCACCAAAGATCTTTATTGGATTTGCTTTTAATCACCAGCACGTCGAGGTGAAAGATGTGCACGTTCTGTGGGTCCTCTTGCGTGTTCACTGACATGTGGGACCGCATATGAGCAAACAGACGATGGGCTCCGCGCGTGTCCTGGCTGGCTGAGAAGAGAGATAGAGGAGGGCTGAGCACAGACTCCAGGAAATTTGGTCTACGTAACCAGCACCTCGATATAGTAGGATGGCATGGGCCTTAACTAGCATTCCTTTCTAGCAGTACGGCACACGCCACCCACACGAGTACCATCCGACACCAATTTTCTTGGAGTCCGTGCTACAACCATCTCTTCCCCCTCCTGTTTTCTCGGCCATCGCACGGTGGGCGGGGTGGGGGTTTGCCGATAGTCGGTTAACTCAATTGCGGTCCCACTTGTAAGTGAAAATGCAACACAGCACGCATTCCCCCTTGAGCGGCGTGCCGGACCAACCGTGTGGGGGTGCGACGCGGACATAGCAGGCTTTTCCTTTTGAACTTGTAACTTGTAAAATTTGGTTCTTCTCCATGGTGAGACCGATAGATAGAAATAAGGATTTCCCCTAGAGTAATGAGAAGTTTGGTTCTGGTGCGGTTCATGCATGGAGTACGTAGGAAAATTATGAAGTTGATGCGAAAGGTAAGATAATTACTAGTAGTACCATATACTACTACACGGATTTGACAGAAAGATAAAGATACATACGGACCCATCAACGACATCCTCACGCCCTAGTGCACCGGGTCACCAACCGACGTGTGAGGAGTAGTGGCGCTGGCGGCAAGCTCAACGTGCTTTTGAACAATGCCATCAAAGGTTGCCCTGCGGTACAAAAAGGCCAGCGTCCTATCGTCCTCCTCTTGCATGTAGTAGTCCTTGTGGACGATTTGCGCGTAGGTGTGGGTGGTTTTGTCGATGGTGTCTTGCTGCGCCAGGCGCTGCGCGGCGAGCGCGACCTCGAGGTGGACATTCTCCGGCGCGACGGCGGGATGTCGCAAGGCCACCAGTGCGTCGAAGAGGTTGTGACCACGGAGGCCGTTGAGGGTGGCAGGCATCGCAGAGCCTCGGCGTGTGGGCTGGAGGCGTACGTCAATGTCGTCTCCGAGCTTCTTGACAATAGTGAACTTGTCGAGGAAGCCGACGAGGAGACGAAGCTGTCGAATAACGAGACGAAGCTGTCTTCCAAGCGGCCCCTCGCCCTGGCAGCCTCAAGCACTACCTGGAGACGTTCCTCGGTGTCGGGCTGCAGGCCGGCGTCGTGGACCATCTGGCACAGCCGGCTGATGCTCGCGCTCATCGCCTCCACGGTTCTAGCATCTAGTCAACTGATCTTGCGATTGGAGTGATCACTCTTGCCCTTGGGCGCGTAGGTGCATAGGATTTCGTAGATTGAACTGGCGGGAGCCTTTATATGAGAACTGCAAACTGTGTTGACTTCACGTGCATGTTGGCCATCTACTCCTCGCCCCTCTACTGCACCTGCCTTTGGCTGTATGACAGGTTGGCCAGCCACCCGTTGGGCCCACGTGTTATACACCCGAAGGCAGGTGCAGTAAGTAAATGAAGCTGTGTCCCCCTCCGTACCCGTGCATGCTTTCAATGACTTGAGACTACCAAACATCACATGCAGCTGTTAGTTAAATGCATGTAATCATATTAAGTAGCAAAAAGACATTAAGTTATATCGCCGATAGGAATAAAACAATACACCATGTATTTATTTACAGACGGAGTAGTACATTTTTTGTCACATGCATTACTAGATATTGCTAGTCAAATACTAAATCCAGATGGACGTGGTAGTACTACTAAATCTAGATGGTGGTGCTAGTACTACTACTAGTAGTACTAACAATGTAGTAGCACTTTACTACCCGTTGGTCAAATTATTATGTGCTTCTCCTCACAGTGAAGAGACAAGACCGTACACCGGAGATGACACCTGAGTATAGGTGCCATCTTCAGTATACCATAGTCAGCCTCACCGTCTATAGTCACTATCATCATGGCTGTAAACCTAGCTTGCTTACAACTAGCCGTGTTCGACATAATTTCCCGTGCGTGGATGCCCGTGCATTGCATGGAACACCAAGATTGGTTGGGTGGACGGCGCCGGCAGCGGCCATCGCGCCAGATTTTTCCATGGGCTTCTAGATGTGGTGGGGAGGAGATAAGGTTTATGGTGAGAGACAAGGAGTTGTTTGTAAATAGCGAACAAGTGCGGGCATCTTTTTGCAAAACTGGAGAAGTTTGGTTTGTATGCGTCAGATCTAGATCCGACGGCTATTGGTGAAAGATGGCAGGCACAACATCATCACCAACTAAGGACCAGTTTGATTCACCATATTTTGAAAACGCAGGAATAGGACACAACAATATTACAAGTTTCAAATTGATATTAAAAATGTTAGGAGTAATGCTGCACCTACGAAGAGGGAATTACTAGGAAGCTTACGTAAGAACTTTCGTTACTTTAGGTGGATGCAGCATTATCGTACAAACTAAAATCCACCACCTTGAAAAGTCACTAATGGGCAAATAACTTTTGAGTCTCTCGCCACATGAAGTTTCAAAAACAAATTCAGCTTCTGCGGAGACTTTGTCATTTAGGCTTAGATGCTTGCGGTGATCAGCACGCCATTCATTGTTGCGCAAGAGAACGCCAAACCTCATTACCTTGAGCACACTTGCCTCCTGAACAAAGAACCTGGCCAATTTAATCTCAGATGTGCTGCCTCGATAGTCGATCAAATCAATTTATGTAGTAGGAGTAGTAGGGTGGCATGGGCCAGAACAAGCATTCACGTCCAGGAGTACGTCACACGCCACCAGCACGACTTCCATCTGACACCATATTTGTTGGGGTATGTGCTACAACAATCTCTTCAACCTCGTCGTTTCTCTAACTCAGCCATCGCGCAATGGGCGAGGTGGGGGTTTGCCGATAGTTGGTCTCCTCAACTGGGGCCCACTTGTAAGTCCAACTCCAACGCATAACCCCAAAAGGACCTCCGTTTTGCCGTGCGCCGAACGCGCGGACGCATCCCGGCTGCGTACATTTATCTTTGCAAACACATATCTTTTTTTCATCATTGATTTTTTGGTACATGTAAATACATCACCAAAATTTTGACTAGAAAAACAAGAACCACAAGAATACATTTTAGAAGATATCCAACTTCCATAACTGCTCCTGTAAGTTGGATTAGTGCCTTCTTGATACGTTCATTGTTGATCTACGGTGGCTCGATCCTGCGTGCTTCTTTCTTCTTCGAGTGTAAAGAAGTAGACATGTCTAGCCTCTGTTTTATCAACAAGTGCACTAGTCTCATCTCTAGCCTCTATGCTAGCTAAAAGTGCTAGAACATCTACTAAATTGCAATCTATCAATATATCGTTGTACTCTTCTTCCCAATACCAAACTTGCATCCATTCTACTCAATAAAATTTTAAGTTAGCACAACTAGTCTAATCCGATAGCACACCCAAATATTTGGTTGAGTTCTTCTTCCTTTTGCCGACACATGGGACATCCATCATCCAGGTCGTGTCATGCAAGAAAATAGAGTGGTAGTTGAAGCCACGTGATGTGCATCTTGGGTTAAATAGTAAATTGAATCTTACTACTCATAAGTGACTCCAAAAGCGGCCACCAAAGATCTTTATTGGATTTGCTTTTAATCACCAGCACGTCGAGGTGAAAGATGTGCATGTTCAGTGGGTCCTCTTGCGTGTTCACTGACATGTGGGACCGCATATGAGCAAACAGACGATGGGCTCCGCGCGTGTGCTGGCTGGCTGAGAAGAGAGATAGAGGAGGGCTGAGCACAGACTCCAGGAAATTTGGTCTACGTAACCAGCACCTCGATATAGTAGGATGGCATGGGCCTTAACTAGCATTCCTGTCTAGCAGTAAGGCACACGCCACCCACACGAGTACCATCCGACACCAATTTTCTTGGAGTCCGTGCTACAACCATCTCTTCTCCCTCCTGTTTTCTCGGCCATCGCGCGGTGGGCGGGGTGGGGGTTTGCCGATAGTCGGTTAACTCAACTGCGGTCCCACTTGTAAGTGAAAATGCAACACAGCACGCATTCCCCCTTGAGCGGCGTGCCGGACCAACCGTGTGAGGGTGGGACGCGGACATAGCAGGCTTTTCCTTTTGAACTTGTAACTTGTAAAATTTGGTTCTTCTCCATGGTGAGACCGATAGATAGAAATAACGATTTCCCCTACAGTAATGAGAAGTTGGGCTCTGGTGCGGTTCATGCATGGAGTACGTAGGAAAATTATGAAGTTGATGCGAAAGGTAAGATAATTACTAGTAGTACCATATACTACTACACGGATTTGACAGAAAGATAAAGATACATACGGACCCATCAACGACATCCTCACGCCCTAGTGCACCGGGTCACCAACCGACGTGTGAGGAGTAGTGGCGCTGGCGGCAAGCTCAACGTGCTTTTGAACAATGCCATCAAAGGTTGCCCTGCAGTCCAAAAAGGCCAGCGTCCTATCTTCCTCCTCTTGCATGTAGTAGTCCTTGTGGACGATTTGCGCGTAGGTGTGGGTGGTTTTGTCGATGGTGTCTTGCTGCGCCAGGCGCTGCGCGGCGAGCGTGACCTCGAGGTGGACATTCTCCGGCGCGACGGCGGGATGTCGCAAGGCCACCAGTGCGTCGAAGAGGTTGTGACCACGGAGGCCGTTGAGGGTGGCAGGCATCGCAGAGCCTCGGCGTGTGGGCTGGAGGCGTACGTCAAGGTCGTCTCCGAGCTTCTTGACGACAGTGAACTTGTCGAGGAAGCCGACGAGGAGACGAAGCTGTCGAATAACGAGACGAAGTTGTCTTCCAAGCGGCCCCTCGCCCTGGCAGCCTCAAGCACTACCTGGAGACGTTCCTCGGTGTCGGGCCGCAGGCCGGCGTCGTGGACCATCTGGCACAGCCGGCTGATGCTCGTGCTCATCGCCTCCACGGGTCTAGCATCTAGTCAACTGATCTTGCGATTGGAGTGATCACTCTTGCCGTTGGGCGCGTAGGTGCATAGGATTTCGTAGATTGGACTGGCGGGAGCCTTTATATGAGAACTGCAACCTGTGTTGAATTCACGTGCATGTTGGCCATCTACTCCTCGCCCCTCTACAGCATCTGCCTTTGGCTGTATGACAGGTTGGCCAGCCACCCGTTGGGCCCACGTGTTATACACCGGAAGGCAGGTGCAGTAAGTCAATGATGCTGTGTCCCCCTCCATGCCCGTGCATGCTTTCAATGACTTGAGACTACCAAACATCACATGCAGCTGTTAGTTAATTGCATGTAATCATATTAAGTAGCAAAAAGACATTAAGTTATATCGCCGATAGGAATAAAACAATACACCATGTATTTATTTATAGACGGAGTAGTACATTTTTGTCACATGCATTACTAGATATTGCTAGTCAAATACTAAATCCAGATGGACGTGGTAGTACTACTAAATCTAGACGGTGGTGCTAGTACTACTAGTGGTAGTACTACCAATGTAGTAGCACTTTACTACCCGTTGGTCAAATTATTACGTGCTTCTCCTCACAGTGAAGTGACAAGACCGTACACCGGAGATGACACCTGAGTATAGGTGCCATCTTCAGTATACCATAGTCAGCCTCACCGTCTACAGTCACTATCATCATGGCTGTAAACCTAGCTTGCTTACAACTAGCCGTGTTCGACATAATTTCCCGTGCGTGGATGCCTGTGCATTGCATGGAACACCAAGATTGGTTGGGTGGACGGCGCCGGCAGCGGCCATCGCGCCAGATTTTTCCATGGCCTTCTAGATGTGGTGGGGAGGAGATAAGGTTTATTGTGAGAGACAAGGAGTTGTTTGTAAATAGCGAACAAGTGCGGGCATCTTTTTGCAAAACTGGAGAAGTTTGGTTTGTATGCGTCAGATCTAGATCCGACGGCTATTGGTGAAAGATGGCAGGCACAACATCATCACCAACTCAGGACCAGTTTGATTCACCATATTTTGAAAACGCAGGAATAGGACACAACAATATTACAAGTTTCAATTTGATATTAAAAATGTTAGGAGTAATGCTGCACCTACGAAGAGGGAATTACTAGGAAGCTTACGTAAGAACTTTCGTTACTTTAGGTGGATGCAGCATTATCGTACAAACTAAAATCCACCACCTTGAAAAGTCACTAATGGGCAAATAACTTTTGAGTCTCTCGCCACATGAAGTTTCAAAAACAAATTCAACTTCTGCGGAGACTTTGTCATTTAGGCTTAGATGCTTGCGGTGATCAGCACGCCATTCATTGTTGCGCAAGAGAACGCCAAACCTCATTACCTTGAGCACAGTTGCCTCCTGAACAAAGAACCTGGCCAATTTAATCTCAGATGTACTGCCTCGATAGTTGATCAAATCAATTTCTGTAGTAGGAGTAGTAGGGTGGCATGGGCCAGAACAAGCATTCACGTCCAGGAGTACGTCACACGCCACCAGCATGACTTCCATCTGACACCATATTTGTTGGGGTATGTGCTACAACAATCTCTTCAACCTCGTCGTTTCTCTAACTCAGCCATCGCGCGATGGGCGATGTGGGGGTTTGCCGATAGTTGGTCTCCTCAACTGCGGCCCACTTGTAAGTCCAACTCCAACACATAACCCCAAAAGGACCTCCGTTTTGCCGTGCGCCGAACGCGCGGACGCATCCTGGCTGCGTACATTTATCTTTGCAAACACATATCTTTTTTTCATCATTGATTTTTTGGTACATGAAAATGCATCACCAAAATTTTGACTAGAAAAACAAGAACCACAAGAATACATTTTAGAAGATATCCAACTTCCATAACTGCTCTTGTAAGTTGGATTAGTGCCTTCTTGATACGTTCATTGTTGATCTACGGTGGCTCGATCCTGCGTGCTTCTTTCTTCTTCGAGTGTAAAGAAGTAGACATGTCTAGCCTCTGTTTTATCAACAAGTGCACTAGTCTCATCTCTAGCCTCTATGCTAGCTAAAAGTGCTAGAACATCTAATAAATTGTGCTCTATCAATATATCATTGTACTCTTCTTCCCAATACCAAACTTGCATCCATTCTACTTAATAAATTTGAAGTTAGCACAACTAGTCTAATCCGAGAGCACACCCGAATATTTGGTTGAGTTCTTCCTCCTTTTGCCGACACATGGGACATCCATCATCCAGGTCGTGTCATGCAAGAAAATAGAGTGGTAGTTGAAGCCACGTGATGTGCATCTTGGGTTAAATTGTAAATAGAATCTTACTACTCATAAGTGACTCCAAAAGCGGCCACCAAAGATCTTTATTGGATTTGCTTTTAATCACCAGCATGTCGAGGTGAAAGATGTGTAGGTTCAGTGGGTCCTCTTGCGTGTTCACTGACATGTGGGACCGCATATGAGCAAACAGACGATGGGCTCCGTGCGTCTGCTGGCTGGCTGAGAAGAGAGATAGAGGAGGGCCGAGCACAGACTCCATGAAATTTGTTCTACGTAACCAGCACCTCGATATAGTAGGATGGCATGGGCCTTAAGTAGCATTCATGTCTAGCAGTACGGCACACGCCACCCACACGAGTACCATCCGACACTAATTTTCTTGGAGTCCGTGCTACAACCATCTCTTCTCCCTCCTGTTTTCTCGGCCATCGCGCGGTGGGCGGGGTGGGGGTTTGCCGATAGTCGGTTAACTCAACTGCGGTCCCACTTGTAAGTGAAAATGCAACACAACACGCATGCCCCCATGAGCGGCGTGCCGGACCAACCGTGTGGGGGTGCGACGCGGACATAGCAAGCTTTTCCTTTTGAACTTGTAACTAGTAAAATTTGGTTCTGCTCCATGGCGAGACCGATAGATAGAAATAACGATTTCCCCTAGAGTAATGAGATGTTTGGTTCTGGTGCGGTTCATGCATGGAGTACGTAGGAAAATTATGAAGTTGATGCGAAAGGTAAGATAATTACTAGTAGTACCATATACTACTACATGGATTTGACAGAAAGATAAATATACATATGGACCCATCAACGACATCACACGCCCTAGTGCACCGGGTCACCAACCGACGTGTGAGGAGCAGTGGCGCTGGCGACAAGTTCAATGTGCTTTTGAACAATGCCATCAAACGTTGCCCTGCGGTCCAAGAAGGCCAGCGTCCTATCGTCCTCCTCTTGCATGTAGTAGTCCTTGTGGACGATTTGCGCGTAGATGTGGGTGGTTATGTCGATGGTGTCTTGCTGGACCAGGCGCTGCACGGCGAGCGCGACCTCGAGGTGGACATTCTCCGGCGCGACGGCGGGAAGTCGCAAGGCCACCAATGCGTCGAAGAGGTTGTGACCACGGAGGCTGTTGAGGGTGGCAGGCATCGGAGAGCCTCGACGTGTGGGCCGGAGGCGTACGTCAAGGTCGTCTGCGAGCTTCTTTGACCAATAACGAGACGAAGCTGTCTTCCAAGCGGCCCCTCGCCCTGGCAGCCTCAAGCACTACCTGGAGACGTTCCTCGGTGTCGGGCCGCAGGCCGGCGTCGTGGAGCATCTGGCACAGCCGGCTGATGCTCGCGCTCATCGCCTCCATGTGTCTAGCTTCTAGTCAACTGATCTTGCGATTGGAGTGATCACTCTTGCCCATGGGCGCGTAAGTGCGTAGGATTTCATAGATTGGACTGGCGGGAGCCTTTATATGAGAACTGCAAACTGTGTTGAATTCACGTGCATGTTGGCCATCTACTCCTCGCCCCTCTACTGCACCTGCCTTTGGCTGTATGACAGGTTGGCCAGCCACCCGTTGAGCCCACGTGTTATACACCCGAAGGCAGGTGCAGTAAGTCAATGAAGCCGCGTCCCCCTCCGTGGTCGTGCATGCTTTCAATGACTTGAGACTACCAGACATCACATGCAGTTGTTAGTTAACTGCATGTAATCCTATTAAGTAGCAAAAAGACATTAAGTTATATCGCCGATAGGAATAAAACAATACACCATGTATTTATTTACATACGGAGTAGTACATTTATTGTCACATGCATTACTAGATATTGCTAGTCAAATACTAAATCCAGATGTACGTGGTAGTACTACTAAATCTAGACGGTGGTGCTAGTACTACTAGTAGTAGTACTACCAATGTAGTAGCACTTTACTACCCGTTGGTCAAATTATTACGTCCTGCTCCTCACAGTGAAGTGACAAGACCATACACCGGAGATGACACCTGAGTAGAGGTGCCATCTTCAGCATACCATAGTCAGCCTCACCGTCTGCAGTCATTATCATCATGGCTGTAAACCTAGCCTGCTTACAACTAGCCGTGTTCGACATAATTTCCCGTGCGTAGATCCCCGTGCATTGCACGGAACACCAAGATTGGTTGGGTGGACGGCGCCGGTAGCGGCCATCGCGCCAGATTTTTCCATGGCCTTCTAGATGTGGTGGGGAGGAGATAAGTCTTATTGTGAGAGACAAGGAGTTGTTTGTAAATAGCGAACAAGTGCGGGCATCTTTTTGCAAAACTGGATAAGTTTGGTTTGTATGCGTCAGATCTAGATTCGACGGCTATAGGTGAAAGATGGCAGGCACAACATCATCACCAACTCAGGACCTATTTGATTCGCAGGATTTTGAAAATGCAGCAATTTTACAAGTTTCAAATTGATATTACAAATGTTAGGAGTAATGCTGCTCCAACAAAGAGGGAGTTACTAGGAAGTTTACGTAAGAACTTTCGTTACTTTACGTGGATACAGCATTATCGTACAAACTAGAATCCACTACCTTGACAAGTCACTACTGGGCAAATATCTTTTGAGTCTCTCGCCACTTGATATTTCAAAAACAAATTCAGCTTCTGCGGAGACTTTGTCATTTAGGCTTAGATGCTTGCGGTGATTAGCATGCCATTCATTGTTGCGCAAGAGAACGCCAAACCTCATTATCTTGAGCACACTTGCCTCCAGAACAAAGAACCTGGCCAATTTAATCTCAGATGTGCTACCTCGATAGTCGATCAAATCAATTTCCGTAAGATGGAGATCAAGGCATTCGATGAGATTGTTATAGTACAACACATTTTTCACTTCCGGATCTTTTTTATCTGCAAAAGAAGAGAACATATTAGAGCAGCTGGATGTATAAGATTGCCGAGTCATCAAGAGGTACCAATATTATTCGCTCATACGATAGGGTTGGCTGCCTAGTGATATTTTCTCTCTCTCTCTCTCTCTCTCTCTCTCTCTCTCTTTCTCTCTCTCTCTTTCGTCTCATTTACCTAGGAGTACGTGAAGAGCTTGGTCATTTGTTGCCTTCCACTATGTGGCCGATGCCATATTTCACAAAAGTATGCCACATAATACGCATCGATGTCAAATCAAGAGATTTTGGCACCGCTCTCGCGATGTGAGAGAGTTGGCACTGCTGTGCACACGGACCCACATGTATAAAGAAATCAATCAAACCAACTACCCCAGCCTCTCACTCTCCCAAACATGTGTTTTTGGCCCTTTTCTTCTTCTTTTTGATTTATTGTTTTTTGCTCTGTTTTTTCTTTTTGGAGTGATTCTGTGGCCTTGTCACCTAGGAAATCATCCTCTTTATCCCTCCCAAGTCGCTCATCATTCTCAAAACCTTGCCAAGATCATGTCACTCCACTGCCTGACCAAACCCTAATTTCTTTTTCTAGGGAATATTCTTTTTATATTAAAGGAATAACCCTGTCTGCCCTAGGTTTTGAAGCAACCTATATTTCTATCACTCCTAAAATTCCCAAATAAATTCTAATAATTTTTTTGGGTCATATCTTCCTCAAATATGGCAAAACATTTCATTGCCATGTTAAAAAATAATCCTCCAAAATTCCTTTTCCTATTCCGCCCTAAATGGCACTTTCTGAAGCAAGTGCTATTTATCTTTGCCCAATTGACGCCAAACTTGTTGGAAATTATTTTATGTCCAAATAATTGCCACATGCCAAAATTCAACTCTATTTGACTAGCCAAACTTCCTCAGTGACTTTTCAAAGTTTTTGTCAAACAGAAGCCACTTTGAAGGAAGTACAAGCTAGGGATATTCAAGTGAGTTTAAATTTTGCATGCCTCTTCTTGTGATCATATTATTCCACTCCTCTAAAATCCAGCTCCATCCAATCAACCATGGTAGCACACCTTCAAATATTTGTTTCTATCCAAATTTCCAGTTTCTGAAGCTAGTGTATTTTATCTTGCTCCACTATGGCTGGAAATATTCCAGGACCTTCTCCCACCCATATGACCTACCTCCACCCATTTTGGGCACATTTTATGTAGCCATTTTGTCTCAGGAATTTTCCTAAGTTTCCGGACAGAGGGAATGCTTGTGAAGGAAGTACCATTTTGGTAAATCCAATTGTTATGAAATTTTTACAGCATCTTACTATGACCAAATCCCTAACCCTTGCCATGTTTCAGCCCAAATGGAGTTACTATTTGAGTGCAACATCTTGATCTAGTTTCTGACCAGATTATGTCGTTGTTAAGCAACTACATTAAATATTTATCCTAATCTTCTCAAACATACCAGGATGGAAGTTCTTCTTTACCTCAACCTCGAAGACTAGCTCTTTGCTTTCAAAGACCTTCATGTTGATCAGCAGTTCTCCTCAAAGTTTACTGCAGTAAACTTCAGAGTATCTTTACCATTTAACCAGAGCCTTTTTCACCATTCTACCACTCTACAGGAGACTTACCATGGAGGGACTTACCACTAGACATCAAGTTACAGCCTAGTTTCCCCACTACCTTCCATTGCACATCGTGACCGCGACACTGGCATGCCTGTGCATGCGCCCAGTGCACTGTGGCCGTGCCCAGAGCGTCGTTTCTGCTTCGACTGCTCGCCTCTCGTCTTCTTCGCACGCGTGAGCATGTCCCTTGGCTTCTCCTTACCGTCGCCGCCCTCCTGGACCCCTCTCCCCCTCCATCCTCTTCCTCACCGACGCTTGCCACCGAACGCCATGAGAGCACAACGCTCTGTTTGGCCCTGAGCTCCCCTCGGCCTCTTCCTCTGCTCCACGGCATTGTCTACCTCCCCATGAGAGCCCTCCACTGTGCCTCCCTTGTCGCCTGCCTCCGAACTCGCGAGCGTGGGCACGCGTCCGCGGCACCGGACACACGTCTGCGGCGACGACGGCACGGCACACACCTCCCATCGCTTATTTAAGCAGCCCCGAGCGCGTTTCCCCGCACCACTCACCTCCGCAACCTCCTAGTGCCCCGCCTAGCTTCTTCCCCAAGCCGCTAGAGCTTTCCTCGCCCCTCTCTACCGCCATGGCCGCCGCACAACCGCGCCTAAATATGGCTGACCCGAGCCCTTCCCCTCCTCCTGGCCGTTGCCAGAGCCCTCCACCGCACCCCTGGAGTCTCTCCATCGCGTCCCTCTTCCTCTGGTAGCTGCTGGCCGAGATGCCCAGCAACCACCCGACGCCATCTCCGTCGGAGTCCAGTCCCTCATCGTTCTGGTCCTCCTCGACGTCCTTGCCCTACGGGGACGGGTGCGCCTTGGCCTCCCGAGCACGCCGGTAGGCTGCATGGCTCAAACGGTTGCCGGAGGCGACCGGACGGGCGCCGGAGCTGCGCCCCCCCTCTGCTCCGTCGCGCGAGCGCGAGGAAGGAGAAAACGACCACGGCCCAGTTGGCCAGTGGGCCCTGGCCCCACCTTTCGGCGGGCCAGCGTTGACCCCGCCCGCCTAGTTGGATAAGTGATGGTCCCCACCCCGCAGGACCCGCACGTCAGCGACTGTAGCCCAAGTGACCCACCCGTCAGCTGCATAGTGCCCCGGGCCCTCGCTGCCACGTAATTTAAGTTCCTCGGTGTTTGACGTCATTTCTGTCCCAGCAGAGTGATGCTAAGTGATCCTGACACGGATTGCAAAAATGGTGCTCAGGTATCGTGCCGAATTCCTTCCTTCAGCCCCACTTTGTTTCGGGGGTAGACATGCTCCTACCCCGGATTGTCCTTTTTCTTGTCATGTTGGCAGCCCTTAATGGTCTTAGTCATCAAGAAAGGGCAATGCCAGCAGACTTAGTTTCCCCGCTATCCTTTATTGCTTGGACGAGTATGGATATTTTTCGTCCGCTTGATAATAATGTGGTTGTGACATTCGTTTCCTGCTACAGGGTTACCAAGTATGTCCTCGCCTTTGAGCTAGTCCAGGTCGCTACCTGGCTAAGCTAGCGTTTGGTGTAGCGATGTTTACACCACTTCTTCCACACATTTATTCGTTCTCATGCACATCGTCACAGCATGCTAGATAGTAGAACCGGAGATCCCGCGAGATATTGTGTGCTTAAGTAGGCATGCATATTGTGTGACTAGCAGTAATATGTTAGATTGATTCTATGTGAATTAATTGTTGTTGTGTGCTTTTGTTTAGTTGAGTTTTCTTTCGCTTATTTCTTTTTGGGCCCCGGTGTTACATTATTTTTTCCCCTATAAATAGTGGCTCATGAACTGACACAAGACTCGAAGAAGTAATAAGGAGTTCAAATAATTGGAGACTCAGCTAAACGAAATGAAACTCTCGGCTGACTGCAGTGAAATGGGGAATGCCTGATTTTGAGACTGATAATCAATTTTGCATTAGTGAGCACTCCTCACAATAGTACTGATAACTCAAGTCTACATCAGTACAAAATACTCACAACAGTAATAGTCAAGTCAGCAGCAAGACAAGTCAGGTACGAGATCAACGGTATATTTTCTATCAAAGGTATGGACCTTACAAATTTTTTTGGCTCAGCGAAGCATGGTTCTTGAAATATGCTATCATCCGAAATAAAGTCGGAATGTGACATGCTCAAGGAAGACAGTCAAATCATTTCTCTCATGTAAATAATCAGCCTCAGAATATTACGAGCGTGTGTATGGATATCAGTCTGCATATCAGTATGAAGTTTTGGATATAAGAAACTCAGTTTTATTCCACACGCTATCGGAAGAAATTTATGAGGCAAGGCTCCTCGATTTTTCTCAAAGCATGTTATGTGAACAATTTCCGGTCCAAAATACCTGGTCTTTCTCAACAAGATACCTCGATAAAAGCTTGTGACAGACAAAAATAAATTTTTTCTCAAACAAGCAAACCCGAGGGAAAGCTTCTCAAGTACAGAACTCAAGCTTCTCTAGCACAATACTCACATCAAGCTTCGTGTGTAAGCTATCGATATTTCTTCTGCACGATACCGAGACAAATGATTTGAGCAGAAGCTAAAGAGTATTTCTCAGCAAGCAATTTGGATGGCTTATTTCGTAAGAAATTCAGTCTGCGTTAGAATCATACTAGTGCACCAACCTCAGAGGTTATATGATGAGTTGCCAATGTGTGGTAGTACCGCTCAAGAATCAGACTCGCAACATTTTGCCAGATGCACAAATCCGCCAGCTCATGTGTCTTCTTCAGAAATCAAGTGTTCGGCTGCATATGATTTTTTATATATGGTGAGCATGCATCCCCAGTCACATCAGTCACTCATACAAGATGCGGCAAGAATCCAGCAGATATACCTAAGAAAGGTACGGATCCAACAACCTCGGGAGTCACACAAAGGAAAATAAGCAGAGGTGCATCTCATGAATTACAAGGATCAACAAGATCTGGAGATGACATCACAAAATCAACAATCTTGACAAAGGTCATTATTCTCGCAATTGACAAGGAAATATCCTACAACCTTGTCACCTTCTGGTATGATTGGCCTCAGCAATGAGCTCCGTACAGCTACAAATCCCGGTATATGTCATATGTATGCGGACACAGGTCAGGAAACATGCATAAGGAATAATGGCAAAAATATTGCACTAATCCCGTCCATGGTCATATGAAGAATCAAGGACACGTATGGCCAAGTTATTTCAGTAAGGTGCCCTGACAAAGAAAATCATGACCGTCAGAAGATGAGGCTGACAGCAAAGGTATTATGATTTTCGTGCGACCATCATGTTCTGGATACCCAAGACAATCCAAAGCCATAATTCCATATGGATCCACAAAAGCATACTCACAGCGGCCTACTCTGTTTTACAAGGATTACATATCCCACTGACCTTCTTGGAATGGTTAGTGTGGAAAATCCAAATGAGTATACCGACTAAATGCAAAAAATCAAAAGCCAAACAATCAGCTCAGACCCGGTATAGCCATCGACGGAATCAAGTACACGGCCAGTCCATCAGGAAAAGCATTTGTCCGACAGCTCCCTGTCAGGCCAGTCTCAAGATGTAAATATTTGAGGTATGGCATAGCTATAACTCCACACACCGTTATATTGTTCATGACCAAAGGCAGTCAGATCTTTGCCCATATCAAAATAAATCATTACCTCTTATGAGAAGTCAGATCCCATCAGAAGATGGCCAGTAATAATTCTCAGCATTTATTGAAACCAGAAGGCCTGCATTTATTTGAAGCCACCCCATGGCAGAAGTAAAAAGGTTTTCATGGCAAAAAAATTATGATCAAGTGCATTGGATAAGGTTTTCATGGCAAAAGAAAATTTATGCTCAGATGCATTGGATATCACTGTAGAGATGGAAGAATCAGCATCAGCAAAAGGATTCAGTGTGGGAGAAAAAACCCGTTAGAATTTGGGGAAAGGTGAAGCAAACCACCCCGAGCAAAGATAATCAGATCATCTAAAATTCTCAGGGGAACAGTAAATAAAGAAAATGGATATCCGAGTTGGAAACGGTATCCTCAAGTCATACTTGTTCCCCGAGCCACCAAATCTCGAGGAAGAGATTTTTCTGAGGGGGGAAGGTTTGTGACAGCCTGGTTTTTTGCCCTTTTCTTTTTCTTTTGATTTATTGGTTTTTGCTCTGTTTTTCTTTTGGGAGTGATTTTGTGGCCTTGTCACCTGGGAAATCATCCTTATTTTCTCTCCAAAGTGGGTCATCATTCTCAAAACCTTGCCAAGATCATGTCACTCCACTGCCTGACCAAACCATAAGTTCTTTTTTCTAGGGAATATCCTTTTTCTATTAAAGGAATAACCATGTCTTCCCTAGGTTGTGAAGCAACCTATATTTCTGTCACTCCTAAAATTCCCCAATAAATTCTAATAAATGTTTTGGGTCATATCTTCCTCAAATATGGCAAAAACTTTTCATTGCCATGTTAAAAAATAATCCTCCAAAATTTATTTTCCTATTCTGCCGTAAATGGCACTTTGTGAAGCAAGTGTTATTTATCTTTGCCCAATTGACCCCGAACTTGTTGGGCATTCTTTTATGTCCAAATAATTTCCACATGCCAAAATTCAACTTTATTTGCCTAGCCAAACTTCCTGAGTGATTTTTCAAAGTTTTTGTCAAACACAAGCCACTTTGAAGGAAGTACTAGCTAGAGACATACAAATGAGTTGAAATTTTGCATGCCTCATCTTGTGATCATATTATCCCACTCCTCCAAAGTACAGCTCCATCCAATCAACCATGTGAGCACAACTTCAAATCTTTCTTTCTGTCGAAATTTCTGTTGGTGAAGCAAGTGTATTTTATCTTGCTGCACTATGGCTGAAAACATTATAGGACCTTCTCCCACCTATATAAATTACCTCCACCAATTTTGGGCTCATTTTATGGAGCCATTTTCTCGCAGGAAATTTCCTAAGTTTCTGGACAGAAAGGATGCTTGTGAAGGAAGTTCCATTTTGGTAAATCCAATTGGTATGAAATTCTTACAGCATCTTACTATGATCAAATCCCTAAACCTTGCCAAGTTTCAGCCCAAATGGAGTTACCATTTGAGTGCAACATCTTGATCTAGTTTCTGACCAGATTATGTGGTTGTTAAGCAACTACATTAAATATTTATCCAAATCTTCTCAAACTTACCAGGATTGAAGTTCTTCTTTACCTCAACCTTGAAAGACCAGCTATGTGCTTCCAAAGACCTCCTTGTTGATCAGAAGTTCTCCTCAAAGTTTACTATAGTAAACTTCAGAGGATCTTTACCATTTAAGTAGAGCCTTTTTCACCATTCTACAAACGTAGGGGAGACTTACCATGGAGGGACTTAACACTAGACATCAAGTTAGAACCTAGTTTCCCACTACCTTCCATTGCACATGGTGACCGCGACACTAGCATGCCTGTGCACGCGCCCTGTGCACTGTTGCCGCGCCCAGAGCGTCGTTTCTGCTTCGGCTGCTTGCCTCTTGTCTTCTTCACGCGCGTGAGCATGTCCCTTGGCTTCTCCTTACAATCGCCGACCCCCTGGACCCCTCTCCCCCTCCGTCCACTTCCTCACCGACGCTCGCCGCCAAATTCCACGAGAGCACAACGCTCTGTTTGGCCCCGAGCTCCCCTCTGCCTCTTCCTCTTCTCCCCGGCGTCGTCTACCTCCCCGTGAGAGCCCTCCACTGTGCCTCCCTCGTCACCTGCCTCCAAGCTCGCGAGCGTCGGCTCGCGTCCGCGGCGCCGGACACGCTTCCGCGGCGACGATAGCGCGACACACCCCTCCCCTCGCTTATTTAAGCAGCCCCGAGTGCGTTTCCCCGCACCACTCACCTCCGCAACCTCCCAGTGCCCCGCCTAGCTTATTCCCCGAGCCGGTGGAGCTCTCATCGCCCCTCTCTACCACCATGGCCGCCGCACAGCCGCGCCAAAATACGGCTGACCCTCCCCCTCCCCCTCCTCCTGGTCGTTGCCAAAGCCCTCCACCGCACCCCTAGAGTCTCTCCGCCGTGTCCGTCTTCCTCTGGTAGCTCCTGGCCGAGATGCCCAGCAACCACCCGACGCAATCTCCACCGGAGTCCCGGTCCTCCTCGACGTCCGTGCCCTACGGGGACGGGTGCGCCTTGGCCTCCCGAGCATGCCGGTAGGCTGGACGGCTAAAACGATGGCCGGAGACGGCCGGACGGGCGCCCGAGCCGGCCGGACGGGCGCCTGAGCCGCGCCCTCCACTCTGCTCCGTCGGGCGAGTGTGAGGAAGGAGACGACGACCTCGCCCCCAGCTGGCCAGTGGGCCCTGGACCCACCTGTCGATGGGCCAGCGTTGACCCTACCCGCCTAGCTGGATAAGTGACGGGCCCCACCCCGCGGGACCCGCACGTCAACGACTCCAGCCCCACGGACCCATACGTCAGTTGCACAGCGCCTCGGGCCCTCGCTACCACGTCATTTAACTGGAAGCGTAAACCCTGGAATACGCTTTTGTTTCAGTGAAAGCGTAAACCATTGCGGCTTCGGCCACAAATACGCCTTCACTGTCCCGAAAGCGTAGTTCCCGGAATGTGTTTTCAGTTTTTTCTGTTTTGGCCCTGTTTGTAAACTTTTCTGTTACAGATAGGTCCATGGCCGAAAAACATTGATATCTTTTTGATCCTAACTCCAAATGAGGTGATTCCAAAGCCCATCCCTTCGTCTTGTCGAGTCCGTTCTGTTGGCATCATTTTCATTATGTTTCAACATTCTCAAAATGAACATTTTGTCCTTGTCGTTAAACAGCCCCCTTCGAGAGAGAATGTTTTCCGACGATTCTTTTCACGAGCTTTTCGCACTTTCTTCCAGTGATTTCTTCCACCCCAGGGAAGCCAAACCCTCCATTTGCATGATTGCAATGCAGTGACATGGTTCTTTATTTGAACTTATTTAAAAGATTGCCGTAGCTATGTATGATCTTGTTCATGGCATTTCTAGGAGTTGTTTTCTGATCTTGTTATTGCCATGATATTACTTGGAGTTCTAGGACTTATATTTTGATGATTATGTGGATGACATGTTGCCTTTCGATTCTTAGTGGCTACTTTCATGATAGTATCTGGTATTATTTTGGAGTATTACTTTGGATATCCTGTTGCATTTGGAATTATTAGTGGTTAGTGTTACTTTCATCATGATGCTAGTTGATGTTATGTTTTGGAAAATGATGATGGAAATAATGCCTGCATGTATTTCATAACTGGATAATTAGTTCTTGATATTTTTATAGTAGTGTTATCATTTTTGGATTTTTCATGATAGAGACGTTATGCTATCCTTGTAGTATTTTGTTATGATGTTATTAAGCTTTTGATTATTTGTTGGATATTACTATGACTTGGATTGTTAGTTTGATAGTCAATATTGGAGTATCTGTATCACAATTGTATTTTTAATGATAAATTCCGTCATTAAGTTGGTCAGGTGCCACCGAACTGGGCTTTCCCTAGTGCAACCACATTTGCCTTTTATGGGAAATACCTAATGCGATGCTATCGTCATGCCTCTCGCCGGTGCCTCCAACTTGTGTGCCCGTAGTTTGATGATAAGCGCTTTTCTCCCCGTTTGGGACGGTTGATTGTTTTGGCCACGACGATGGTCGTTGGTGTCTTTGGTAGACAAGGGGCCACCCAGGACTAACCCAGTTGGGAGTAAGTCGGAGTGGCCGGGAGAGTGCCATGACAGTAGATCGGTTTTGTCGGAACGCCGTTGGTCCACCCCCATGGGAGTGCGAGGCCATGGGTTCCGTGGTGTGGGTACAATGCACTACCTCTGCAGAGTGTATTTGTTGAATCCATCGATAGCCGCGTCCTCGGTCATGAGCATGGGTTCGTACTAGGTCACACCGTTCGATCAGCACTCAAATGATGGAATAACTAAATGAATTATAGGTGATTTATAAATTGATTTTTTTAGAAGTGCAGATTGGCGGGATGTTGATGATGATGTTGGAGACCAAGTGTTGGTCATGGTAGTGATCGTCGGAAACATCACGTTTGGTTTTTGATCACGAGGTGATCAAGATGGATTATTACTTGGCCGGTTAGCCAAGAGATATATGGCTATGTAAATCTGAGAGGGTGATTTATTACTATTGTATCAGTTTCATACCATGCTTAGTGGTTGCTTCATTACGGTAGTTGTTAATTTATTTAACATGTTAATGCTATGTTGTTGTTTTGCTTTAATGCTTTTGGTGGTTGTGAGCTTGCAAGTACATTCAATGTACGGACCTGGCGTGTCATGCCAGATTGGAGGTGATGCCATGATTGCTTGATTGCTTGTCGAGGTTGCCATGCGTGCGAGCTAGATCGTGTCCCAGCCAGAGTCCCTGCGGAGGGGAGTTCACCACCTTCGTCGTTGTTCCGCTGCTACGAGTTGTTCCGCTGCTAGCATAGAGCAAGTGTAGTATCGTCGGCGTAGTGTCGTCGTGATGATGTGCTTCTTTGTAATATCAGACCCTTGTATTATTATTCTTGTAATAAGAGCTGATTTGTTCTAGGTCAAGCAGTACCGTTTTCCAATGACTTTTCCTCGATCTCTGAGATGGAAAACGGGGCGTTCCGGTTTCTCTGAGCCGGGGTGCCACACAATATGTGTGTTCCTGATGGCTAGTGAGAGATAATCATACTTAAGGGGAGTGCTTGTGCCTATGATGGAGTGAGGGATATGGTACTTATTAGGGTGTGCGTGTCACATAGAGAGGGAACAAGGGCATGTGTATGTGTGAACCAGGGAGATATAAAGTTTGAGAGGGATTGAGGAGCCCCGATAATGCTGAGTGGTGTGTCAGATAGCTAAGAGGGGGAAAGAGATATTCCATCCGCTCGATAATGCAGTACACGCAATTTTTTAGAAGTGAAACTCTGGAAACTTTCATCAGGTTTACACAAATGTTATTTATATCTTCAATACCAAAGATACATCATACGAAACTACATCTCATGGTGAATCTAATTGTATATGTTTGTCGTACCAGATGTAATTGTTTTTCTTCACGTACATGCTCAAACTTTGTGATGTTTGACTTTTCAATAAATCAATATGCTAAGGACCGACTAGAGTGCCTAAGTCGAGAGGGATCAAGTGCGTGTGAAGGAGAATGAGTAAGTTTGCAAAAAGAGTATGTCTGTGAAAGATAAAGTGACAACAGATGATAAATTAGAGAGAGAGTGTGTTTTTTCATTTCTTAGGCGAACATATCACGCATGCATCTCCGAGATAGAAAAGCGAGGCGAGGAGATACACGAAGATAGCTAGTGTGTGATTGATTGCAACGAAGAGAGACACCCCTATAGCACATGTCCAATAGAGGTCTGGCCAACAACGTACAGAGGTCGAGAGGGACACATGGAGATGCATGGGGAGCGCGAGAGGTTGTGTTTACGATAGAGAGACCCCCTCGAGATTGTGAGGGGCCTATATGGGTGGGAGATCGAGGGAGGTGCGTGCGCGATAGAAAGATGCCCCGAGAGAAATCAAGATAGACCATGCACATGTTTGTGATAGAGACTAAGATTAGCAAGTCATATACATATAGGGGGGACTGCGTGTGCCTACAATTGAGTGAGAGACCATCATATTTGCTAGCTAGGCATGAGATTGTGTGTGTGTGCAGGTGAGATGGATATAGAACGAGGGAGAGAGAGAGAGTTTTAGATGGGCCTATCGAGTGCGAGTGAGATATGCATGTGTATGTGTGACCCAGGTAGATGGAGAGTTTGAGAGAGAGGGGGAAGAGCTCCGAGACGACAGAGTGGTGCGTGAGAGAGTTACGGGCGACCAGCCAAGGAATTGTGTGCGTACAGTGAGTGCATCCAAGATATCTAGATTGGACTAGAGAATCATACATAGTGTGCGAGAGAGACCTACAGATGGAGTATATATGCATGCAAACTAGAAAGACCCCCCCCCCACGCACACACACAAAGAGAGAGATAGATGGAGAGAAAGAGAGAGGACCAACAAGGATTGTGTGTTGGATGCGTGCGACAGAATTGAAGATTGTCGGCAAGAGAGAGAGAGAGTGAGAGAGAGAGAGAGAGAGAGAGAGAGAGAGAGATCAGGAGTCCGAGAGAGGGGGAGGTCGCGTTTTATGCGTCAAAGAATGATATAAACCATGTTTCGATATAAACTTGCATTCAAATATTTAAATTGGAGAACATGTTGTCTGCAATCCACACATGAACGGATATATGCGTATATCAAACACGTTCATTAATTTAACTTCCAACATGTTCATGGAGTAGTGTAATACTGTACAACATGCTATTCGATTGAGGTGTTCAATTTTGGATTTAGTTCACTATTTCGACCTGGTGAATGACCTACTTCATTGAATCAAGATATTTCATTTTGGGTTTGATACCCATTTTTGAGGGGGTCAATTATTTGTCATATAGTAAATCGCTTGCAACGAGCATGTAAAAACACATTACTCCCGAGCATCATCTCTCCATCTAAAAAAGAAGTGGCAAGCTAATATTTCTAAATTTGATTCGAATCGACATGGTAATGTAGACGTGGATGCTAGTTCTCCCAAATTTTTAACGAACCGTTAAACACCCTCTGCTCGGTGGAATTCGCACGAGCAAATAAATGGGAAACGCGAAATTACCGTCCTATATGGGAGACACATTAATTGGCCCGTTGTGCATCGAGGGTAGGTTCGTAACTTCATCCAAGTGCGCGTCTTCTCCTCGGCCAAAATCACATGTGCCGAATAATTCATAAACCATGGTCGGCAAAACACGCTCTCCTCGCCCCAAATAGCTCACGCACACTATTTGAGAACACGCCCTCCTCGCCCGAAATCGCTTGCGCCCACTATATTTCAAAAAACGCCCTCCTCGCCCAAAATCCTCCCGCCCACTATTTGGGGAGAAGCAAAGTTACTCTACTATCCCCGACCCTTAGTACACAGACCCAAGCTGAGAAGCCTAAAGGCAGGGGTAGAACTAGAACTCCCCCTCACATTTCAGACAAATGTGTACATGGTTCCACTCCCCTCCCGATT
>LR738713.1:655284560-655321340 GCA_902687465.1 Secale cereale
CCCCCCCCCCCCCCGCACCATTCATACCTCGTGGGCGCCAAATCATCTTCTCCACGGAAGCTCCCCTCTCCCGAGCCGCGAAACCTCAGCCCCTCCTCCTTGGTGCCCCCCACCACACCAATTTCACAGCCTCCCGTACCGGAGCCGATTCACCCCTGCCATTGTTCATGGTGCCGGAGCGGCTCCAACTTCGGATCCGTCCAGAGTCCCGGCACTGCTTCCTCGAAGCCGTCGACCATCGCGACATCGCTTTTCCCTGCTGCCGGTGGCCACCGCAAAAGCACCGGCCTCACTGACTCGGTAGCTGGACCTGCCTACTTCACCATGTCGCCATATAGGTCGCACCCTCATCTCAAATCACTTTATTTAGGCGTCAGTGGTCTGAATTTTTATTCTGGGCCAATCGATTCCCAATAGGAAGCAGCACCCCTTGAGGCGGCGGAGCTCCTAGGCCGCCAGTTGGCTGGTGTCTAACGTAAGGGTGCGGGGCCGCAAGTTCGCCGCGGAAGCAACGCTTAGTTGGCTATCTTAGAGTTGCGTGGGTTCAAGGTACTGCCGCCACCGGATCTGGATGACGGGGAGTCTTTGTGCATTGGCCCGGGGGCGGTGCAACCATGGCAGTGCGGTGGGGCAGGGAGCGGGGTTTTGGCCGGGGCCACGGACGGTGGAGGCAAGCCAGGAGGCACAAGACGGCCATCAAGCCATCCGGCTTAGATCGGATAGTACCAAAATAAATTAAAATCGTGTGACCCCAATTTAGTCTCAGTCAACAGACGTGTGACCACTCTCGTACCTTGCTGTTGATCTCTTAGTGTATTTCTTCAGATCAAAGAGATGTGTCGTTCTTAACGTTATGCGTTATCTGCGTCCTCAGCCACACCGTTCTTAACGATACTGAAGGGAGCTATAGTCCCCACTCAACAGTTCCCTGCATCGAATGCGCGTGCCCGACATGGACAACCACAACAACTGCAGGGCCATCGACAAGTCAGCACATGATGCTCACTCCTATGGATGGCGGCCACATAGGTTGTACCCTCATCTTAATTGTGTGCAACATTTATGGCTTTGTTATTCATCTAAGAATGGAAAATTGATTATCACATTTTACTATATATTCATGCTGATCTCTTACATGTCTTGTTCAGGAGTTAACGTTGCTCCATAGTTCAGCTATGATACTTGTTCTTTAGGTAACGTTGTTCCATAGTTATCATCCATCAGCCAATTCTATCCCACAGTCTGGTTATTATAGTATTATTCCACTTCTAGTATTACCTATGTTGTTCTTTAATGCTTTTGTGTGCCATCTAGTCAATCTCGAGTACAAACGATACATATTCTGTAGCTTTCATCTGTGTTCTCCCTTTGGTTTTTGAGACCTGTTGCTGCTAGTTAACCCCAGTTCTACTATTTATGTCGTCTCTTACAGGCACTCATTACATAAATCTAACTAATAGTTGTCTTCCATGCATATCAGATATAATTGCACATACTGATATATCCACAAGAACCTCACGGAGCAATGTAAAGGCCAATAAACTTGATATCAATGATACCCAATATGATGGAACATGTAAAGGCAGTTCTTTAGGAGACTTGTAGAAAGATGTTGAATCCTCTTCACCCCACAAGGTCCTTGCTCTAACTTGGCCCGTGATATGGGTACAACATGCATATAATGTCCTGGAGTGTATCTACTCTGTTGCAATGCCATGTGCTTAGCATGCTGATCATGCATGTAAGTATGCCATGCCTTACTGTTTTTCAGTACCTATTCCATTCATGTTAACATGTTTTCAAATTCAAGTACAGTCATTCTACTCTATCGCAATGCCCTATGCTTAATTTGGACATCATGCTTCTGAATATCTTATGGATTGTTATTGATCAGTATGTACTTTATCTGTCTACCATACCATGTTTTTTTACATTGAAGTGATGCTCTAGTGCTCTGTTGCAATGCCATCTTAGTTTCCCAAAAATACACGTGTATGTTGCCTTAGTTTTACATTCAACTAGTGTTTTACATTCAACTAGTGTTTTTTAACATTCAACTAGTGTTTTTTACTGTGTTTTCATGTCGTATACCTAGTTCTTACACCATACTCCCTCCTTCTGGATTACATGTTGCCGAAATGGATAAAAAAGGATGTATCTAGAACTGAAATACGCCTAGACCCATCCATTTTTTTCGGATGGAGGGAATACATGTCAATATGTCATGCCTTTCTATTCTTCAGTATCGATTCCATCTCTCTGTTGTTGCATGTTTTATAATTGGAGCACCATTCTTCTATACAAGGCATGCAAGGGGAAGACGACTACGTTAGAATCTGAAGGGTTACAAACCAAGTCTTTGCAGAAGATCCAAAAGCCAGGAGATAATAAAGCAACTCCAATTTTTATAGATACTGCTCCATCACAGAGAAGCCCAACTCCTACTGATATTAAGGAGATTCTAGTGGCCAAAGAATTGGTCCGCTCCTGTCCACCAAAAATATGTCAACTCCATTCTAAGAAGCGTGTGCGTATCCTTGCATCATGAAATTTTATAGCATGCTGATCATATTTTCTACATGTTTCTTACCCATCTCTCTTTTAGAAAATATGCTTAACAGATAGAAGAATTTATGCATTGGTATCGTCTGTGAGGAAAGATTCTTGCAGGAATTCTTTGTACTCCAATGCAGATATAAGTACCTGTTGTATATCACTACATTTTTACATCAGCATGTATTTTGTTAATCGGCGTGAATCCAACCTTTATCTGATCTAAATTTAGTTGTAGCAAAATGTATGATTAATGGCCACAATGTTGATTTTTGTAAGGAAAACTGCCTCGTAGTTTTGCATTCTAAGCTGCATGAGTGCATTATCTCATATCAGTGGGTTTGATTACTTTGGTTCTGCAGTGGGTTTTCAGTGTTTTTTTTACTGTGTTGTCCTGTTGTATCCCTAGCTCTCACATCATACTCCCTCCGTCCGGATTACATGTCATAGAAATTGATAAACCTAGTTGTATCTAGAAGTGAAATACGCCTAGACCCATCCATTTTTTTCAAGATGGAGGGAATACATGTCAATATGTCATGCCTTTCTATTCTTCAGTACCTATTCCATCTCTGTTGTAGCATGTTTTATAATTGAAGCACCATTCTTCTATATAAGGCATGCAAGGGGAAGACGACTGTGTTAGAATCTGAAGGGTTACAAACCAGGTCTTCGTAAAAGATCCAAACGCCAGTAGATAATAAACCAACTCCATTTTTCATAGATACTGCTCCAGCAAAGAGAAACCCAACTCCCACTGAAAATAAGCAGATTCCAGTGGCCAAAGAACTAGTCCGCTCCAGTCCAGCAAAAGAATGTCAACTCCATTCTAAGAAGCGTTTGCGTATCCTCGCATCATGAAATTTTATAGTAGTTTTATAATATTTTCTACATGTTTCTTACCCATTTCTCTTTTTGAAAATAAGGTTAAAGGATAGAAGATTTCCTTCATTGGCATTGTATTCGAGGAAAATATCTTGCGGGAATTCTCTGTGCTCCAATGCTAATGTAAGTACCTGTTGTATATCACTACATTTTTACATCAGCATGTATTTTGTTAATGGCGTGAATCCAACCTTTTTATGATCTAAAATTAGTTGTAGCAAAATGTCAAAGGCCCCAATGTTGATTTTTGTAAAGAAAACTGCCTGGTAGTTTTGCATACTGAGCTGTATGAGTGTACTATCTCATATCATGCACATTATTGAATTGTAGTGCTGCTCTGGTTGCCCATTCATTCATTGTGTTAATGTTTCTTTCGTATTACCTTACCTGGCTGATGATAGCTGTGCCATATTGTGTTAATTTGGTGTTGGCTAGTTGCCCAAACGTTCATTGTGCCAATGTTGCTTTCCTATTATCTTACTTGGCCAATGATAGCAATGCTAGTGTCTTAATTTGGTGCAGGCTACTGAAGATAAGAAGACAAACGCTGAAAACAGCAAGGCAACCCCATTATTTCTTTCCAATAAATCTAGGCCAGGTAATATGCCAATAACTCATGATTAATCTGTTTGGTTCCCCTCCTAATTTATGTTATGATGTAGTGGTCGAGACACTCTTCCCTATCAATAATACAAGGCTGCAAAAATCGCCATCTGAATCTGTTCAGTATCCTGTGTCTCGAATGCGATGGAAAAAATGTATGTTTGTGAACCAATTAATGGCTGAAGGAATGTTGGAAATGGTGGAGGAATCAGAGGTGCAGAAAGCATCTTGCGGGGAACAAAGAATAAGAAAGTCAGCAGGGTATTTAACATTCCCAGATAAGACTTCAATATCTCTAACAATCCCAACTGGTGAAATCGTATCTCTATTAGCAAGCTTAATAGTGACATCAATCCCTTCTAACTCAACATGTGCAATATCATGCATAATTTCATTATACAAGTCGAGAGGGATAATACTCGCACTAGCACCGAAGTCGCATAAACCATGATAGCAATGATCTCCTATCTTGACAGAGACAATAGGCAAGCCTACAACAGGTTTATGTCTATTCCTAGCATTGGGTTTAGCTATTCTAGCAGACTCTTCTTGGAGATAAATAACAAGTCCATCTAAATCTTCTACCATGAGATCTTTAACCATAGCAACACTAGGTTCAACTTTAATTTGCTCAGAGGGTGTAGGTGTTCTAGTATTACTCTTACGAACTACATTTGAATCTTAAGCATGATCCTTTATCCTAACAGGGAAAGGTTGTTTCTCAATATAAGCGGTAGGAATGACAGGATCAACATTATAAGTGATAGTCTTTTCTTCAAGTTTAATAGGTTCAACTACTTTTACTTCAATAGGGGGGATGGTATTTAAACCACTTCTCGTTGGGGAGATCAACATGAGCAGCAAAAGATTCACAGAAAGAAGCTACTATCTTAGAGTCAAGTCCATATTTAGTGCTAAACTCACGGAAAACATTGGTATGCATAAAAGCTTTAACACAATCAAACTTAGGGGTCATACCTGACTCATTACCTTCCTCGAGATCGCAATCTTCAGAGTTGTGTTTAATTCTTTCCAATAAATCCCATTTGAAGTCAATAGTCTTCATCATATAAGAGCCAGAACAAGAAGTATCGAGCATGGAGCAATTATTATGAGAAAGCCAAGCATAATTTTTTTGGATAAACATTTCTCTTGAGATCTCATGGTTGGGGCATGAATATAACATTGACTTAAGCCTCCCCCAAGCTTGAGCGATGCTTTGTCCTTCGTGAGGCTAGAAATTATAAATATAATTACGATCACGATGAACCTGGTGCATACGGTAGAACATCTGATGAAATTCCAACTTCAGACGATTATAGTTCCATGATCCCATATCATCGCATAGCCTAAACCATGTCAATGCATCTCCCTTCAAAGATAAAGGGAAGAACTTATTCTTGATAACATCCTCGGGTATACCTGCAAGCTCAAAGAATCCACAAACTTCATCCACATAGATTAGATGTAAATCGGGGTGAAGTGTTCCGTCTCTTGTATAAGGATTTTCAAGCAGTTTCTCTATCATACCAGAAGGAATCTCAAAGAAAACATTTTCAATAGGTGCAGTAGGTTGAGGAGCAACTCTTTGCTCTTCTGCTCGAGGTGAAGATACCCCGAACAAGCCCCTTAGAGGATTTTGAGCCATAGTAACAAGTGACAATAAATTTCAGCACACTATATAATTTTTTCCTTACCAAAGGCGCTTCACTCCCCGGCAACGGCGCCAGAAAAGAGTCTTGATGACCCACAAGTGTAGGGGATCTATCGTAGTCCTTTCGATAAGTAAGAGTGTCGAACCAAACGAGGAGCAGAAGGAAATGATAGGCAGTTTTCAGTAAGGTATTTTCTGCAAGCACTAAAATTATAGGTAACTGATAGTTTTGTGATAAGATAATTGGTAGAAAGTGACAAACGGTAAAAGTAAATAGGTTCATCAAGGTGACCCAATCCCTTTTGTAGCAAAGTACAAGCCTGGACAAACTCTTATGCAAGGTAAATCGCTCCGGAGGACATATGTGAATTATCGTCAAGCTAGTTTTCATCACGATCGTCTGATTCGCGTTCGGTACTTTGATAATTTGGTTTGTGGGTGGACCAGTGCTTGTGTGCTGCCCTTACTTGGACAAGCCTCCCACTTATGATTAACCTCTTATGCAAGCATCCGCAACTACAAAAGAAGTATTAAGGTAAACCTAACCATAGCCTGAAACATATGGATCCAAATCAGCCCCTTACGAAGCAACGCATAAACTAGGGTTTAAGCTTCTGTCACTCTAATAACCCATCATCTACTTATTACTTCCCAATGCCTTCATCTAGGCCCAAATAATCCTGAAGTGTCATGTAGTCGACGTTCACATGAAACCACTAGAGGAGAGACAATATACATCTCATCAAAACACTACTAGGAAAAGGCCTACTAATGGCGCACAAATTTTGGCCATTAATGGCGCATTAGTGGTGCGCCATTAGTGCCAAGCCATTACTATATTTTACTAATGGTGCACCTCTGGTGCGCCATTAGTATCTGGTATACTAAAGGCGCCCCGTAGATGCGCCATTAGTATATACCACGGTGCACCATTAGTATATACCACGGTGCGCCATTAGTATGCCTCCCAGGGGCCATATATACGCAGGTGCTTTGGCATACTAATGGCGCACTACTGCCAGATGCGCCATTAGTAAATTTGGCATACTAATGGCGCACTGTTGGATGATGCGCCATTATTATCCTTTGGCATACTAATGGCACACTGTGTTGTGATGCACCATTAGTATGAATATTAGGTTTTTTATTTATTTTTTAATTTTCTGTTTTTTGCAGAGGTTACAAATTGTATTATTGGACAGAATATAGACAGCACCAGCACACAGCAACAACAGATTCATCGAATACAATAGAATATTAGTCTCTGAATACAATTCATCATATTAGTCTCCGAATACAATTCATCATATTAGTCTCCGAATTGAAAAGACCGAACAAAGATAGAACATTATATTACATGTCTCGAGACCGCGAGTATTGAGTTTGTCTTCACATTACAAGTCGATATCGATCATCTAAACTACCATCACATAGAAGAGAGCTGCGGTCATCAAGATGAGCATCATCACGATGAAACTCATTTTCATCCGGTTCCTCCAACGCTCCCTCCCCTCTCCCGCTAGATAGCGGGCGTATCTAGATTCCGCCTCGGCCCTAGTGGTGTACCCTTTGTAACTGTTACCGCTAAATCGGTGAACCTATCTCCGACACTCCTCCCAGTCGTCGTAGACTCCGGGAACCTTACCCTAATTGTAGACGACATAAGACGGCATCGCTATGCACTAGCCAAATGAAACGTTAGTACCAATTCACAGACAATACATAAGCAATATATAAGTATGCAACAGAACGATCGGAAGAGAAAAGCAAGACATTAATAGCATCGATTACATCTAAGTTGAACGACAGTCGAAACCAAAGAGACATACTACAACTTCATTAAAGTTTAATTACAACATGAGCCAATCGATGTTTCAGAACTAGACACAACATCACTACTTTCGACTCGACTCAAGGGACCGGAGCGTGGATGAAGCCGCCGTCTATCATGGGAGTCATGAAATCGCGGGCGTTGTCAGCCTGCATTTGTAGCATTGTGTCGATATCACTGTTTGACGGTTGATTTCTGAGGTAGAACTGCCCCGAGGTACGAAGCACATCTTGATGGATGATTTCCGCAAACTCCGACTGGATGCGAAAGAATTCTTGTCTGATGTCCGCGTCCTTGATTGCCGACACGCTCGCGGCCCAATCTTTGAGTTTACTCGGTAGCAGAAGTTGATGATGGTCCCGTACGATCGCCCACATGTGATGGATGGCCTAGTAGGCACCCTTCTGACCGCCAGGCGGTTGCTTGACGCAGCAGAACGTCGTATTGTGGGAGAACACGTGCTTGTCGGTCTTACGAATAGGCCTGGTGAAGGTGCCTCCAGATTTGGCATAGCCGGGGAGAACATCATCAAGAACCTTCTTGACATTTGTGTAGTCTACGTTCGACTGACGGTCCGAGTCGAAATACGTGGCCATGGAATATTTGGGGCTTAGGAGGATGAGCGTGCAATGTGTGTCACTGCAGAAAACACGGAATGTTACAAGAAAAACGATCGAAATCTAAGAATTCATATGTTACGGGGCGGTTGAGGGGAGGACTTACTCGGGAAAGTAAGGCACGAGGAAGTTATCCTTATCTTGGTTTGCTAGAATGACGCCTTCGAGGTAAGAACTCGCGACTTGCCGGTCCCCAGCGCTGCCCAAGATCTTGGCACGCATGTAGAAGGGGTCGACTATCACGATGTCCGGGGTCTTGTCGCGAATGATCCGCATCTCTATACTCAGCGAAAATAGCCGAACGAAGGTGTAGTGCAGCGGATGAAGGTTCAACATAGCGTAGATGTTATCAAACCGCACGACGATCGTACCCCCGATGGAGTTATCCACAAAGCCCTTGCCCTCTGGCACCTTGGCCGCGAAAACCGGGTATGCCACATCCTTCTCTCTGAGACACCGCTTCTCCAAAGAAAGAACACTATCATGCAGACTCCGCATAGCACCGGTTGCAGCATCGAGCATATTTCTCGGTAGCATCGGCCTACCCGCCACATGCACCCTCCTCATTACATCCTCAGGTGAAGGTGGCCCGTCCTGAGCACGGATCGTACTCGGTGCCGGCTGGCTCGCACCCTTGTTAGTCTTTATTTTGTGTGCCTTCTTCTTCTCCTGTAATGGGACCGAGTTCTGCTCACAGACCGCCTTCTTGAGTGTGTTGCGGCTGATAATATTTCGCACCTCGCCTATCTGAGGCTCGGTGAAGTTGGCAGCTGGAGGCGTCTCCTGAGAACTGAATGGCCGACGACACCTGTTGCAACTTGGTTTCTCCGTGGTACCAGCTAGATCGCGCACGTCTTTTGTAGGGTTGGGTTCTTGAGAAGGAGGCCCCATGAAGTCGCCACCGTACCCATGATCGGCAAAGTATTGATCGACGTTGGCAAATGTATCATCGTCGTTGTCGTCATCATCGTTCGGATCATGTGCCATATGCATGTTTGGATCCAGTGGCATAGCGATGTCCGGCACCGTTGCGGCGGTCTTGCCATGGGGCCGACTTGGCGCCGGCACGACTGGCGGTGTTGTCTTTGGGGTGGTGTCCCCTGCCCCCAAACGAATCTGGCTCTTCGGCCAAAGCAGGGGCCAGCTCAGGCAGGCGCTGAGGGTCATCACGTCATCTTCGTAGGCCCCGACGGGTCGAATCGGAGGTAACAACTCGTCGCACCCTGGCAGCACCCGAACCAGTTGAACCCTAAACAAGTTGGGTGCCATCCTAGTACCGTGGAACACGGGGTTGCCCGGTTGAACGATTTTGCCCTTGGCGACATCGATCAACTCGTTGTTCACGAAGTGCAGGAGAGTGCACGGAACGTCGGCGGCGCCCTGCTAAAACATGTAGGGCGTCAGGGATGCACAGTCAAAGGCAAGGAGATGAAGTCCTCGGCCGAGAGAGGCTTAATTAGTTACCGTGATGATGGCATCGAGCTCGGCTAATGTCGAGGCACCGCCAACGGCGGGCGTGCACTTGACGGAGGGGCCGCTTGCTGCAGAGGTGCCGGCCGCCGTACACCCGGGTGCATTAAGCTCCAATGCCCGTGCCGACGTCGGAAACACCAATGCTGACTCAACCGGAGACACCAATGGCCCCGCCTGCGCGTTCTGCGAGTTGCTAGCCGTGAAGCTGGGAATCGGGGGCGGCCCCTGTTGGCCGCCCGCAATCCACGCCTGCAACCCCTCGATCAAGGTAGGCACAATGGCGGTGCTCGTCGCTCCCAGTTGTTGTTGCACTTGCTCTTGGACAATCTCCGGAATCGCCACCTGTGTCTTGAGTTCTTGAACCTCGCGCGCCTGGCTTTCCGAGCTAGTCTTTATGTCCTTTCGCCCACCAGCGTTATAGTATGACGACCATTTTGTGGACAAGCCTTTGCCGGCCACACGACCAGCTGACGACAGCTTACTGAGCTTATCCTTTTTCTTCATTACATTCAACGCCCTATTTTGAGTGATGTCCCAAGGGTTGCTCTTAGTCGACCCCGCACTACTGCTTTCAGTCGCCTGCGGAAGGAATGTGAACCATTTAGAAATTTGGCTTCATTAATTAGAATGCAACCATATGGAGCTAATTACGCGGGGGTGTATTCCTTACCAGAACAAGCTCAAGCGCCCGGGTCTTCAGATCCGTGGTAAGCTCCTTTGTTTTCGGATCCTTCTTGTACCGGGCCCTGACAAAGTTCCTGGTCTGCTTGTCACCGTATTTATCGAAGAGGGGCGGTAGGCCTTGCTCGACACGGTCCGCCTCCTCCTTGTCCCATATAGACTCCGCCACTCTGTAACCGCCGGGACCGAGTGTGTGTTCCCCTAAGTTCAACTCCCGCATTTCTTTCCCCCACTGACTTGATTCGGAGGTTGCGGTGCTCGAGCACTTGATCTTGAAGTCATTGTAGTCAACTTCGGTGATCGAAGGATTTTTCACCTTGATCTTCTCATAACTCTCACCTTTCTCGATCATTCTCTTCACCGTGCTTCTCCAAGTAGACAGGGCCGTGCTCATCCACGTGAGGGCAGTATTGTTCACTTTATTCCCTTTGAGGCTTGTCTTTTCAAATTCAGCGGGGAACTTGTATCGTTCGTGGAGCTTCATGAAGAGGAGGTTGCGCAAATTCCCTCGGTCAGGATGCCTCAGGTTCTCGGTGTTGATCGAGATGGTGCTCCGGAGAATGCACCCGAGCTGAAGCGAGTACCCCTTGACTATTCGTTCGGGCGCCGTTGGATTCCCGTCGGAGTCCACTTCAGTAAATTCCTCCTTGACGATCAGGAGCACGGTCGGGCGCCGGTCCTTCCATTGCCTCTTCAGATGGCTGCCATCTTTGCGTGCCCCGCCATCATCAGTGGTGGCATCCTCGGCGGCACCATCAGTGGTGTCATCCCCGACAACACCATTAGTGGGGTCATCCTCGGCGGCACCATTAGTGGTTGTGTCAGGATCGGTGGGGAAGGCGGCGTCCTCATACAAGTGAGGTTGTTCCTCCATCTCCTGGGACAGCTCCCAGAATGCCTTCCCGCCCGAACCCCCGGCCTCATCGTTGTTGGCCATGTTTCTCTCTAAGTAGGAAAAAAGTTTGGTCAAAAGTTGGTTATTGTCAAGGAACAAAATCATGGTCTCATCATTTAGGGTTTTTCGACACCGAGGCATCCTAAAAGCTAAGCTTTTATCATTGAGGGTTTTTCGACGCCGAGGCACCCTAAAAGCCTAAGCTTTCATCATTTCGATTTTTATCGACACCGAGGCACCCTAAAAGCCAAGGTTTATAATTTATGGTGTGTCGACACCGAGGCATCCTAAAACCTAAGCTGGGAAGGAGAATTCTAAGTTGGGCCTAATCACTTGGCTCTATTGCCGCCTATGGTTTAATGCAGCAAGAATAAAGGGGCAGTTGATCATACTTAATTAACTACTAAGATACCCCGGCCCATGCATTAGTCATAAGTACCCCATATGTCCTATTTTTAGCAAAGTCATGCTAAAATTCACGGAAAATTTCAGCATGACCTTTGCTGAAAATAGGACATATGGAGTACCCGAATTTGCCGGAACGAAAGTTAATCTACATTCCAGCAAACACAAGGGCCTCTCGGGGTACCTGCAAAATCATCACGACACGATGGTTGGAGACAAAACCCAGCAAACTAGCAAAATCATCATCTTTACAAGTCTTTCTCAATGTAAAAATACGCAGTTCACAAATTTTGGCACAAGAAGTCTAGTTCATGCCGTACCAACAGTTCTTAAAACAGTTGGCAACAGACAAGGCAAAATTAAATACTAGCACTGGAAACTGACGGCTAGAAATTTCTCTTGTTCGTAGCACAACAATAAAAAACCAGAATTGAAATTATAGAGGACCGCTTTTGTAGCAAGACAAAGCATTATGCGGACATCTCCAGATATTTGAGAGAACATACATTATTTGCTATAATTAATCAACTTGCTGGACAAACTGAACTGGTGCAACTTCATGTAACAACTTAAAAACCATGCGAGCAAGCTGCAAGAAACACATCTACCCATGCATATACTAAAGAGCAATACCAGAGAACCTAGCTTGAGAACCATGCAAGAACCATGTCTCGATGGCCGAACCAATCTCAGGGCACAACAAGAGAGGGAGAGAGAGGGAGGAGACCATCGACTCACCAGAACAAAGGAAGAGGCTGAGGAAATCCACCAAACCATAGTAGCCAGACAATAAAATTGATGATTCTTTCAAGAGACCTACACATAGAGCACAAAGTTGAGCAGCTGGAAAGGCCACAGATACTAAAAAAGGAACTCTGATTCTAGACCCTCATGATTCCTACACCTGACATGCAAAACCAATGCTTTTACTTTCTATTCTGCGAGTGCTACTACAGCAGGAAACCAAAACCAAATGGCAATTAGGTGGCAGGGAAACAATAAAAAGAAGACAATGAAGTGCAGTTGGCCCATATTCGTGATCATATATGAATGTAGTTCAACATAGTCTGAAACAGTAACATCCTCATTCATTAATGACACAATAATCAAGGAACTTCAAAGTACGTGACAAGATGAGGTTGGCTCCTTGTCATGGCAATAATTTCTTTCATGACAAATGGTAGTTCAACACAGTTTAAAATACGCAGTTCACACATTTTTGCGCACTGTAAATAACACTAAGGCCACAGACAAGGCAAAAGATCATCACTAGGCTAAAAGATCAACTAACAACACTTTCTGCAACTAAGCCGAGCTACGATCACAAACATCACTAAAAAAGCACTGCTAGCAAGTGAACATCTACATCACAAATGTCAAGTAACCAACCAACCACCCTATTTGAGATCGCTGTCAGCTCATGTCTCAAACATGGTACTACATGGACTGACTAGTACAGATACTACACCCTGCCAGAGGACCTTCACACATAGTGTTCTTCTTGTTCATCTTAACTAGTACAAATATTTTTCATCAGTGCAAGCACTTGATTAGAGATAAGAAATGGTATGACATGAACTCCAAATCACAAGCTCTTGATTAGATATAAACAGTAGTATCACATCATCATAGATATAAACTGTAGTGTTGCAAGAGCTCAAAATCTTGCAGCGATAAGCATGTCCTAAACTGCCATTCCCAAGCAAAATAATATGCTTTGAATAAAGAACATAACAAACTCATGCAGTAACCACATTGAGCATCTAAAATAGAAGTGGCATGAACAAGAATTATGACAAGGATCCAATCATCAAGTGTCTATCATAGCATATACATTCAGCTTATTCGAAGACAATGGCCTAAACGATGCCCGATATTAACCTTAATCGCAGAAGTTTCCTACTAGAACCCAAATACTCATGGTAAGATCACTGAGTTGACCACACAACATATTGCGTCTAATCCTACTTTGTTTGCTCAAGAAGAAGAGTAAAACTATCTACTCATACTTTATTTGCTCCCCAAATGCAAGAATCCAAGGCAATAAAAAGAGGACAGAAGCTACAATCTTCCTGGTCTAAACATCATCTGATAGATGAACACTTCAGAGATCGATGAACATTTTGGAGTGGGGGCGAGAAGAGGGAGGAGCCGCACCTTGGAAAGTGGGGGGCGACAGGACCCACGACGGCTAGGATCCTCCAAGACGGCGTAGCGGAGCTTGGCTCAGCTCCTAGGCACGGTGACGCGCGGTGGCCGCGCTCGGGGATGCGGGGGCCGCGGAGGGTTCGGCCGGCTGGGCGCGCCGCGGCGGAGGGCTGGCAGCGGCGGCTTGAACCCTAGGTCTCACGCTCGGGAAGGGCTCCGGTGGTGGGCTCGGGGAGGAGACGATGCTCGGGGGGAGGGAGGGGGTGGGTGATGCGGGGGTGGCGTGGGGGCGGCGGCATCGAGGCGCTGGAGGGAGGGAGAGGGAAGGGGATCTAGCGAGGGAGACAGAGGGAGGGCGCGGTGGGGGACGATATTGATGGGGGAGATTACTAATGGCGCACCGCACCCTAGTGCGCCATAAGTACGGAGATTCTAATGGCGCACCACCCCCTGGTGCGCAATTAGTATTGTGTTTTAGTTACTAGCCCGACTGGTCAGGTTATATCCCACCTAGCCCACTCCCCATCAGAACAAACCCACTAGCCCGACAAGTCAGCACCATGCAGACCCACCAGGAGGTCCTGGGTTCGATTCCCAAGCTCCCAATTTTTTTATGCATTTAAAATGCTGTTTGACACTTATTTGTGTTTAAATATGTTCAAACTTGTTTAAATCATAACAGTAATATTTTTTATAAAACAGTAATAATTTTTTAAAAAATATCATCAAATTTGTTATTTGAAAATATTTATGAATATGAAAAATATCATCAAATTTATTCTTTTGAATATATCATGAGTTCATCGGTCGGCGGCGGCTGCCGGTGGAGCAGGGGAGGGTGCGGTGGGTCGTCGGCGGCGGTTGAGTAGGGGAGGGTGCGGGGGGTCGGCGGCGGCGGCCGGTGGAGCGGGGGGTGCTCGGCGGCGAGGGGGACCGGATCTGGCGAGGTGGGATAGCGATCGAGATGGAGGGGGATCAAGATCGAGTGTCCATGAAATTTAAAAACATTCAAGAGTTCAAAAAGTGCCCATGAAATACAATCGAGAAATGAAGGCTACCATTTAAATACAATCGATCTTAGCTAGCTATCTGTTCACAATCTTCTTGCCCTTCTTTTTCGCAAATGGAGTTCTTTTGTGGAACAGACGTCCTTTAGGTAGGGTGGTCCTGCTTCTTCTTGTGGTGTATGCTGCTACATCATTATCGTCGTCATGTTCGATCCTCGGGTCGTCGTACTTGTCGAAGTCTTGCTCATTGGCTACTCCATCCATTCCGATGATCTTCCTTTTGCATCTCCTCACGACAACACGACTGGGCTTTGACGGGTCGGTAATGAAGAAGCATTGGTCAACTTGGGAAGCCAGTACCCATAGCTCATTTCTCGCGGTGACGTTTGCGCCCGCGGTCTTGGATTTGGCTTCGGGTATAACCATGGAGGTGAAATACCGATCTTCTTTTAGGACGCTCTTGGCCCATATGACACGGAACATCGGAACCTTCTCTCCAGCGTAGCTCAGCTCCTAGATCTCCTCGATCCTTCCGTAGTATCTATCCTTGTCGTCACCGGTGTAGGATTCCATCATTACCCTGGAGTTCTGATAACCATCGCTCTTCATGTCCTTGGCCTCGGTGATATCGTATGCCTCATAGGTCATCAGGTTGTGCTCGGCGCCCTGTGACAAGGCGAATATGAGTTGTTCTTCCGCGGAAGAATCCTCATGTAAAGGGTACGACAGAAGCTTCTGCTTGAACCAACGCGTGAAACATGAGTTGTGCTCTTTGATTATATCTCCGCCCATCCTCTGTTGGCCTCGGTCATTGTACGTCTTCTCAATAAAGGTTTTGTGCTCTACCACCCAAGGATCGACCACGTCTATGTGTTGTAGCGCGACTAGGTTTGCTCTTTCAATGTCGGCGACTCGACCGTCGAAGTCAACATGCATTTCGCGGCGACCCTCACGGTGATCCCATCCAGCGAGCCTGCCGAGGTGCCTGTTCACGGGCAGACCAACGGGGTTCTCGATGCCTAGATAATTCGTGCAGTAGGAGATGCACTCTTCGGTCAGAAAGCCCCTGGCTATGCTTCCCTCTGGACGTGACATGTTGCGAACATATCCTTTGATGACACCATTCATCCTTTCGAACGACATCATGCTGTGCAGGAACGTCGGCCCGAGTTGGATGATATCGTCCACGATATGGACCAGCAGATGCACCATAACGTCGAAGAATGCGGGCGAGAAATACATCTTAAGCTCGCATAGTATCACCACAATCTCTTCCTGTAGCCTTCTGAGTTGCCTCACGCCAACCGACTTCCGAGAGATGACGTCGAAAAAGTTGCATAGGCCAAATAGCGTTTCACGGACGTGCGCGTCCATGATCCCATGGATTGCAACTGGAAGGATCTGCGTCATCAGCACGTGACAGTCGTGAGACTTCATCCCGCTGAACTTCAGCTTCGCTGGGTCTAGGTATCTTCTTATCTTCCCCGCGTAACCGTAAGGAAGTTTTACTCCTATGAGGCAGGTGAAAAACTGCTCGATCTCCTCCTGACTTAGCCTGAAGCACGCGGGAGGGTAGTCATTTCCGGTCTTCTTTCCCTTTTTGCCTTTGTGATGACTTTCCGTGTCCTGCTTCGCCTCATCATCATCATATATAGCGTGAAGCTCCTGCCTGATGCCCATTGATTTCAAGTCTGCCCTTGCTTTCGGCCCATCTTTGGTCCTCTCTGGCATGTTGAGCAGGGTACCAAGCAGACTCTCGCACACGTTCTTCGTGATATGCATGACATCAAGGCTGTGAGGCACACGGTGGATCTTCCAGTACGGCAAGTCCCAGAAAATAGACCTCGTTTTCCATACCTTCAGCAGCGGCTCTGGCGCCTTTCGCTTCTTTCCCGGCTCTGGCGCCTTTTGCTTCTTTCTTGGCAGTGTGCAATCTTTCCAATTTTTCAACAGCTCGTCTATTTCCTCGCCGCTCCTCGTACGCGGGAGTCCTCGCCGCTCCTCGTACGCGGGAGTCATCGTCGCGAAGCCACCTTCGATGTCCCATGAACAGATCCTTGCGTTGTGTCATCCATGCACCTGACGCATCCAGAAAATCCGTGGACCACCTGCCTCGCGACATATCCATAACCGAGATAGTCGTGCACCGTCATGAGCAGCGCGGCTCTCATAGGGAAATATTCTTTCTCTGTGGTGTCCCACGTATTGGCTGGCGTTTTCCACAGCGTGTCAAGCTCCTCTTTCAACAGCCCCACATACAGATTGATGTCGTTCCATGGTTGTTTTGGTCCTTCAATTAGCATACTCATGTGAATGTACTTCCTCTTCATGCACAACCGGGGGAAGGTTGTACATCCACACAAACACAGGCCAGGTGCTATGTGTTCTTCTCTGGCTACCAAACGGCTTGACTCCATCGGTGCTCGCGCCCAGCACGATGTTCCTTGGATCGTTCCCAAATTCTAGGTCTTCGAAGTTCAACGCTTGCCACTGGCTCGCATCCTAAGGGTGACTCAGCATCTTGTCTTTTTTATCTATCTCCAGATCATTTGCGTCATCTTCTCGCTTCTTCTCCTCCCTATCCGCGTGCCAACGCAGGAGCTTTGCTACCTTAGGGTCCGCGAAATACCGCTGCAGACGAGGAGTGATCAGAAAGTACCACACCACTTTTCGAGGAGCTTTCGTCCTCTTCTTGTATCGAGTGACGCCGCACACCGGACATATGGTAGACTCCGCATGCTCGTCCCGATAAATGATGCAATTGTTCATGCACACATGGTATTTCACGTGCGGTAAATCCAGAGGACACACGATTTTCTTCGCCTCCTCGAAACTGGTCGGGCACTTGTTCCCCTTGGGAAGACGTTCGTGCCAGAATGACATGTTCTCCTCGAAGCATGCATCGGTCATTTTGTGTTTTACCTTCATCTCCAGAGCCATGAGCGTTACTTTCAGGCGGGTATCCTCGGGCCTGCATCCTTCATAAAATGGAGTAACCACGTCTAACTCCAGTTGATCCATTTTGGCTTTCTCTCGGGCGGCAGCTCTTGCGTTATCCGTCTGCTTGAGAAGCAGCTCTTGAATATGAGGGTCCTGCACCTAGCCCATCGATGGTCCAGCATCGTCTGCTCCGCCGGCATCATCATCTTCATGATCATGCCCGTCGTCTGCGCCGGTATCTTCCTCATCATCATGTCCTGCATCTTCTACATGATGACTGTGTACAGCATCACCATCGTGATCATCTCCTGGGGATTCTTCGTCTTCTCGCCCGCCCGAGCCACGGTGGTTGTCTTGCTGCCATTCCTCATTTCTTGCCCGGCCCCCATGGACGACTTCGTAGTCATCTTCATCACCTTGCCACCGATAGCCATCCATGAAACCACGCAAGAGCAGGTGGTCCTGCACCTGCCCGGAATCCAGGTCCGCAATAAGGCTCTCCAGCTTGCATCTTCAACACGGACATATTATCTCCGCCTCGTTCTTTTCAAGCATCTCGGCCTTCGCGGAGCTGAAAAACCTATTCACGATGCGTTCGGTCATCGTGCGGACCATGGTCGCCTGCGGGGTAGAGCAAAACGATATTTTAGAACCAAGAAAAAATTTGGCATGACTTTCCCTAAAAATAGGACAAAAAAGAATGCTTAATGCCAAAATTCTCGCCGAAACGGAAATGAATCAACATTCCGGCAAAATATTGGCAACTATCGCATTTCAAATAACGGTACACCTCCAAACACAAACACATATGCAACACCACAAACATATGCAACACCACGAACATACATAGATCTAGCTAGGCCATAAAAAGTGCATGTGCACATTGTTGTAGGGAGAACAACATAAATATAGCTTCCCCTCTTACTTACCTATCAAAACAAGGTAATTTGACCACTTAATTTGAGTTAATCTATGGTGGAAATGAGGTGACAAAGAGGAGGCACCCGAGACAAGGAGGAGGTGGAGAGAATGTAGTGGGGAGAAAGTGAGTGGGTAGGAGTGGCTGTCCAAAATATCTTGTTGGTGCCCACTTACTAATGGCGCACCACCTCAAAATGCGCCATTAGTAACCCAGGTTACTAATGGGGCAACTTCTGGTGGTGCGCCATTAGTAGTTTTGCAAATAAAAAATAAAAAAACATACTAATGGCGCACTGTCCCAAAGTGCACCATTACTAGTTTAAACTAGTAATGGTGCACTGTGGAACAGTGCGCCATTAGTAGTTTTGCAAAAAAAGAATAAAAATTATAATAAAAAAAACAACACTAGTGGTGCACTCTGTGACTGGTGCGCCATTACTAGTTACAACTAGTAATGGCGCACTGTGTCTGGATGCACCATTAGTATGTTTGGAAAAGGAAAACAATTTGATACTAATGGCGCACCCTGAGCCAGGTGCGCCATTAGTGTATTCAACTCTAATGGCGTACCACAAGGTGGTGCGCCATTAGTATATACTAATGGCGCACCTCTTGTCTGGTGCGCCATTAGTGTCAATCCCATCTATAGCTCTTTTTCTAGTAGTGAAATATCGAACAAAGACCAGATTCACATGACTACTAATATCAAGACTTTTCCCATCTCCTCAGGAACAAATGCAACTACTCACAAGACATAATACTATTCATGATCAGAGGGGTATCAATGGATCTGAACATATGATCTTGCACCAAATAAACCAACTAGCATCAACTACAAGAAGTAATCAACACTACTATCAACCCACAGGTATCAATCTGAGGTTTGGATACAAAGATTGGATACAAGAGATGAAGTAGGGTTTCAGAGGAGATGGTGCTGGTGAAGATGTTGATGAAGATTGCTCTCCCCAAGATGGAAGAGTTGTTGGTGATGACGGCGGTGATGATTTCCCCCTCCCGGAGGGAACTATCCCCGGCAGAACAGCTCTGCCGGAGCCCTAGATTGGTTTCCGCCTCGAGACGGCGGCATCTAGTCCCGAAAGCCTCCACTTTATTTTTTCTAGGTCAAAACGCTTCATATAGGAGAAGATGGGCAGCTGGGTCCCACCGGCTGGCCCTCGAGGCAGGGGGGCGCGCCCTGGGAAGGGGGGCGCGCCCCCACTCTCGAGGCCAGCCAGTGGCCCCTCTCGTGGATTTATTTTGCCAGATATGTTTTATCTTTTCCGAAAAAATGTTCTGTGGAGTTTCGGGGCTTTTGGAGTTGTGCAGAAGAGGTTTCCAGAGTTTGCTCGTTTTCCAGCCGAGAATTCCAGCTGCCGGCATTCCCCCTTCTTCATGTAAACCTTGCAAAATAAGAGGGAAAAGGCATAAGTATTGTGACAAAACATGTATGAGCAGCACATAATGCAATAAATATCAACTTATAAGCATGATGCAAAATGGACGTATCATCGCCTAGAAAAGGAACTCCTTTGCCGGGAAGGTGAGCCTGGCAAGGGGCAAGATCATCCCCAGAAGAAGACAATCAAGACACCCCAGCAGGACCTGCCCGGGCTCACGGTGGCAAAACCACCTCACCAGTAACACAAGAAGGACCCACATCATCGATCAATGCGGTGCCAAGCTGCAAGATGATTAAGTGACTGCCATTAGCCACATGGCAGCCTTTCCTTAAGAGAAGAACCCGCATATGACACCTGTGCCGTGACGTGTAATGAGAACAGGCGCGGAGCTGGCAAGATAGCCCGACAAGCCTAGCCGGGCAACCAGTGATGTGACACTAAGCGGTACATTTAATGCACCATGTTAGCCCATAGAGTTAGGTATGTTAGCATTGTTTGCTATAATATTAGTGCATAATGACTACTTTGCCATTGTGGTAGCCCCTTGATCTATAAAAGGAGGCCCATGGAAACCGTAAAGAGGGTTGGAAAGTTGATGAACCCACACCCCCAAACGCGCATGGTCGTTGCTGCCCTAAGGCAACCCCTGCTGGGCAAGTGTATTATGCTTCACCACCTCCATTCCACCATCAATCCACCAAAGTAGTAGTAGGGTTTTACGCCTCACGGTGGCCCGAACATGCGTAAATTGCTTGTTTGCTCTCTGTCGTGCTTTCGTGCGCTAGTTTGCTCTTTGTGCAACGCGACGTCCCCCTGCCGAACCAGCAAGGGCCCTCCAGGTCCCATAGGTGGCCGCAGATATCCCGCGACACATTTAGTTTACTTTAGGTTTAGCTTAGGTTAAGATGAAAAAAATAAGAAGAAGAAGAAGAGGAATAAGAAGTGGAGGAGGAAGAAGAAGTTTATTATTTTTCCCTATTTTTAGATTACTATGCTTTGTTTTTCTACATTTTTAGTTTTCTTTCATGTCTAAAGAAATCCCTAGTTTTGAAGGGTGCCAATTGGCATTGCAAACTAACCTACCAAATTAATTAAGTGTTGGTGATGTTGTTGAGCACAAGTGCATTGCTTTTTTTCTCAGTTTTCTTTCATGTCTAAAAACATGGCTCTATTCCAACTATGTCCATTTAGCAAATATGATAGAGTTGAATTAGAGCGAAGTTGGATTAGAGCCAAGTTTTTGTATATATGCATATGGTAAATTTGTCAAATATGGTTCTAAATGTGTTTATAGATATGGTTCTATATATGATCCATTTATAGTAGATATGGTTCTAGCTGTGTTTGCCTTTTATAGTAGACATGGGCACATGGGCAGATATGGTCCATTGTAGATAGAGTACTAGCAAATTGTTTTGCCATTTATTCACTGTTTTCAAGTGCTTGTTTCCTAAGTTGCTTACATATATTGACAGATTCAACTGCGATGTAATTTCATTTCATGGGGATTGAGTAGAAAAAAAATAGAGTTATTGTTGCTACCATAACTGTCCACAAGTGCATTGCCTTTGGAATGTGAAATGATAACTTGGTGCAGTTGATTATCTTATTCACAAAAATTCTACTGCTGTAATGTTGTATGATAATGTTGTAAAGGTATAGTAATTGCGCTCTTGTGCTGCTTATCGGAGATGGGGGGAGGCCGCCACCGCCGGCTGCGCTCTGCCACACCGGAGTACAACTTGGAAGGTTTGGAGTTCTTCACGATCATACTTGAGAATTCCTCCAGGAGGCAGGTATATAAAAGGAGAGATATCCCCTTCACCCATCTCTTTATCATAACTCTACTGTTTGCTACATCACATCTTGACCCACGCTGCAGAGACTGCCGGATACGTTTATGAAGATGCTAGCCGGCCATTGGCTAAAGAATGTGAAGCTGCGATAGGCCGATAGCGAGCTTCATAGGCTGTGTGACGTGGAGGTGGTGTTCAGGTACGGTCACATGTACTTGTGTCATGGCTGGGAGAAGTTCGTCTGTGCCTATGACCTGCGGCATGGGTACTTCCTTGTCCTCAGGTACAACGACAACACAATGCTCACCGTGAAGGAGTTCAACACGGCTATATGCCGCCTGCGCTACCAGGACCATGATGATGCTAGTACGATCTGCCTCTTCTTCCTCTCCATTTGGCTTTGTCTCAGACCGATTGTTAAAAAAACTTTGCTGCATTTGGTTAGGCAAAGGGAGCAGCGGTAGCAACTATGGCTCGGCAAAAGCAGTAGCGAGGATGAGGAGGAATGGTTTGGGGAAGAAGAGGAGCAGAGTGGGGATGAGGAGGTGCATCCTATTCTGTTTGACGATGCGTTAGCGATAGTGGTGGCTGGCGATGGGCAAGCGATGGTGGTGGCTGACAATGACCTAGTGATGGTGGTGCCTGAAGATGGCCTCGCGGTGGCGGTGGTGCCTGACAATGACCTCGAGATAGTGGTGGCGCCGGTGATCCCATAGCTAGGCTACATGACCATGCCAATTGTGGTAGAAGATTATATCCCACTTCATCGCCGCTCTAAGCGCATCAGGATGATGAAGGAAAAGGAGAAGAAGTTGGAGTGAATATCTTAAGAAAATCAAGTCAATTTTAAGTATGTCAGGTATTTCAGTTCTCGAAAATGATTTATACTTAGCTTTGTTTCCTCCAAAATGACCTAAGTTAGCTCTAATATGCTAAGTTATCTCTAATATGCTAAGTTACCTAGGTTTGCTCAATAATGACATACACTTAGCTTACTTATGTAAAAAATGGCATAATTAGCTTACTTAGGTTTGAAATTGCATAACAATATTGGTAACCTCATATATGTCATATAGTTAGCTTATTTTCCTCGAAAATGACATAATAAGCCTAATTAGCTCCAAAATGATCAATTTTACCTAATTAGCTCCAAAATGACCCAAGTTAGCTCTAAGTTAGCTCTAAAATGCTAAATTAGCTCGAATATGCTTAGTTACTTAGGTTAGCTCAATAAAGACCTATGCTTATCTTACTTATGTAAAGAATGGCATAATTAGCTCGGTTAGCTCCAAAATGACCCATTTTACCTAGGTTAGCTCCAATATGTTCCATTTTACCTAGGTTAGCTCCAAAATGACCAGGTTTTCCAAGGTTAGCTCTAATATGATCCATTTTACCTAGGCTAGCTCCAAAATGACCAAGTTTACCTAGGTTAGCTCCAATATGATCCATTATACCCAGGTTAGCTCGAAAATGACCTATTTACCTAGCTTAGCTCTAAAATGACCTACACACTTCGCATTTTTACCTAGCTTATCTATACAATGTCATTTTTACCTACCTTACTTAGAAGAAGAAGAAGATAAAGAAGAGGAGAGGAGAAAAAGAAAGAGAAGATAAATTCTTCTTCTTCTTCTTGGTGTTCGTCCTTTTCTTCTTTTTCTTCTAGCTAGTCTTCTTTTTCTTCTAATTTTCATCGTCCCCAATTTGCTGATTTGCTTTAGATAAGGAAGCTTGCATTGATGGAGTGTACTATTCTCCTTGTGCTACCTTTTTGTTTATGGTAACTTGTTGGAAACTTGTTTTGGATATGTATGTATATATGGATATGTTTTTTGAAATTTCTTGTTGGAAACTTGTTTTGGATATGTAAGTATATATGGATATGTTGTTGGAAACTTCTTGTTGGAAATTATTGTATGTTGGATATGTTGTTGGAAACTTGTATGTTGCATATGTTGTTGGAAACTAATTGTTGGTATGCTTATTGAAATTATTTTCAAATGTCTATATATACATATATATCTGAAATTCTATCAAATAGAATGAATTGTAGGAAAAACAGGCACTATACAGGGACTTTGCCATCTGCTCGCAGACGGCGAAGAGCTTTGCCATCAGCCAGTAGACGGCAAAGCTACCACGTGGCAGCTACCTTCCCAACCAAGGGTGCACTGGGCGGGACTATTTGGCAGCTTTGCCGTCTACTGGCAGACGACAAAGTCCTTTTACATATTTGGTGTCTGCTGTCAGACGGCAAAGCATGCCGTTTACCCCTTAACGACTGTAAGCTACCACGCGTGCCGTCCAGGTCTTTTGCCATCCGCTGGCTGACGGCAAAGACAATTTCATCTTTGCCGTCCGCCAGCAGACGGCAAAGTGTCCTTTGTCGTAGCTTATTCAGCCAGACCAGTTGCCGTGTGCTGGCTATAGATAAAAGTTTTTGCCATCCGCCAGACATGCCATTGCCGCCAGCCAGGGCAGACGGCAAAGTGCCTGATTCCTGTAGTGCGAGGCTCATCTTCGTCCTTGCTTTGAGGTCCTTTCCCCTTGTGTTCGGGATTTAATTTTCTGGCCTACTTGAAGACCCAACTATTTCTATTGGTGTGGTTTGCAGGTTTATCATGGCTGCCATGAATCTGGCAAGGTCTCTCTAATATCTTGTCCAGGCTGGATGGACCATCCCTATTGCCTTTGAATGACTTCTTCCGTTGATTGGACCTGGAGCCACTGAATCCGACATTTACTACCGTGTCATTTGTTTCTTAGTTATTGTTTCGATGCTTATTCTTATATCGTCGAGGCTTGCCATTGCCATCCCTGACTTCGGCAGTGCGAGGCTTGCTTGTACTATTGCTTCTACGAGCCAACCAGCTGTCTTCGCCTTCGCAAAAGTGGGTCATGAATGTAGAAAGGGCTGCCATTGTCTTCGGCTTCTCCTGGACGAGGTGTCTTGCGATCCATTCGTCTTGGACACTATGTTTGAATGCAGCTAAGGCTTCGGCATCCGGATAGTCGACGATTTGGTTCTTTTTAGTTAAGAACCGATTGCAAAGTTTGCAGGTTGATTCCCCGGGTTGCTGGGTTATGTCACTTAAATCATCAGCATCCCGTGGCCGGACATAAGTCCCCTGAAAGTTAGCCCGAAAAATGTCCTCTAAATCTTCCCGGCTTCCAATGGAGTTCTCTGTGAGGCTGTTCAAATAGTGTCGTGCTGGCCCTTTCAGCTTTAAAGGTAACTATTTGATGGCATGGAGGTCATCTACACGAGCCATGTGGATGTGAAGAATAAATTCTTAAATCTATACAGCGGGATCCATCATTCCATCATATGCCTCGATGTTTACGGGATTAAACCCTTCCAGAAATTGGTGATCCAGCACCTCATCGGTAAAGTACAGAGGATGTGCAGCGCCCCTGTATCGTGCGACATCGCGACGTAGTACGGATGGCATCTGTGTCTAGTGTTGACTCCGAACTTGGTTTTATCTGGTGTCCTTGGCTTAATAGCCACCATCCCGTGTGGGAGCATGTTCTCTTGATCCGTAGATCGATCTGGCCTAACCGGCTTTTTAATTCAGGTCGCGAGGTAGGTCATACTTATGGCCCTGAGACGCTGTATCCTTTCCTTTATGGTCGGGAGGTGCGAGATGGTATACGGGCATTGAAGCCACTTTGTCCCGTCCATGGGGTGGTCCGTCTAGTTGATCGGTCTGTTCATGCCTCAGCCGAATTGGTGCAGGGGCCTCATCGTCGAATTGTGGCAGCAACTTATGCTTGGGATAGCTCTTTGTTTGGAACTCATGATCGTGTCTCTCTTAAGTGTCTAGCACTTCATTCCATCTGTCGTTGAGCATATCATGTTTGGCTTTAAGCCGCCGCTGCTGCTTTTTTAGTCTCCTTGCTGTGGCAGTAAGCTGTTGCTTAAAGTGTTCTTCTTCTAGGGGCTCCTCTGGGACGATGAATTCCTCATCTCCCAGGCTGACATGCTCTTCGGAGAAAGGTAGGTAGTTACTGTCTTCGGAATAATTGTGATCGGTGAGTGGTTTGGTACTGCATTGACCATCCTCCCGACCATCCTGCTCCAACGCTAGCTCCACGGGGTCTTCGGCTCCACCGGTGTCAGTATTACTTTCGCTTTCTTGATGCGATCATGAGCGGTGCCCCTGACGTCGGCGCTTAGGATGCTCATCGACGGGCTTATCCTCTTCTGGATCTTTGTCGCCATCGCCGTCCTTCTCCTGGGGTGTGTCCACCATGTATATATCGTAGGTAGAAGTGGTCGTCCATCACCCAGTGACGGGTGGGTTTTGACCTAGATTAGCTACGACATCGTGGTCCATGCGATTGTAGTCTTTGGAAGCATAGTCTAGTACATCGCTTATGTCTGCGACCGTGGCTACCAAGTGGGTGGTGGGTGGGATGCAAAATTCCCCGATCTCAGCCCCCTGTTTTAACTGGGCACAGTTCGGGAGCGAATCCTCCGTAATGGTGAGAGATCGCAGGAAGTCCAACCCCTCGTTTAAGAGAGAGGGCTGGATAGGAGTTTGGGGGTCTACGGTGCCAGGCTCAATGAAGACCACTTAGTCCAGCCCGGAGAGTGTGGATCCAAACAGTTCGGAGCTCGTAATTGGAGGCGAGTCCGGCTTCCTAACGGTGAGCGCCGCGATCGCCGTTGAGCCGTCGGCCAAAAGTTTCATGGAGGTGAAGAGTAAGGCAGGGTTTATACTCCCTTCTTTGGACGAAGTGATTTGCTCTGGATCTAGGGCCGCAGCGGAAACCGATGTTGACCGATGTACAGGATCTGATGATAGATCTGAGATGTCTTCATTGTGTATGAAGGGAGCGACAACCGAGGGCGCAAATCCTTCGAAGATCAAATCTCCTCGGATGCGGGCGATGTAATTCAGACTTCCAAACCTGATCTGATGACGAGGGGCCTAGCTGTCAACCTGCTCAAGGTGGCCATCCGAGTTGGCGCGCAGCACGAAGCCGCCAAACACAAAAAGTTGACCGGGGAGGAAGATTTCGCCGGGGGTGGCGCAGTTGCTGATGACGAAACAAGCCATCAATCCTTCTGTCGATGACGCAGTGGAACTCTCAATGAAAGCACCAATGTCGATGTCAAAACCGGTGGACTCGGGTAGGGGGTACTGAACTGTGTATTTGAGGATCGATGGTAATAGAGGGGAAACAAGGACACAGTGTTTACCAAGGTTCAGGCCCTCTTGATGGAGGTATTACCCTACTTCCTGCTAGATTCATCTTGATGAATATGAGGATTACAAGAGTTGATCTACTTCGAGATCGTAATGGCTAAACCCTAGAAGTCTAGCCCATGGTAATTGTGATTCTGCCTCTACGGACTAAACCATCCAGTCTGTATATGCCCCGGAGGAACCTAGGGTTGTACATGATCATCTTGCAGAGGAAGGAAACATTACACCCGAACGTTAAACTTGCCATTCTACACATATAGGAGTCCTATCCGGATACGAGAGATAATCTGCTATGGTGATCTTCACGGCCCATCAGTCCGGCCCATAATGAGTAATCCGGCCAGTCGAGGACACCTTAATCAAGGACTGCCTCAGCCCCCTCCCCACATATATATAGGTTGTAGGGGGGAAGAGGGAGCCAAGGGGCACCGCATGTAGGCCAAATCCTACTTGCGGTCATACCCAATTCGGCCCCTACCCCTTACCGTATTCTAGATGGAGAAGAAGGAAGGAGGAAGAGAGAAAGGAAGGGGGCTGAACCCCCCTTGTTCCTTCTCCAATTCAGCCACATGCCTAAGGGAGGGCGCGCCACCCCATGTGGGCTAGTGTGCTCCCCTCTTATGGCCCATATGGCCCATATACCTCCCCCGGGGGGTTCCGGTAATCCCCCGGTACTCTTATAATTACCCGATACACTTCGGAACACTTCCGGTATCCGAATACTATCATTTTATATATCAATCTTTATCTCCCGACCATTTCGAGAGTCCTCGTCATGTCTGTGATATCATCTGGGACTCCAAACAATGTTCGGTCACCAAATCACATAACTCATATAATAAAATATCGTCATCGAACATTAAGCATGCGGACCCTACGGGTTCGTGAACTATGTAGACATGACCGAGACACTTCTCCGGTCAATAAACAATAGCGGAACCTGGATGCTTATATTGGCCCCTACATATTCTACGAAGATCTTTATCGGTCGAACCGTTATGAAAACATACATTATTCCCTTTGTCCATTGCTGTGTTACTTGCACGAGATTCGATCGTCCATATCTTCATACCTAGTTCCATCTCTTTACCGGCAAGTCTATCTACTCATTCCGTAATACATCATCCCGAGACTAACTCATTAGTTATTTGCTTGCAAGGCTTATTATGATGTGTATTAACGAGAGGGCCCAGCGATACCTTTCTGATACTCAGAGTGGGAAATCCTATTCTCAATCTATGCCAACTCAACAAGCACATCCGGAGATACATGTAGAGCATGTTTATAATCACCGAGTTACGTTGTGACGTTTGATAGCACACAAGGCATTCCTCCGGTATCCGGGAGTTGCATAATCTCACAGTCGGAGGAATATGTATTTGTCATGGAAAAAGCGATAGCAATAAACTGAACAATCATTATGCTAAGCTAACGAATGGGTCTTTTCTATCACATCATTCTCCTAATGATGTGATCTCGTTATCAAATGACAACTCATGTCCATGGTTAGGAAACCTTAACTATCTTTGACCAACGAGCTTGTCAGTTAGAGGCTCACTAGGGACACAATTTTTGTCTATGTATTCACACATGTATCAAGGTTTTCGATTAATACAATTGTAGCATGAATAATAAACATTTATCATGAATAAGCAAATATAAAATAACATCTTTATTATTGCCTCTAGGGCATATTTCCTTGAGTCTCCCACTTGCTCTAGAGTCCATAATCTTGATTACATTGTAATGATTCTAACACCGATGGAGTCTTGGCATTGATCATGTTTTGCCCATGGAAGAGGCTTACTTAACGGGTCTTCTGCATTCAGATCCATATTTTTTGGAAATCTCTTCCAGTAGCTTTGTTCTACTAGAAAGTAGAAGTGTGTATGTTTTGATAGTCCTTCTAGCATTTGATCAATAAAAGGCAGAGGGTAATGATCTTTTCTAGTAGCTTTGTTCAATTTCCTAAAATCAATAACCATTCTATGACCTATAACAATTCTTTGTGGGGTCAATTCATTTTTATTATTAGGAACAACATTAATCTACTATTAGCAACATGATAAATTAGACCTGTTTCTAGAAGCTTTAGTATTTTGTTTGTTACCAATTAATTCATGTTGGGGTTCAACCATCATTGGTGATCAACGACTGGTTTAGCATCAGGTTCAATATTAATTATGTGCTGACATACAGTGGGACTAATGCCCTTAAGATCATCCAGAGTATATACAATAGCATCATGGTGCTTCTTCAGAGTTTACAATAATTTCTTTTCCTCATGCTCTAAAAGGTTAGCACTAATAATAATAGGATATATATTTTTATCATCAAGATAAGCATATTTTAGAGTATTACGTAATTGTCTAAGATCAAACACGGGATCACCTTTGGGTGGTAGAGGATCTCCAAGAGTCTCAACAGGCAAATTGTGTTTCAAAACATGCACCTGTTCAAAAAACATCTCATCTAATTCCCTTCTTTCATTCATGAACATATGATTTTCATGGACTAGCAAGTGTTGTTCTAGGGATTAGTAGGAGGAACTGCAATAGAAGAAAGACCGATGATTTCATCGTTATTAGGCAGTTCTTTGTCATGGGGTTGTCTACAAAATTTGGATAAATTGAACTCATGAGACACATCCCAAAAACTTACACTAACAATTTCTTTCTCGCAGTTTATTTTGGCATTAAGAGTGCTCAAGAAAGGACTACCAAATATATTGGGACAAAAATCATCGTGGGGAACCAAGAACTAGAAAATCAGTAGGATATTTAATTTTCCCACACAAGACTTCAACATCTCTAACAATCCCAATTGGTGAAATAGTATCTCTATTAGCAAGCTTAATAGTAACATCAATCTCTTCTATTTCAGCAGGTGCATTGTCATTCTTAATTTCTTGATATAAGGTAAAGGGAATTGCACTCGCACTAGCACCCACATCGCACAAGCCATGATAACAACGATCTCCTATTTTAACAGAAACAAAAGGCATGCCAACAATAGGTCCATGTTTATCCATATTATCAGGTCTAGCAATTATAGCAGCTTCATGACATAAGTAAGTAACATGCCCATCAATATTATCGACCAAGAGATCTTTAACCATTGCAATATTAGGTTCAACTTTAATTTGTTCAGGAGGTGTGGGTGTTCTAGTACAACTCTTATGAACCACAGCTAAAGCTTTAGCATATTCCTTTATTCTAATAAGGAAAGATGGTCTCTCAATATAAGTAGTGGGAACAATAGGATAAACATTAAAAATTATAGTTTCCTCTTCAGCTTTAATGGGTTCTACTAATTTTACTTCAATGGGAGGATGATATTTAAACCACTTCTCCTATGGGAGATCAACATGAGTAGCAAATGATTCACAAAAAGAAGCTACTATCTCAGATTGAAGTCCATATTTAGTGCTAAATTCACGAAATGCCGATATCCATAAAAGATTTAACACAATCAAACCTAAGGTTTATACCTGACTTCTTAACTTCGTCGAGTTCCCAATCTTTTGAGTTGTTCTTTCCAATAAATCCCATTGGAATTCAACAGTCTTCATCATAAAAGGCACAGATGGAAGTGGTGAACCCCTCTGTGATGGTGTCGAGAATGGATCTGGTTGTTCTGGACTCTGTGGCCGCTGGATCAAAATTATGTTGACTCACCTAGGGTTTCTGGAATATTGGGGTATTTATAGAGCAAAGAGGCGGTCCGTGGGGCATGAGAGGTGGGCACCACCCACCAAGGTGCGCCTAGGCCCCCATGCGTGCCCTGGTGGGTTCTGGTCCCCTCGGAGCTCCCATAGGTGCTGCCTTGGCCCATTGAATGTCTTCTGGTCCAGAAAACCACAAATAATTCCGATGTCTTTGGACTCCGTTTGATAATGATTTCCTGCGATGTAAAAAACATGCAGAAAGCACCAACTGGCACTTGGCACTATGTCAATAGGTTAGTACCAAGAAATGATATAAAATGACTATAAAATGATTGTAAAACATCCAAGAATGATAATAGAACAACATGGACCAATAAAAAATTATATATACGTTGGAGACGTATCAGCATCTCCAAGCTTAACTCCTAATCGTCCTCGAGTAGGCAAGTGATAAAAACAGAATTTTTGATGTGGAATGCTTCCTACTTTGTTATATCATATTCTTTTCTTTATAGCATGGACATTTGGAGTTTTATCTGGTTCAAAGCAACAGTCTAGTTTTGACATGAGATTTAAATACTCACACATATCAATAAGCAACCATGTCTTTCAAAATATCAATGCTAAAATAAGTTATCCGTAGCCCATCATGCTCAACCATTGATCCATTCATGAAACACACTCGCATATTAGTTACACCAAATGATCAAGTACGATCATAGTGTTTCCTAGTTGGTGCTTGTAAGAGAAGATGGAGATTCAAATTCAATAGAAAAATTGCATAAGTAAAAGAAAGGCCCTTCGCAGAGGGAAGTAGGATCTGTAGAGGTGCCAGAGCTCAAAGCTTAAATTGAGAGATAAAAATATTTTGGGAGGTATATTTTTGCCACCAACAAAAACGACTTGAGATTCCCAACACTTTCCATGCTAGATATATCATAGGTGGTTCCCAAACATAAAATAAAGTTTATTCCTTTTCCACCAAACTTTCACGAGCCATGGCTAGCCGAATCACGGTTGCCTTCCATAGCAACACTTCCCAAGGAATTTATTATTTGACAACATAAAGTAAATTTGTTTTTCATTTTGGGACTTGGCATACCTAATACCTTTGCCTTGCTCTCGTGCAATGAAAAGTGAATAAACACTCATCATGTGAATAACACATCTAGCATGTAAAATATTGGCCACCCCTCACCGCCTAGAGGGCGGTACGGGCAAACAAAATGGATATTTATTTTTAAAATTAGAGATGCCACATACAAATTTGCTTAGAATGGCAAGGAGATGCCGCATATAGGTAGGTATGGTGGGCTCATGTCGCAAAACCGGGGTAAAGGATTTTGGATGCACGAGTAGTGATCATACTTAGTGCAAAATGAAGGCTAGTGAAAGACTGGGAAGTGACCAACCATGAAATGAATAATCTCATAAGCGAAAATTGATCATAAATAACACCAAATAATGCACCATAAGTAGGTTATAATTTCATTCCATAATTATTAACTTTCGTGCTCTCATAGGGAATCACAAACCTTAACACGAATATTCTTACTAAAGCATAATTACTCATTAACATGACTCACATATCACATCTTCATGTCTCAAAACTATTACAAGGAATCAAGTTTATTTTTTGCAATGAGCTTCATGAAAGTTTTTATTATATCCTTCTTGGATATCTATTACTTTGGGACTAATTTTCATGTGTTGCTTTTGATAAGCTCAAACAAATATAACTGAAGATCATGAGCATAAAATTTTTCTTTCTCTCAAAATAATTTAAGTGAAGCAAGAGAGAATTTCTTAAAAATTTCCTAACTCTCAAATAAATCTAAGTGAAGCAAGAGAGTGTTTCTTCAAAAACACTAAAGAACACCGTGCTCAAAAAGATATGAATGAAGCACTTAGAGCAAATACATAGCTCATAAAAATTTAAGTGAAGCATAGAGAGCTATTCTAACAAGTCATGGCATAATTTTGGCTTTCTCAAATAGGTGTGTACATCAATGATTGATGACTTAAAAGGAAAAATAAAATAAGAAAAGAGTCATATCATACAAGACGCTCTAAGCAAAACAAATATCATGTGAAGAATAAAAATTTAGTTTCAAGTGAAATACCGATGGTCGTTAGAAGAAAGAGGGAATGCCACACGGGGGCAACCCCAAGCTTAGTTGCTTGCTTCTCTTTAGATAATAGCTTGGGATGCTGGGGCATCCCCAAGCTTAGGATTTTTCTTACTCCTGACTCCTTTATCCATCATAAGATAACTTTTCATGAGACCTGTTAGTATAAGAAAGCAAATCACTACTATAAGTGATGTAGTAAACCCAACAAAACTTTTCATGTGATTCGTTAGTATAAGAAAGCAAATCACTACTATAAGTGTTGTAGTAAACCCATTCATATTTTGTATTTTTATTATATCTACTGTATTCAAACTTTTATATGGCAAATTCCCAGATTCCAGTAGTGATAGAAGCATCAAAACAAGCACATAACATAATAAAAAACAGAATCTGTCAAAAACATCACAGTGTGTAGTAATTTGGAAGTTTAGAATACTTATGCAACTCTAAAAATGTTGAAACAACTAGATCCACGTCTGAAATTTGTATATTAATCAACCAAAAATGACTCTTCAGTTAAAAATGATAATTTTTCTCGTGAGCGCAAAAGTTTCTGTTTTTCAGCAAGATCAAATCTACTAACACCCAACGTGTCCCTAAGGCTTTGGCTGGCACAAACCTTTATTCAAACCTAAAAAACACATCTTAACAGAGGTATTAAAGGTTATTTCCATAAGAACGAAAAATAAAAAGAAAAATTTTGATTTATTCGTTGGGTTGCCTCCCGACAAGCTCTTTCTTTACAACCATTAAGATAGGCTTGGAATTTTGATGATGCTCACATGAAAGACAAGAATTGAAGAACAAAGAAAGCGTCAGAAAATACGTGACAAAGACATTTAAGTCTAACATACTTACTATGCATAGGAATTTTATAAGCGAACAAATTATCAAGACAAGAAATGTCTAGCATATGCAAAGGAGAGGAATAAAACATTGAAAATTTTAACATAATGAGAGGTGATTTAGTAACATGAAAATTTCTAGAACCATATTTTCCTCTCTCATAATAAATACATGTTGGATCATTATCAAATTCAACAATATAGCAATAATATAAAATTTTCTTTTCATGATCCACATGCGGAAAACTTCTTATAATCTTCCAAGATAGTGGGACTAACATCAAATAAAGTCATGACCTCTCCAAACCCACTTTCAATAATATCACAAACATATTCATCATGAGGCTTACATAAATTTTCAAGATCGTAACAAGAATCACCCCAATCATGACTATTGCAATAAGTAGAGGACATATCAAAATTAGCATCCCGAAGCTTGGGGTTTGCCATATTACTATCATAATTGACATTAATAGAATTGATTATAACACCATACTTTTCATACAAGCAGCTATCATGAATAACTTCATAAATATATTCTTGTATCACTTCATCGCAATTATCAGATTCATGAATCTCAAGCAAAACTTCATAAAGATAATCTAGTGCGCGTGGATGAGGATCCATAAAGGTTTTCCTTAAGATTTCCAATACAATACCTAATTATACCAAACAACCAAGCAAAGTAACCAAGTAAGACATAAGGGCAAATGAAAACAGATCTGACGAGAAAATGACAAATGAAAAAGATGGCCGATAAATATGGCCAATTTTTGTGAAGTGGGGGAGATGAAAATGAGAGGCAAATGGAAAATAATGTAAATAGTGAGGAGATGAGATTTGTGATTAGGAACCTGGTATATGTTGAAGGTGCTCCCCAACAACGGCACTAGAAATTCCTTTTGATGACTGCTAGAACTATGTCGGTATTTCCCCAAAGAGGAAGGGATGATGCAGTATAGCAGCGGTAGGTATTTCCCTTAGTGAGGAGACCAAGGTTATCAAACTAGTAGGAGAACCAAACAACACAACGTAAATAGCACATGCACACAAATAACAAATACTCACAACTGACGTGTAAACGGGGTTGTCAATCCCTTCCGGGTAACGGATGTAATAGATTTGTAAATATTGATAGATTGATTGATAAATAACATAAATTGGAGCAAAGTATTTTTGGGGTGTTGGTTTAGTAGATCTAAAAATAAAAGCAAAGGAAAATAGATCGCAAAGGTAAATAATATGAGAAAGAGACCCGGGGGCCGTAGATTTCACTATTGGCTTCTCTCGAGAAAAATAGCAAACGGTGCGAAAACAATTACTGTTGGGCAATTGATAGAACTTCAAATAATCATGACGATATCCAGTCAATGATCATTATATAGGCATCATGTCCAATATTAGTAGACCGACTCCTTCCTGCATCTACTACTATTACTCCACACATCGACCGCTATCCAGCATGCATCTGGTGTATTAAGTTCTTGGAGAAACAGAGTAATGCAATAAGAATGATGACATGGTGTATACAAGATCTATTTATGTAGAAATAGACCCCATCGTTATATCCTTAGTAGCAACGATACGTACGTGTCGGTTCCACTTCTGTCACTGAGATCAAGCACTGTAAGATAAAACCCACTACAAAGCACCTCATCCCATGGCAAGATAAAAATATCAAGTTGTCCAAACAAAACCCAATATCGGAGAACAAATACGAGGCTATTAGCAATCATGCATATAAGAGATCAAAATAAGACTCAAATAACTTTCATGGATATAAAAAGATAGATTTGATCATAAACTCAATGTTCATCGGATCACTACAAACACACCACAAAAGAGTTACATCATATCGATCTCCAAGAGACCATTGTATTGATAATCAAAAGAGAGAGATGAAGCCATCTAGCTACTGACTACGGACCCGAAGGTCGACAAGGAACTACTCAAGGATCATCGGAGAGGCACCAATGGACATGGTGAAACCTTCTGTGATGGTGTCTAGACTAGATCTGGTGGCTCTGGACTCTATGGCGGTTGGATCGAAATTCCGTCGATTCCCCTAGGGTTTCAGTAATATTGGGGTATTTATAGAGCAAAGAGGCGGTCCGAGGGGCACCCGAGGTAGGCATAACCCACTAAGGCATGCCTGGGCCCCTAGGAGTGCCCTGGTGGGTTGTGCTCCCCTCGGAACTCCCCAGGTGCTGCCTTTGCCCATTAGATGTCTTCTGGTCTAAAAAAATCCACAAAAAGTTTCGCTGCGTTTGGACTCAGTTTGATATTGATTTCCTCTGATGTAAAACACGTGCAAAAAATAACAACTGGCACTTGGCACTATGTCAAGACGTTAGTACCACAAAATGATATAAAATGACTATAAAATAATTGTAAAACATCCAAGAATGATAATATAACAAAATGGAACAATAAAAATTTATAGATACATTGGAGACGTATTGTCACATCCCCAATTTCACCTTGCCCTAAGATAGCATTTGCCTGTTGCATCATGTTTCAATTTCTCAGAAACCTGAAATGGGGATACTCAAACCCTAGCACTAAATGATTTTAACTAGGGTCAAATTAAAATCTTTTTCAATGAACCCAAAATGTCCCTTGGAAAAGTTCATCATTTCTGGATTGATTAAAAACCTCTGCCAAAAATGTTGCACCTATTTCTAGGACCATTCTGGATTTTTGAATTAAATCATGTCTTACTTGCATTTGGGCATTTAAATTTTATATATTAATTTAAATGCTCAAATATTCATAAGCTAAAATATTTACTGTTGGATTTATTCTAAACAGTAGCCATGCTTGGTTTCATGTTTTTTGAAAGTGCCTAAGCATTTTTAGAAAAGCCACAAAGTTAAAAAAGAATTAGAAAACAGAAACATAATTAAAATAGAAGGAGAGGCTTACCTGTCCAGCCTGGCCGGCCCGGTACTGTGCGGCCCAGCCCAAATGGCCGATGCCAGTCATCCCCCTCCTCTCACCAGAGGGACGGAGGGCGCATGCCCGCGGCACGTCGGCCACCTCCTGCTTCCACCGCGATGTCTCCGAGCTTCTGGTCGTGCCACGAAGATGTCCACGCCCCCCCCC
>LR738713.1:655329435-655395311 GCA_902687465.1 Secale cereale
CCACCTCACCTCCCCGCACTCTTTTTCCCCTCGCTCCCCAGCTTCTCCTCGCCATGGCCGAAACCACCGCAGCCGCGCCGGCGTGCACCACCGCAGCCACAGCTACCCCCTCGCCTCTCTGTTGTGTCCAGAAGAACCGCCTCGATGCCCTCTTCCTCCTCGCCGAGCCGCCCGATGCCGGAAGCCCCGTAGCGTCTTCCCCGACCTCATCTTGTAGCTCCGGCCGCCGGAGATCGTCGTCATCGATTCGCGCCGTCCAGAGCCTCCCCGTCCACGTCGTTGGCTCCGCTGGAATCTACGTGAGCTCCTCTCCGTCTTCCCCTTGACCCCGTGGTCCATCTCTCGCCGTAGACACGGTCCCCTCGAGCTTCGAAGCTCGCCGGAGCTGTGCTACCTCGCCGCCATGGCCCCAGATGCTACCGCTCTCGTCCGAGCCCATAAACACACTCAGCACACCCCCAGGAGCACGCCGCACCCACCAGCTCACCTCCCCGTGCCCCGCAGCGCCTAACTCGACGGAGGCCGAACTCCGGCGCCGCCGCGAGCTCGTTTCCGACGAGCTCCGGCCACCCCAGCCCCTCCCGATGGCACAAATGGATGCGGGCGAGTCCCAGCTCCACGTAGATGCCCTCCGCCGGCCATTTGGTCGTCGGAGGAGGATTTCCGACGCCCTCCGCCGCGCTCAGCCTCGACGGCGGCTAGCCGCCGGCGCTTTTGACTTTTTGACCGGTGGGTTGACCCCCCCCGAGTCACTGACATATTGGCCCCACGCCCTTAGTTAAGCACTAACTCAATGACAGGTGGGGCCAGCTCCAGTTAAATTAGTTTAGTTTAAAAACTAAACTTAATTAGGCCTGAGAGTTTGACATGTGGGCCACCCCTCCTGACACTTTAGTTAGGATTAAATTAACACTAATAGTCTCTGTTAAATTAGCCTAGTCACTGACCAGTGGGTCCCAGCGTCAGGTTTGTCCTGGGCTGACGCTGTTGACCCGATGACGTCATCCTGACGTCATGCTGACGCAACAAGTGTTTTCTGGAATTTAAAATAAATCAGAAATGATTTATTTATTTCAGAAAATAGCCAAAACCTCTAAAAATCACAGAAAATAAACTATAACTCAGATGAAAATAATTTATATATGAAAATTTATCAGAAAAATTCAAGGAATCTGTTTATGGCATTTTCATGCATGTTTGAATAACCTACAGCCACTGTTTAGGACAATTTGAATAATTGGCATTTGATTAGTCACATATAGAGTTGAATTTGAACCTTTGATTCAAACCAACTTCCTTTAACATGGTTGCTATTGCATTAGCTCAATCAACAACATATTGCCATGTCATGAGCATGCATCATATTGTCGCATTGCATTGATTGTGTTCTCTCTTGTTTGCCGATGTTTGTCCCCTCTCAGTAGACGTTGTTCCGACGATGTGATCGATGACACCGATGAAGACTCATTGATATCTTCAGAAGTGCCAGGCAAGCAAAACCCCATTGAGCATTCCGATACAATCCCACTCTCTCGCTCTTGCTCTCTTTTACTGCATTAGGACAACAACGCTTCAATTGTTACCTACTGCGGTAGTTGAACCCCTTTCCACTGCATGACCCGTCATTGCCACAGTAAATAGTTGAAACCCGCTAGTATGAGTAGGAGTTGTTTGAGCCATGTTGTGCCTATTCATTGATGCTTTCTGGTTATGCCTGCTATTGCTTAGAGTTGTGTCAGGTCTGATTCATCGGGGATGAATTGGAATGTGATGAACATGTCCTACTGTGTGTGAGCTAAGTGTGTGAACACGATTTGGTAAAGGTAGCGATGAGAGGCCATGTAGGAGTACATGGTGGGTTGTCTCATTGCAGCCGTCCTTAGGAACTGAGTTCTGTGTTGGTTGGTCCATGAAACAGCTACTACCACACATTGGGATCCTTAATTGACTCTCTAGACTTATTAATCAACATGATATCTGTCCAGGAGTTGGAACTAGTTTCTGGTGTTTGTAGTTTACTAGAGGTCGTGCGGAGCGCTGACCCTCGGGGTGGGCTGTGACGCGGCAGGTACGTGGCACGGTGTACCGATTGCCAGTATGGTGATGCGGGAACCCTGTATACATCGTTTGGGGCCGTGAGCGACACCCCGGCCGAATCTCCCCACGGATGGAACCCAAATAGGCGATAAACCTGGACGAGAGACCTGTTTGGTTAGTCAGGTCGTAGCCGACATCCTCGCTGGGCCTCCGCTTGAAGGTTTCCGAGTACATGTCGTGTAGACGGCTGTAAGTGGTGAGAGCGTGTGTGAAGAAGTACACCCCTGCAGGGTTTTATATATAATCTATTCGAATAGCCGTGTCCGCGGCAATGGACTTCTGGGTTACCTCTACAGTTCATAGACATGTGAAAGTGGATACTCTAAAAACACGCAAGATAAGCGTGAGTGCTATGGATGGCCTTCTCATAGGGAGACGGGAGCGGATCCATAGTGGTGTATTGATTGGTGAATATGTGGACTCGTGTGCGCCACCTCAAAAGAGTTACTTGCAGTCGTAGTTCAGGATAGCCACCGAGTCAAAGCTGGCTTGCTGCAGTCAAACTCCACCACCCCTTTGTTGATACCGATGCATATGTAGCTAGTTCTGATGTAAGTCTTGCTGAGTACCTTTGTACTCACGTTTGCTTAACTTATGTTTTGCAGAGAGACTTCAGTCTGGCTAGTGGTTCCGCGTGGACTTCGACGTTTAGCTTGTTACCTCAGCTACGGTCTTGTACCCTTGTAGGGTCTGGTAGATAGTCAGGCTTCTCAGCCTTTTTCATTTGTAGTTGTCTGTACTCAGACATGTTATGCTTCCGTTGCCTGTATGCTCTGTATGTTAGGTCATGTGACCTCTGATTGTAATAAATGCTATGATAGCTCTTCTGGGCCTTTATCTATATGAGTTGTTGAGTTATGTTGTGATGCCCTGTTGTACAACACATAATTGCATGTTATGCGTACGTGTAATGTGTATTGCTATGTGTGGGATCCGACACCTAGTTGTTTACCTTTGGTAGCCTACCTTACAGGGAAATGTCTCCTAGTGCTTCCATTGAGCCTTGGTAGCTTGCTACTGCTCCGGAACACTTAGGCTGGCCGGCATGTGTCCTTCTTCGTTCCTGTGACTGTCCCTTAGGGGAAATGTCACGCGTTGTTCCTTTAAGTCCTTGTAGCTTGCTACGACTTGGGTTCATACGTTGATGACCGACACGTTCGTTGCTGGGTCATGTATGCCTGTCTCTGTAATTTAGTGCCACTTTTGGTTTATAACTAGTCATGTCGGCCCGGGTTCTTTGTCATATGGATGCTAGAGACACTGTCATATACGTGTACGAAAATGCGCAAATGGTCCCGGGCCAGGTAAGGTGGCACACGTGGGGATACCGTGCGTGAGGCCGCAAAGCGATTTGATGTGTTACAGGCTAGACCTGTGTGACTTAGGATCGGGGTCCTGACACGTATCACCAGGCTGCAGCGGTTTCCGAGCTCAATCGGAAGCTTCAAATAGCTGACAAAGAAGTCGAACGCGCTAATAATCAGTTTGATGAAACACATGGTATGCGGACTTTCAGAAAATTATTATGTTAAAAGACGATATGTTTAATTTAAGTGTATAAAATCATTGTGCGGTATGATTATGTTACAGTTGGTGCAGCCTAGGTCGAGACCCTCAAGGGGGCCCTTGCATAGGCCAAGAAGGAGGCCGAGATGAACAAGGCAGCCGCTGACAAAGCACCTGCTGAACTGGAGGCCGAACAGGCCTCCCGCCGTCAACATGAGTCTCGGGTGGCCGAAGTCGAACATTAGCTGCGAGTTGCCATTCACAAATGCGAGGAGTTAGAGCAGAAGACTTCGGATCAAACATCCGAACTCAATAAGGCTCGCGAGGAGATCAAATAGGCGCGGTAGATAACGATGGGTAAGGCCTTTCTTCTGCATAGTATCTTTGGAGGTCAGGAGTATGTGTTGCTGACGCGATTGTGGAGTTTTCCAGGCACGTTTGCGGATCTCCCGTAGAGCATCGCCGCCGCCGCCCAATTCTTTAGATTCCAGGAGGGGAACACAATGGAGAAGTTGTTCTGGTCGCAATTCCTTGCGCCATGACCAGTTGAAGCTGCTGGTCGAGCTGCATAACATGACGGGTGTAGCCATGAAGGACTTTATAGTCTTCTTCTGGCCCACCGAGCCAATCCCTAGTAGCTACTTTGGATTGGTGAAGCGGCTCGTCGATGCGAGGTCGCGGGTCAATGCTTGGAAGCCTTCGTCCTATATAGAAGGTGCCTGGATGGCCTTTGCCCGCGTCAAGATGCACTGGGCGAAGATGAAGGCCATCGAAGTGGCGCCCGCCGGCCCGCCCGAGGGCAAGAATCATCGGAGGCCAGACAGGTACTTCGATGACGTCCTAGAAGGAGCCCACATTGTAGAGGGCTAGTGCTCGAAGGACGTGGCTTTTGATTGAGTGTATTCGGGTTGTAAATACTATGCTTATGAACCGATAAGTATATATTTTTGCACCTTATATTTCAAGCGACTTTTCCTCCTGTGCGGCAGCTTATTATATCTGAAAGTTTCTAGTCATCGGCTTCAGCCCCCATGTAGATACTACAGGTGTGTTCAGTATTGCACGTGATCACTCTTTACCCAAAGTCTTGGTCCATAAAGGAGGTGTTTGCGGAGCAAACCAGGCAATCAGGCTATGAGGCTTTATTTCTTTCACCTAACCATAGGAGTTTGAATGTGGGGCTAAGTATTGGTCCCTTGTGCATGTGCGGCTATCCGGATTAAGATGCCTGCTCTATGCGGTTGGGCGAAGACCAGCCCCTTGTGTAACATGGAGTAGATCGCTAATGATCAATAGTATAATACTAAGTCGCCTAATCGCCGACCAGCTCTCGCTTATGATGAGAATCAGTTTTTGGTTTTATCTACTGAGGTACTTGACTGGATGAACCAGAAATACAATCGAAGTAGTTCTCCCTTTACTACCTTAGGCGAACAATGCGGAACGTAATGTGGTAAGCACTGGATCCTAGCAACCCAACTATAGACCCAAGACATGATTCAGAGCTAATGCATATATACATATGTTCGTACTTTGAAGTGTGCTCCACGTCTGCGCCATTTCTCCTTTGTAACACATCCTTGAAGGAGGGAGGTTTGATGGCTGCGTGTGAAAAATGTAGGGGGAATCTAGAAAAGAATAGAAAAGGTGGGTTCTCTTAATGAACCTGAAATGAAAATATATTCAGAGTCCAAATAGGGTCAAACCATTCTATGGACCGTTTTTCTGTAATGTGCCCCCGGTGCTGCACAAGGTATTTTAAGGCTTAGTTGTGTACGCGCGGTACATGTGCCACAACCTTATAGAATTGTCAGCGGAGGAGTAGCTGCTAATCCCACTCAGGTTCTTCTGAGCTGCCGCGTTGCAATGTAGGCAGAACACGTTTAGAAGTGTCTCCGGTCTTGACTACTGATGAATTATTCGACTTAAATAGGCAGCCTTGATCTTTGGCTGCCAGGGCAGCAGTATCCTCCTCTATACGGAGGGCGCACTCCATATTCCCATTGATTGTTATGACGCTGTGAGGTCTTGTCACAACCCTAGTTGTGGTATGCACTAGGTTAGTCTTGTGGTTTGCATCATGTTTAAATTTCAAATGAAATTGAATTGAGGACTTGTGAAACCCTCAGAAACCCTTTTGAAAATGACCCAAATAAAAATTGCTCCAAAAAGGTCCAAGAAAATGTTCATATGGCCCTCTGAAAATATTGGTTAGAGATAAAAATCAAACCAATATTATTAGGAGCTCATAAGTATTTATGTTGGGCATTTGGAATTAATGCAATAGTTATTTGCATTGGATATATATATATTATATATTTTATATATTTCCAAAATTCTGATTCTTTATTTTTAGGGGCTTGGATTAATTGTTAGGTCCCTGCAAAATAAAAATGTCAGAAGAAAATAATTGATTTAATTTAGAAATTAAATAAAAAAAAAATGTCAGAAAAAAATAGAAAAGGAAATAAAAAGGGAGGGACTTACCTGGCTTACCTGCAGCCCACTAGGCAGAGCTGGCCCGGCCCACTGGCCAAGCCAGTCATCACCTACCTCGCGCCAGTAGGCCGAGGCATGTGGCCGGCGCGCGCACACGGCGGGAGCGCCACGCCTCTTGTCTGCTTCACCTCCCCCTCGCCGCCTGGTCGTTTCTGGAGGCGCCACGCGACCTCCCCGACCCTCTCGCACTATCCTGGATCCCTCCCCTCTCCTCTATCTCTCTCTCTCGCAGCTCCCGAACGCCGCCGTCGCCGTCGATCGCCGTTGCCGTAGCCACTGCCCTGCCCTCGCCCCTCCGACGAGTCCCCGAGCTCCGCCTTGCTGCCGTGCATCTCCAAGCCGAAGAAATCAACCCCAGACGCCCTGAGGCCTCGACCCCGACCTCTTCTTCATCGCCGGCCGTCGGAGATCCCCTCTGGCGCCCTGCTTGCTCCGGCCCTTCTCCGAGCCCTCCGCCTGCACCGCTGCGACCGCGGTGAGCTCCCGGTTCGTTTCCCCCTCCTCCTCTAGTCGTCTGCGGCCTCTAGCTCCTACCCCCGCAGATGCCCGACCTCACCACCGCATCCGCCGCTTCACTAGGAGCCCGTAGCACCTCTTCGTTAGCCTCCCCGTGCCCCGTAGCTCCAACCCCGACGAGGCCCAAACTCCGGCGCCGCCGCGAGCTCGTTTCCGGCGAGCTCCGCCCGTCCTAGCTGCTGCCGCTGGCTGGAATGGACGCGGAAGAGCTCCAGCATCTCGCCCGTGGTCTCCGCTGCCCAAATGACCGCCGGAGCGGCATTTCCGTGCCCCTCCGCCGCGTCTGTGGTCGCCGGCGTCTAGCCGCCGGTGGGTTTTGACCGCTGACCGGCGTGCTTTGACCCCACTGACCCGTTGGCCTCCCCCCCTCTCTCAATGACCCGCGGGCCCCGCCCGGCAAATTATTCCAGTTAATACTATTTAACTAACTAGATTAGCCACTGACATGTGGGCCCTGCTCTGCTGACATTTCTGTTAGGATTAGCTTAGTATTAATTAACTTAGTTAATTAACTGAGTCACTGACCAGTGGACCCCACTATCAGGTTTGACTTTGGACCAGCCCCTTTGACCTGCTGACGTCATGCTTGTGTCATGCTGACGCAGTAAACCAGTTCTGGTATTTATATAAATCTTAAATGATTTATTTATTTCAGAAATTGGCTTAAACTTCAAAAAATCACAGAAATTCAACCGTAGCTCAGAATGAAATAATTTATATATGAAAAATTATCAGAAAAATTCAATCTATCCATCTGTACCATTTTCATGCATGAAAAATGAAGTTAAACCTACTGTTTATATGAAAACACATAATTGGCATTTAAAATGCTTGTTTTTAGACTTGCATTTGAACCCTTGGTTCAAATGGACTTCCTTTCAATTGAATGCTAGTTGCATTAGCTCAACAACATCATATCCTCATGCCATGATCATGCATCATATTGTTGCATATGCTTGTGTTTGACTGTCGGCACTGTTCTTCTCGATAGGTCCAGCTCCGGAGACCGATCCAGAGTACCTGTCAGAGGAGCAGTACTCTGCACGTTGTTTTACCAGGCAAGCAAACCCCCTTGTTCATTCCGATACAACCCCTCTCTCGCTCCTGCTCCTTGTTATTGCATTAGGACAACAACGACTTCAACTGCTACTTTATGCTGCGGTAGTTGAACCCATTCCTCTGCATGACCTGTCTTTCCACAGTAAATAGTTGAAACCCACTAGCATGTGTAGGAGTTGATTGAAGCCATGTTGTGATCTTACCATGCGTTGCTTGCTATTGCTTAGTGTGTGTCAGGTCTGATTCATCGGAAATGAATTGGAGTGAAATGATATGTTCTGATGCTGAGGGTTAAGTGTGTGAACACGTTTTGGTAAAGGTAGTGGTGAGAGGCCATGTAGGAGTACATGGTGGGTTGTCTCACTGGAACCGTCCCTAAGAACTGAGTTCTGTGTATGTTGTCCAATGACTAGCTACTACCACACATTGGGTTCCGGTAACTCGACTCCTCTCGACTTATTAATCAACATGATCTCTGTCTAGGAGTTGCAACTAGTTTCTGGTGTTTGTAGGTAGTGTTAGTAGTCTACCAAGTGGCACTCGGCCAGTGGGCTTGGGACAGACTAGGCACCGTGGCATGGTGTACCAAGCGTAGATCCACTCGGCGAGGTGGGCTTGGGAACCCTGCGCACATCATTTGGGGCCGTGAGCGACACCCCGGCCGGATCTCCCCACGGATGGAACCCGAATAGGCGATAAACCTGGACGAGAGACTTGTGTGGTTAGTCAGGTCGTGGCCGACACCCTCGCCAGGCTTCCGCTTGAAGGTTGCCGTGATATACGACGTGTACATGGCGGTAATTGGCGAGAGCGTGTGTGAAGCAGTACACCCCTGCAGGGCTAACATGATCTATTCGAATAGCCGGGTCCACGGTTATGGACTTCTTGGATGCTTACGTGGTACATAGACAACTTGAAGTGGATACCTTAAAATACTCAAGACAAGTGTGAGTGCTATGGATGGCCTTCTCGTAGGGAGACGGGAATGAATCCATAGTGGTGTATTGTGTGGTGCTTAGTGGACTCTTGTGCGCCACCTCAAAGTTACCAGCAATCGTAGTACAGGATAGCCACTGAGTCAAAGCTGGCTTGCTGCAACTAAACCCCACTTTGCCTTCTTGATACAAGTGCATGTATGATAGAATCTGATGTAAGTCTTGCTGAGTACCTTTGTACTCATGTTTGCTTAATTTATGTTTTGCAGATAGGATTGATGTCTCACTAGTAGTTCCGCTTGGACTTCGACAAGTAGCTTGTTACCTCAGCTACGATCTTGGACGAGTGTTGTAGATAGTCAGGCTTTTCAGCCTTTTTCATTTGTAGATGTCTGTCCTCAGTCATGTTGTGCTTCCGTTTGTTGCTTGTATGCTATGAATGTTGGGTCATGAGACCCATGTTTGTAATATCTGGCTCCTCGGAGCCTAACGAATAAATACTTTGTTTATTAGAGTCTTGTTGTGATGCCATGTTGTATTTGCACATATTGAGCATAGTTTGTGTATGTTATTGAAATGCTTGGTATGTGTGGGATCCGACACCTAGTTGTTTACCCTTAGTAGCCTATCTTACAGGGAAATGTCTCCTAGTGTTTCCACTGAGATTTGGTAGCTTGCTACTGCTCTGGAACACTTAGGCTGACCGGCATGTGTCCTTCTTCGTTCCTGTGTCTGTCCCTTAGGGGAAATGTCACACGTTGTTCCTTTAAGTCCTTGTAGCTTGCTACGACTTGGGTTCATACGCTGATGACCGACACGTTCGTTGCTGGGTCATAATGCATGTCTCTGTAATTTAGTGCCACTTTTGGTTTATAACTGGTCATGTCGGCCCGGGTTCTCTGCCATATGGATGCTAGCGACACTATCATATACGTGAGCCAAAATGCGCAAACGGTCCCGGGCCAGGTAAGGTGGCACCCGTGGGGATACCGTGCGTGAGGCCGCAAAGTGATATGGTCTGTTACATGCTAGATCGGTGTGACTTAGGATCGGGGTCCCGACAGCGTTGGTATCAGAGCCTGACTGCCTGTAGGATTACCAAGCCAAACTGGTCGAAGTTGAGTCTAGAAATTCCTTAGTTATATAAGGGAATTGATTGTGGAAGGGAACGTAAGGCTCTTTTACTCCTTATACCTCATGTCTTCTGATCTGAGTCATCCTACCTTTCCTACGGGGATAAGGAACTAGGCTTTCTCTTCCGTCTATCAGGATCACGAGTTACTACTCCGTAGTCCCTTAGGATTGGTTGATCAGAGTCCTACTCCTGTTTTCAAGTTCTTCCAGTATAGTTGTTTAGTACTATCACAGTACCTTGAGTGATGATGTTGAGATGTTGAACTACCCTTTGTTAGCAGGATGTCTCATTCTGAGCGTTTTACTACCGTTATGCTGCCGGAATTATCCTAGTAGTTCGAGAGATACTAATTTCTTGTTCTACCTTATGCATCCTATAGTTGTCGATGTTTCCGTCTTCGGTTTCGCTTCTCAGGATGTCTTTAGTTAAGCGAAGCTCAGCTACTCGTAGACAGAACCACGGAGATGGTAGGGATGAGGAGGATCCTCCCAACCAGCCTTCGTTGGCAGAGTTGATGATAGAGATGGAGAGAAACAAGCGTGAGTCTAACCGTTTGTTGGCTCGTATTGAGGAGAATACCGCACATCAGTGCAAGGAATCAGCAACCATCCATGACTTCATTCGTCTGAAACCACCCACCTTCCATCATTCCATTGAGCCACTCGATGCAGATGACTGGCTCCATAGTATCACTAACAAGCTGCGTTCTGCGAACGTAGCTGAAGATGACAAGGTCATCTATGCCACTTATCACCTGGAAGGTCCTGCTAGACTTTGGTGGCAGAACTATGAGGCCATGATTCCAGCTGGCCAGATTCCTACCTGGAGAGATTTCACTGAGGCTTTTCGTGAGCATCATATCCCCCAAGCCCTTATCGATCGTAAGAGAGAAGAGTTCTGTAATCTTACACAGGCTAAGATGGCTGTTGATGCCTATGGTCGAGAGTTTGAGAACCTCGCCCGCTATGTTACAGAAGAAGTGTCCACGGACGCCAAGAAGCAGGCTAGGTTCCGGAAGGGTCTCAACCCCAAACTGCGTCGTGATCTCCACTTGCATCATTGCAACACATTCCATGCTCTTGTGAACAAGGCCATCAATGCAGAGACAGCTCAGCTCACTTACGATGAGTCTCGTAAGCACACCCTTGATTTGGGAACTTCCTCCGGTTCTAGTTCTCAGAAGCGCCGGATTTGGGTTCCGAACTCTGTTCTTCCACCCATTTATCCTCCGAGGCCATCTCGTGTGGTACCTCTTCCAGTTCAGCAGTATGCTCCACCCAGGTCTATTGATGGACCGTTTGCCAATGCGGGTCCACGTCCTACCTCCAGGATTTGTTACAAGTGCGGAGAACCGGGACACATTGCCCGTATTTGCACTCAGACCCGTGTTGCTCCATCCAAGTCCGAAAAAACTGTTAGACGTGATAAATCATCATGCAAGATGATTAGTGTCAAGTCAGCTCCCACCGAACATGGACGTGTGCATCACGTCTCAGCCAATGACGCTCATGATGATCCAGATGTCGTTCTTGGTACACTTCTTGTCAATTGTCATCCGGCATCGGTTCTATTCGATACTGGATCATCCCATTCTTTCATTTCCGAAAGTTATGCCTGTTTGCACGACATGTCATTTTGTGATATGCCCTCCCCACTACTCATTCAAACTCCTGGATCCAAATGTCAAACTTCTAGTGTAAGCCATGGTAATGAAATCCTTGTCGAAAGACTTGTGTTCCTTGCATCACTTGTAGCCCTCAAGTCTTCAGATATTAATATCATCTTGGGTATGGACTGGATGACAGCTCATCATGCCAAGATTGATTGCTTCACTAGGTCTGTTCAGCTTACACATCCATCTGGTAAGATAGTCACCGTCACCACTAGAGTTGCAAAGCGTCAATTCTATTCTCTTAATGCAAGCCCTCTTCCAGATCTTGAAGATGTTCCGGTAGTCCGTGACTTTCCGGATGTCTTTCCAGAGGAACTGCCAGGTGTTCCACCCGACCGAGATGTAGAGTTTGTTATAGAGCTTATTCCAGGAACCGCTCCAATCTCTAGGAGACCCTACAAAATGGCACCCTTAGAACTAGCTCAGCTTAAGAAACAACTTGATGAGTCCTTGATAAAGGGTTTCATCCGTCCTAGTTCTTCTCCTTGGGCTTGCCCCATCCTCTTCGTTAAGAAGAAGGATGGTACGGATCGGATGGTTGTAGATTATCGCCCCGTTAATTTGGTCACGGTAAAGAACAAGTATCCGCTTCCCAGGATCAACGACCTGTATGATCAGCTCGCTGGATCCTCAGTCTTCTCCAAGATGGATTTGAGGTTAGGATACCATCAAATCAAGATTAGAAATGGGGACATCCCCAAGACGGCTTTCGTCACTCGTTATGGTCAGTCCGAGTACACCGTCATGTCCTTCGGTCTAACAAATGCTCCAGCCTCCTTCTCCCGCTTGATGAACTCGATCTTGATGGAGTATTTAGATAAGTTCGTCGTGGTTTACCTCGATGATATTCGTATTTACTAGAAGAACGAGGAAGAGCATGCCGATCATCTTAGACTTGTTCTAGAAAAACTCAGAGAGCACCGCCTTTATGCCAAGTTCTCCAAGTGCGAATTTTGGTTGCCATAAGTGACCTATCTCGGACATGTAATCTCTGGTAAGGGCATTGCTGTCAACCCCGAGAGAGTTCAGGTCGTCCTTGATTGGACTCCGCCTGAAACAGTTAAACAAGTTAGGAGTGTCCTTGGTCTAGCCAGTTATTGTCGCCGCTTTGTTGAGAACTTCTCTAAAGTGGCCAAACCTCTCACGGAACTTCTTAAGAAAGATAAAAAGTTTGAGTGGTCCCCACAGTGTGAGCATAGCTTTCAGGAACTGAAAAGACGTCTGACTTCTGCTCCCATACTTGTGCCCCCGGATTTCACTAAGGACTTTGTTATCCACTGTGATGCCTCACGACAGGGACTAGGTTGCATTCTTATGCAGGATCGTCCTGTGATTGCTTATGCATCTCGACAGTTGCATCCACATGAGGAGAATTATCCTACACATGATCTAGAACTTGCAGCCGTAGTCTATGCACTTAAGACCTGGCGACATTACCTCCTTGGTAATCGTTGCGAGATCTACACCGATCACCAGAGTCTCATGTATATCTTCACCCAACCAGATTTGAATCTTAGGCAAAGACGTTGGCTGGAGTTGATCTCCGATTACGACTTAGGGATTACCTACACCCCGGGCAAGGGCAATGTCATGGCTGATGCGCTAAGTCGTAAATCCTATTGCAACAATCTCATGTTGCAGCAGGGCCAACCACTTCTCCATGAGGAATTATGTAAGCTTAACCTACACATTGCTCCTCACGTATTCCTTTCTACTTTGGCGGTGAAACCTACTCTTGTGGATCATATCATAGAAGCCCAAAAGCATGATACCGGAATTACCCGGATCAAGAGAAACATTAAAAAGGGAGTTGGTGGATGTTTCTCTATGGATGATCGAAGTGTTGTTTTCTTTGAGAATCGCTTGGTAGTTCCCAAGAAGCAACATCTTCGGCAATTGATTCTTAAAGAGGCTCATGAATCTCCTCTCACGATTCATCCCGGAAGTACTAAGATGTATCAGGACCTACGCCAGAGGTTCTGGTGGACTAGGATGAAGAGAGAAATTGCTGAGTTCATTGCTAAATGTGACGTTTGTCATCGCGTCAAGGCAGAACATCAAAGACCTGCTGGCACCCTTCCGCCTCTAGCTATTCCTGAGTGGAAATGGGATAAAGTTGGTATGGAATTCATCACCGGCTTTCCCAGGACTAAGAGAGGGAATAATGCTATCTTCATAGTCATTGATCGTCTCTCCAAAGTGGCTCACTTCCTACCTGTTCGAGAGAGTATCACTGCTAGTCAGCTTGCTGACTTGTATATTTCTCGAATAGTGTCACTTCATGGTGTCCCACTAGAGATCAATTCAGACCGTTTTAGTCTTTTCACTTCTCATTTATGGGAGAGTTTCCAGACTGCCATGGGCACCCATCTTTCTTTCAGTACCGCTTTCCACCCTCAGTCAAGTGGTCAAGTGGAACGGGTTAACCAAATTCTCGAAGACATGCTTAGAGCCTGTGTTATCTCATTCGGTATGGATTGGGAGAAATGTCTTCCTTTCGCCGAGTTTGCTTATAACAATAGCTATCAATCCAGTCTTAAGCAAGCTCCTTTTGAGATTCTTTATGGACGAAGATGTCGAACACCTTTGAACTGGTCAGAAACCGGTGAAAGACAATTCTTTGGACCGGATATGATCCAGGAAGCAGAAGAGCAAGTTCGCATCATTCGTGAGAATTTGAAAACAGCCCAGTCTCGTCAGAAGAGACAATATGATCGTCATCATAAGTGGCTTATGAAGTTGGTGACAAAGCTTATCTTCGGGTTACACCTTTGAAAGGTACCCATCGTTTCGGTATCAAGGGCAAGTTGGCTCCTCGTTACATTGGTCCTTTTCGCATTCTCGCTAAACGAGGAGAGGTTGCATACCAATTGGAACTACCCCCACATCTTTCTCGAGTTCATGATGTCTTCCACGTCTCTCAACTCAGGCGTTGCTTCTCGGATCCCATCCGCGGAGTGGACCATGAAACGCTTGATCTCCAAGATAACCTCACATATCGAGAGTATCCCGTTCGCATTCTGGATCAAGCAGAGCGTGTCACTCGACGTCATAACATCAAGTTTCTCAAGGTTCAGTGGTCTCATCCTTCCGAGAGAGAAGCTACTTGGGAGCGAGAAGATCGTCTCCGACTGGACTACCCCACCTTCTTCCCGCCTACTCCTGAATCTCGGGACGAGATTCTTTCGAGTGGAGGCAAGTTGTCACAACCCTAGTTCTGGTATGCACTAGGTTAGTCTTGTGGTTTGCATCATGTTTAAATTTCAAATGAAATTGAATTGAGGACTTGTGAAACCCTCAGAAAACCTTTTGAAAATGACCCAAATAAAAATTGCTCCAAAAAGGTCCAAGAAAATGTTCATATGGCCCTCTGAAAATATTGGTTAGAGATAAAAATCAAACCAATATTATTAGGAGCTCATAAGTATTTATTTTGGGCATTTGTAATTAATGCAATAGTTATTTGCATTGGATATATATATATTATATATTTTATATATGTCCAAAATTCTGATTCTTTATTTTTAGGGGCTTGGATTAATTCTTAGGTCCCTGCAAAATAAAAATGTTAGAAGAAAATAATTGATTTAATTTAGAAATTAAATCAAAACAAATGTCAGAAAAAAATAGAAAAGGAAATAAAAAGGGAGGGACTTACCTGGCTTACCTGCAGCCCACTAGGCAGAGCTGGCCCGGCCCACTGGCCAAGCCCAGTAGGTCGAGGCGTGTGGCCGGCGCGCGCACACGGCGGGAGCGCCACGCCTCCTCCTCGCCGCCTGGTCGTTTCTGGAGGCGCCACGCGACCTCCCCGACCCTCTCGCACTATACTGGATCCCTCCCCTCTCCTCTATCTCTCTCACTCGCAGCTCCCGAACGCCGCCGTCGCCGTCGATCGCCGTTGCCGTACCCACTGGCCTCCCCTCGCCCCTCCGACGAGTCCCCGAGTTCCGCCTTGCTGCCGTGCATCTCCAAGCCGAAGAAATCAACCCCAGACGCCCTGAGGCCTCGACCCCGACCTCTTCTTCATCGCCGGCCGTCGGAGATCCCCTCCGCCGCCCTGCTTGCTCCGGCCCTTCTCCGAGCCCTCCGCCTACACCGGTGCGACCGTGGTGAGCTCCCGGTTCGTTTCCCCCTCCTCCCCTAGTCGTCTGCGGCCTCTAGCTCCTACCCCCGCAGATGCCCGACCTCACCACCGCCGGCGATGCCGCCGCCGTGGCCACAGCCACGCAAGCTCCAAACTAAGCACGCCACCGCATCCGCCGCTTCACCAGGAGCCCGTAGCACCTCTCCGTTAGCCTCCCCGTGCCCCGTAGATCCAACCCCGACGAGGCCCGAACTCCGGCGCCACCGCGAGCTCGTTTCCGGCGAGCTCCGGCCGTCCTAGCTACTGCCGGTGGCTGGAATGGACGCGGAAGAGCTCCAGCATCTCGCCCGTGGCCTCCGCTGCCCAAATGACCGCCGGAGCGGCATTTCCATGCCCCTCCGCCGCGTCTGTGGTCGCCGGCGTCGAGCCGCCAGTGGGATTTGACCGCTGACTGGCGTGCTTTGACCCCACTGACCCGTTGACCTCCCCCCTCTCTCACTGACCCGCGGGCCCCGCCCGGCAAATTATTCCAGTTAGTACTAATTAACTAACTAGATTAGCCACTGACATGTTGGCCCTGCTCTGCTGACATTTCTGTTAGGATTAGCTTAGTATTAATTAACTGAGTCACTGACCAGTGGACCCCACAGTCAGGTTTGGCTTTGGACCAGCCCCTTTGACCTGCTGACATCATGCTTGTGTCATGCTGACGCAGTAAACCAGTTCTGGTATTTAAATAAATCTTAAATGATTTATTTATTTCAGAAATTGGCTTAAACTTCAAAAAATCACAGAAATTCAACCGTAGCTCAGAATGAAATAATTTATATATGAAAAATTATCAGAAAAATTCAATCTATCCATCTGTACCATTTTCATGCATGACAAATGAAGTTAAACCTACTGTTTATATGAAAACACATAATTGGCATTTAAAATGCTTATTTTTAGAGTTGCATTTGAACCCTTGGTTCAAATGGACTTCCTTTCAATTGAATGCTAGTTGCATTAGCTCAACAACATCATATCCTCATGCCATGATCATGCATCATATTGTTGCATATGCTTGTATTTGACTGTCGGCACCGTTCTTCTCGATAGGTCCAGCTCCGGAGACCGATCCAGAGTACCTGTCAGAGGAGCAGTGCTCTGCACGTTGTTTTACCAGGCAAGCAAACCCCCTTGTTCATTCCGATACAACCCCTCTCTCGCTCCTGCTCCCTGTTATTGCATTAGGACAACAACGACTTCAACTGCTACTTTATGTTGCAGTAGTTGAACCCATTCCTCTGCATGACCTGTCTTTCCACAGTAAATAGTTGAAACCCACTAGCATGTGTAGGAGTTGATTGAAGCCATGTTGTGATCTTACCATGCCTTGCTTGCTATTGCTTAGAGTGTGTCAGGTCTGATTCATCGGGAATGAATTGGAGTGAAATGATATGTTCTGATGCTGAGGGTTAAGTGTGTGAACACGTTTTGGTAAAGGTAGTGGTGAGAGGCCATGTAGGAGTACATGGTGGGTTGTCTCACTGGAACTGAGTTCTGTGTATGTTGTCCAATGACTAGCTACTAGCACACATTGGGTTCCGGTAACTCGACCCCTCTCGACTTATTAATCAACATGATCTCTGTCCAGGAGTTGCAACTAGTTTCTGGTGTTTGTAGGTAGTGTTAGTAGTCTACCAAGTGGCACTCGGCCAGTGGGTTTGGACAGACTAGGCACTGTGGCACGGTGTACCAAGCGTAGATCCACTCGGCGAGGTGGGCTTGGGAACCCTGCGCACATCATTTGGGGCCGTGAGCGACTCCCCGGCCGGATCTCCCCACGGATGGAACCCGAATAGGCGATAAACCTGGACGAGAGACTTGTGTGGTTAGTCAGGTCGTGGCCGACACCCTCGCCAGGCTTCCGCTTGAAGGTTGCCGAGATACACGACGTGTACATGGCGGTAAGTGGCGAGAGCGTGTGTGAAGCAGTACACCCCTGCAAGGTTAACATGATCTATTCGAATAGCCGGGTCCACGGTTATGGACTTCTTGGATGCTTACGTGGTACATAGACAACTTGAAGTGGATACCTTAAAATACTCAAGACAAGTGTGAGTGCTATGGATGGCCTTCTCGTAGGGAGATGTGAATGAATCCATAGTGGTGTATTGTGTGGTGCTTAGTGGACTCGTGTGCGCCACCTCAAAGTTACCAGCAATCATAGTACAGGATAGCCACTGAGTCAAAGCTGGCTTGGTGCAACTAAACCCCACTTTGCCTTCTTGATACAAGTGCATGTATGATAGAATCTTATGTAAGTCTTGCTTAGTACCTTTGTACTCATGTTTGCTTAATTTTGTGTTTTGCAGATAGGATTGATGTCTCACTAGTAGTTCCGCTTGGACTTCGACAAGTAGCTTGTTACCTCAGCTACGATCTTGGACGAGTGTTGTAGATAGTTAGGCTTTTCAGCCTTTTTCATTTGTAGATGTCTGTACTCAGACATGTTGTGCTTCCGTTTGTTGCTTGTATGCTCTGAATGTTGGGTCATGAGACCCATGTTTGTAATATCTGGCTCCTCGGAGCCTAATGAATAAATACTTTGTTTATTAGAGTCTTGTTGTGATGCCATGTTGTATTTGCACATATTGAGCATATTGTGTGTATGTTATTGAAATGCTTGGTATGTGTTTGATCCGACACCTAGTTCTTTACCCTTGTAGCCTATCTTACAGGGAAATGTCTCCTAGTGTTTCCACTGAGCCTTGGTAGCTTGCTACTGCTCCGGAACACTTAGGCTGACCGGCATGTGTCCTTCTTCGTTCCTTTGTCTGTCCCTTAGGGGAAATGTCACGCGTTGTTCCTTTATGTCCTTGTAGCTTGCTACGACTTGGGTTCATACGCTGATGACCGACACGTTCGTTGCTGGGTCATGAATGCCTGTCTCTGTAATTTAGTGCCACTTTTGGTTTATAACTGGTCATGTCGGCCCGGGTTCTCTGCCATATGGATGCTAGCGACACTATCATATACGTGAGCCAAAATGCGCAAACGGTCCCGGGCCAGGTAAGGTGGCACCCGTGGGGATACCGTGCGTGAGGTCGCAAAGTGATATGGTGTGTTACATGCTAGATCGGTGTGACTTAGGATCGGGGTCCCGACAGGTCCAGGCATTTTAAGCTTCAAGTAAGCATAATGCGGTACTGGATTAAAGTGGGCGAAAGGCAGTTCTTCCGAGCAGTGCGTGATAGCCACTTCGGAGGGAGCGATGTCAAAGTTAACTCCTCACTTCGAAAATTGTCTGGAGAGCCGAATACCACTTCCAGTGTTAATGAGGCCGTGCAACGGGCCTCTACGCCGGGTATCACTCCTTTAAAGGTAGTGCTGCTAGGCTTGATTCTTGACGGGTCTATCCCCATCTTGCGGACAGTGTCCTGATATATCAAGTTGAGACTACTCCCGCCGTCCATAAGGACTCTAGTAATATGATATCCATCGATTATAGGGTCGAGTACTAGGGCCACCGAACCTCCATGACGGATACTTGTTGGGTGATCCCTACGAACAAAGGTGGTCGGATAAGACGACCAAAGGGTTGAACTTGGGGGCTGATACGTCCAAAACGTATCTATAATTTCTTCTTGCTCCATGCCACTTTTGGGTGATATTGCTATGATATTCATACACTTCCATACACTTTTGATCATATTTGGACTAACTTACTAATCCAGTGCACCCCAGTGCCAGTTTCTGTTTTCGGCTGTTTTTGTATTTCAGGTTTTCACGTTTCGAGAACTGCCCAGAAAAATCCAGAAAAATTATATAAAAAATCAGCGACCCGGAAACAACACTGCCTCCGAAGGGCAGCCTGGGGGGGGCACAGGGGCTCCAGGCACCCTGTGGGCGCCCCCCCCCTGGGCCGCGCCGGGGGGGCGCCTGGGCCCCCCGAAGCCCGTCCGGTGCCCCCCTTTGGCATATATTTAGAGGGACCTCCGAAACCCTCAGAACAGGACTTCTTTTCGCGATCCCATCTCTGTTCCGCCGCCGCCGCCGCTTCCAAGATCGGGACCACCAGGAGAACTCTTCCCGGCACCCTGCCGGAGGGGAGGATCACCACCAGGAGCTTCTCCACCACCATGGACGCCTCCCGGATGACTCGTGAGTAGTCTCCCTTGGACCATGAGTCCATGACCAGTAGCTATGTGATGTTCTCCTCCCGTTCTTGTGCTTCACTAATTAGTCCTCGTGAGCTGCCCTACATGATCGAGGCACCTATGTAATCCTTATGCTGTTGCTATGCTGAGTTTGCTGGGATCCGATGGATTATGAGATTATGTTCAGATTGATCTTGAGTAATATATGTGATTCACATCTTTTATATTTTAGTTCATAAGTAATTCTTGCATGTTCTCCGTTGTTATTTATTGCTTTGGCCGAGTAATAGGTAGTGACTGCAAGAGGGAACGTTATGCTCGATTGTGGGTTCATGCCCCTCTATGACTAGCTTGAGTGACAGAAACATGAGTCTAGGGGATGTGCTGTTGCCGCAAGGGGGAAAACAACGGTGCTTGTGCCCGCGGGTGCAAGGATTGTTTAATTTACGAAAAGTTCTTTTAATGCAGTTGTCTGTTGCATTGAGTTTACACTATGGGTGGGACTCGCAACTTAATACCAGCGAGATGTTCTGGATAGATATCTCAAGGTGGATGATTATTAGTAGATATTGATGAATTTTGGTCTACTTACATTGGCGTACCGCCCATGCTTTGAACCTCAACCTTTCTTGCAATGTAGTCAGCATTGGTTTGCGTTCGTGGTCCTGTCAATTGCCCAGCTGTAATTTGTTACCTCACATAGCTGTTTTATTGTCTTTTGGGAGAGAGACATCACTAGTGAACATCATGAGACTCCGGTCCATATTACCATCATTGATCACATCCACTATTTACTTTTCCGTTATTATTCACTATTGCAAAAACTATCTATCACTACTATCATTGCTTTTAATCCTTTGGAACTACAAGGCCGGAGAGATTGACAACCTCTCTGTACTCGTTGGGAGCAAAGTTATTTGTATCTGTGTGCAGGTCCATGTTGGTTGCTACTAATCTGCCGCCGTAGCAATTGACACCTACTTGTTGAACCTAGGAGTCTCTGGGGAATCGATCCTTGGCATCTTTGCTAGGGGAAAACACTTCTACATACTACATCTTACACCTTCCACTTGGGGTAACCAACGAGGGGTTCGAGGCCCATCAAGGAGTATTTTCTGGCGCCGTTGCCGGGGACTCCACTCTTCAGGATAGGGGAGTTGCATGCTATTTACCTTTGCTTTTTAGTCTTGTTAGTTTACCTTTCATTTTTGCTTTAGTTCCTTTTATCGAAAATCACAAAAATAGTTATCTTGCTTGCTTGCTACTATGGGTTCTACCAAAAACACTAAATGGGAGGAGTACACCCCTACTTCCATTGCCCCACTTCTCTCTGACGGGATTTACAAAAAAAATAAGCCTTGTGATTACACTAGTTATGACGGAGAGTTATGCCCATGGCATGGTCTTCCAGGAAAAAAGTATGAGCCTCAGTTTAAAATTGCTCCTAAGCTTCCCCAAACCTGGGAAGATGTTCAAACTCTTATAATAGAGAGCGAATTAAACAAAGAGGATGACACTACAATTCTGCCCACTAATTATAAAATTGATTTTGATAATTGTAGTATTTCAGAAGTTGTCACCTTTCTACAAGGAATGGCTAAAGATCCCAACACTAGCACGCTTAATCTTGCCTTCACAGAGCATATCACTAATGCTCTCATCAAAGCTAGGGAGGAGAAACTTAGAGTAGAAGCCTCCATACCTAGAAAGCTAGAAGATGGTTGGGATTCTATGATTAAAATTAAGATAAATAACTTCTCATGCTTTGCTTTATGTGATATTGTAGCTAGTACTTCTATTATACCCAAAAGACTATATGATATGCTTAAATTGAAATATTTTGATCCTTGTTCTTTTGGTAATGCTCTCGTTGATTCTTCCATAAACAAAACCTTTGGGGAGGATCGACGACGTTCTTATTGTTGTCAATGATAATTATGTGCCCGTTGATTTCACATATTATGGATATTGAATGTGATCCTTCATGTCCAATTATTTTGGGACGTCCCTTTTTGCGCACCGTTGGTGCTGTCATTGACATGAAAGAGGGCAATATAAAATTTCAGTTTCCTCTCAAGAAAGGGATGGAACACTTCCCTCGTAAGAAGGTCAAGTTACCTTTTGAGTCCGTTGTACGGGCTAGCTATTCTTTCACTCTTGATAAAACTTGATCTCTATGCATTATGCCTAGCTTAAAGGCATAAAAAGAATGCGCTTTTGGGAGGCAGCCCACATGAATAAAATTTTTGCTTTTATTGTGTCTTGATATTGTTTACTTCTGTAGCATCATCATTGTATCTTTACTTTTCATATTTGTGCCAAGTATAGCCTCCGATTGCTAGAAAGTTCAAAAGTTGTGAGGTGCTGTCCAGGAAACAGATTCTGTCCTTGGATAGAAAAATTTGTATAAAATCACCACATCATCTTTTTGGTCTGAATTTTTTCGACAGCGTTCTCTATATAATTGTCTTTCGTGCTTCAGTTCTGAGTTTTTTGAGTTAAGTTGCAGAAGTATCCCGAACAGGTCAATTACTGCCTGCTGTTCTGTTTTTCACAGATTCTGTCCTGTTTTGCCTTACCTTCACTTTGCAAATTAAGAACTTGCTTTTTCTTTGCAAAAACCTTTTGGCAATCTTGAGAAACAGTAGAACTTCAAGAATATCCTTATTTACAGCAAGGTATAATTATTTTATTAAGGGTACTAACCTCGCTAATCAGATTATGATGAGTTATGTATGAAGGGAGTTTTCAAGTGTGCGAGGGAAGATGATAAAAAGATTCAGGAGTGTCAAGCGCTCAAGCTTGGGGATGCCCCCGTGCACCCCCAAGAAATATTCAAGGAGACTCAAGCGTCTAAGCTTGGGGATGCCCCCGTGCATCAACTTCTCCATCAACATTATCAGTTCGTCTTTCGTTTCGCTATATTTTTATCACTTCATGTGTTATGTGCTATGCTTGGAGTGTCTTGCTTTTAGTTTTTCTTTTTAGTTTTTCATAACGAGTCGGAACCCAGCATTCCTTTATGTGGGAGAGAGACACGCTCCACCTCTACCTAGAACATTACATAGAATTTTCATGTCTATCTATGCTGTGTGTGTTCTTTGTCTTTTAATAGCTACTATCGTACTCTGCTCTTAGTATTCATACTTACCTTTTCAAGAGCTTTTATTTAGTTGGTTGCTTGAACTCTCTTTAATTACCATGCTCACCTTATTAAGAGAGTTTGCTTCCGTTGCATGGGTTTATGTGTCTATGATAAAGATGCTACTTTCATGATGGTGCTTAGTAGTTCAGGTTTTTCTTATGGTTAATCTCAAATAGCTGGGGGGTTCGCAATGTGTTATTGGAGTACCAACTTGGTTTGCTTGCCTATGATATGGTATGGTTTAGTAATATCTTCCTTCGAGAATTTATTTTGATTGACTTGGCGTATGCTCACGCATATTCAAGACTGTAAAGAAAGTCTGTCAAGCCTTGATGATCTTTTGTTTCTAAGTAGCGATATAACTACCATGCCTCATTCAATATTGCTTTGTCGCTCTGCATGATTATGACCGTCATTGCTCTCTTAGTTGGTCGCTCCCAGTCTTTTGCTAACCTACACCTGCACTAAGCAAACTAACCATGCAATATATAGCTCATGGGAAAGTAGCCTAAAAACTATTGTGGTAAAGAATATGTTGCCTATGTATCTTATTTCTTATGAGTTGCTTGTTGAGCGGTAACCATGTTTCTGGGGACGCCATCAACTGTCACACTTTTGTTGAATATCATGTGAGTTGCTATGCATGTTCGTCTTGTCTGAAGTAAGGGTGATTTGCCGTGGGTTGAATTAATATGCATATTGTTAGAGAAGAACATTGGGCCGCCAACCAAAGCCATGCATCATGGTGGAAGTTTTAGCTTGGACCTTAATCCTCAATCTCTCATGAGAATATGCTTATGCATTAAAGAGGAGTCCATCATCTATTTTCTATGTTGTCCCGGTATGGATGTCCTCAAGTTGAGATCTATCAAAAACGAGAAATCAAATGCGATCTATCTCCTTGGACCTTTGTACAGGTGGCATAGAGGTACCCCTTTGTGACACTTGGTTAAAACATATGGAATGCAATGATAACACATGGAGATCCGTGCTAATTAGGACAAGGAGCGAGCACTATTAGTATTCGATGCATGAGGCTTGCAACTTATAGGATGTTTTATACATAACACATGTGAAGTGATACTACCGTTGACACAATTGCTTTTATGTTTCCAAAATAAAAAGCTCTAGCACTTCAAGCACCAACTACTGATAGCACGATTGTCATTCTGAGTGTAATGTGCATTGTCCCAAAGTAGCATTGTCTTTCGCATGATTGTGATATCATTTATTCTGAAATGATTGTATCTAGTCATCACTTAAACCTTGAAGGTGCCCCTGCATTTATGTTTTGCATCACTAAAGGGGGCAAGCTAGATATCACTTGATCATATTTGCACATCATGTTCATTGCAAATCTTTTTGATGTTTCAGTTTCATGTTGTAAAACTTTCAGTCATTTGTGATTTTCTCTTCAGACAACTTAATTACTATAGAATCATTGTCTCAATAAGCTTTTGTCATATGACTATGAGAAAGTCCTATATGGTTAATAGCATGTCACCACAGAAATTATTCTTGTTATCATTTACCTACTCGAGGACGAGCAGGAATTAAGCTTGGGGATGTTGATACGTCCAAAACGTATCTATAATTTCTGCTTGCTCCATGCCACTTTTGGGTGATATTGCTATGATATTCATACACTTCCATACACTTTTGATCATATTTGGACTAACTTACTAATCCAGTGCACCCCAGTGCCAGTTTCTGTTTTCGGCTGTTTTTGTATTTCAAGTTTTCACGTTTAGAGAACTGCCCAAAAAAATCCAGAAAAATTATATAAAAAATCAGCGATCCGGAAACAACACTGCCTCCGAAGGGCAGCCTGGGGGGGGCACAGGGGCTCCAGGCGCCCTGTGGGCGCGCCCCCCCCCCCCCCCTTGGGCCGCGTCGGGGGGGGGGGGCGCCTGGGCCCCCCGAAGCCCGTCTGGTGCCCCCCTTTGGCATATATTTAGAGGGACTTCCGAAACCCTCAGAACAGGACTTCTTTTCGCGATCCCATCTCTGTTCCGCCGCCGCCGCCGCTTCCATGATCGGGAGCACCAGGAGAACTCTTCCCGGCACCCTGTCGGAGGGGAGGATCACCACCGGGAGCTTCTCCACCACCATGGACGCCTCCCGGATGACTCGTGAGTAGTCTCCCTTGGACCATGAGTCCATGACCAGTAGCTATGTGATGTTCTCCTCCCGTTCTTGTGCTTCACTAATTTGTCCTCGTGAGCTGCCCTACATGATCGAGGCACCTATGTAATCCTTATGCTGTTGCTATGTTGAGTTTGCTGGGATCCGATGGATTATGAGATTATGTTCAGATTGATCTTGAGTAATATATTTGAATCACCTCTTTTATATTTTAGTTCATAAGTAATTCTTGCATGTTCTCCGTTGTTATTTATTGCTTTGGCCGAGTAATAGGTAGTGACTCCAAGAGGGAACGTTATGCTCAATTGTGGGTTCATGCCCCTCGATGACTAGCTTGAGTGACAGAAACATGAGTCTAGGGGATGTGCTGTTGCCACAAGGGGGAAAACAACGGTGCTTGTGCCCGCGGGTGCAAGGATTGTTTACTTTACGCAAAGTTCTTTTAATGCAGTTGTCTGTTGCATTGAGTTTACACTATGGGTGGGACTCGCAACTTAATACCAGCGAGATGTTCTGGATAGATATCTCAAGGTGGATGATTAGTAGTAGATATTGATGGATTTCGGTCTACTTACTTTGGCGTACCGCCCATGCTTTGAACCTCAACCTTTCTTGCAATGTAGTCAGCATTGGTTTGCGTTCGTGGTCCTGTCAATTGCCCAGCTGTAATTTGTTACCTCACATAGATGTTTTATCGTCTTTTGGGAGAGAGACATCACTAGTGAACATCATGAGACTCCGGTCCATATTACCATCATTGATCACATCCACTATTTACTTTTCCGTTATTATTCACTATTGCAAAAACTATCTATCACTACTATCATTGCTTTTAATCCTTTGTGAACTACAAGGTCGGAGAGATTGACAACCTCTCTGTACTCGTTGGGAGCAAAGTTATTTGTAAGTGTGTGCAGGTCCACGTTGGTTGCTACTAATCTGGCGCCTAAGCAATTGACACCTACTAGTTGAACCTAGGAGACTCTGGGGAATCGATCCTTGGCATCTTTGCTAGGGGAAAACACTTCTACTTACTGCATCTTACACCTTCCACTTGGGGTAACCAACGAGGGGTTCGAGGCCCATCAGCGGTGACGGGGTCTACGGCGTAAACATCCCTCAGTGCGCACTTGCGCTCCCTCTTGGGATATGGGTGGCGTTGATCATATTCACTGTTTTCACTTCAGGGGGAAATTGCTTCTATCCCCTAGTATTCGATGGGCAAGGCTCGTCTTCATGCTCACTTTGAGGTCCTTTCCCCTTGTGTTCGGAATTTAACTTGCCGGCTTGCTTAAAGACCCAAAAATTTCTATTGGTGTGGTTTGCAGGTTTGTCAGGGGTACCATGAATCTTGCAAGGTCTCTCTAATATGTTGTCTAGGCTGGATAGACCTTACATATTGCCTTTGAATGGCTTCTTCCGTGGACCGGACCTGGAGCCACTAAATCCTGCGTTTACTAATGTGTCATCTGTTTCTCCGTTATTGTTTTGATGCTTATTCTTATTGCGCCGGGGCTTGCCATTGCCATCCCTGACTTCGGAAGTGCCAGGGTCGCTTGTAGTGTTGCTTCTACGAGCCAACTAGCTGTCTTCGCCCGCACAAATGCAGGTCATGAGTGTAGTAAGGGCTGCCATTGTCTTCGGCTTCTCCTGGCCGAGGTGTCTTGCGTGCCATTTGTCCCGGACGTTGTGCTTGAATGCTGTTAAGGCTTCAGTGTCCTTACAGTCGACGATTTGGTTCTTTTCAGTTAAGAACTGATTCCTAAGCTTGCAGGCTGACTCCCCAAATTGCTGGATTATGTGACTTGAATCATCAGCAACCGGTGGTCGGACATAAATCCCCTGAAAGTTAGCCAGGAAAGCATCCTCTAAATCTTCCCAGCTTCCAATGGAGTTCTCTGGGATGTTGTTCATCCATTGCTGAGCTGGTCCTTTCAGCTTTAAAGGTAAGTATTTCATGGAATGGAGGTCATCTCCGCGAGCCATGTGGATGTGAAGAATAAACTCTTCAATCCATACAGCGGTATCAATCGTTCCATCATACGCCTCGGTGCTTACTGGTTTAAACCCTTCCGGAAATTGGTGATACATCACCTCATCGATAAAGCACAGAGGGTGCACATCACCCTTGTATCATGCCACATCGCAACGTAGTTCGGACGACATCTGTGTTCCGTGTTGAATCCGAACTTTGTTGTATCCGGTGTGCTTGGCTTGATAACCACCATCCCGTGTGGGAGAACATTCTCTTGATCCGTAGATCGATCTGGCCTGACCGACTTTTTTATTCAGGTCTTGACGTCGGTCATACTTATAGCCGTGAGCTAGTGTATCCTTTCCCTTATGGTGGAGAGGTGTAGGCTGGTATACGGTGTTGCTAGCCGCTTGGTCCCATCCACAAGGTGGTCGGTCTGGTTGATCGGCCTGATCGTGCCTCGGGAGAATTGGCGCAAGGGCCTCGTCGTCGAATTGTCACTAGTACGCCTTGGTCCTAAAAACGGTTTTTAACCCCTTTCCGCGATGGCATTTGGAGCCATCGATAAGTGAGTGCGGGCGATAGGGGGGTACTTCCCGCACGACCGAGAAACTGTCGGTGATATGCCCTCCTGGCATGCACGCTCGGCAAAATGAGGTCGTGTGCGACCGGCGAGTGCTCAAATAAGGAAATACGTAGAGTAGAGCTAAAAAATACAATTATACAGAGAAATTGTTTCCGGTCGCAAGTACATCCCACACAGTTAGTCCCCAGTAAACATTTCCGTTCGTATGTACATCCCACACAGTCGCTCCAAGGAAAACGTTTCAGTTCACTGGTACATCACACACAATTTTTCCTATTAAATCATTTGGGTTATTGAATGTATCACACACGGTCCATAGAACAAACTGTGTGGCAAAGGTTATCCATCACACATAGTTTTTATGTGGTAAACGTTGGCGCAAGGTGGCCCATCGCAAACATTTTTCAAGAGAAAGTCGTGTGTGATTGTTCATTGATCCAACACGGTTTATTCATAGAAACTGTGTGCGTGGCCTGAGGTCATCGCCCACGGTATTTATTCAATAACCATTTGCAATATAAAAACCCAATTAGCAGGCTAATTCGCCATTAGCAGGCTAATTGCCCTATTATTAATAATCCATTTATTAATCTAATTGACAATCATATTAAGCACACAATATATTTCATTTCCATATTAAGGATGCAAAATTTCATAATTGAAATACATCAGAGTACAACATGATATAGCTTCAGCACTCAGCTCCCCCATTACACAACTGCACCAACACCAATTTGCACATGCAACATGAAGAACCTTTCGAAATTAGCATCATAGATTGTATATAGATAGATGCATCTCACCTGGAAAACTGTTGTGGCGGAAGGAGAATATTGAGCCTTCATTGATGTTGAAGGTTGTCGGTGTACTAGAGTAGGGGTACCCTAGTATCACGAACTTGTGCACGGGCAGTCGCAGCATCCCGCGGCAAGGCTTGCCGGGTGACCGCCAAGGTCCTCCGTGGTTCCTTTGGAGCCATTCAAGAACAAAGTATTCAAGCCAAGGAGACAAGACCCCGGCATGAGGAGCTTGTCGGGAAGGCCAACCAAGGCATCTCAAGGAACTTGCCGCGACGCGCCGCGCGTCCCGGCAAGGCCCGGCGAGCGACAAGCCCCTGGACGCGACAAGACAACGACCGCGGCAAGCTACCACTCTGTACCTGCGCTCCAGCACATCCACCAACGTGTCGCTCTAGGACCCTTCCAGGCGTACGTGGCGGGAGGCTGTGCAGCCAGCGGTGCGCGGTGGCAAGCGGTGCTGACAAAGATTACCATCATGGCAAGCGGTGGCGTCCCTGACGGTCCCTTTTGCACTATTTGGGCGACGCAGATGGGCATTTAATGCCCTTGTCCCCTGTCGTCAGAGTTAGGTATGATACACTGTATCAGGTAGTTGTACCAACCGTAACACCTTCCCATTTTTACCCTTGTCTATGTTGCCACCTGTCGGTGACCCCTTGAGCATATAAAAGGAGGCCCATGCGCAACATAGAGGGGGGAGAGAACACTCACGCTCTGTCTGGTTAGTTGTTGGTGTGTACTGTAGCACTCAGTGCTCCCGAGCAAGAACTCAATACAAACCACAAAGCAGGAGTAGGGTTTTACGCATCCGTGCGGCCCGAACCTGGGTAAACTGCTCGTGTGTTTCACCTCGATCCGCTCTTCGTGCGATCTTCGCCCCAACCAAACCGAAAGGGGCTCGGTCCGCCGGTCCCATAGGTGCTCGTGGATTCGTTCCCCGACATCTTTGGCGCGCCAGGTAGGGGGCGTCGAGGTTGTGTGAACCTGATCCGGCGTTCACACGAGCTAGATCTTCATCGTCTTCATTGACATGCAGGCGAAGAAGAAGGCTTCGGAGGCGGCTACTCCGTCCACGCCGAACCCACCACCGCCGGAGCAAACGGCTGGTGGGGTAGACGCCGGCGGAAGAACGGGCGTCGACGAGGGAGCTCACGGTGTTGCCAGGTCCAAGGACAAAGCTGCGCTGCCCATCGGCGGCGCAGCCGGCTCCCACAACGACCGGGCGCACTCCAAGACCTCGGCGTCCGTACATGCACCGCGCCCATCTCAGGAGGCGCGGGACCGGTAGCGTCATGGTACTCATGGTACCATACGTTTGCTGGGCCAAGATCGAGCTGGTGGATCTCGGAGTGCTCAAGACCAGCATGCACGCCAACATGCTGGCACGAGCGAGGCACGGTCGCCTGGACGGGATAATGCTCCTTCTAACATAGTTAGAAGTCCGAGCATATCCCGCTCCTCACACCGTTCGCCACCGCCACCCGCCACTTCAGCAGAAGCTTTGGCGCGAGTTCAACTGCTCCTAGACTACCGTCCAACGGCGGACAAGATCGATGACTGAGGGCCACCATTCAGAGTCTCATCGGCTTCGCCAACGGCGACACTCCACGGCAGCCGAGTACATCGCAGTCGTGGCAAGTCAGCCAGGCACAAGCCGGTGGCGACAAGACCGGTGCGGGTGCAACCACCGTGCACTCTCCGCCCCGAAGGCCACGATCGCCGACTCGTCGGATCCACCTCGACAGCGTCTCCACCGCGTCATCAGATCCACGAGCTCGTCGCAATCAGCGCCAAGTTCTTCACGAACGACAGCAAGAAGATGCTCGTACTCGCATCGAGCGCCGAAGAGAAGTGCGGCGTCAATCGGACCAGCGCGCTGGGCCCTCTGTCGACATGCATGCGCCAGGGGAACCAGGCGACTTGCCATACGCGGTAGGTTGCCCTGTGTTTACTCGTGAGCTGCGGCAAGTCCAGTGGCCCATAATGAAGAATTTCAAGCCAGGCGTAGCAGAGAAGTACGACGGCAAGTCGCATCCGTCGGAATTCCTCAGCATCTACACCATCGCGGTGCAAGCTGCCGGGGGCGGAACGACAAGATCCTTGCCAACTACTTCCCGCTGGTGCTCAAGCCCAACGTTAGGTCCTGGCTCATGCACTTGCCGGATAACTCATATCCTCCTGGGCATACCTATGCCATCAGTTTGTCGGAGCCTTTACAGGCGGCCACAAACCTCATGGCCAAGAGAGTGACCTTCATCTGCTCGCAGAGAAGGAAGGAGAGCCCCTCCACAAGTACATTCAGAGATTCAGCTGTGTAGAGCACAACATCCTAGATGTCCACCCTGCCGCGGTCATCAGCGCGTTCCATCAGAACGTGCGTCACCGCAGGATGCGGGAGGAGATGGCGATGTGCAAGATCAGAGAAGTCAGTGAGCTGTATGCCCTGGCCGACAAGTGTGCACGTGCTGAGGAAGGGAGGAAACTCCCCGGAGAGAATACAGGAGCAGGAGGATCTGACAGCGAGGATGTTGCCCCACCAAAGAAAAACCGGCGGCGGAACAACAGGATGAAGAAAGGCTAAGATGTGTTAGTCATTGAGCAGTCCGGCAACGAAGGTGGCGCCAAGAAAGCCAAACTGGTAGCTCCGACCAGGAGATTGCCGCATGCACCAACTGCCAGGCTGTGGCGGTCGCCGACAAGCAGGACGGCACCAACAAGCAGTACTGCAAGATCCACCGCACCAAGGGCCATGACCTCCAGAGCTACAAAAAGGTCCAGCAGCTTGTCGAGCAGCAAAAGGCTGAATACGAGCGACGCGACAAGGAGAAGGCCCAAGGAGGTGCTGGAGGATCCGGCAAGAAGCGCACCGCCCGGGGAGGACGCCACAGCAAGGCCAAGCAGCGGTAAGGAGACAGACCTCCCCGCGGCCGCGACAAGGATGAAGATGACGACGACGATGAAGACATGGATGATGTCGAGACCAGTGAGCAGAAGTTCCAGAAAGCCACAGAGGTCTTGTGCGCTGACGGCGGTGCTTCTCTGCATACTTCACACCGCCAACTCAAGCAGTGGGTGCGTGAAGTCAATGCGGCAGAACCACCTGTCGAGTCACGCAAGCTTCTGAAATGGTCCAGCACGCCTATCATCTTTGATATTGAGGACCACCCTGATCGCACAACTGCGGTCGGGTGCTTTCCGATGTTGGTTTCACCAACTATCCGCAACCTCAAGGTCACTAAGATGCTAGTTGACGGCGGGGCCGGCTTGAACCTGATCTCCTCCGCTGTACTCCAGAAACTCCAGATCCCTGACAGCGAGCTTGAAGAGACCGGCACATTCCAAGGAATCAACCCGGGAAGGAGCAAGCCAAAGGGGAAGATCACGTTGTCGGTGACATTTGGCAGCGAGTTGAACTTTAGGACTGAGAGGGTCCCTTTTGACGTTGCCGATTTTCCATTGCCTTACAATGGGATACTCGGCCGTCCAGCACTCGCCAAGTTCATGGCAGCCTCTCACTGCGCATACAACATGCTGAAGATGCCAGGCCCGATAAGTGTCATCTCTGTCCCTGGCTACAAGAAGGATGCTCTTATCTGCGCCGACAAGATCTACCGGGAAGCGGCAGCCGCAACAGATCGCTAGTCACCTGCCGTTGAAGCTCCCGGGGGGAAGAAGAAGACCAAGTCCGGCAAGAGTTCTGATGCCCACTCCGGCAAGCGCACCTCATAGGAGTGCTGCGCTACCGTCGAGGACGCACCATCGAGCTCCACCGGCAAGTGTAAGAAGACATTGGCAGATCCGCCAGAGACCAAGAAGGTGTCCGCCAAGGAGGACGGCACTGGTGGTACCATCACCATCAGTGCCACTCTTGACCCTAAATAGGAAAGCGCGCTCATTGCTTCCTGCGGGCGAACGTCGACGTGTTTGCGTGGCAACCGTCTGACATCCCTGGTGTTCCAAGGAAAGTAATTGAGCACCATCTTGCCGTCTGTCCTCATGCGCGGCCCGTCAAGCAGAAGGTCAGGAAACAAGCAGTGGAGCGCCAAGAATACATCACAGAAGAGATCAAGAAGTTGGAAGCTGCAGGCCTTGTTAGAGGAGTGCTCCACCCTACGTGGTTGGCCAATCATGTAGTCGTGCGCAAGGCAAACGGGAAATGGTGGCTTTGTATCGACTTTACCGATGTTAACAAAGCTTGTCGCAAAGACCCATTTCCCTTGCCGCACATTGACCAGATTGTTGACTCCACGGTCGGATGTGACTTGCTTTCATTTCTTGACGCATACTCAGGATACCATCAGATCTTCATGGCAGAAGAGGATGAGGAGAAGACCGCATTCATCACTCCATGTGGCATGTACTGTTTCATACGGATGCCTTTCGGTTTAAAGAATGCTGGTTCAACATTTGCAAGGGTAGTCCATGTCGCTTTTGAGCCACAAAATACACAGAAATGTGGAAGCCTACATGGATGACATAGTGGTCAAGAGCAAGGACAAGGCAACTCTGATTCAAGATTTAGACGAGACCTTTGCAAATGTGCGCAAGATCAACCTCAAGCTCAACCCCGAGAAGTGTGTGTTTGGAGTTCCTTCCGGCAAGCTTCTCGGGTTCTTCGTGTCTCAGCGGGGAATTGAAGCCAATCCCGACAGGATCAAAGCCATTGAGCAGATTGAAGCACCAAAGCGCGTCAAGGATGTACGAAGACTTGCCGGTTGCATGGCTGCTCTCAACAGGTTTATCTCTAGGTCTGCTGAGCGCGCCCTGCCGTTTTTCAAAATATTGAAAAAGTCAGGTCCAATGAAATGGACTCGGAAGCGGAGGCTGCGCTGCAAGACTTGAAGAGATACTTGTCCTCCACTCCAACACTTGTCGCACCTAAGCCACAAGAGAAGTTTCTGCTGTATATAGCGGCAACCAATCAAGTGGTTAGTGCTGCATTAGTAGCGGAGAGGGAGGCAGATGATGAGCCAGCAACCACGGCAGGCGCATCCAGCGACAAGCAGGGGGCTTCCCCGACAAGCTCTGGTCCCGACAAAGATGGATCTGCGCAGGCGCGCGAGGAGATACAGAAGAGAATGGTGCAGCGCCCAGTTTACTTTGTCAGTTCCCTTCTGCAGGGGGCTAGGTCAAGGTACTCTGGGGTGCAGAAATTTCTTTTCGGCCTTCTCATGGCCTCGAGAAAGCTGCGCCATTACTTCCAAGCACATGAGATCACAGTTGTCACTCGTTTTCCGCTGAAGAGGATACTGCAGAATCCAGAAGCAACATGCAGGATTGTTGAGTGGGCACTAGAACTGTCAAGCTTTGGCCTCAACTTTGAGAGCACTTCAACTATCCAAAGCAGAGCATTGGCAGAATTCATAGCAGAGTGGACGCCAACACCAGATGAAGAAATTCTAGAAACGAGCATCCCCGTCAAGGAAGCAAGCAAAGAGTGGCTGATGTACTTTGATGGTGCCTTCTCGCTGCAAGGCGCCGGTGCTGGCGTGCTGGTTGTTGCACCCACCGAAGAGCACCTCAAGTACGTAGTCCAGATGCACTTTCCCAAGGAGCAAGCAACAAACAATACCGCAGAGTATGAAGGTTTGCTTGCCGGTCTCAGGATCGCGGCAGACCTTGGGATCAAGAAGCTCATTGTCAGGGGTGACTCGCAGCTTGTCGTCCGCTGAGTGAACAAGAGTTATCAGAGTCCGTTGATGGAAGCCTACGTTGATGAAGTGAGAAAGCTAGAAGAGCACTTTGACGGCCTACAGATGGAGCATGTTCCAATAGCTCAAAACGACATTGCCGATGGCCTGTCAAAGTGCGCCGCACTTAAGTTACCTGTGGAACCAGGGATCTTTGTGCTCAAGCTGACTCAACCATCTGTAACGCCATCAACTGGACAGAGCAAGAAGAGGAAGTTGATTTCTGGCGACTATTTTCCGGCAGAGCTTCCCGAAGCCGCCGCCAAGAAGGTCCCCAAGATCAACACCAAGAGTGCTGAGGAGCAGTCTACTCCGACAAGCCCTAAGGTTTGTTCCGTTGAAGCAGAGGCTCCCGACAAGTTTTGCTCCGGCAAGCTTGCCGGGGAACGTCAAGCTCCGGCTGAGCCGCAGGTTCTCGCCGTAGAAGCAGATGTTCCCGCAGCAGCAGATGTGCCTTTAGTCCTTGTTGTCGAGCCACAAGTTCCAGCATGGGCACAGCTGATTGTCCGCTTTCTTCAGACAGGAGAACTTCCCGAAGAACAAGAAGAAGCGGAAAGAGTAGCCCGACAGTCATGTATGTACCAGTTTGTCGACAACATACTGTACAGAAGAAGACTCAATGGTGTGAAATTGAAGTGTATTCACCGGGAAGGCGGACAAAAGCTGTTGGCAGAGATACAAGGAGGCATATGTGGTCACCACATTGGCGCAAGAGCACTTGCTGGCAAGGCATTCATGCAAGGTTTCTTTTGGCCAACAGCCCTCCAGGATGCAACTGCACAAGTAACCAAGTGTGAAGCGTGCCAGTTCCATTCCAAGCTGATACAACAGCCAGATCAAGCTCTCCAGATGATCCCTTTATCCTGGCCATTTTCTGTCTGGGGCTCGACATCCTCGGCCCCTTTCCCCGAGCAGTCGGGGGCTTTGAGTACTTGTACGTTGCAATCGACAAGTTCACAAAGTGGCCGGAAGTGGAAGCAGTGAGGAAGGTGACAGCACAGTCAGCAGTCAAGTTCTTCAGGTCGATTGTTTGCCGCTTCGGGATCCCTAACAGGATCATTACTGACAACGGTACGCAATTCACGAGCCGCACCTTCATGCAGTACGTCCAAGATCTTGACGCCAAGGTCTGCTTCGCTTCTGTTGCTTACCCGAGAAGCAACAGTCAAGCGGAGAGGGCAAATGCTGAAGTGCTGCGCGGGCTCAAGACCAGGACTTTCGACAGGCTGCGCAAGTGCGGAAGAAAATGGATTGAGGAGCTGCCGGTGGTTCTTTGGTCGATCAGGACGACGCCAAATCGAGCCACTGGCCAGACACCTTTCGCTCTAGTCTATGGAGCAGAGGCAGTTCTCCCCACGGAACTCGTATACGGGTCACCTCGAGTGCTTGCTTATGATGAGCTTGAGCAAGAGCAGCTGCGACAAGATGACGCGCTGCTCCTTGAGGAAGACCGTCTTCAGGCTGTTGTACGAGCTGCTCGCTACCAGCAAGCTTTGCGCCGCTACCATAGCCGCAAAGTTAACGCCAGAAGTCTCGAAGAAGGCGACCTTGTTCTTCGGCGCGTTCAGTCCGCCAAGAATTCCAACAAGTTGACGCCGAAGTGGGAAGGCCCTTACCGGGTGAAACGAGTCACTAGGCCTGGCGCTGTCCGCCTTGAGACCAAAGATGGCATTCCGTTGAGCAACTCCTGGAACATCGAGCATCTTCGTAAGTTTTACCCGTAAGGCGCGGTTGCCGGACCCTGTTCCGGCAACCACCTTTTGTACAAGTCTTGTCGCTGTTGCATGTAATCCTTTGTACAAAGCCGGGCGCAGACCCCGTGCACAGATAAAGCTCATGTGCTCTGCACATCTTTTATAATCTCATGTTTTCTATTTTTTGCATGTGTTATCTGACACTTTGTGCAGCACCTACCCCCGGTAAGCAATAACGAGCCGTAAGGCTCCATATCTTTATTTTCTCTTCTTTCTTTTTCTCAAGGAAAAGAAGGTTCCCTCGCCCACAAGTTTGCCAGGGGGAAAGGAGAAGATAATGGTATGGACCAGGCGTCGTTCAAGAAAGTTTCGCCTTGCCGGGAAGCAAACAACAGAAAAGCTAAGTTGCCAAAGTTTGAGCAATCAGATTTTTTGAATTTTTAAGTTATCTTCCTTGAACGACCGTGCTTTGTATGGAAAACCTATGCGCGGAGGAACAAGCTCGTAGCTAGTTGCGCCCTTACTTTGTTTCGAGGCTGCTGACGTCCCGCACTCAGCGCTCGCGGCTAAGGTGCCTGCGCCGGCAAGTTCCCTAAAAGCATAAGGCAAAAACATACAAAGGAAGGAATCAAGTAAAGGAAATAACATTGCAATCATTACCCAAAATAGAGTTATATTACAAGGTAGCTTCTCGCGGCTCTAACAGATTCTTCTCATAACATGATCAACAGCGACGAGAAAAGAAGAATACGGGCGGCCTAGTCTACACGATCGCCCTCAATCCTCTTTATCCCGCTCACCTTGTCCACAATGGGTGCGACAAGGGTCTTGAGCGCTTCCAGATCAGCATCCGGCGGCAGGGTCTTGAGGACGTTGGTAAGGTTGAGGCCCGGGTTGCAGAAGGCCACCTTCACCAACACCTTTTGAAGAGCTCCCGCGCAGATCTTGCGTGACTCGTCGGCCAGCTGCTTTGGGATCTTCTCCCGAAGTCGCTGGAGGGCCGTCGCCACGCCTTTGAAGAACAAGGTGAGCTTGGCGCTGGGTTGGAGTTTCTCGTCGGAGGGATACCCGAGATCCTCCATCCCCAGCTGCGCCAGCTCCCTGTCAATTTCTACGGCAGCATTCACGAGACCCTCCGTCCAGTGCTCCACATTCTCCCTAAGAGAGTTCTGGGCGGCGGCAGCACTCGCCAGCAGAGCCTCATCGGCCTTGATCTTCTTCTTCAAGGCAACCTCCTGCTCCCTAGCGCCGTCCAGCGTCTTGTTCAAAGTAGTCAGCTTCAACTCAAGATATGCGTTGGAGTCCTTGGCGGCGCCGAGTTCCTTGCCCTTCTCTGAGAGACGAACCTGCAGCTCCGACAAGCTGTAGGTGCCCTTCTCCCGCTCACGCTTCAGCGCAGCAAGCTCTTCACCGCTCGCCCTGAGATCGGCCTCCAACCGCGCCACCTTCGTCTCCAGCTCCTTCTTGGCGGCCTTGGCATCTGCGGCAGCATCCTCCGCTTGCTTGAGGGCTCCGCCGAATGTTTGCTCGCGCGCGGTGAGCTCCTCCTTGTGGCTGTCAAGGTTAACCTTCCGCTGCGCCAGCTCGCCCTCCTGCGCAGACAGCTTCTCAACGGCAAGCCGCTGTTTCTCTTCGACTTCAGCCTTCTCGAGGAAGAAGGCCTTCTGCTCCTCGGCGAGTTGCTCCCGCTCCTCTGCCAGGGACCGGAGAGCTTCCTAGTTAAGACCCCGGAGCTCCTCCGCGCGCTTCTCGATGTCCGCTCCCGCCTTCGCGACAAGCGCCTCCCGGGATTCCAGCTTGGCCTGCAGAGCGCGGTAGAGCGACACCAGCTTCCGCAGCAGCCGCTCCTCCTCAGGCTCGCCGCTGCAACTGCTCGGCGCATCAACCAGCGTCAGCCCAGCGGAGGCGAGCACCTCTCCATCGAAGCTTTCTCCTTTGACCGGCGCCCTGGAGCTTGACGCCCAGGGGAGGTTGATGAAGACATTTTCGCCGGCCTTCAAGTAGACGCCTGGCTGGGGCTCTTCGGAGCCTGGCGTTGCGGCAGTGGCGGAGGGATTGGCGGTCGGCGTAGCGCCTGGCGCTCCTGCGGCCTCAGGGTCGTCAGTACGATCGCCAGACCCCTCGCCGGCTTTTGCGGCGGCAACTTTGGCGGCCTCTTCGCCGGCGGGATCATCAGCGCCGACTGCTTTTTCGGTGGCAGCGGCGTCGTCGGTATTGCCGCGCGTGTTCTCCTCGCCGGCAACCTCGGTCTCCATCGTCTACGTAGCAGATGGGTCTGACGGCCGGAAAAGGGAGAAAGGTCAAGCAAATATCCAAAAAGAAAATCAAAAGAAGAAGAACCCAAGGGAAGCTTTGAAGCGAGAGGATTACATGTACCAAGTTCTGCAGTCGTAGTCTCCGCCGCCGGGGGGCCGCTGGTGCTGTCCCTTGCCGGAGAACTCTCCCTTACCGGAGAACTCTCCCTTGCTGGAGAACTCTCCCTATCGGCGTAGTCGAAGCAGATGGCATGTCGGGGGCGGCCTCCGGACACTCCTGGTGGGGCTGCTCTGCTCCTACGCAAACCAACAATCAGATGTCAGCAAAGAAAGAGCACCCATGCGCGCCTAACAGCGGAAAGCGAACCATATACTTACGCTGGGGGCTGCTCCGGAGAATAGTTGCCGGGTCCGGCAAGGTGGTCTCGGAGGCGGTGGGTTCGTCCTCGACGATAATTACCTCCTTTGGACGCACTGGGACCTTGGCTCTCTTCGCCGCTCTCTGGGCCAGAGTCCTGAAAAGGAATAAGTTCGGAGTCAAGCAAATGAGATATAAGACTAAAACAACAAGAATTGAAGAACTACAAGTACAACAAAGAATCTTACTCTTCTTCTTCCTCGTCGGAGCTGAACGCGGAGAAGTCGAAGTCCGGCTCACCTCCGGCGCGATGAGGCAGAGGAGTAGTTTCCCTTGGCCGCTTGGCGGGAGCAGTGGCGGTGGTCCGAGACGACCCCGCTCCGGCTGCCGCCGCGGCGTGAGAGGCGGCAGGAGCAGAAGCGGTGTTCCGGGAGGACCCCGCTCCAGTTGCCGCAGCGGCGTGAGGTGCTCCCGCGGCAACAGTACTTGCCGCGGTGGAGCGTGTCGCGCGGCGCGGCGGCTGTCGACTCGCCTCCCACACCGCTACGTCCCCGGCCTTACGGAGACGCCTTCTTGGTGGAGTTGGGGGCTCTGCTTGCGGTGAGCTGTCTGAAGATGAGGAGGAAGAGGAGTTGATCTCCAACGAGCCGCTCGTATCCTCGGCGGACTCGCTCGACTCGACATCGTGCCCGGCAAGCTCTTCCTCGCCGACAAGATCCTGTCGCTCGGCACGGCTTGCCGCCTCTGCTGCCTCTTCCTCGTCCACGGTGAATCCAAACTCGCCCGCGGCTGCGGCTGCCGCCGCCTCTTCCAGCCTAGTGGCGATGCGTTTCATCTCCGCATCGGTGGTGTCGCGAGTGAGGCTTTTCTTTTCGTCGGAGTGGACTGGCACTTCTACCAAGCCGTCAAAGAACTCCTGCATGACGTCGTCTGCAGGCTCTTGCCAAGTTGGGACAATTCCATGCAAATTGCACAGCGGCATCATTGCACGGATGCGGTCGAGCGAGGAGTTGTTGCATAGCGGAACGACATCCTTCGGCAACCTGAACACTTCGGGATGTTGAGGGTCGTACTTGAACAGCTCCCGAAGCATTGCGTCAAGCTCCATGACAGTAAAGTTGAAGTTGAGGCCCGGGCGCAGCCTCATGATGTCCGCCGCATTCTTGAAATCCAAGGCGGGTCTCCTCCTCTCCTGCAGGGGGCGATGCGGCGGCGAAGAAAATATGCGCCAACAGCGCCTACAGTGATCCCGGCAAGCCTAAGGCGTTGGATCCGGGTGACGGCAATCTTCAGCCTATCGTCTTCCGGGGCCACGTTGCTCCAATTGCTGTCGCGCGCTACTCACTACTAGAAGAAGGGCCACTAATGGCGCATCGGTTTTGCCCATTAATGGCGCACTACTGGTGCGCCATTAGTAGCACGCCATTAGTATTATTTACTAATGGCGCGCCATTAGTAGCACGCCATTAGTATTATTTACTAATGGCGCTTTTTTTCAATATTTTTTTCTTAATCTCAGATCATTATGGCTTAATCTGGGGTCAATTTGCTTAAACTCAAGTCAAATTGCATTCTGTGGTCAAACATCCCATAAGGTCACCCATCCTCACACTACTCCAGCCCGAGCACGCTTAACTTCGTAGTTCTATCCAACCCCAGCACCAGCTCACTTCACACGCACTTGTTGATATATCTATCATATCAATCATATTAACCCTTCTTGATGTCTAGGAGTTTGTTAATGTTCATGAGTATGATGAAATTTTGAAAATATATTTCAAACTTCCCGGTCATATTACGTATCATATTTTTGGAAAAAAATTATAAAATAATTTTTTTGAAAATTTTATATTTTTTTTTCTGTTACTAGTGGCGCACCTAGCAAACGGTGCGCCCTAGTAAGTTTGAAATTTTTTGAATTTTTTTGCCTGTAGATCTTAAAAGCCACGTAACTTTTTTTCTGTTAGGTTTTTGGGGATTTTGAAAATGTTTAACGTGGTTGCCAAGTTAAATACGGATGTAACTTTTCGAGTAGATGATTTTTCATATAAAAAACTTTTTAATCCGAGTTCGTATGCAAAAGTTATACCCGTTTTACTAAATTCCAGAGATATTTTGCAAATAAAGTCAAAATTCATATTTGTAAATTTTCCCAACAAGTAGACCACATATCACATGGGAAACTTATTTTCTTTTATTTTTTTGACATTTACATCATTTTCTTTTATTTTTTTTTGAATTGGAAAAGGTGGTCCACAGGGGGGGGGGGTGTGTGTGTGTGTGTGCAGTAATGTCCAAGTTACTAATGGCGCACCGTGGTAGTGGTGCGCCATTAGTAGTTACTACTAATGGCGCACCACTACCACGGTGCGCCATTAGTATTTTTTGAAAAAAAAAGAAAAAGAAAATATGAAAAAATAATACTAATGGCGCACCGTGGGAGTGGTGCGCCATTAGTAAGTTGAACTACTAATGGCGCACCACTCCCACGGTGCGCCATTAGTATTTTTTGAAAATAAAATTATAAAAAAATAAAAACAAAATTTGAAAAAAAATTACTAAACTACTAATGGCGCACTATCCACTGGTGCGCCATTAGTAGTTTTGAGAAAAATATGAAAAAAAAATTTGTTACTAATGGCGCACCACGTCAACGGTGCGCCATTAGTGTCAATTCCATCTATAGCCCTTTTCCTAGTAGTGACTGGGGCTTGGCGCCGGGCGGTAAACGGCTGCGGGCTCTCCTCGACAATCCAGCACCAGTCTGCTCTCCGTTTCTCCCACTTGCCGCGGAAGTCTCCCTCCAGATAAGCGTCCTTCTTGCCAGCTCTTGAGATCCAAGCGATTCCGCCGGATAAAGGCTCTCCTCTCTCAACTCGGGGCATAAAGAAGTGGCGAAAAAGGGCTACATTTGGATAGACTCCGACAAAGTTTTCGCAGAGATGTGCGAAAACTGCCATGGTGAGAACATCATTTGGGGTGAAGTCAAGGAGGCGGAACCCGTAGGTGCTCATAATATCGCAGAAAAACTCAGAGAAAGGCGGATAGAGCCCGCAGTAGAAGAACAGGGCAAAGAAGGGATATCCATTTGGAGACATTTTCCAAGCAACGGCTCGAAGTACCTTCGTGCACGGATGCGCCCGTGTCTCCGTCGACCAGAAGAGTTAGTAATACTCCCTCAGCTCCCTCGCGGCAAGCTTGGGGGGGGCAAGATTGCCCGCTCCTTTCGCAGCGCCGCGAGCCGCTGCACCTCGGTCGACTTCACAACCTTCCACTTGTCGGCTTTCGGAGCCATGGCGGAAGTGGTGGGGGAGGTCCACGACGTTGGTGGTGCTGGTGGCGATGGGGGGCAGAGCGCTGCTCTCTTTCGGCTTTGGGAAGAAGGGGGAGCGGCAGAAGTTTCCGAGATTGAAATGGCAATCGGCAAGTGGGCGAACTGCCCCTGTTTCCCCTTCTTATAAGGGGGGAGGGGGTGGACGTTCCGCCTTTCCGAATAAAGAAACCACCCACGATCTCTCCCACGACGCCGCATTCAACGCGTGCCGTTCGGGGAGGGCGCGATGGATACGGAGAGAGATACAGGATAACCCAGGCCGCGCGTGCCCGTGCCCTGTTTTGGGCCTGGCCCAACATCGCTCGGCACCGTGTATGGCCCAGGCCCGGGGTCTCCTGTCGGTGTACTAGAGTAGGGGTACCCTAGTATCCCGAACTTGTGCACGGGCAGTCGCAGCATCCCGCGGCAAGGCTTGCCGGGTGACCGCCAAGGTCCTCCGTGGTTCCTTTGGAGCCATTCAAGAACAAAGTATTCAAGCCAAGGAGCTTGCCGGGAAGGCCAACCAAGGCATCTCAAGGAACTTGCCGCGACGCGCCATGCGTCCCGGTATGGCCCGGCGAGCGACAAGCCCCCGGACGCGACAAGACAACAACCGCGGCAAGGCGCTTGCCGCGGCAAGCTACCACTCTGTACCTGCGCTCCAGCACATCCACCAACGTGTCGCTCTAGGACCCTTCCAGGCGTACGTGGCGGGAGGCTGTGCAGCCAGCGGTGCTGACAAAGATTGCCATCATGGCAAGCGGTGGCGTCCCTGACGGTCCCTTTTGCACTATTTGGGCGATGCAGATGGGCATTTAATGCCCTTGTCCCCTGCCTTCAGAGTTAGGTATGATACACTGTATCAGGTAGTTGTACCAACCGTAACACCTTTCCATTTTTACCCTTGTCTATGTTGCCACCTGTCGGTGACCCCTTGAGCATATAAAAGGAGGCCCATGCGCAACATAGAGGGGGGAGAGAACACTCACGCTCGGTCTCGTTAGCTGCTGGTGTGTATTGTAGCACTCAGCGCTCCCGAGCAAGAACTCAATACAAACCACAAAGCAGGAGTAGGGTTTTACGCATCCGTGCGGCCCGAACCTGGGTAAACTACTCGTGTGTTTCACCTCGATCCGCTCTTCGTGCGATCTTTGCCCCCGCCGAACCGAAAGGGGCTCGGTCCGCCGGTCCCATAGGTGATCGTGGATTCGTTCCCCGACAAAGGTCTTTCCAACTTTAGGCCAGTGCCCGTGGATGATTGAACGTCCGTCCTTCGTCTTCTTCAGGAACACTTCAATATTGAACCGTGGGTGTTGTATGAAAACCTTCCTCGCCTTCTGACTATAGAGGTGGTTTGAGAGGTAATCATTAGTGAACTGCTTTGGAAAGGCCTGAAAATTGGATATGCATAAGTATCTTCTTTATATTGGAAATGGGGCAAAGGAATAAAAAAGGCAAGGTATAATAGTTAGTACCATCTTGTAGTGACCTGATGTTGCCTTCATTGTGCAGACAAAGATCTTGTTGTTTTTTGTGTCTAATTTCTTTATCCTAATAATCTTTCTGAGTTTCTTGATTTGATTGATATTCATGGACAACTCATTTCCCATATGCAAAAAGGGTCGAATAGTGGGTCAAAACCTTTGACTGCAAGACCTACGTGTGCAAGACCGAATTTTTAAAAACCAAAATATTAGAATGATTCCTACAATTGCACAATAATGTGCTATTAGAGAACGGACCATGCACGTGCTAACCTCGATTGTAAACCTCAGTGCTTCCCATTCTTTCCCTTCAACACATATAAGGTAGTTAGTCATCAAGTTAATTAAGGGTTCGCATGCTATCAGTAAAATATGTTGATGAAAAATAAGCACATTGCAGATTCATCCTATTAATTCAAGTCACACGAAAAACCTATTTATCCAAACCAAGCATAATTAAGAAATAGGAAATATAGCATTTGTATATGTTTCTCATGTATTAAGTGCAACCAAATTCGATTTATTCCTCACATACACAACAATACAAAATTCTACCCACGACAATTGGACATTGCATTAAAGAATTGAACTAAGCAGTTAACTAAACACCACAACAAATGAACCAAACATTAACTGAGCACCACATTGCACAATATAACATAGTCCTAATAGAAAATCAGACAGTTAACGAATCAGTTAACTACAGCCAATTGTAGCAATTGTATTTGTTTGTCATGTATTTACTACAGCCAAATTCAATTTATTCCTCACATGGTATACAATAACAGAATGCACCCACAACTATTTAACATCGCATTGCGGAATTGAACCAAACAGTTAACTAAACACCATAACACAAATGAACCAAATGTTAACTTAGCACCACATTGCACAATGTATAACCAAACCAAGCATGCTTGAAAACTTGGAAATATAGCAATTGAATTTGTTTCTCATGTATTTTGTTAACATAAATTTAATATATTTCTCACACGGAAGATAATACAAAATTACAGCCTAAAGAATTGAACATCACATTACCAGAATTGAACCAAATAGTTAATTGAAGACGATAACTAATTAAAAAAACAGTTAATAAGTGTGCAGCACATTGCACGACATAGAGAATATATACACTAGAGCAACAGATTGCATGGTAAAATTAGATATCACAATTCAATAGTATTTGTGAAGGAAAGGTAGGAGCAGCACACGCAACGGGTAAACCGAGCATGCTTAACCGGCGTAGCTAGCAAATGGCAAGGTGCTCCTCCTAGATCTGGGGGTCGGCACGAATGGCATCCATCACGACCTCATCCGCACGTGCAGTCGCGATTTGCTTCTCTGCTGCCAAATGCTCCATGAAATCCAGGCTATACTGCGTGCACCAGGGCTTAGGGCGGCGCTTATTTGGTGGAGGGGTCGATGATTTGGGTGGAAGGTGTCGCGGTCGCGCCGGCGGTCGGGGCATGTCGGATGTGGAAGAAGGAGGAGGATGGGGGTCAAGTGTGGATTACCTGCCTGGATAGACGAGGCTGAGCAGCGTCAAGGAGGGTCGCTGACGAGGAGGCGGTGCTGCAAGCAAGGAGTGAAGGATTCAACTTGGAAAGGAAGGCGTAAAGAGGGGAAATGTAGCTTTTGGTAAGGGGGAGGGGCGGGGAGGTAGATATTTCCGCGGAAGCCGAAAATTTGGAATTGCTTCAGCCAAAAAGGGTGCGCAAAGTGTCAACAGACACGGTCCCTTATTCAAAACTGTGTACGATATGTGAACATCACAAACGATTCAGATAACTTCACCTGTGTGTGATGAGTTTGAACGTGAAAAGTTTTGGTCCGAATTTCAATGGTTATAGTGGTCATCCAAGTCATTGCATAATTTGGGTACACAAAGGAGACTACAACACACCCACACTTCTTAATCGAGCAAGTTCAGCAATTAAACAGAGCTATCTAACCTAAACATTACTCTAACAAATTAAAGACCAACGCTTTTAATTAAAAAAATAAAGACTACTACTACGGCTGGTGCTCATCGATCTCCGCCGTCGCCTCCATATCCAGGTCGCGTCGGATGGTCTCCTAGGGAAGGGGTTCCATGGCATCCATCGCACCATACTCGACAAGCATCTCGCCAGCCGCGTCCGCCATCTCTTTGGAAAAGGCAGCCACGAGCTGGGTGTGGGCGGACGCGATCCGGGCTTGGACGGCCTCTGTCATCGCAAAGTATGCGTCGGAGGAATGGATGGCTTCTCGAATGCTCTGGGCAATAGCCAGCTCATCGGCTGTGGGTTGCCGACCGTTGTCGGAGAAGCTTCGTTCGATTTGTGCGGTGACCGCCAGGATCTGGGCGTTTGGGCTGCCTTTGTCGCCCGGTCGCAGATTGCGGCCGCGCTCATGCACCTTTTTAGCACGCGCATGGCGGCTGCGGCCGCACTCTCACCAGAGTGGGCGACCGAAGTTTCCCTCATGACGCGGGTCCACGTGCCCATCTTTCATCGGCGACGATTGAACAGTGAAATGATATTCGGGGAGCGAGCTGGTGTGATTGAGACGCCGGCTGTGGACTGTAGCCGATGCACCTTCTCGCGTAAGCCATAAGTGCTCCAGGATATTTTGTGCTGCATCTCACATGGTTGGTGATAATAAACTATGTGTGATCTACTTAATTTTTCATCTTTATTTGAATTACATAATGGCGTCAGAGCGGCAATAGACGGTGTTTGAATTGCTATTACTTTTATCTGGAGTGAACATGTAACTATATGTGCGTCGTAAAAGATTTGGAATTATTCAGGGTTCGCTTGTACATTTTATACATTAAATTGGTTTTCTAGCCATTTCAGGTGCACAATTCAAATTTGAACTACATGCACATGCTCCGGTGCACCAACATGGGTTATAAAATCATATATGTGTCCATGGTTTTATTCTTATATCCCATGCAAGAAATGGGGTTTAAATTCGAACACCACGACACCGTGGCTCTCCGGAAAACGTCGATGTACTTGCTTTTGTAATTCTACTAAATCCAAAAATTGTCCAAAATTCATGAAACTTGGCATGCTATCATGAAGCAGCATCAACGTGCCGTGGTAAAAATTATGTCCCTTTTGGGGCAGGTTTGAGTATAAGCTTCTCATAAACCAGAGCTTCTCACAGCAAGTGTGATGGTTTCGGTACGGAACGTTTCACCTTTCTGGAAAAAATGATATCCGTTGCCTCTTCTCGATTTCTATTTTTTCCTAGTGTCAACATAGAACGGTAGGAGTGTTGTGTCAACTTTTGGGATTTTTCGGGGTTCGCTTGGACATTTTTATACATTAACTGAGTTTTCTATGCATTCATCTGCATAATTCAAATTTGAACTACAGTCACTTGCTCTAATGCATATAAATTAGTTGAAAATTCAAATCCATGTCCATGGTTGCCTGCTTAGGTCCCATGCAAGAAATGGCAATGAATGTCAAACACCCTGCCACCGTCACTGGGCCGCAAACATTGAGATACCTAGTAAATCCAAAACTCATGTGAAATTCATGAAACTTGGCATGCTATCATGGAGCAGCATCAACATGCCGTGGTAAAGTTTTTGTCTCATTTGGGGCAGGTGACGAGGTTACAGACCTAGGGTAGGGTCACAGGTCCGACCAAGGTACCCCACCCAAGGTCACTATCCTAGAAGATCAAAAGACAAAACTTATGGCAATGGAGACAGTCGACTGGGACGGTCCAGGGAGACACTCCCCTCGACTGAACCTCATCCGCAAGACGACTCAACCCCACTCGACCAATCCAAGGCACTCGACCCCCGAAGGTCAAGCGTCACTTGAGACAGCAACGGTCAGGAATTTTCTCACCGTAGTAAACATCATAATTACCCTTTACTGCACGCGTTACCAGTAACGCCTGCCTTAATGTACATTGAACCCTTGGTAACGTGGAGCATGGCTGGGGTCCTGGCGCACTATATAAGCCACCCCCTCCTCCAGAACAAGGGTTCGCACCTCTGTAACACACATATACACACACCAGTCGGCCAAGCCTCCGGGCACCGAGACGTAGGGCTATTACTTCCTCCGAGAAGGGCCTGAACTCGCAAACACCTTGTGTACAACATCACCTTTGTTAGGGCCTTGCCTCTCCATTCGAACACCCTACCCTTACTGTCAGACTTAGAACCACGACAGTTGGCGCCCACCATGGGGCAAGGCGTCTTAGCGACTTCTGGTGAGGTTGCAACTTCTCCTCCTACCGCTTTCATCATGGTGTCAGGCGGTGGTTTGGCGTTGGGCCACGAGATTCGGCTCGGCGCACTAGTCTTCATCGCCGACGACTCCGCATGGCTCCAGGAAGCCCCTCTCGACGTCGAGGCTCTGCCCGCCCGGGGGGCTGCGCACTTTCGCGTCGGCGCCGGCGGCGTCCTCCTGCGGCAACCATCGACTCAGTACTCATCGTCCCCCATTCCCGCTGGACACCACCGCAAACGATCAGGTCGCTCGTGGCTCCAGCGGTGGGTCAAACACGCGGTGGCCCGTCACATGGCCACCCCTCAAGTCGTGGCCATTGAGCCCGATGGCTACCTCTACGGGCCGGCCGACCAGTCGACCGAGCTCGTGGATTCCGTCTCCGAGTGCGGAAGCAAGAATCCCGCGGCGGAAATCCTCATGGTCGATTCGCGCCGCAGTCCGCCAGGTTTTCCTCGCGGTGGGAACGGCGGCAGCGGCGGCGACCGATCGCACGACAACGATGGTTACATACCTCAGCCCCTCACTTCCGAGCAAAGGGCTGAGCTTTCTCGCCGCAACGAAGATGCACTCTTCACTCCCATCGTGGGAGATTCCCCGGAGGTTGTGGCCCTCGAAGCCACGCGCTTGGCCACCGTGGCCGAACGCGCGCGCTGGGAAAACATCCAACGCTCGCTCGATGAGCAGGCCCGCCGACTGGCCCCCGAGTCCAGTCGACGACCGCGGCAATCTTGTCAGCGCGAGACTCAGGTGTTCCGCACGCCAGTCCAAAACCTCGAAGCCGCGGCTCGTATCGCGGAGTCGATTCAACCCTCCCAGTCGGAAGCTAGGCGAGGTCTTCAGCAGATCCGAGCTTTGCTCCGAACGGCTGAAGAGCAAAACGCGGCTGTTTCTCAGTCGCGCAACAGGATTCACTCCAAATCGGTGGCTGTAGACACTGTATGGTCGGCCCACAGTCCAAGATCGCCCCGAGGCGTCAGGACCGTGGCCCGCGGCAAGACCGGCATCTGGGTTGGAACGACGATCCACTCGACTGTCGGCACGGACGCCACGACCGCTGTCGAGTGCCCACCCCCCCTCCGGGAAGTGGGTCGCACTCGCCCCAGCGGCACGAGGACACGCGCCTGCATGATGACGAGCGGAGGATTCCCCCAGATCCCCAACGGCCAGGTTTCGATGCGAGGTCCATCCTTGTGCAAGGCCGGGTCGACCATAACCGGGCATCTAGAGAAGAGCGAGGCAGAGACCAACCGAGTGGCAGCCGAGCGCCAGCCTTTGGGCCTGAATGTTTCTGTAGTGCTATCAGAGCCGCGGAAATCCCCCCGAACTTCAGGTTGGTGGCGGGAGTAAGCAAGTTCACTGGTGAGTCGAAGCCGGACACTTGGCTGGAAGACTACCGAGTGGCCGTGCAGATCGGAGGCGGCAATGACGACGTGGCCATGAAGCACCTCCCCTTGATGCTGGGAGGCTCCGCTCGGGCGTGGCTCAATCAATTGGCCCCCAGGAGTATTTATATTTGGGAAGAGCTTGCTCGGGTTTTCGTTCAAACCTTCGAAGGCACCTGCAAGCGACCTGCTGGACTCGCAGAACTTCAACACTGCGCGCAGAAGCTGAGTGAAACTTTGAGGGACTACATTCAGCGATGGACCACCTTGCATCACATGGTGGAGAACGTGTCTGAGCACCAGGCGGTGTGCGCTTTCAAGGAAGGTGTGCGTAACCGAGAGTTGAATCTGAAGTTTGGTCGGACAGGCGACATGTCCCTGTCACGGATGATGGAGATTGCCAGTCGGTACGCCAACGGTGAGGAGGCCGTTCGGCTCCGCAGCGGCAAGAAACCAGTCGGACAGGACGACCAGAATTCCAATCGAAAGAACAAGCACAAGGCCGAGATAGCCGCTCAGGGAGAGGCTGCGGTGGTCAACCAAGGAAAGGGCAAAGGGAAGCCATAAGGCTCCTGGGACACCAAGAAAGGAAAGGGTCAGGCTGGAGATGATATGCTCGACCAGCCGTGCCCCATACACACGAAGAAAGATGTAGAGGGAAACTTTGTATATCCCAAGCACACCACTCGACAGTGTCGGCTCCTGATCCACAGCTTCCAGAAAGAACAGTCGACTGATAAAGAAAAGGAATCAGAAGAGTCCGAAGATAAGGAATGGGGCGGAGGATACCCCCGAATCAACTCCACTTTGGTGATTTTCGCAGACGTCCAGAGCAAAAGTCGATTGAAAATCATCAACAGAGAAGTAAACATGGTTGCCCCGGCGACCCCCACGTTTTTGAAATGGTCAAAGACACCCATCAAATTCAACCAGTCCGATCACCCAGCGCACATTGCCAACCCCGGGCGGCAGGCACTGGTGGTCGACGCAGTTATCGAAGGCACACGCCTGACCAGAGTTCTGATGGATGGAGGTAGTGGCTTTAATATCTTGTATGCAGCAACCCTCCGGGATATGGGCATTCCAATGTCCAAGCTGAGAGAAAGTAACATGAGGTTCCACGGAGTAATCCCCGGGAAGAAAGCCGACTCACTTGGCCAGATCAGACTCGACGTGGTCTTTGGCGAGTCGAAGAACTATCGCAAAAAGAAGTTGACATTCGAAGTGGTGGACTTCAACAGCGCCTATCACGCCATCCTGGGTAGGCCCGCCTACGCCAAGTTCATGGCTCGACCATGTTACGTCTACCTCAAGCTGAAGATGCCGGGACCCAATGGCGTTATAACCGTCACTGGGAACCGTCAGAAAGCAGAAGAGTGCTTCTAGAAAGGCTCGAAGATCGCCGACGAGCAAATGGCAGCAGTAGAGATGGAGGAGTACCAAAAGAGTGTGGATCCGAGTGACCTGCTAAGGGCGAAGAAGCCGGCTTCCGAGTCAGCTTTCCAGTCGGCCGGGGACACAAAACATGTGCTCATCCACCCCACCGACCCCAACGCAGCACCGACCCACATCTCCACTACACTCGACAGCAAATAGGAAGAAGCGCTCGTTCAGTTCCTTCGTGAGAACTGGGACATCTTTGCATGGAAACCATCGGACATGCCGGGTGTACCCAGGGGACTGGCTGAGCACCATTTGCGAGTCGACCCCAAAGTGAAACCTATGAAGGAACATCTCCGTCGATCCGCTATGGAGAAGCGAAAGGCAATTGGCGAAGAAGTGGCTCGACTCCTGGCAGCAGAGTTTATCCGCGAGATATACCACTCCGAGTGGCTCGCCAACATCGTCATGGTCCCCAAAAAGGACAAGTCTCTCCGCATGTGCATCGATTTCAAGCAGATCAATCGGGCCTGCCCGAAAGATCATTTTCCTCTTCCTCGCATCGATCAGATAGTCGACTCGACTGCGGGATGTGAACGTTTGTCCTTTATGGACGCGTATTCCGGATACCATCAGATCCGTCTGTTCGGGCCCGACGAAATCAAGACAACTTTCATCACCCCCTTCGGGTGTTTTTGTTATGTCACCATGCCTTTCGGCCTCAAAAATGCTGGCGCCACCTTCATGCGCATGATCCAGAAGTGCTTGATAAAGCAAATCAGTCGGAACGTCGAGGCATACATGGATGACATCGTGGTCAAGTCACGGAAAGGTTCCGACCTGCTGACTGACGTTGCTGAGACATTCGCGAGCCTAAGAAGCTACGATATCAAGCTCAACCCGTCAAAGTGTACATTTGGAGTTGCTGGCGGCAAGTTGCTTGGTTTTCTCGTTTCCGAACGGGGAATCGACGCCAACCCAGAGAAGGTCAGCACCATTCTCCGAATGAAGCGCCCCGAGCGTATACACGACGTCTAGAAGCTTACTGGTTGCTTGGTGTCAGGACCGGTCCTTCAGTAAAATAATTACCGGAAGACCGACCTTTTTATTAAACCAGCGAGGGATATTATTTCCTACTGGCAGACAAATCCTTGATACAGAAATCCAGTACACTAAAAATTATACAGGGTTGAGCTGGAGGTTGCTCAACAATTTTATTACAAGCGCGCCAATATAATACATAAAGGCGGATATGACACAAGGCATGGTGGCATACTATTGACTCATAATAAAATGTGGTGGAATATGTCACAGTGAAGTGGGTGATGTGACTCCAATATAATACAGTTCATCAGGTGTCGGAGTGAGACCCAATGAATTTATTTGGTGGTAGGCGGAAGCGGTTATAAAACAGTGATCAACTGCAGGATCGCAAGGGACTGACTGGGACCCCTCTAAGCGTCGGACTCGCTATCGAATTATTCATCCATGAGATCGCCTTCGTACACATCTGGCCAAATCAACAAGCCTGGTGAGTACTTTGAATGTACTCGCAAGACAGTTCGGACTTAAGATATAATAAATGACAACATGATGCATATGAGTATTCCAGCAAAATTGTGACCGGAATAAAATATGAATTCGCTGAAGGTAAAGATGGAAGTCAGGCGGTAATCCTCCCGAAATCCAAAAGATAAAAATAAAGAGACCAAACGAGGGTCTGGGTGACGCCTCGTAAGAAAATAATAAATGATAACAGGCCACAGTCGGGCGTCAAAGTCACACCACATAAAGGGCTTATAGCAAAATAAATAACAAGAATGCCTCAGTCGGACGTCTGAGCGACATCACATAAAGGGCTTATAAATAAAAGAATGCCACAGTCGGACGTCTGAGCAACATCACATAAAGGGCTTATAAATGAAAATAATGCCACAGTCGGACGTCTGAGCGACATCACATACAGGGCTTATAAAAGAAAATAATGCCACAGTCGGACGTCTGAGCGACATCACATAAAGGGCTTATAAAAGAAAATAATGCCACAGTAGGACGTCTGAGCGACATCACAGAAAGGGCTTATAAATAACAGCAGTACAATGATGGAATACTTCTGAAAGTAAATCAACACAGAGATAGTAGTGAGTTCATCTACCAAATGAACTTGACGAAAATACTATTTTGGTTACCAACAAGAATATACTAGAGACGGTCACCGGGTTGACATGAAGATTGACCCTAGGCCATAAACATGGCTACTGAAGGAGTTTACCTCTGCAGAGATTGTACTATTAACTCATAGCCAACGGGTTCTACTAGCCACATGGGCTAGTCCCGTCTACGGTGTTTCAGTGGAAACCCAACTAACCAGTACACACCCATTTAACATCCTGTCGTCCGGAATAACCTCGAATAGCATGGCATCAAATTTATATATGCGCGCTCTAAGGGGTGCCCCCCTCTCGGTCCCAACCGGAAACACCCATGCCCCCTGACCGGATAACGGGCTTTAATCCAGGGCCATGGAACCCTCATCCCGGCCCCTCTACTTGGTGTGTACTCGGGAAGTGGTTTACAACCGACTAGACCGTAATCCCAACGGACGGCCTATGATAGTACCGAAAAGGAGACGAACGGAATCATGACATGACCTCCGTTGATACTAAGTTAACCAACTATTGGCATGCTCCAACAATACCAGCATTCCACCCATCATATCACCATATGATCGGGGTGGTTCAACATGTTCCTTTGGGACTCACCCGAGGCTTACTTGCATGAAATATAACCATACACATTTGCTTATATGACCATGCTTATGCGAAGAATAGCTCGAGCAACATGCAACACACTCATCATATCAAAGGTTCAAACATGCTTGCCTGGATCAGAGAAGTAGGAGCCTAACTCGGTGTGATTCGCGTCCCCGTCACGGCCTCCGGTATCTATGTATTCAACAAAATACATACTAACATAAATACCGTGCATGCAAATAAAGTTGCTCCCAAAAATTTCTACATAAATATGAAAAAAACTAGGCAGAAAACTAAAGAGGACAGAAAAAGAATCAACTCAAACTCATTTTTAGTTTAAAAGATATTAAGGTTTCTGTCCAAGGACCCATCTATAATAAAACAGAAAAGATCCAGGGGCTAGAACAGAAAATAACAAAGAGAAACGGTATGCAGTGCATCAACCGTAGAGGAAAACGCACTTTGCCCGAATACGCTAACAGAAAACGGTTCGAGGGGGAGATATGAGAGGGTGACAGAGGGCCCCACTTGTCAGGTTTGAAAATGGAAACAGAGCCGCGCCGACGCCGGTGCTGCGGTGATCGTCGGCGTCGATCCATGGCGAGTTAGGGGGGGAGGTACCTACGGCTTCACGGTGGTCTTCCGCGTCGAACGGTGGTAGAGTTGGGTGCCGGCGAGCCCCACGTCGACGGCGACACTGTCTCCGGTGGACGGCGGCTCGGGTGGTCGTGGACCTCGTCGGAGAGGGTTCCTGGGGTGAAATTGAGGTGGGGGTTAGGCCTAGGTGGATGCCAGGATGCAACGCCCGAGTCCACGGCGGCGGAGAAGCCCTCACCGGAGTGAACGGAGCTGGAGCCCGAGGCGGAGGTAGCTGGCCGGAGCTGGGGAAGAAGGTCCTCTCGGGGCTCTTCCAGAGTCTAGGCGTGGTCAAGGGAGGTAGAGAGGATGTGTGGGCTCGAGAACAAGCTCTGTGGTGCCCTTTTATAGGCGGCTCGAGGTAGCTGCCGCGAACGGATAAGTCCGGCGAGCCAATTACGGCGCTGCAGTGGTCGGACGGCGGGGTTAGGGACTTGAGCATCATCTAGGAGCTGTAGGGGTTCCATTCCCACGCCTAACACAGCAGGAGAGGTGAAGTTACGGCCTGTCCTCGACGGAACGGCCGCGCGGCACGTCGGCGGCAGAAACGGCGCTCTGCGCGTGCCAGGCAACGACGATGGCGTGCCAGGCGTGCGTTGGCTGTGGAGATGGACACGCGGAGCACTGGGTTGGTCTGGGCGGCGCCGAACGACGTTGAGCTGCGGTGGTAGCTTCTTTCAGCCGCCACAGGCGGCGCTGTGGTCGGGGCAGTAGCCGGTGCAGTCGGGCCAGGGCGCCACCGACGCCCAGAAACGGCCAAGCGAGTGTGCGGCGGATGGATAAGAAGAAGCTGCAGTGCAGCGTCGAGCCAAGGAAGTACAGACGAGTTTTGTCGCTGTGCTTGAAGAACTGTCGAAACTGACGAACTGTCGAACTGTCGACAGTTTCAGTTAAGAGCTCTGAACTTGACAGAACAATGTAGGTTAGGTGTTTGATGAAATGATTCTGGCATGTGTGCAATGCCTCAAGGGCTGATCTTTGGTGGAGTGGCCTCTTGATGTATCTGGAAGCTGCCTGTTTTTTCACAGAATTTTCGAGAGAATATAAATATGAATTTCACCAAAGTTTGCAAATCTGGTCCAAACTTGCAGTAGGTGAAATTTGAAAATTTCGAACTATGGACCAGTGAAACAAGATGGATCTAGGTTGTGGGTACTAAGGACTATCTAGGAGAGTTGGTTTGGAGTCAAATAACTAGATGGACATGGAGGCTCCTTTGTAAATCACAAAGGTCCACTATAAAAGACATAATTTGTTTTGGAGTGAAATAAATAGGAGAAAAATCCCAATATGCTTACAACCTACTGGAATTCATGAGAGACTTGTCACAAGGTGTGGAGAGAGTCTTGGGGAGAATTATTTCTGTTGGGATCATGGCAAGATGAAGGTTGGAGGGGAGATAAGTCCAAGGTTAAACTTGGGAGGTTTAAATCAAGAAGGGAGAACTCAAACAACTTCTTTTGAAACTCAACTTGTGCTTGAGCCAAACACAAGAGAAAAACTTCACGGCCAAAAACCAAGCTTGAGAAGACACACCAACTTTGGCCAAAAGGGATTTTAGAAGGGAAAAAGAAAAGATCAAACATTCCCCTTCCAAAAAGGGCAAAAGTTTGAAAGAAAAACCAACTAAAAATTTTGGGGTGTTACAACAGCTACCCCCTTAGGAAAAATCTCGTCCCCGAGATTTCAGCTAATCCTCAAATAGGTGTGGATGTTCTGTCCGAAGGAAATCTTACCTTTCCCACATTGCCTCATCCTCTCTGTGATTACTCCACTGAACTTTGAGAAATCTAATAGTTTTCTAACGGGTCCTCCTTTCAGACTACTCCAAAATATTTACTGGGTGTTCTCGGTAGGTGAGGTCTGGTTGCACATCCAGGTTTTCATGTGACACATGTTTCTCTGGGTTGCTTACACACTTCCGTAGTTGCGAGACGTAGAATACGTCGTGCACGTCGGACAGTTCCTTGGGGAGGTCCAGTTGGTAAGCTATTGTGCCTCTTCGTGCAACTATACAGAAGGGTCCGATGAATCGTGGTGCTAGTTTCCCTTTGACTTTGAATCGTTGTAGTCCTCTCATCGGTGACACACGTAAGTATACGTCGTCACCGGGCTCAAAACTTATTTCCCGATGCTTTTGATCGTAATAGCTCTTTTGTCGGCTTTGGGCGGTCTTGAGTCGATCCCGTATCATTTTTACTCTCTCCTCGACTTCTTTTAACATATCTGGGCAGAACATGCGACTGTCCCCTGTTTCCGACCAATTCAATGGAGTACGGCATCTTCGTCTGAACAAGGCTTCGAAAGCTGCCATCTGCAGGCTAGCTTGGTAACTATTGTTATATGCGAAGTCAGCATATGGTAAGCTTTCCTCCCAACTAGCCCCATAGGTGAGGACACATGCCCTTAGCATGTCTTCAAGTATTTGATTTACTCGTTCCATTTGTCCTCCAGTCTGGGGGTGGTAAGCCGTGCTGAACGTTAGTTGTGTTGCGAGGGCTTGCTGCAACTGGTCCCAAAATTTTGAGACAAACTGAGTGCCCCGGTCGGATATTATAGTCTTGGGAACACCATGTAGGCATACTATCCAGGCGAGGTAAAGCTTGGCGAGCTTTTGAGTGGTGTGCATTGTCTTGACGGGTATTAAATGTGCCACCTTGGTCAGTCTATCTGTGATGACCTATATGACATCGTTATCGTGTTGTGACCGTGGTAGTCGAACAATAAAATACATTCCAATATCATCCCATTTCCATTCTGATATCTTGATTGGCTGTAATAGCCCTGCGGGTTTTTGGTGCTCGGCTTTAATGCGTTGACATGAATCGCAGCATGCAATAAAAGTGGCTATATCTTTCTTCATGCCGTGCCACCAAAATCTTTCCTGAATATTCTTGTACATTTTTGTACCTCCAGGGTGGATCGAGTATGGAGCGGTGTGGCTTTTTGCTAGAATTTGCTGCTTAAAGTCGTTGCTATTTGGTACGCAAAGTCTGTCTCCGAACCATAATATTCCTTCACTGTCTATGGTGAATTCTGAGGCCTTGCCCTGACTTACTTTTCTTTTTATCCCTTCGATGCTGGGGTGTCCTTGCTGAGCCTTCTTTATTTGCTCTATTAGTGTATGTTGTATTTCTAGCTTGGATACTTCGCCTTCCGTGACAATCATTAGGTTGAGTCTGGCGAATTCTCGCTGAAATTCGGGTCTCAGGTTCTGTATGCTGCCGCTGTTCGGGCTGGGGTTACGGCTGAGAGCATCTGCTACCACGTTTGCTTTCCCTGGGTGATAGTAGATACCAATGTCGTAATCTTTTACCAGTTCCAGCCAGCGTCGTTGTCGTAAATTGAGATCTGGCTGTGTGAAAATATAGCTGAGGCTCTTATTGTCCGTATATATTTCACAGCGATTTCCAAGCAAAAAGTGCCTCCACTCCTTGAGTGCATGAATGACTGCTGCCAACTCCAAATCGTGGGTAGGATAATTTTCTTCATGTTTCCGCAGTTGCCGGGAAGCGTAGGCGACTACTTTGCCTTCTTGCATCAGTACGCATCCGAGGCCTTTCCGGGATGCGTCGCAGTATACTTCAAAATTCTTGTGTATGTCTGGTACAATTAATACTGGGGCTATCGTTAGCCTCTTTTTGAGCTCTTGGAAGCTTTTCTCACATGCTTCGGTCCACACGAATTTCTTATCCTTCTTGAGTAGCTGTGTCATTGGTTTGGCTATGGTGGAAAACCCTTCAATAAACCTTCTGTAATATCCGGCCATACCGTGGAAACTGCGTATATCCGTTACACTGGCTGGTGATTTCCAGCCAAGTACAGCCTAGACTTTATCTGGGTCCACAGCAATTCCTTCTTGTGTTAATACGTGTCCCAGAAAACCCACTTGTCTCAACCGAAATTCACATTTGCTAAATTTGGCGTAAAGATGGTGTTTCCTTAATTCTCCCAGTACAATGCGGAGGTGTTCAGCATGTTCTTCCGGTGTCTTGGAATATACCAAAATATCATCAATAAATACCACCACAAATTTTTCCATGAATTTCATAAATACCTTGTTCATGAGGTGGACGAAATATGCGGGGGCGTTGGTCAGTCCGAACGGCATTACTGTAAATTCATAAAGTCCGTATCTTGAGGTGAACGCTGTCTTTGGGATATCTTCTGTCCGTACTTTCAGTTGATGATAACCCGACCTTAGATCAACCTTTGAGAAAACCTTGGCTTGCGCGAGCTGGTCAAATAAATCATTTATCCGTGGCATCAGATATTTGTTCTTGATTGTGACCATGTTGAGTGCTCGGTAGTCTATACACAACCTCATGGTCCCATCCTTCTTCTTGGCAAATAATAGTGGCGAACCCCAAGGCAAGGAGCTGGCCCGTATAAATCCTTTGTCTAGGAGTTCCTTTATTTTCTTCTTTAATTCAACCAACTCGGATGGTGCCATTCTGTATGGTTTCTTATATATGGGGGTGGTTCCCGGTGCTAGCTCAATAATGAATTCTATTTCTCTGTCTGGCGGCATGCTTGGTAATTCTTCGGGAAATACATCTGGCAATTCTCATACAACTGGAACCTTGCTTAACTCAGATGTATCAACTTTATTTAATTTTGGTTGCCGTGACACCGGTCTTTCCTAAGCTGCGACCCTTATTGTTTTTCCATGATGATGAGTAAGAACCACTGTCCTGTTGAAGTAGTCGATAAATCCTTTATTGGTGGTTAGCCAATCCATACCCAGGATAACATCCAGTCCTTTGTTTTCCAACACGATGAGGTTTGCGTGAAACTTTAATCCCTCAATTTCAATGACCAAACCTTGGCAGTAATTCTGAGTGATTTGCTTACTTCCGGGGGACTTGATGGTCATTGATTTTCCCAAGGGTAGCATTGAAAAACCATGTTGCAAAGCAAAACTCTTCGAAATAAACGAATGAGAAGCTCCAGAATCAAACAAAACCATGGCAGGTATTGTGTTCACAGGGAACGTACTGAGTACGATATCCGGTGCATCCTATTCCTGCTCCTTGGTCACATGGTTCAGGTGGCCTTTCCTGTGATTGTTATTGGGGTTGAAATTGTTACACTTGGGCGTGAAATTGTTCCCGTTGCTGTTTGGCTTTGGCGTTGAGTTTCTTGGATTTGGGCATTGTTTAGCATAGTGTCCCTCTTCTCCACAGGCGTAGCAGGTTACACCCGGACGATAGGTGAAGTCCTTGTCTCATGCATGAAAAATCTTATTTGGACGTGTGTCGTTGGTCGTGGGCCAGTTCGCCCCGTTCCTCTGGAAATTTATTTTATTCTTGTTGTTGCGGGGGTGGTTGGTCTGATCCCTTTTTCTCTTGCGAATGTCTTCCAGACTACGACGTTCATTTTCCAATGTAATGGCTTTGTCTACCAGTGTCTTGAAATCTGGAAAAGTGTGTATGACTAACTGGCATTTTAGTGCTGGCGCCAGTCCGTCCAGGAATTTCTCCATCTTCTTATTTTCCGTCGTTCGCTCTTCGTTGGCATAACGTGATAACTGCGCAAACTGACTGTTGTATTCTTGTACTGTCATGCCTCTTTGCTTGAGATCATCAAATTCTCTTTTCTTGATTTTTATAATACTCTTAGGGATGTGTGCGCCACGAAAGCCTTCCTTGAAATCTTCCCAGGTGATATTATTTATGTCGGGATGCATAAGCAGAAAATTTTCCCACCGTGATGCGGCTGCTCCAGCAAGGTAATGTGGTGCGTAAAGGACTTTTTCACGGTCTGAGCATTGTGCCACAATTAATTTCCTTTCAGTATCTCGAAGCCATTCATCGGCCTCAGGAGGCTTGTCGGTGTGCAAAAATGTTGTTGGACGCGTCTTCTGAAATTCAGACAATTTTGAGTGCTGTTGGTATGGCTCGCGGTGATTTCCCATGTTAATGACATGGTTCGTCATTTCTTGGTGTTGTTGCTGACTTTGCTCGTAAAGACGACACACTTGAGAAAATGCTGTCTCACTGCCCTGCTGACTTGACTGCCCCTGTGAGAGATTGTTGTTTGTCTGTGTGCCATAATTTTCTTCCGGCGGACTTGGCATTGAACGTGTCCAGGGACGAGTCATTTATTACTATGGGGGTAATAAAGCAGGAAATCCTGAGAAAAACCGAGCAGCAAAATGAACCAAGATTTTGCGAAAGTGATCAAACACGAGTTCAAAAAAAAGATTTTTGATATAAACTAGTTGATTGCGCACGGAGAAGGCTGCTAGTACATATATTACACGCCGGCTCTAATTATACATATGCCACTCAGGGTGTGCGTACACATACTGACATGTTATTTAAAGCTAGTGCACTCCTCCAAGATCCTACATGATGCGCAAACAGACTACTCCCATCAACCTATTTTACAAACGCACAAATATTACAAGCGAGCGCGGGGCGTCGCGAAATGACGGTCTAGTCGGAGATGTTGAAGATTTCCCTCGGCCTGCCGAGGTTAAGGCCCAGTGGTGCTGGAGACTCAACTTCCTCCTCACTGATGGGCTCCAGGCGCGGAGTAAGAGTACGAGGTGTTGAAGCAGGTGCAGCAGGCGGTGCAGCTCTGACTGGAGTAGGACCAATGACTTGGTCAAACTCCTCAGTGGTAGGCAGACAGCGAGCGGTGGCTATGACGGAAGGTGCATAGGATGCGGCGGACGAGACAAATGTCCTTGGTGGTGCAGTATGGAGCAGCTCCGTCCTGTTGGCGGAGCCACTCTGGACCAACTCCATTCGGGTGGCCACCAGGTCGTCCACCAGATTATCAAAGGCTGCCTCAAGAGCCTTGAGGTATTCAACCATTGATTCAATGGCTTCGTCACGCTCCCCATTTCCGCATGCAAATGCATAGTGACACGTATATGGCACGTGGCATGGGAGGTAACGGAAACGACGAGTCTTCATCGAAGGAAGGATGTCCTGGAGACGAGCTATCGCCTCACGGGCAGCCATCTGCATGGCATGCCTCTCCGTAGGCATGGCTCTGCCCACAAATCGAAGGTGGCGCGCTTCAGAACGCCCACCTTTGAAGTGTACCACAGCCTGATGCATAGACACGCTGTCGTTGAGCTTGTGACGGTAGAGTGTAAACTCGGGACGAGTGGATGGCCCGATCGTGACTTTGGTGATGGCGAAGAGGAGCTTGACAAACCCCTCAGGAATGTTGGCGAACACCTGTGCATCACAGTCGTTGCTGGCCATCTACAAAAGTAGACAAAAATTCCGAATAGTCAGGCCATAAATTTATGCTGACCAACATAAAATTGCTACAGATGTAAAAATGCTGAAAAGCAAATTTTTCGCTAATAACCGATTAGCGAGCGCACCTAGTGGTTTCCTACAGTAAGCCTGGCTCTGATACTAAGGTTGTCAAGACCGGTCCTTCAGTAAAATAATTACCGGAAGACTGACCTTTTTATTAAACCAGCGAGGGATATTATTTCCTGCTGGCAGACAAATCCTTGATACAGAAATCCAGTACACTAAAAATTATACAGGGTTGAGCTGGAGGTTGCTCAACAATTTTATTACAAGCGCGCCAATATAATACATAAAGGCGGATATGACACAAGGCAAGGTGGCATACTACTGACTCGTAATAAAAGGTGGTGGAATATGTCACAGTGAAGTGGGTGATGTGACTCCAATATAATATAGTTCATCGGGTGTCGGAGTGAGACCCAATGAATTTATTTGGTGGTAGGCGGAAGCGGTCATAAAACAGTGATCAACTCCAGGATCGCAAGGGACTGACTGGGACCCCTCTAAGCGTCGGACTCGCTATCGAATTCTTCATCCATGAGATCGCCTTCATCCACATCTGGCCAAATCAACAAGCCAGGTGTGTACTTCGAATATACTCGCAAGACAGTTCGGACTTAAGATATAATAAATGCCAACATGATGCATATGAGTATTCTAGCAAAAATGTGACCGGAATAAAATATGAATGCGCTGAAGGTAAAGATGGAAGTCGGGCGGTAATCCTCCTGAAATCCAAAAGAAAAAAATAAAGAGACCAAACGAGGGTCTGGGTGACGCCTCGTAGGAAAATAATAATTGATAACAGGCCACAGTCGGGCGTCAGAGGGACACCACATAAAGGGCTTATAGCAAAATAAATAACAAGAATGCCTCAGTCGGACGTCTGAGCGACATCACATAAAGGGGTTATAAATAAAAGAATGCCACGGTTGGACTTCTGGGCGACATCACATAAAGGGCTTATAAATGAAAATAATGCCACAGTCGGACGTCTGAGCGACATCACATAAAGTGCTTATAAAAGAAAATAATGACACAGTCGGACGTCTGAGCAACATCACATAAAGGGCTTATAAAATAAAATAATGCCACAGTCGGACGTCTGAGCGACATCACATAAAGGGCTTATAAAAGAAAATAATGCCACAGTCGAACGTCTGAGCGACATCACAGAAAGGGCTTATAAATAACAGCAGTATAATGATGGAATACTTCTGAAAGTAAATCAATACAGAGATAGTAGTGAGTTCATCTACCAAATGAACTTGACGAAAATACTATTTTGGTTACCAACAAGAATATACTAGAGACGGTCACCGGGTTGACATGAAGATTGACCCTAGGCCATAAACATGGCTACTGAAGGAGTTTACTTCAGCAGAGATTGTAGTATTACCTCATAGCCAACGATTTCTATTAGCCACGTGGGCTAGTCCCGTGTACGGTGTTTTAGTGGAAACCCAACTAACGAGTACACACCCATTTAACATCCTGTCGTCCGGAATCACCCGCGTCGACATTCACGAAAAACTTTAAGACGGGGAGGCTACAACCTCGAATAGCATGGAATCAAATTTATATATGCGCGCTCTAAGGGGTGCCCCCCTCTCGGTCCCAACCGGAAACACCCATGCCCCCTGACCGGATGACGGGCTTTAATCCAGGGCCATGGAACCCTCATCCCGGCCCCTCTACTTGGTGTGTACTCAGGAAGTGGTTTACAACCGACTAGACAGTAATCCCAACGGAGGGCCTATGATAGTACCGAAAAGGAGACGAACAGAATCATGACATAACCTCCGTTGATACTGAGTTAACCAACTACTGGCATGCTCCAACAATACCAGCATTCCACCCATCATATCACCATATGATCGGGGTGGTTCAACATGTTCCTTCGGGACTCACCCGAGGCTTACTTGCATGAAATATAACCATACACATATGCTTATATGACCATGCTTATGCGAAGAATAGCTCGAGCAACATGCAACACACTCATCATATCAAAGGTTCAAACATGCTTGCCTGGTTCAGAGAAGTCGGAGCCTAACTCGGTGTGATTCGCGTCTCCGTCACGGCCTCCGGTATCTATGTATTCAACAAAATACAAACTAACATAAATACCGCGCGTGCAAATAAAGTTGCTCCCAAAAATTTCTACATAAATATGACAAAAAACTAGGCAGAAAACTAATGAGGACAGAAAAATAATTAACTCAAACTTATTTTTAGTTTAAAAGATATTAAGGTTTCTGTCCAAGGACCCATCTGTAATGAAACAGAAAAGATCCAGGGGCTAGAACAGAAAATAACGAAGCGAAACGTTATGCAGTTCGTCAACCGCAGAGGAAAACGCAGTTTGCCCGAATACGCTAACAGAAAATGGTTTGAGGGGGAGATATGAGAGGCTGACAAAGGGCCCCACTTGTCAGGTTTGAAAATGGAAACAGAGCCGCGCCGGCGCCGGTGCTGCGGTGATCGCCGGCGTCGATCCACGGCGAGTAATGGGGAAGGTACCTACGGCTTCATGGTGGCTTCCACGTCGAACGGTGGTAGAGTTGGGTGCCGGCGAGCCCCACGTCGACGGCGACCCTGTCTCCGGCGGACGGCGGCTCGGGTGGTCGTGGACCTCGTCGGAGAGGGTTCCTGGGGTGAAATTGAGGTGGGGTTAGGCCTAGGTGGATGCCAGGATGCTACGCCCGAGTCCACGGCGGCGGATAAGCCCTCACCGGAGTGAACGGAGCTGGAGCCCGAGGCGGAGGTAGCTGGCCGGAGCTGGGGAAGAAGGGCCTCTCGGGGCTCTTCCAGAGGCTGGGCGTGGTCAAGGGAGGTAGTGAGGATGTGTGGGCTCGAAAACGAGCTCTGGGGTGCCCTTTTATAGGTGGCTCGAGGTGGCTGCCGCGAACGGATAAGTCCGATGAGCCAATTACGGCGCTGCAGTGGTCGGACGGCGGGGTTAGGGACTTGAGCATCATCTAGGAGCTGTAGGGGTTCCATTCCCGCGCCTAACTCAGCAGTAGAGGTGGAGTTACGGCCTGTCCTCGACGGAACGGCCGCGCGGCACGTCGGCGGCAGTAACGGCGCTCTGCGCGTGCCAGGGCACGGCGACGACGTGCCAGGCGTGCGTTGGCTGTCGAGATGGACACGCGGAGCACTGGAGTGGTCTGGGCGGCGCCGAACGGCGTTGAGTTGCGGTGGTAGCTTCTGTCAGCCGCCACGGGCGGCGCTGTGGCTGTGGCAGTCCCCGGCGTGGTCGGGCCAGGGCGCCACCGACGCCCAGAAACGGCCAAGCGACCGTGCAGCGCATGGATAAGAATAAGCTACAGTGTAGCGTCGAGCCAAGGAAGTACAAACGAGTTTTGTCGCTGCGCCTGACGAACTGTCGAAACTGACGAACTATCGAACTGTCGACAGTTTCAGTTAACAACTCTGAACTTGACAGAACAGTGTAGGTTAGGTGTTTGATGAAATGATTCTGGCATGTGTGCAATGCCTCTAGGGCTCATCTTTGGTGGAGTGGCCTCTTGAAGTATCTAGAGGCTGCCTGATTTTTCACAGAATTTTTGGGAGAATATAAATATGAATTTCACCAAATTTTGCAAATCTGGTCCAAACTTGGAGTAGGTGAAATTTGAAAATTTTGAACTATGGACCAGTGAAACAAGATGGATCTAGGTTGTGGGTACTAAGGACTATCTAGGAGAGTTGGTTTGGAGTCAAATAACTAGATGGACATGGTGGCTCCTTTGTACATCACCAAGGTCCACTATAAAAGACAGAATTTGTTTTGGAGTGAAATAAATAGGAGAAAAATCCCAATAAGCTTACAACCTACTGGAATTCATGAGACTTGTCACAAGGTGTGGAGAGAGTCTTGGGGAGAATTATTTATGTTGGGATCATGGCAAGATGAAGGTTGGAGGGGAGATAAGTCCAATGTTAAACTTGGGAGGTTTAAATCAAGAAAGGAGAACTCAAACAACTTCTTTTGAAACTCAACTTGTGCTTGAGCCAAACACAAGAGAAAAACTTCAAGGCCAAAAACGAAGCTTGAGAAGACACACAAACTTTGGCCAAAAGGGATTTTAGAAGGGCAAATGAAAAGATCAAACAATCCCCTTCCAAAAAGGCCAAAAGTTTGAAAGAAAAACCAACTCAAAAATTTGGGGTGTTACACTTGGCCGCATTGAGTTGATTCATTTCTCGTCTTGGTGAGAAGGCACTACCTCTCTACCGACTCATGAAGAAATCGGACAAGGTCGAGTGGAATCCCGAATCCGAAGCAGCGTTTGAAGAGCTCAAAGCCTTGCTGTCCACCCAGCCGATGCTTGCCGCCCCAGTCAGCGGAGAGCCTCTTCTGTTGTATATTGGTGGCACCGGACAAGTCGTCAGTACAGTACTCTCGGTCGAGTGGGAAGAAGAGGGCAAGGCATACAAGGTCCAACGCCCGGTCTATTATATATCCGAAGTTTTGACTCCCTCCAAGCAAAGGTACCCACATTACCAAAAGCTTGTGTACGGGATTTACTTGACTGCAAAAAATGTTGCCCATTACATTTTGGACCATTCGATCTTAGTCGTCAGCGACGCCCCGCTGTCAGAGATCCTAAACAACCGAGACGCAACCAGTCGAGTGGAAAAATGGGCGATTGAACTCCTTCCGTTAGATAGCAATGACCCCCTAACGATTGATGTCCCCTAAATCCCCCAGTGGGTGCTTAGCTGCAATCCTCCGAGCTACGCTACAAGTACAAAGCGGCTCGGTCCTGCGAATTCCGCAACAAGTACAACGTAGCTTGGAATCGCCTAAGTTACAAACATTCCACTCCGAATGAAGAGCGACCCTCTCACTCGGGGGCTTAGCTGCGACCCCGTGACTCGCCTAAGTTACAACCATTCTGCTCCGAGTGAAGAGCGACCCTCTCGCTCGGGGGCTTAGCTGCGGTCCTCCAACCTACGCTACAAGTACAAAGCGGATCGGTCCTCCGAACCGCGCCACAAGTACAACGTAGCTTGGAATCGCCTAAGTTACAAACATTCCACTCCGAGTGAAGAGCGACCCTCTCACTCGGTGGCTTAGCTGCGACCCCGTGACT
>LR738713.1:655395681-655444774 GCA_902687465.1 Secale cereale
GACTCACCTAAGTTACAACCATACCACTCCGAGTGAAGAGCGACCCTCTCACTCGGAGGCTTAGCTGCGGCCCCGTGACTCGCCTAAGTTACAACCATTCTACTCCGAGTGAAGAGCAACCCTCTCAATCGGGGGCTTAGCTGCGGTCCTCCAAGCTACGCTACAAGTACAAAGCGGCTCGGTCCTCCGAACTCCGCCACAAGTACAACGTAGCTTGGAATCGCCTAAGTTACAAACATTCCACTCCGAATGAAGAGCGACCCTCTAACTCGGGGGCTTAGCAGCGACCGCGTGACTCGCCTAAGTTACAACCATTCTAATCCGAGTGAAGAGCAACCCACTCACTCGGGAACTTAGCTGAAGACGTCGACTCAAAGATTCAGATGATCAAAAGAAGAGCGACGAACTAAAGTATCAAAATCAAATAAAAGCCCCGAAAAGATCGGGCAAGAGTACTTGGGCCACAGACCAACCAGAGTTTAATGAGTACAGATCCACGCGGCATTCCGCGGCAAATAAGATTAATGTATCAAAGTCATGGCTCGGGAGGAGGCGGGTTTGCAGGCGCAAGGAATTCGTCCAGATCAATCCCATCGGCGATGCGAGTGGCGGCTTCCAAGGAGCTCCTTCGTGTTTGCGACCTTCAGCGCAGCAAGCTTCCCCTCTTTCACCTCCCTGCAGTGCACACGGACTAAAGACAGCTCCACGTCAGCTCCTCCCCGAGCCGCCGACTTCTTCCATTCCTGCACTCGGTCGGGGATCTCATTGAGTCGAGTCATCAAGGACTCGAGGTCGTTCTCCCACACGATCCCCCTCCAGAGCAGAGCGTCGATTTGAGCCATCGCTTCCTTCAGTCGCCCAGGTAATCCGTGGCCGCAGTGAGGCGTGACTCCAGCCTTAGTATATTCATGGACACCTCGTCCTTCACGATGGAGTTGGTTGGGTCCAAGCCAGGCTCGACCCATCCAGTCTCCTCTGCGAAGTTGCGACAGAACTCTGCACCAAGAACAGCGAGTCCAGTCAACGGATAAGACACGGGTCGACCGATCCAATTTTAACCAAGCGAAGGGAGGCATACCTTCGAGCGCGAGGTACCATTTTTTGGTGATGTCGCCCAGATACGTCTCGAGATCAACCCTCTTCCAAAAGAGAGCCTCGTACTTGTCGTTCAGGACGGCCTTGACTTCTTCAGCTGAGTCACCTCTTGGTTGGCCGTGTCAAGTGAACCTCTCAGTCGGATGATATCCGCCACGAGCGCACCGACGGAAACCATCTTCTTCGCCGCCAGTTCTGACTTCTCATGAGCCGCCTGCTGCGCCGGCACCAGGTCGAGATCATTTTGCTCCAAGGCCGCCCTCAGTTGACCTACCAAAGCCGCCACTGGACGGATGAACATGAAGGAACGCAAGGCACATCTAGCGAAAAATCAGTCGACAAAAGACAGGAGTATGTTACCATCCGCATCATGATGCGTCTACTTTAGATGGTCCCAAGCCAACTTCAAGTCAAGATTAAGCTGGATTTGCTTCTGCTCAAGATTTGCAAACTTGGCCCCGAACTCGCAAGATTTCTGCATCAACACAACAATGCGAGATTATAAGACTACAGTCGAGTCAGAACACTCAACCGCAGTCTCGGGGACTACACCCAGTGGGTTTCACTCGGCCAAGGTCAGTACGGCGTGAGCAAAAAAAACCAACAACATGGAAGTTCTATAGTAAGACCATGCCCGACCGCCAGCAGTCGACCACGGTCTCGGGGACTACACCCAGTGGGTGCACTGAGCGTGCCCCCACTGGTTTCACTCGGCCGAGGACAGCCCGGCGCAAGCTCAAAGAAGATAGGGAAAAAAGAACACCAAGTGGGTGTGGTACCTCACGAAACAAAACAAGTAGATTCTCTCGAAGTCAAAGACTACTCCAATAAAGACAACGTACCTGGACGTTGGCCCGAAGAGCAGAGCTGGCATCGTAAGCCACCATGCTGGCCTCATACGCCGCCTTCGTCCTCCCCATCATCACCTCCGCCTGGCGAACGGCTTCTTGAGCCGCCCCTACAGGGTCCTCCGGGAGGCGGTAGGTAGAGAAGAGGACAGATGAAGCGGCGGGCGTCGAGCCGGCCACGGGCGCAGGCGCTGGATCCACGGCACGAACCGGCGCTGAGTCGACGGCTGGAGTTGACGCTGGGTCGACAACCGGGGCGGGCGCTGGGTCGACGTTCGGCACAGACGATGGGTCGGCAGCGTGCACGGTCGACACAAGGATGGCGAAAGAGACCACGGCTCGGGCTGCGTCCTCCTGTCGCGGGGCCTCCGACCCAGAAGGCGCCTTCCGGCCATTCTTCCTTGTGCGCCGGCGGTCCCCTCCCAACTGCTCCTCGTCTTCGTCGTCGTCCGGCAGCTCTATGACGAGGCGTGGCGCTTCAGGTCAAGCAGGGAACCAAGTCAGTCGACCATCACCCGCGAAAGAGAAGAAGGATAAGACAAGTCTCATAGAACCGATACCTGCACGAGATGTCGCGGCATCCGCGATCTCCTCGTCGTCTCGACCCCGGTCGATGTCCATCGAGGTCGTGGAAGCGGCAGCTCTGAAAGATTCAGTCAAGAGATGAGTCGACTGAAACTGCAGTTGACCTCCAAGAAATAGAAAGAAGCATGTCCGAGTGGCACTTACGTGGAGGCGATGGGTATGTCCACCTTAATCCTTGGCAGGGCCTTCCGGGGCTTGGTGGTGGCAACCTTGTGCTGCTTGGGCGTCTTCTCGGCCGGCTCGGGGGTGGTCGTTCGAGTGCGTTTGGGCGTCCGGGACCCCGAGGGACCCACTTTGGGTCGTGCGGCCCCTGGGTCGTTCTTTTCCTTGGATCGGCGATCGACACGGGGAGGTGACTCGACCTCCTTCCCGCTGCTGTAATCCTCGCTCTCCTCGGTCTCCTCCTCCGACTACCATTCGGCGGCATCACCCGTGCCCTCCTCGCCCTCCTGGCCCAAGTCCCCGTTGGGCAGCGAGTACATCTCTGTATAGATCTGCAAAGAAAAGAAGTTTGACCAAATACCAGTTAGAACCATCAATAAAGACCACAAACCAGTAGACGGATACGTCACTCGGAAGCAGAAGGCTAACCTTGTGTGGTAGGTGGTCAGCGTCGAATGGGACGATCCTCCCAGACCCCCTGGGGTTTTCCTTGTTCCCGGTGATGCTCTTCAAACACGGCACTACGTACTCCGGGTGGGCCGCCTCCGGGTGGACTCGCGACTAGTCATCAGTGCCGGAGTACAGCCACATTGGGTGGTCCCGGGCTTGAAGCGGCTGGATCCTCCGCGTGAGGTACACCTCAAACAGGTCCATCCCCGTGACCCCCTCGCGGACTAGCTGGACGACCCTCTCCATCGACATGTCTACCTCGGCCCTCTCGGCCTTACTCACTACCATCGAAGGAGGTGGGCTGGCTCGACCTAGAGTAAATGGAGGAAGGACGGTCGACTGTCCCGGGGTCGGACTGTCCTTGTAATAAAACCAGGTCGACTGCCAGCCCCGAATCGACTCTGGAAGGTTCATGGGAGGGAAGGCGCTCCTATTCCTAAGCTGAATCCTGAGCCCGCCTCACGCCTGGAGGACATGCCTCTTGCCGTCACTCGGGTTCACCCTCTTGGCGGTCAGTGAGCGGCAGGTGAAGATGTGCTTGAACAAGCCCCAGTGCGGTCGGCAACCGAGGAAGTTCTGGCACATAGAAACAAAAGCGGAGAGGAAGGCGATGGAGTTGGGCGTGAAGTAATGCAACTGGGCACCAAAGAAGATCAGAAACGCGTGGAAGAAAGGGTGCGGGGGCGTAGAGAAACCTCGGTCGACGTGGGTGGCGTGGAGTACACACTCGCCCTCCTGCGGCCGGGGCTCGAGCTCTCCTCCCGGCGCCCGCCAGGAGCCGCCGGCGATCAGCCCCTCCTCCTCCAGATCCTCCACTACGACGGTGGACCGGATCCAATCCCCCTGGATCCATCCAGCGGGGAGTCCGGACCTCGACGACGAACCGATCCGGCAACTCGCCTCCCCTTCCCCGACGCCACCTTCTTGGAGCGCTCCAGGGCCGCAGTCTTGTCTTTGCCCATGGCTCGCGCGACGGCGGTCGCTGCGGAGAGAAGCAGGAAGGAGGCGGAGAAACAAGAAAGCTGCAGAGAAGCCAAAGCGAACGGGAGAAGACTAGGCGCACAGTGCCCCCCGCAGCAGACTCGGCGCGCCTTTATAATGGCTCGGTCGAGTGGCTGACCGGTGGCCCCGAGCAGTCCTATACGATCCCGTAGCAGACGCTGACGTGATACGTGGCGAAAAAGGAGGCGCGGGAATCGAGGCGTTCGAACTGCACCCCTCCGATTAATGCGGCACGTCCCGTCCCGCGCGCTTCCCCAAATTCCGAAAGCCCCGCCGAATCCGGCAGCCAGAGGGCAACTGATCTCGTCGAAAACGGTACGCGCTCACGGCGCCCGACGCCTAGCGCAAAACCCAGTCGACACAAGGAGCTCAATCGACGCAAGACATCTAGTCGACGCGAGAAGCAACTAATTCATTGATGGTTTCAGAATCGATCTCGGCGACCAAGACACAACTGAGGGAGCCTGCCCAAGTCACGAGCTCCGAAACAATATGCCCCAAGGACGTCGAGCCAAGACCAGAGCTTCCCTCAGCATCCCCTTGCTCAAGCCCCAATCCATTCGGGGGCTACTGACGAGGTTACAGACCTAGGGTATGGTCATAGGCCTGACCAAAGTACCCCACCTAAGGTCACTACCCTAGAAGAACAAAAGACAAGACCCATGGCAGCGGAGACAGTCGACTGAGACGGTCCAAAGACACACTTCACTCGACCGACCCACGTACACAGGACGACTCAATTCCACTCGACCGGACCGAGCACTCGACCTCCGAAGACCAAGTGCCTCTTGGAACGGCAACAGTCCTATATTTACTCTCTGTAGTAAATATCTTAATTATCCTTTACTGCAGGTGTTATCAGTAATGCCTGCCTTAATGTACCTGTAAGCCCTTGGTAACGTGGAGCATGGCCGGGGTCCTGGCACACTATATAAGCCACCCCCCTCCTCCAGAACAAGGGTTCGCACCTCTGTAACACACACATACACACATCAGTCGACCAAGCCTCCGGGCACCGAGATGTAGGACTATTACTTCCTCCAAGAAGGGCCTGAACTCGCTAACACCCTGTGTACAACCTCGCCATAGCTAGAACCTTGCCTCTCCATTCGTAACCCCTACCCTTACTGTCAGACTTAGAACCATGACACCGTCCAATATCCTCTTCAAAGTTACGACAAAACTCTGCACCGAATATAGCAAGTCGAGTCGGCAGACAAGATATGGGTCGACCGATCCAACCTAAACCAGGCCAAAGGAGACATACCTTCGAGCACGAGGTACCATTTCTTGGTGATGTCGCCCAGATACGCCTCAAGATCAACCCTCTTCCGGAAAAGAGCCTCGTACTTGTCGTTCAAGACAGCCTTGGAATTCTTCAGCTGAGTGACCTCTTGATTGGCTGCATCGAGCGAGCCTCTCAGCCTGATGACCTCCGCCTCGAGCGCAGCCACAGAGGCCAACTTTTGCGCCGCCATATCCGCCTTCTCTTGAGCCGCATGCTGCACCGCCGCCAGGTCGAGATCCTTCTGCTCCAAGGCCGCCTTTAGTTGACCTACCAAAGCCGCCACTGGACAGATGAACATGAAGGAACACAAGGCATATCTATCAAAAGTCAGTCGACAAAAGGTCGGGGTCAGTTACCAGCTGCATCATCCTGTGTCTTCTTTAGGTGGTCCCGAGCCAACTGCAAGTCGAGGTTAAGCTGGATTTGCTTCTTCTCAAGGTCTGCAAACTTGGCCCCAAACTCGCAAGATTTCTGCATCAACACGACAAACCAAGATTATAAGACTACAGTCGAGTCAAAATACTCAACCGCAGTCTCGGGGACTACACCCAGTGGGTGCACTGTGCGTGCCCCCACAGGTTTCACTCGGCCGAGATCGTTCCGGCTCGAGCTAAAAAAACAACAGCAAAGAAGAAAAGTTCTATAGTAAGACCATGGCCGACCGCCAGCAGTCGACCACGGTCTCGGGGACTACACCCAGTGGGTGCACTGAGCGTGCCCCCACTGGTTTCACTCGGCCGAGATCGTTCCGGCTTGATCTCAAAAAAAAAGAAGGGAAAGCACCCAAGGATTCACCCAGTTTGTGCGGCCCCTGGGTCGTGCTTCTTCTTGGATCGACGCTCGTCACGGGGAGGTGACTCGACCTCCTCCCCGCTGTTGTAGTCCTCGCTCCACTCCTCGGTCTCCTCCTCCGACTTCCACTCGGCGGCGTCGCCCATGCCCTCCTCGCCCTCCTGGACTAAGTCCCCGTTGGGCAGCGAGTACATCTCGCTGTAGATCTACAAAGAGAGAAGTTTGACCAAATATCAATCGGACCCATCAATACAAATCGCAAGCCAGACGACAGAAACGTCACTCGGAAGCAGAAAACTAACCTTGTCAGGAAGATTGTCGGCGTCGAACAGGACGACCCTCCCAGATCCCCTGGGGTTGTCTTTATTCCCAGTGATGCACTTCAAGCACTGCACCACGTACTTCGGGTCGGCCGCCTCCGGGTGGACTCGCGACGAGTCGTCGGTGCCAGAATACAACCACATCGGGTGGTCCCGAGCTTGGAGCAGCTGGATCCTCCGCGTTAGGTACACCTCAAACAGATCCATCCCCATTACCCCCTAGCGGACTAACTGGACGACCTGCTCCACCAACATGTCCACTTCGGCCCTCTCGGCCTTACCCACTATCATCGAAGGAGGTGAGCTGGCTCGACCTAGAGTGAACGGAGGAAGACCAGTCAACTGACCCGGTGTCGGACTGTCCTTGTAATAAAACCAGGTTGACTGCCAGCCCCGAATCGACTCCGAAAAGATCATGGGGGGAAAGGCGCTCCTATTCCTAAGCTGGATCCCGAGCCCGCCGCACGCCTGGAGGACATGCGTCTTACCGTCACTCGGATTCACCCTCTTGATAGTTTGTGAGCGGCAGGTGAAAATGTGTTTGAACAAACCCTAGTGCGGCCGGCAACCGAGGAAGTTCTCGCACATGGAAACAAAGGCAGAAAGGTAGGTGATGGAGTTGGGTGTGAAGTAGTGCAACTGAGCACCGAAGAAAATCAAGAACGCGCGGAAGAAAGGATGCGGGGGCATAGAAAAATCTCGGTCGACATGGGTAGCGTGGAGGACGCACTCGCCCTCCCGCGGCCGGGGCTCGAGTTCTCCCCCCGGCGCCCGCCAGGAACCGCGGGCGATCAACCCTTCCTCCTCCAGCTCCTCCAGATCCTCCGCCACGACGGAGGACCGGATCCAATCCCCCTGGATCCAACCAGCGGGGAGTCCGGACCTCGACGACGATCCACTCCGGCCGAATCACCTCCCCTTCCCCGACGCCGCCTTCTTCGAGCGCTCCATCGCCGCGGTCTTGTCTTTGCCCATGGCTCACGCGCCGGCGGTCGCTGTGGAGAGAGGCGAGAAGAAGCAGGGGCGCAGCGAAGAAGCAGAGGCGGAAGGAGAAAGATTGGGCGCACAGTGCCCCCCGATACGGGCTCGGCGCGCTCTTATAGCAGCCCGGTCGAGTGGCTGACCGGTGGCCCCGAGTAATCTTATCAAATCCCGTAACAGGCGCTCGCGCGATACGTGGCGAAAAAGGCGGTGCGAGGATCGAGTCGTCTCAAGCGCATCCCTCCGATTGATGCGGCACGTCCCGCCCCGCGCGCTTCCCCAAATTTCGAAAACCGCGTCGAATCTGGCGACCGAAGAGCTACCAATCCCGTCGAAAACGGCACGCGCTAACGACGCCCGACCCTTAGCACAAAGTCCAGTCGACGCAAGAAGCAACTAACTCACTCTACGGATCCAGAATCGATCAAGGCGACCAAGACACGACTAAGGAAGACTGCCCAAGATACAAGCTCCGAAGCAATCTACCCCAGGGACGTCGAGCCAGAACCGGAGCTTCCCTCAGCACTCTCTTGCTCAAACCTCAATCCATTCGGGGGCTACTGACGAGGTTACAGACCTAGGGTAGGGTCACAGGTCCGACCAAGGTACCCCACCCAAGGTCACTACCATAGAAGATCAAAAGACAAAACTTATGACTCAACCCCACTCGACCAATCCAAGGCACTCGACCCCCGAAGGTCAAGCGTCACTTGAGACAACAACGGTCTGGAATTTACTCACCGTAGTTAACACCTTAATTACCCTTTACTGCAGGCGTTACCAGTAACGCCTGCCTTAATGTACATTGAACCCTTGGTAACGTGAAGCATGGCTGGGGTCCTGGCGCACTATATAAGCAACCCCCCTCCTCCAGAACAAGGGTTCGCACCTCTATAACACACATATACACACACTAGTCGACCAAGCCTCCGGGCACCAAGACGTAGGGCTATTACTTCCTCCGAGAAGGGCCTGAACTTGCAAACACCTTGTGTACAACATCACCATAGCTAGGGCCTTGCCTTTCCATTCATACCCCCTACCCTTACTGTCAGACTTAGAACCACGACAGCAGGTTTGGGCATATGTTTCTCACAAACCAGAGCTTGTCACAACAAGCATGATGGTTTTGGTAGGGAATGTCCCACCTTTGGGGACGAAACAAATATCCATTACCTCTTACTCCTTCCAAAAAAATTCTCGTTTCAACATAGAACAACAGGAGCATTGTGTCAATTTTTGTGATTTTTCGGGGTTAGTTAGGACATTTTTATGCATTAACTGAGTTTTCAATGCATTTATGTGCATAATTCAAATTTGAACTACATGCAAATGCTCTAGTGCATATAAATTGGTTGAAAAACCAAATATGTGGCCTTGGTTTAATGCTTTGGTCCCATGCAAGAAATGGGAATGAATTTTAAGCACCAGGGCACCGATGATTGCCGCCAAAACATTGAGATACTTTATTTTTAAATTCTAGTAAATCCAAAACTCGTCTGAAATTCATGAAACTTGGCACTCTATCATGGAGCGGCATCAGCATGCCGTGGTAAATTTTTTGTCCCATATGGGGCATGTTTGGGTATATGCTTCTCCCAAACCAGAGCTTCTCACAACAAACATGCTGGTTTCGGTAGGGAACGTCCCACCTTTGGGGACGACACGATATCCATTGCCTCTTATTGCTTCCAAATTTTTTCTCGTGTCAACATAGAACAACACGAGTGTTGAGTCAATCTTTGTGATTTTTCGCGGTTCGTTTGGACATTTTTATGCATTAACTGAGTTTTCAATGCATTTATGTGCATAATTCATATTTGATCTACATGACTGTGGCACCCCGGCTCAGAGAAACCGGAAGGCCCCATATTCCAGCCCAGAGATCAAGATGAAGTCTTCTGGAATACGGCACTGCTTAGCATAGAACAAACTAGCTCTATATTATAACGCGAATATGAATACAAGGTCTCTGATATTACAATGAATAACATCGGCACGACGAAACTACGCCGACCACAGTTGTTCTATGGAAGCAGCATAACAACTTTAGGCAGCGGAACCTCTACTGCCAGCGGAATAACGAGCGACGATGATGGACTCAAATCCGCAGGGACTCTTGATGGAATGTTTATCCTAGCTCGCGAACACAAGAACCACACCAAAACAAGCAAGCAATCCAGGCTCGACCTGCAAACTAGCATGACACGCCAAGTCAGTACACTGTATGTACTTTCAAGCTCACAATAAACCAAAAGCAGTCAAGACAAACAATAGGATGACATTAGCAGGTTACACTACTAGGAAAAGGCATGCTACTGGCGCACTAGTTTTGCCTACTAATGGCGCACTACTGGTGCGCCACTAGCACCACGCCATTAGAATTAAATACTAATGGCGCACCCCTGTTGCGCCATTAGTATCTGGTGTACTAATGGTGCACCACGCAGTGCGCCATTAGTATAGCCCACCGTGCGCCATTAGTATGCCTCCCAGGGGGCCATATGTACCCATGTGCTTTGGCATACTAATGGCGCACTAGAGGGTGATGCGCCATTAGTTTCATTTGTATAGTGCACCATTAGTGTCTTGGGTGGTGCGCCACTAGTGTCTATCCTGTAACACATCATATCACTTTGCGGCCTCACGCACGGTATCCCCACGGGTGCCACCTTACCTGGCCCGGGACCGTTTGCGCATTTTGGCTCACATATATGATAGTGTCGCTAGCATCCATATGACAGAGAACCCGGGCCGACATGACTAGTTATAAACCCAAGGTGGCAATAACTTACAGGGACATGCATACATGACCCAGCAACGAACGTGTCGGTCATCAACGTATGAACCCAAGTCGTAGCAAGCTACAAGGACTTAAAGGAACCACGCGTGACATTTCCCCTAAGGGACAGACACAGGAACGAAGAAGGACACATGCCGGCTAGCCTAAGGGTTCCGGAGCAGTAGCAAGCTACCATGGCTCAGTGGAAACACTAGGAGACATTTCCCCATAAGAGAGGCTACCAAGACGAAACAACTAGGTTGTCAGATCCCACACATACCAAGCATTTCAATAATATACACACAATATGCTCAATATGTGCAAATACAACATGGCATCACAACAAGAATCTAAGGAACAAATTACTTATTCATTAGGCTCCGAGGAGCCAGATATTACAAACATGGGTCTCATGACCCAACATTCATAGCATGCAAGCAACAAGTGGAAGCATAACATATCTGAATACAGCAACTACAAAAGAAAAAGGCTGAAGAGCGTGACTATCTACATCACTCGTACAAGATCGTAGCTGAGGTAACAAGCTACTTGTCGAAGTCCAAGCGGAACTACTAGTGTGACAGAAGTCTCATCTACAAAACATAAATTAAGCAAACATGAGTACAAAGGTACTCAACAAGACTTACATCAGAACCTATCATACATGCATTTGTATCAAGAAGGCAAAGTGGGGTTTAGTTGCAGCAAGCCAGCTTTGAATCTGTGGCTATCCTATACTACAACTGCTGGTAACTCTTGAGGTGGCGCACACGAGTCCACTAATCACCACTCAATACACCACTATGGATTCATCCCCGTCTCCCTACGAGAAGGCCATCCATAGCACTCACACTTGTCTTGAGTATTTTAGAGTATCCACTTCCAGTTGTCTATGTACCACGTAAGCATCCAAGAAGTCCATAACCGTGGACTCAGCTATTCGAATAGATCATGAAAAACCCTGCAGGAGTGTACTTCTTCACACACGCTCTCGCCACTTACCGCCATGTACACGTCGTGTATCTCGGCAACCTTCAAGCGGAAGCCTGGCGAGGGTGTCGGCCACGACCTGACTAACCACACAAGACTCTAGTCTAGGTTTATCGCCTATTCAGGTTCCATCCACAAGGGAGTCCGGCCGAGGTTTCCATCACGGCCCCAAACTATGTGTACATGGCTCCCGAGCCCACCATCCGGGTGCCACTCGGTACACCGGGCCACGTGTGCCTAGTCTGTTCCAAGCCCACCCTTCCGGGTGCCACTTGGTAGAAAAATAACACTACCTACAAACACCTGAAACTAGTTGCGACTCCTCGACAGAGATCAAGTTGATTAATAAGCCGAGAGGGGTCGATTTACCGCAACCCAATGTGCGGTAGTAGCTAGTTGTCGGGGTTTTGGGATGACATATGCCAAAGGATGGCTTATCATGCATGGGGTCAAAAGAACGTCGCCGGGCTCGGGAAGCGGGATAAGGCGATACTTAGGACGCCTATGAATCTTACCCAGGTTCGGGGCTCTCTGGGGAGATAACAGCCCTAGTCCTGCTCTGCGGGGACTCCGCGTCATCACTGATAGCACTAGAGTAGCTACAGGATTGCTCCTTGAGCTGTGATGTCTAAAGGAAGAAGATGAACAAGGCTAGCTCACCTCCTCTCCCTCCTATCTAGGGTTTTTGTCTTGTGAACTTCCAATAGCCAACCATCCAGCCCTCCTCTGACCGCTGCTTAGTCACGAGCCTCGTGGCTACAGCGACCCGCCGCTTAGGAGATATTCCCAAAGTGCATGGTCACTGTAGCCACGCCCCTACAGATCTTGTAAGGACACGTTCTCCTGTAGCCATGCCCCTGGCATGCCGGGACCCTCCTCAGCGTGTTCCCTGAAGGAGGGGTGCGGGGCCGTCTGCTGGCTGGTGGTGCTTGGTGTTGCCGCCTGTTGGGTCCCTGCCACCTGCTGGCAGCCGGCTCCTAGGGCAGGCCACCCTAGGAGGCGGCCCGAGGAGCAGACGGCCGCGGTAGACCAAGCGACTGTTATTTGTCTTAAAATACCAAGGGTAGGCGCTGAGGGTACCCATGGTCAATATCTCCCACAGTAGTCCCCGAAGCTGGTGGAACTCCGATGCGGACGCTGTAGATGCTGAGGGGTTCCAGCAGCTTCTCCCCTCAGGCTAGCTTGTCGTCTGTCTCTTGTCTGCTTAAGGAGTTCGTCTCCCGCTAGCCGGCTCTGCGCTACAGGAGCCGGCCTCTGGCAGCCGTATCACCGTCTCGGAATCTTCGGCGAGAAGGCGTCGCCTAGTCAGCGGGCAGTCGAACAGACCCGTGGACCGTTGGCAGCGCCCACGCGTCACCGCCCTGTCGCATCGGCCTGCCAGCCCACGCGCGTGATAGGACATAACAGTGGGCCGGGGCCCGCTACTAAGGGCCTCGGGCCCCGCGCGGATCCACAGTGGTAGGGGTAATCGATTACCCTCCCACGCGCATTTAATGCGCGCGGATTAGGCGCCAGAAAATCGGGGGTCGTGCGGGACGTGGGGTGGTTAAGCCAATGCCCGCCCCCTCGCCTTCGTCGCCGGGGCCTATATATAGGCCGGGGGAGAGGGCTGGCGCTGCTCTCGCGCTCACTCTCCCCCGTCCTTCATCTTCTTCCTCGCTTCTCCTTGCCGCAGTCGCAGCGAAACACTGCCCGAACCATGGCTGCTCCAGCACCTACCCGACACCACGACCAATGGGACGGCAGTGAGGTCGTGCAAGAGCAAGTGGACGTTCTTCGGCGGTCGCGGAAGCTGCCGCCGGCCGACAAGGTCGCCGTGCTCCTGGCGCCGACGGCGGAAATCAGGCCGGCCCCGCAACAAGGCGAGCGGGTCGTCTTCCGCTCGCACTTTCCATATGGGTTTGGCCTGCCGGCGAGCGGCTTCTTCGGCTCGTCCCTCGACTTCTTCCACATCCAACCGCACCACCTCACACCGAACATGATAACCACCATTTCTTCCTTCGTCGTCCTCTGCGAGGCCTTTCTTGGCATCCTCCCCACAGTCGAGCTCTGGACGGAGCTCTTCTATGTGAAGTTGGGCACTGCCGTCCAGAGCGTGGCCGCTCAGTGCAGAGGATGCATCGCCGTGTAGCGCCCCGGGGCGAGAAACTTCTTCGCGGCGCCGAAACTCGTTGGATCGGTGAAGCAGTGGCAGAAGACGTATTTTTACGTCTCCAACGTCGACCCCGAAGAAGATTTCATCTGCCTGCCGAAGTGGGCGCCGGGGCCGCCTGCTGAGCCTCGGGATTCCTGGAGGACCTGTCCCGTCGCCCTGACGGAAGGCGCCTGCGTCGCCATGCGCCATCTCCGGGAGCTGAGAGATGACGAAGGCCTGGAGTTTGCAGATCTGCTGCTGACGTTCGCCGAGTACCGGGTGCTGCCGCTGCAGCGCTGGCCCCACCTCATCTGTGCTATGAGCAGGCGCCGGGACCCCAGCCGGACCTGCACCAAGCCCCTGCCACACAAGGAAGTGGCTCGGCTAGTGAACCTCATCTCCAGCTGCCAGGTCTCCGACGCCGGCTGGGCCTTCAGCAAGGCTCCGTACAGACGCAACAACCAGCCGCCCGCAGTAAGTTTTTGTCCTTCTAATTTCTTTCTTCTTTGTCCGGCTGCTGTAGCCGTCTTGTGCTGACACCCGGCTCAGATCTTCCCAGGCCAGCCGACGCCGGGCTCCGACCAACCGGGCCGCCCCCTTGAGCCGGATCGCTCCCAGAGTGATACGAGCGACCCCGATCTTGGGGCCGCCGCCGCCATGGAGGAGAAGGAGGTGACAGGCGGCGGAGACCAGCCATCGGGTGGCCAACCAGCAGGCGGCCTCGAGAACTGGTCGGACGACGACGACGAGATGGAGGAGGCACCCGTCCACGCCAGCCAGCAGGCGGGGCCGTTTGGCACAGCCGGCGGCGGGAAACGGCGGTCCACGTCAGGACCGACTGGTGCCCCGCCCAAGAAGCTTCGGCTGTCGACAGCCGCCACGAGGCGTCAGGAGGCAGCCGCCAGGGCAAATATGCCGAAGAAGCCCAAGGCCAGGCCAGTCGTGTCTGGGTAAGTATTCTTCATTCTTTCTTTGCGTCTTGTTCTTTTTTTCACGGCTGATTCTTTCATGCTTCTTTGTTTTCTCTAGACGTCCGCACAGTGCGCCGCTCTCCCTCTCGCTTGTGCCAGCGGGCTCTGTGGTAGCAGGCCCAGATGCCCCTCCTGTGCCGCCTCGCGTGGATCCTGCCGCCGCGCTTCGGGAGGCGACGGAGAGGAACGCCCGCGAGCCTTGCGCGGAGCGCGAGGCCGCGAAGCGTGAGTGGGCGGCAGCCGATGCTACCGCCGAGGCGGAGGCCGAGGCCGCCAAGAAGGCTGAGGCAGACGCCGCTCGCGTCCGAGAGCGGGGGAAGGGCCCCCAGCAGCCAGCGGGCCACGTCGACCGCCCGGCGCCAAGGTCTCAGGAGCCGTCTGCCCATGCGCCCGCTGCTGACGAGCAGCCGGCTCCAGACGATGGAGGTGACGAATGCGTCATCTTGGAGACGCCGCCACCACCCCTCGCGCCGCCTGCTGGGGAGCCGGGCAGCCGGCCGGTGAAGACGGAGGTGCCGTCGGTTGGGGGCACGCTGGTGGTTGGCCTGCAACCGGCCCCCCGAGGCCCAGCCCGCCGGCGCCTTGCGAGGGCGGTTTCCATGCCCCAACAGGTGGAGGTCTGCGGGGCCAGCTCGTCCGTGCCGGAGAACAGGCGACCAGCGCGGCGCCATCGAGCTGGAGATCCGGAGGAGGCGGCGCGTGGCTCGTCGCGTCGCGGGATGTCTTGGACCGCATGAACTCCCTGGACAGCGTCGTTCAAACGGCGATGCAGTAGTTCATCGACACGCGGTCCTCCGTTCGGGTAAGTGTGTTTTTATTTCCCTCTATTTTTATTCCTTCAATTTTTTCCGTGGGGCCGCGTCAGCGCACCCACTGGGTGTAGTCCCCAAGTTCCGAGCCGGCTGCTGAGCAGGCGGCTTGGAACTCCAAAGCGTTCACCCAGATCTGATCTTGCTTCTTGCTGCAGGAGTACCACAATCTCCGCGTAGCGTCCTACAACGCGCATCGCCAGGAACTGGCGTAGCTGCAGACTGCCCTGGCGGACAGCCGAGGTCAGTGTCTCTTCTTCTCCTTGCGGGGGCGCGTCAGCGCACCCGCTGGGTGTACGCCTCGAGGTCCGAGCCGGCTGGTGAGCAGGCGGGTTGGAACTCCAAGGTTATGTCTTCTGCTGCTGACCCTTGTCCTTTTTCTTTCTCCCCTGCCAGCGGCCGCAGCCAGCTTCCGCAGCCAGCTGAGCGAGGCCCGGACGGAGCTAGCCGCAAAGGAGCAGGAGCGTGCCCTCGCCGCCCAAGACAGCGATCGCCTGGCCAAGGAGCTGGTGGACCAGGCGGCGGCCCACAAGGCCGAGCTCGGCAAAATGTCTGACGCCGAGTCCCTTCTGCGTGCCGAATTCGAGACTGAGCGCTCTAATTGGGCCGAGAAGGAGGCGGCTCTCCAAGACGGCTACGTATCCATTGGAGACATGGTCGACGGTGAGACATCTGCCTTCTTGTTCTGCTTTCATTGTTTGCAGCAGCCATCTTGCTTTTCTTCTGATAATTGTTCTAGTCTTGACAGAATTCTTCCCGGGCTACTTTGTGACCGCCACCCAGGCCATCGAGGCCGAGCGTGCTGCGAGGCGCCAGGCGGGCCGGGAAAATCGCACCCAACACGCCCAGGACCCCGGCCGAGGAGCTTCTCGCCATACGGGTGCGTCTTCTACCAGTCCGCCGTCTTCTCCACCGTCTACAGCGTGCTGGCGCCCAAGTCCTGGCCGCCCTCTGGCCAGGTGTGCCGATGCTTCGCACCCCCAGCCGGACGGGCGCCTGGCTGGAGGCGGCCGACCAGCGCTTCGAGGCCTGGCAGTGCTCCGCGGCAAGGGTTGGCGCATGGACCGCCTTGGAATTCACCAAGAGTTGGTACCCAGGCCTGAGCCTTGAGCAGCTGGAGACATTCCGCGCGGAGGCCCAGCCGGAGCTGGCTGCAGAGCAGAGGGAACTCGTCCAGCAGGCTGCCACCCTCGCCGAATACGCCGACACTTCCCTCTTCATCCCGGAGCTGGATGACAGGGGCCTCGTCGTGCCACCTGGTAACTTTGGGCTGGACATGGCGGCGTCGAAAGAGCCGGACGAGGAGATCGCCTCCAGCGAAGGCGATGAGGACGAGGAAGGCAGCGACAAGGAGACCAGCTCCCAAGAGGCGGACCCAGCGGGCAGTCGTCAGCCTGACCAGACCTCAACAAGCGGGCTAGGGGTGACGGCCCCGCCTGCTGCAGGAGACGGCCAGACCGAGCCCCGCCAGGCGGCCTCCCCAGAAGCCGGCTCCGTCGTGCCACCTGCCCAGCCTACTGCTCCTTAGAATTTTCATTTGTATCATCTGGCTTTCTGTAAGACTCGCAAGGTTAATTCGAACAATTCCACCCGCTGGGTTTATTTAGTAAGCTATTGCTACGAGGCGGCTCTTAAGGCCTTTTGGATGTAAATATTCTTTTTAATGCAACATCGTTTTTATGCAATTGTGCCGAGTCCTAGGATTAGCCTTGCCCTAGCTCCTTGTGGCGATTTTCTCCTTGCCGACCCATTGTACTGCCGCCCTGCCAGCCAGACGGCCACTCTGTGGTTCTGTGGCTGGGTCAGGGACTTGGCTGTTTTCGGGGTGGGCAAGTATCTCGCCCTCTGGAAGACGGTCTGGCCAAGCCTAGAACCGGCTGGCCGGCTACTCGGTAGCCGCTAGTTAATCTTAAGGGCCGGCTGGACCTATGTCTTTTTTCCTTAGCCGTTTTTCATGTGGGCACCGCTTCTTGCCTTTGGCTCCTGCCAGCCGGACAGCCACGTTCCGCGAGTCTGTGACTTGATACAGGAGAGGGATCGGATGGCATCACATTACTTGTCTGACTTTTTATGGAGAATCCTCTAGACATAGGGCCAGGCGGCCAGTCCCCGGGCCGTCTGGTAGGCTCCGGTGCCAGATAGAAGAGTGAATGACAAACATTCACAGGAATAATTCTTATCATATAGATAAAGGACTGGGCAGTCCCCGAGAATCTCTCGGGGCTCCCACTGATTCTCAAAATAACTTAGATAGCATGACACATACTGTCTTTCAGCTATAAAAGCGACGAAGAAGGTTTGCATTCCATGGGCGCTCTGACTCCTAGCCTAAGTCATCTCTCTTGCGCGCTCTTGGCTTTTGGGCGTCGACAAGGTAGTAGGCGTCGTTGCTCAGTACCTTGCTGACGATGAACGGTCCTTCCCAATGAGCCGAGAGCTTGTGCTGGCCGGCTGTTCGCTGGATCAGCCGGACCACAAGGTCTCCCTCGCGGAAGGAGCGTGGCTTCACTCGCCGGCTGTGATAGCGGCGGAGACCCTCCTGGTAGATGGCGGAGCGGCTGAGTGCTACCAGCCGGGCCTCCTCCAGTAAGTCCATGCCGTCTTCATGTGCTTCTTTGGCTTCAGCTTCCGTGTACATGGTGACGCGAGGTGAGTCAAACTCAACGTCAGTTGGGATGACGGCCTCGGCCCCGTAGACGAGGAAGAAAGGTGTGAAACCGGTGGATTTGTTCGGAGTGGTTCTGAGGGTCCATAGGACAGACGACAGTTCTTTGATCCAGCAGCCAGCCGACCGCTCCAAAGGTTCGACCAGCCGGGGCTTGATGCCAGATAGGATAAGGCCGTTAGCACGCTCGACTTGGTCGTTCGACTGTGGGTGGGCAACGGACGCTAGGTCCAGCCGGATGCCCTGAGTTGCACAGAAACGGGCAAGTGCGCCTTTGGCAAAATTTGTGCCGTTGTCGGTGATGATGTTGTGCGGTATACCATACCGGACTGTGCTGTCTGCAATCAATGTCACAGCAGTTGGGCCATTGAGTTTCTTGATTGGCTTGGCTTCGATCCACTTGGTGAATTTATCTATTGGCACACGTAAGTGTGTCGGGCCTCCTCTCGCAGTCTTGAAAGGTCCTACCATATCCAGAACCTAGACGGCAAATGGCCAAGTGATAGGGATAGTCTTGAGTGCAGAAGCCGGCAAGTGTTGCTTGGAGCTGAAGCGTTGGCAGCCGTTGCACTTCTTCACAAAATCTTTGGCATCGTACAAAGTAGTCGGCCAGAAGAAACAGTGGCGGAAAGCTTTGGCTACGAGAGATCTTGAGGCCGCGTGGTGGCTGCACTCCCCTTGGTGAATGTCCTTCAGGATGCCCAGCCCTTTTGTTGCTTCTACACAACGTTGAAAATGCCTGTCGCACTCCTTCTGATGAGCTCTTTGTTGATAATGGTGTAAGCTAAGGCTCGGCGTTGAACTTGATGCGCCAAAGTTTCTTCTGCTGGCAGCTCTCCTTTGAGCAGGGATGTGAGGATTGGCTGTGCCCAAGACAGCGCTGAGACTCCAGTTGGCTCGGCCAGAGAGGCCAGGGTGGTTGGACTGGGAGGTGGATGGCTGGGCTGAGCCGCCTGCTGTGTGTCCGAAGTCCCCGGGCCGTCCGCTGGAGGCGGCGCATCCTGGCGTCTGCTGGAGCACTCCCCGGGCCAGGAGCTGGCGCAGCTGTGGGTGATCCGTCTGTTAGAGTTGGAGTGTCGTGGCCGCCTGCCGGGGCAGTCTTTTGGCCAGGAGCCAAAACCGCGGGGACACCTGCCCCGGGGTCGGCTGGTATGAAGATTGACTCCGACACTGGTGAAGGCTTGATAGACGGTTTGTGCAGGCACTGGAGAGATACACCGGCTCGTATTGCTTGGCGGGTGGAACCGATTCATGCCAAGGAGTCCGCTTGCATGTTATCAGCTCGTGGCACATGGAGGAACTTGCAGCCATGAAAGTGTCCGCTGATCTGCTGGACGAGGAAGTGGTAGCTTGCCATATTTGCATCCTTGTCGTCCCAGTCCCCAGACGACTGCTGGACAACCAATTCTGAGTCACCGTAGCACAGCACTCGGCGGATGCCAATCTCCTTGGCCATCCGGAGCCCGTGGATAAGTGCCTCATATTCTGCCATGTTGTTGGAGGCGGCAAAGTGGATCTGCAGGGTCTACTTGAGCTTATCGCATTTGGGGGAGGTGAGGACGACGCCGGCTCCCAGGCCGGTGCGCATCTTTGATCCGTCAAAGTGCATCCGCCAATGGGTTGAGTCTGGCACAGGTGGCAGGTACCGGGTTTCGGCCCAATCGACGAGGAAGTCGGCCAATGCTTGCGACTTGATGGTGGTGCGCGGCTGGTAGAAGATGGTGAAGGGGGCCAGCTCGACGGCCCACTTGGCCACTCTTCCTAAGGCATCTCTATTCCCCATGATTTCAGCAAGCGGGGCCGTGCAGACGACCGTGACAGAATGCTCTTGGAAGTACTGCTTGAGTTTATTGGCGGTGAAGTACACGCCGTAGCACATCTTCTGGTAATGGGTGTAATTCTGCTTGGACGCTGATAGCACTTCGCTCAAGTAGTAGATGGGCCGCTGGACGGGCAAGGCTCTGCCGTCTTCTGGGCGCTCGACCACAATGACAGTGCTGACAACCCGGCTGGTGGCGGCTATGTAAAGGAACATGGGTTCCTTGTCTGCTGGCGCCGCCAGGACAGGCGGGGTGGACAGCAGTCGCTTGAGCTGTTGGAAGGCTTCATCCGCCTGGTCATTCCACTCAAAGCAAGTGGTCTTCTTCATCAGTTGGTACAGGGGGAGTGCCTTTTCTCCCAGCCGGCTGATGAAACGCCTGAGAGATGACAGGCACCCCGTGAATCTCTGGACATCTCGCACACGGGTTGGTCGTTCCATCCTTTCGATGGCATTGATCTTCGCAGGGTTGCACTCAATGCTGCGTTCGGATACCAGGAAGCCAAGGAGCTGGCCTGCTGGTACTCCGAAGACGCATTTCTCTGGGTTAGCTTAATCCGAAAGGGGCGCAGATTCTCAAATGTTTCTTGGAGATCTTCCAAAAGGGTTCCTCTCTTCTCCGTCTTCACCACAATATCATCCACGTAAACATGGGTATTCCTACCAAACTGCTTGAGGAGACACTTCTGCATGCAACGCTGGAGGGTGGCGCCGTCATTTCTCAAGCCGAATGTCATGGTCAGGTAGCAGAAGGCCCCAAACAACGTGAAGAAGGCAGTCGTCAGACGGTCGGCTAGATCAAGCTTGATTTGGTGGTATCCTGAATAAGCATCAAGGAAAGACAGCAGCTCGTATCCGGCTGTGGAGTCAATCACTTGATCTATTCGTGGCAGAGCAAACGGATCTTTGGGGCAAGCTTTGTTCAGGATGGTGTAATCAATGCACATGCGCCATTTGTTGTTCTTCTTCAGCACCAGGACTTGATTTGCTAGCCACTCGGGATAAAAAACTTCCATGATGAAGCCGGCAACTAGCAGGCGGGCGATCTCCTCCCCAACGACTCTTCTCTTCTCTTCTGACAAGCGGCGCAGCGGCTGCCTAACAGGCTTTGCATCTTCTCTGACGTGCAGCTTGTGCTCGGCGAATCCCGTCCGAACTCTAGGCATGTCCTTGGGGGACCATGCAAAGATGTCCCGATTCTCCTGGAGGAAATCGACGAGCTCGCTTTCCTATTTGTTGTCTAGGCTGGACCCTATGACAGCAAATCGCTCCGGGTAAGATGGGTCCAAGGCAATCTTCTTTGTATCCTTGGATGGCTGGAACAAGCCTTGCGGCTCCGCCTCTTTGGGATCGGCTGGTATGGCCGGCTGCTCGCCAGCCATTGCCACCAGCCGCTCCAGACGACGCTTCTCCTCATCCACAACAAGGGTTTCTGCCAGGTGACTGCTGTACGTTGCACATGCAATGGACTTCTCGTAGTCCCCGGTTATGGTGATTATTCTCTTGGGACCAGGCATCTTCATCTTGAGGTAGGCATAATGGGGGACTGCCATGAACTTTGCAAGAGCAGGCCGGCCCAAGATCACGTGATAGGGACTTTCTAGATTTACCACTTCAAACCAGACCAGCTCCCTCCGGAAGTGCGTCTTTTTACCAAACAGGACATCGACCCTGGCCTTGCCGATTGGTGAACAAGAGAGGCCTGGCACAATGCCATGGAACACGGTCCTGGTAGGCTGAAGTTGCTTCTCTTTGATGCCCAGCTTCTCCATGGTGTCTCGATACATGATGTTGATGCTGTTGCCGCCGTCTACCAAAGCCCGTGAGAAACGGCAAGCCCGCCTGTCAGTGGAGAGAGTAGTGTCCAGGACCAAGGCATAGGCCCCTGGAGACGACATGACAGCCGGATGATCCTCTCAGCTCCAGCTGACAGGCCTTTCAGACTAGTGCATGAATTCTGGGCTCTTGACGGCAACAGTGTTGACTTCTCTACGCTGCTGGCGCCGGCTGTGCCTATCATCCGTCTGGCTGGTGAAGACAACGTAGGCTCCATTTTCTTCCGGGAATTCGTCCTGGATCTGGCCGCCAGGACGAGCAGCCGGTGGATTAGGAGGTGGACCCGGCTGTCCAGCAGGCGGCGGGGGTAGAGCTTCTCCCCTCGCAATCCTTGTGACCCAGTGACACTTTCGTTTGGTGAGGTTGGAGGGCTTCGCGTCGCTGTGGAACTTGCAGGGGGCGTCCAAGGCTGGATCAAAGGAGAAGGCCGGCTGCCACACCGGTTTTCCGCCCTTCTGGCGCTTGGGCCCTGCTTGAGCTTCTGGCTGCTGTCCGTCGACCGCTGCCACCAGCCCGCTGTTGGCAGTCGGCGCCTGGGCCTTGCGCTTCTAGTCATTGGTATGCTGGCGTCGGCTGGACTCTCCTACCGGCGTCTTGGGAGTTGGAAGGTTCATCTTGCTAGAAGCATCTACTTGCAGCTCGGTCTTCATGGAGGAGTCAGCAGTGGCGTACTTGTCCACTATGCTTAGCAACTCATCCAACATGGCCGGCTCATCGCACAGGAGCCGGTGCTTGAGCAAGGTGCCTTCTCTGCACCCGGCCGTGAAATACTCAATGGCGTGTACCTCGTGCACTCCCTCACAAGAGTTTCGCAGCTCCGCCCAGCGCGTCAGATAGTCACGGGCCGACTCGTCCGGGCCTTGGACACACAGGGAGAGCTGACGCGGCTTGGGAGGGCGCTTGTAGGTGCTGCTGAAGTTGCGGGTGAAGGCGTCGGTGAAGTCTAGCCAGCCATTGATGCTAATGGGCCTAAGGCTGTTCAGCCATGTCCGAGCCGTGCCCTGGAGCATGAGGGGTACGTACTTCACCACAACACGTCTGTTGCCTGTGGCAATGCTGACAGCCGTGGAGTAGTCCACCAGCTAGTCCTCTGGTTTAACCGATCCGTTGTACTTGGGGGTGTCTCTGGGAGCGAGAAGCCCTTGGGAAAAGGCTCGTTGCGGATGCGAGGGCTGAAGCAGGCCAGACCGAGGTCATCTACTTCTTCAACCGCCTGGGAGCGAGCCAGACGGTCCAGGTGGTGGCGGGCGTCGTTCTCCCCGACCCCCTCGCGGCGGCCCAAGCGGTCCGCCTGAGAGGGGTGGTCAACAGACGGAGGAGACACGCGCCTCTCCCGCCTGGGAGGAGGCGGCTGCTCCCCTCGTCGTTCTACGACCCTTGGGCGGCAGTCTTCATCGCCCTCGATGGTGAAGCGAGTCTGTCGGCTATGGCTGGTAGCGGGCTCTGAGTCTCGCCGGTTGGTGGCGCCGACTGTTGGGGAGCGGGTCGTGGCTCCCTGCTCCCGCCGAAGAGGGCGGTCGTCGGTGTGCGCAGCCGCAACGTCGAGGAGCTGGCGGGCACGCTAGGTCATGCAACGGAGCTCGTCTCCCTCCAAGTGGCTCATCTCATTGACTGCCGCCTGGGCAGCCCTTAGGTTCTCCGATGGAGTGAGGTACACAGGCTGCGGGGCTCCCAGCATATCCGCTAGCAGCCCGCCGTGATCACGGACAACGCCGACTCGGCTAGGCTCGCCAGCAGCCGGCGTGCCACTGATGGCGCGGTCCATTTCGCGATGGTAAGCTTCAGTGAGGCGTCGGGAGGCGGCCAGTTTATCGGCGCTGTCGAGGAGCGAGACGCGGAGTGCCTCCAACTCCGCGCCGTCTGCCCCTGCCGCGACAGGGGCGGAGAGGTGCTACAGAGCGGCCTCGAGCGGGTCTGGACCCGTCCGGCACGATGGTTCGCCGTGGTCGGTGACGAGCACCTGCGTGACGATGCCGACGGTGTTGTAGATCAGAAGAATGGGAAGAGGGTCGTTGCCAATCTCCACGTGCTCAGGGAAGGAGTCGTCGGGGTCGACGATCATGTCCATTGGTGGGTCAGAAGAGCCTACTGACTCCACGTCAGAGGCGCGCTCGTTGATGAGGTGGATCTTGTCGAGGAGTTCGATGAGGAAGCTCTCCAGCGCCACTGGCTTGGCCGCCGGAGAGGGTTCGTCGTGGATGCGGGCGGCGCCGAGCAGATCGGCGAGCCCGCTCACGGCGCATGCAGCCTCAGCGCTGCAAAGCATCCCGGTCTCCACGCCAGCGGGCGTGCCTGGCTGGCTACTCTCGCTAGGAAGGAACAAGGTTCCCGTCTAGAACATGTCTCCGGACGACGGTGCACCTTGCCCCACGGTGGGCGCCAAATGTCGGGGTTTTGGGACGACATATGCCAAAGGATGGCTTATCATGCATGGTGTCAAAAGAATGTCGCCGGGCTCGGGAAGCGGGATAAGGCGATACTTAGGACGCCTACGAATCTTACCCAGGTTCGGGGCTCTCCGGGGAGATAACACCCCTAGTCCTGCTCTGCGGGGACTCCGCGTCATCACTGATAGCACTAGAGTAGCTATAGGATTGCTCCTTGAGCTGTGATGTCTAAAGGAAGAAGATGAACAAGGCTAGCTCACCTCCTCTCCCTCCTATCTAGGGTTTTTGTCTTGTGAACTTCTAATAGCCAACCATCCAGCCCTCAACCTGGAGGACCCTGGGGGGTTTATATAGGCCTACCCCCCAAGGGTACAATGGTAACCTCGACAGCATGGTCCCCAGCTGTCAGCGTCTTTTGGCGCTGGCCTCACCACCTGTCTGCTGGGGCCCGCCGCCTGCGGGCCCCTCGTGATTGTCTTTCACTATAGGGGTGCTTTTGCTGACGACAGCCTCGACGGGAGGGAGATGGCTATAGTGCCATCATCCCTCGTCGTACGCTGCCGCCTCGCCCCGTCCCGTCATCTTGATGAGGCTCGGACTTCCAGGGCAGGGGGTGCCGTCTGCTACCAGACGGCCGTCTCCCCCGGCCGCCGGCCAGAGGCGGTTTGTTCTTGGGCTTGCTCGCTGACCGATGGGGCCAACCGCCTACTGGCCCCGCCGTTTGTGGGTAGTGGGATCGTGGCCTCCTCTGACCACTTCTTGGTCACAAGCCTCGTGGCTACAGCGACCCACCGCTTAGGATATATTCCCAAAGTACATGGTCACTGTAACCACGCCCCTATAGATCTTCTAAGGACACGTTCTCCTGTAGCCATGCCCCTGCCACGCCGGGACCCTCCTCAGCGTGTTCCCTGAAGCAGGGGTGCGGGGTCGTCTGCTGGCTGGTGGTGCTTGGTGTTGCCGCCTGTTGGGTCCCTGCCGCCTGCTGGCAGCCGGCTCCTAGGGCAGGCCACCCTAGGAGGCAGCCCGAGGAGCAGACGGCCGCGGTAGACCAAGCGGCTGTAATTTGTCTTAAAATACCAAGGGTAGGCGCTGAGGGTACCCATGGTCAATATCTCCGACACTAGTCATTGGACAACATACACAAAACTCAGTGCTTAAGGACAGTTCAAGTGAGACAACCCACCATGTACTCCTACATGGCCTCTCACCACTACCTTTACCAAAACGTATTCACACACTTAACTCTCAGCATCAGAACATATCACTGCACTCTAATTCATTCCCAATGAATCATACCTAACACACTCTAAGCAATAGCAAGCATGCCATGGTAAGAACACAACATGGCTTTAATCAACTCCTACACATGCTCGTGGGTTTCAACTATTTACTATGGCAATGACAGGTCATGCAGAGAATGGGTTCAACTACCGCAGCATAAAGTAGCAGTTGAATCGTTGTTGTCCTAATGCAATAACAGAGAGCAGGAGCGAGAGAGTGGGATTGTATCAGAATGAACAAAGGGGTTTTGCTTGCCTGATAGATCAACAGGGAGGCACTGCTCCTCTGACAGGTACTCTGGAATGGTCTCCGGAGCAGGACCTATCGAGAAGGACGGTGCCAACAATCAAACACAAGCATATGCAACAATATGATGCATGAATATGGCATGAAGATGTGATGTTGTTTGAGCTAATGCAACTAGCTTTTATTTGGTTGAAGTCCATTTGAACCAAGGTTCAAATGCAACTCCAAATTAAACATTTATAAATGCCATTTATGTGTTTTCATATATTCAGTAGGTATAACTTCATTTGTCATGCATGAAAATGGTACAGATGGATAGATTGAAATTTTCTGATAAATTTTCATATATAAATTATTTCATTCTGAGCTACGGTTGAATTTCTGTGATTTTTTGAAGTTTAAACCAATTTCTAAAATAAATAAATCATTTAAGAATTATTTAAATCCTAGAAATGGATTACTGCGTCAGCATGACCAAAGCATGACGTCAGCAGGTCAACCAGGCTGACTAGAGTCAACCCTAACAGTGGGGTCCACTGGTCAGTGACTCTACTAATTAAGTGAGTTTAATTAGTGCTAACTAATCCTAACCAAAATGTCAGCAGGGCTAGGCCCACAAGTCAGTGACTACACTAATTAACTAACACTAATCGAGGTCAACTAACTAGGGGGGAGCGACGTCATTGACCCATAGGGTCAAAGCGTCAGCAGGGTCAAACCCGCGGGCGTTAAGCCACAGCGCAGCAGCAAACGCGGCGGAGGGCGTCGGAAACGCTGCTCCGGTTACCATTTGGGCGGCGGAAAGCACCTACGGGCTACGGAGCCTCGTCCGCATCGATCTAAGCCAACGCGAGGCCGCGGGGGCGCCGGAGTTGGCCGGAACGAAGCTCGCGGCGGCGCTGGAGTTCGGGTCTCGTCGGAAACGGCACTACGGTGGACGAGAAGACGAGAAGAAGCTCGTTCTGGGCCCCTGGGACCATGATGAGCACGGTGGTGTGCTCAATCGCGGTTCTGGGTGACGGTGGCCACGGCTGCAGCATGAACGGCGGCGAGGAGGTCTTGGCCTCGGCTGGGAAACTGGGCTGGAGCTCGCAAGGACGAGGGGGAGAAGAGGGGTTCGACGCGGAGGCTCACAGCGAGTCGAACGGCGGCCTCAGCGTGTTCGGGGAGGCGGCGGAGACGGCGTAGGGTCGACGGTGATCTCCGGCGCTGGAGGTTGAAGTAGACGGCGGTGACAACTCCTCAGGGTGTCCGGGGACGCGTCGCTCGATGGAGAGGTGGAAGACAACGTGGAGGAGCTCTCGGGCACGTTGGCTGGCCGTGGAGTGGTCTGTGGCCACGACAGCGGCGAGCGGCGGCGACGACAATGTTCGGTGGTGCGAGAGAGAGAGCGAGGGAGAGGAGGGGAAGCCACGGTGAGTGTGCGAGACGGTCGGGTCGTTGCGTGGCGTCTTCCAGGGCGTCCAGAGCGGCGACGGAGAGGGCAGGCAGGCAGGGAGGAGGTGGCAGCCATGCGCTCGGCGGTGGCGCGTGCCCCTGTCTCCTGTTGTCGCCACGAGGACAACGACTGACAGATGGGCCGGCCCAGCTGGGACGCACAGCGCCAGGCCAGCAAGTGGCCCAGGTAAGAACTTTCCTTTTTCTTTCTGTTTCCTATTTCCTTTTTCTTTTTTGATTTAGTTTCTAAACTAAAACATTTATTTTCTTCTGACACTTTTTTTGCAGGGACCTAAGGAATTAATCCAAAGCCCCTCACAATAAAAATCAGAATTTTGGACATATATAAACTAAATAATAAATATATATCCAAGGCAAATAATTATTGCATTAATTCCAAATGCCCAAATAAATATTTATGAGATCCTGAAAATATTGGTTTGAAATTTTACCACTCACCAATATTTTTAGAGAATAATATGAACATTTTGTTGGACCCTTTTGGAGCAATTTTTATTTGGGTCATTTTTCAAAAGGGTTTATGAGTGTTTCACAAGTCCCCAATTCAAATTCATTTGAAAACTAAACATGATGCAAACACCAAGCTAGCCTAGTGCATACCCGAACTAGGGTTGTGACAACTCGCCCCCACTCAAAAGAATCTCGTCCCGAGATTCAGGAGTCGGCAGAAAGAAGGTGGGGTACTCCAGTCGGAAACGATCTTCTCGCTCCCAAGAAGCTTCTCTCTCGGAATGATGAGACCACTCAACCTTGAGAAACTTGATGTTATGTCATCGAGTGACACGCTCTGCTTGATCCAGAATGCGAACGGGGTACTCTCTATATGTGAGGTTATCTTGGAGATCAAGCGTTTCCTGGTCCACTCCGCGGATGGGATCCGAGAAGCAACGCCTGAGTTGAGAGACGTGGAAGACATCATGTACTCGAGAAAGATGTGGGGGTAGTTCCAACTAGTAGGCAACCTCTCCTCGTTTAGCGACAATGTGAAAAGGTCCAATGTAATGAGGAGCCAACTTGCCCTTGATACCGAAACAATGGGTACCCTTCAAAGGGGTAACCCGAAGATAACCTTTGTCGCCAACTTCATAAGCCACTTCCTTATGATGATGATCATACTGTCTCTTTTGACGAGATTGAGCTATTTTCAAATTCTCACAAATGATGCGAACTTGCTCTTCTGCTTCCTGGATCATGTCCGGTCCAAAGAATTGTCTTTCATCGGATTCTGACCAGTTCAAAGGTGTTCGACATCTTCGTCCGTAGAGTATCTCAAAAGGAGCTTTCTTGAGACTGGATTGATAGCTATTGTTATATGCAAACTCGGCGAAAGGAAGACATTTCTCCCAATCCATACCAAATGAGATAATGCAAACTCTAAGCATGTCTTCAAGAATTTGGTTGACCCGTTCCACCTGACCACTTGAATGAGGGTGGAAAGCGGTACTGAAGGAAAGATGGGTGCCCATGGCAGTTTGGAAACTCTCCCAGAAATTAGGAGTGAAAGGACTCCCACGGTCTGAATTGATCTCTAGTGGAACACCATGAAGTGACACTATTCGAGAAATATACAAGTCAGCGAGCTGACTAGCAGTGATACTCTCTCGAACAGGTAGGAAGTGAGCCACTTTGGACAGACGATCAATGACTACGAAGATAGCATTATTCCCTCTCTTGGTCCTGGGAAAACCGGTGATGAAGTCCATACCAACTTTATCCCATTTCCACTCAAGAATAGCTAAAGGCTGAAGGGTGCCAGCAAGTCTTTGATGTTCTGCCTTAACGCGACGACAAACGTCACAATTAGCAATGAACTCAGCAATTTCTCTCTTCATCCTAGTCCACCAGAACCTCTGGCGTAGGTCCTGATACATCTTAGTACTACCGGGATGAATCGTGAGAGGAGATTCATGAGCCTCCTTAAGGATCAGTTGTCGCAGATGTTGCTTCTTGGGAACCACCAGTCGGTTCTGGAAGAAAACAACACCTCGATCATCTATGGAGAAACTACCAGCAATACCCTTGGAAATGTTTCTCTTGATCCGAGTAATCCCCGTATCATGTTTCTGGGCTTCTATGATATGATCCATAAGAGTAGGTTTCGCCACCAAGGTTGAAAGGAATCCGTCAGGAGCAATGTGAAGGTTAACCTTACATAATTCCTCATGCAGAAGTGGTTGGCCCTGCTACAACATGAGATTGTTGCAATATGACTTACGACTTAAAGCATCAGCCATAACATTGGCCTTGCCTGGGGTGTAAGTAATCACCAAGTCGTAATCTGAGATCAACTCCAACCAACGTCTTTGCCTAAGGTTCAAATCTGGCTGGGTGAAGATATACTTGAGACTCTGGTGATCGGTGTAGATCTTGCAACGATTACCAAGAAGGTAATGTCGCCATGTCTTAAGTGCATAGACTATAGCTGCAAGCTCTAGATCGTGTGTAGGATAATTTTCCTCATGTGGACGCAACTGTCGAGATGCATAGGCAATCACATGACGTTCTTGCATAAGAATGCAACCTAGTCCCTGTCGTGAGGCATCACAGTAGATAACAAAGTCCTTAGTGAAATCTGGTGGCACAAGTATGGGAGGAGAAGTCAGGCGTCTTTTCAGTTCCTGAAAACTATGCTCACACTGTGGGGACCACTCAAACTTTTTATCTTTCATGAGAAGTTCCGTGAGAGGTTTGGCCACTTTAGAGAAGTTTTCAACAAAGCGGCGACAATAGCTGGCTAGACCAAGGAAACTCCTAACATGTTTAACTGTTTCAGGTGGAGTCCAATCAAGGACAGCTTGAACTCTCTCGGGATTGACACCAATGCCCTTACCAGAGATTACGTGGCCGAGATAGGTCACTTCTGGCAACCAAAACTCGCACTTGGAAAACTTGGCATAAAGGCAGTGCTCTCTGAGTTTTTCCAACACAAGTCTAAGGTGTTCGGCATGCTCTTCCTCGTTCATCGAGTAGATCAGAATATCATCGAGGTAAACCACGACGAACTTATCTAAGTACTCCATGAAGATCGAGTTCATCAAGCGGGAGAATGTGGCTGGAGCATTGGTTAGACCAAACGACATGACGGTGTACTCGTACTGACCATAGCGAGTGACAAAAGTCGTCTTAGGAATGTCTCCGTTTCTGATCTTGATTTGATGGTAGCCTAACCTCAAATCCATCTTGGAGAAGACTGAGGATCCAGCGAGCTGATCATACAGGTCGTTGATCCTGGGGAGCGGATACTTGTTCTTTATCGTGACCAAATTAACGGGACAATAATCTACAACCATCCGTTCCGTGCCATCCTTCTTCTTGATGAAGAGGACGGGAAAAGCCCAAGGAGAAGAACTAGGACGGATGAAACCCTTTCGCAAGGACTCATCAAGTTGTTCCTTAAGCTCAGCTAGTTCTAGGGGTGACATCTTGTAAGGTCTCCTAGAAATTGGAACAGTTCCTGGGATAAGATCTATGACAAACTCTACATCCCTGTCAGGTGGAACACCTGGTAGTTCCTCTGGAAAGACATCCGGAAAGTCACGGACTACTGGGATATCTTCAAGATCTGGGAGGGGGCTGGCATTAAGAGAATAGAGTTGACGCTTTGCAACTCTAGTGGAGACAGTGACTATCTTGCCAGATGGATGTGTAAGTTGAACTGACCTAGTGTAACAATCAATCTTGGCATGATGAGCTGTCATCCAGTCCATACCCAAGATGATGTTAATATCCGAAGACTTGAGGGCTATAAGTGAGGCAAGGAATACAAGTCTCTCAACAAGGATTCCATTAGCATGGCTTATTCTGGTAGTTTGCCATCTAGACCCTGGGGTTTGGATTTCAAGCGGGGTTGGCATATCACGAAATGACATGTCGTGCAAATAGGCATAGCCTTCAGAGATGAAGGAGTGACATGCTCCGGTATCGAACAGAACCGAAGCTGGATGGCAATTGACAAGGAGTGTACCAAGAACGACATTTGGATCATCATGAGCGTCTTTAGCTGAGACGTGATGCACACGTCGATGTTTACTGGGAGCTAGATTGGCATTGATCGTCTTGCATGGTGTCTTACCACGAAGAACGGACTTCTCGGGCTGGGGTGGGGTAAGACTGGCCTGAGAGCAGTCACGTGCATAGTGTCCTGTCTTTCCGCATGTAAAGCAAGTCCTTGAGGTAGGTCATGGACCCGCATTGACAAACGGTTTACCAATAGGCTTGGGTGGAGCATAAGACTAAGCTGGATGAGGCACCTCATAAGATGGCCTCGGAGAATATCTGGGTGGAAGAGCGGAGTTTGGAACCCAAATCCGGCGCCTCTGGGCACTAGTGTCGGAGCAAGATCCCAAATCACGGTTGTGCTTACGAGACTCCTCGTATGTTAGCTGAGCGGTCTCTGCATTGATGGCCTTGTTCACAAGAGCCAGGAATGTATTGCAATGATGCAAGTGAAGACCACGACGCAGCTTGGGGTTGAGACCCTTCCGGAACCTAGCATGCTTCTTGGCGTCCATGGACACTTCTTCTGTAGCATAGCAGGCGAGGTTTCCAAATTCTCTATTGTAAGCATCAACAACAATCTTAGCCTGGGTAAGACTACAGAACTCTTCTCTCTTGCGATCGATGAGGGCTTGAGGAATATGATGCTCGCGAAAAGCCTCAGTGATATCTCTCCAGGTAGGAATCTGGCCAGCTGGGATCATGGCCTCATAGTTCTGCCACCAAAGACTAGCAGGACCTTCCAGGTGATAAGTGGCATAGGTGACCTTGTCACCTTCAGCTACGTTCGCAGAACGCAGCTTTTGAGTGATTCTACGGAGCCAGTCATCTGCATCGAGTGGCTCAATGGGATGATGGAAGGTGGGTGGTTTCAGACGAATGAAGTCATGGATGGTCGCTGACTCTTTGCACTGATGTGTGGTGTTCTCCTCAATACGTGCCAACAACCGGTTAGACTCTCGCTTGTTTTTCTCCATCTCTAGTATGACCTCTGCCAACGAAGGCTGGTCGGGAGGATCCTCCTCATCCCTACCACCTCCGTGGTTCTTTCTACGAGCAACTAAACCTCGGGTAACTGACGACATCCTGAGAAGTGAAACCAAGGACGGAATCAGCATCAACCAGGCTGTAGAAGGTAGGATAAGAAATGAGTATCTCTCGAACTCCTAGGACAATTCCGGCAGCATAACGGCAGTAAAATGCTCAAAAGAGTCATCCTGCAATGATAGGGCAATACCGTACTTAACAATATCACTCAAGGTTCTGTGATAGTACTAAACAATCTACACCGGAAGAACTTGAAAACTGCAGTATGACTCTCATCAAACAATCCTATGGAAATACGAAGTAGTAACTCGTGATCCTGATAGACGGAAGAGAAAGCCTAGTTTCTTAACCCCGTAGGAAAGATAAGATGACTCAGATCAGAAGGGCATAAGGTACAAGGAGTAAAAAGAGCCTTACGTTCATTCCCACAATCAATTCCCTTATATAACTAAGGAATTTCTAGACTCAACTTCGACCAGTTTGGCTTGGTAATCCTACAGGCAGTCAGGCTCTGATACAAAAGCTGTCGGGAACCCGATCCTAAGTCACACCGATCTAGCATGTAACACATCATATCACTTTGCGGCCTCGCGCACGGTATCCCGACGGGTGCCACCTTACCTGGCCCGGGACCGTTTGCGCATTTTGGCTCACGTATATGATAGTGTCGCTAGCATCCATATGACAGAGAACCCGGGCCGACATGACTAGTTATAAACCCAAGGTGGCACTAACTTACAGGGACATGCATACTCCCAGCAACGAACGTGTCGGTCATCAACGTATGAACCCAAGTCGTAGCAAGCTACAAGGACTTAAAGGAACCACACGTGACATTTCCCCAAAGGGACAGACACGGGAACAAAGAAGGACACATGCCGGCCAGCCTAAGTGTTCCGGAGCAGTAGCAAGCTACCATGGCTCAGTCGAAACTCTAGGAGACATTTCCCCATAAGAGAGGCTACCAAGAGGAAACAACTAGGTTGTCGGATCCCACACATACCAAGCATTTCAATAACATACACACAATATGCTCGATATGTGCAAATACAACATGGCATCACAACAAGACTCTATGAAACAAAGTATTTATTCATTAGCCTCCGAGGAGCCAGATATTACAAACATGGGTCTCATGACCCAACATTCAGAGCATACAAGCAACAAGTTTAAGCATAACATGTCTGAATACAGAAAACTACAAAAGAAAAAGACTGGAGAGCCTGACTATCTACATCACTCCTACAAGATCGTAGCTGAGGTAACAAGCTACTTGTCGAAGTCCAAGCGGAACTACTAGTGAGACAGAAGTCTCATCTGCAAAACATAAATTAAGCAAACATGAGTACAAAGGGACTTAGCAAGACTTACATTAGAACCTATCATACATGCATTTGTATCAAGAAGGCAAAGTGGGGATCAGTTGCAGCAAGCCAGCTTTGACTCTGTGGGTATCTTGTACTACGACCGATGGTAACTCTTGAGGTGGCGCACACGAGTCCACTAATCACCACTCAATACACCACTATGGATTCTCCACGTGTCCCTACGAGAAGGCCATCCATAGCACTCACACTTGCCTTGAGTATTTTAGAGTATCCACTTCCAGTTGTCTATGTACCACGTAAGCATCCAAGAAGTCCACAACCGTGGACTCGGCTATTCGAATAGATCATGAAAAACCCTGCAGGGCTGTACTTCTTCACACACGCTCTGGCCACTTACCGCCATGTACACGTCGTGTATCTCGATAACCTTCAAGCGGAACCCTGGCGAGGGTGTCGGCCATGACCTGACTACCCACATAAGACTCTAGTCCAGGTTTATCGCCTATTCGGGTTCCATCCGCAAGGGAGTCCGGCCGAGGTTTCCATCACGGCCACAAACGATGTGTACAGGGTTCCTGAGCCCACCATCCGGGTGCCACTCGGTACACCGGGCCATGTGTGCCTAGTCAGTCCCAAGCCCACCCTGCCGGGTGCCACTTGGTTGAAAAGTAACACTACCTACAAACACCAGAAAGTAGTTGCGACTCCTGGACAGAGATCAAGTTGATTAATGAGCCGAGAGGGGTCGAGTTACCGGAACCCAATGTGTGGTAGTAGCTAGTCATTGGACAACATACACAGAACTCAGTGCTCAAGGACGGTTCGAGTGAGACAACCCACCATGTACTCCAACATGGCCTCTCACCGCTACATTTACCAAAACATATTCACACACTTAACTCACAGCATCAGAACATATCACTGCACTCCAATTCATTCCCAAAGAATCAGACCTGACACACTCTAAGCAATAGCAAGCAAGGCATGGTAAGAACACAACATGGCTTCAATGAACTCCTACACATGCTAGTGGGTTTCAACTATTTACTGTGGCAATGACATGTCATGCAGAGGAATGGGTTCAACTACCGCAGCATAAAGTAGCTGTTGAATCGTTGTTGTCCTAATGCAATAACAAAGAGCAGGAGCGAGAGAGTTGGATTGTATCGGAATGAACAAAGGGGTTTTGCTTGCCTGATAGATCAACAGGGGGGCACTGCTCCTCTGACAGGTACTTTGGAACGGTCTCCGGAGCAGGACCTATCGAGAAGGATGGAGCCAACAATCAAACACAAGCATATGCAACAATATGTTGCATGAATATGGCATGAAGATGTGATGTTGTTTGAGGTAATGCAACTAGCTTTTATTTTGTTGAAGTCCATTTGAACCAAGGTTCAAATGCAACTCCAAATTAAACATTTATAAATGCCATTTATGTGTCTTCATATATTCGGTAGGAATAACTTCATTTGTCATGCATGAAAATGGTACAGATGGATATATTGAATTTTCCTGATAAATTTTCATATATAAATTATTTCATTCTGAGCTACGGTTGACTTTCTGTGATTTTTTGAACTTTAAACCAATTTCTGAAATAAATAAATCATTTAAGATTTATTTAAATCCCAGAAATGGATTACTGCGTCAGCATGACCAAAGCATGACGTCAGCAGGTCAACCAGGCTGATCACAGTCAAACCTGACAGTGGGGTCCATTGGTCAGTGACTCTACTAATTAAGTGAGTTTAATTAGTGCTAACTAATCCTAACCAAAATGTCAGCAGGGCTGGGCCCACAAGTCGTTGACTACACTAATTAACTAAACTAATTAACTAACACTAATCGGGATCAACTAACTGGGGGGAGAGACCCACCTGTCATTGACCCACAGGGTCAAAGCGTCAGCGGGGTCAAACCCGCCGCCGTTAAGCCGCCGGCAGCAGCAAACGCGGCGGAGGGCGTCGGAAACGCCGCTCCGGCGACAATTTGGGCGGTGGAAAGCCAACAGGAGGCTGCGGGGCGCCGGAGTTGGCCGGAACAAAGCTCGCGGCGGCGCAGGAGTTCGGGTCTCGTCGGAAACGGTGCTACGGTGGACGACAGGACAAGCAAAAGCTCGTTCTCGGCTCCTGGGACCATGCTGAGCACGGTGGTGTGCTCAGTCGCGGCTCTGGGTGACGGTGGCCACGGCGGCAGCATGAACGGCGGCGAGGAGGTCTTGGCCTCGGCGGGGAAATGGGGCTGGAGCTCGCAAGGACGAGGGGGAGAAGAGGGGTTCCACGCGGAGGCTCGCAGCGAGTCGAACGGCGGCCTCAGCGGGCTCGGGGGAGGCGGCGGAGACGGCGTAGGGTTGACGGCGATCTCCGGTGCTGGAGGTTGAAGAAGATGGCGGTGACAGCTCCTCAGGTCGTCCGGCGAAGCGCGGCTCGACGGAGAGGTGGAAGACGACGTGGCGGAGCTCTCGGGCACGTTGGCTGGCCGTGGAGTGGTGTGTGGCCACGGCAGCGGTGAGCGGCGGCGACGGCAATGTTCGGTGGTGCGAGAGACAGAGAGCGAGGGAGAGGAGGGGAAGCCACGGTGAGTGTGCGGGACGGCCGAGGCGTTGCGTCGCGTCTTCTAGGGCGTCCAGAGTGGCGAGGGAGAGGGCCGGCAAGCAGGGAGGAGGTGGCAGCCATGCGCTCGGCGGTGGCGCGTGCCCCTGCCTCCTGTCATCGCCTGGAGGACGACGACTAGCAGATGGGCCGGCCCAGCTGGGCCGCACAGCGCCAGGCCAGCAAGTGGCCCAGGTAAGAACTTTCCTTTTTCTTTCTGTATTCTATTTCTGTAATTCTGTTTTGAATTACTTTCTAAACTAAAGCATTTATTTTCTTCTCACACTTTTTTTGCAGGGACCTAAGGAATTAATCCAAAGCCCCTCACAATAAAAATCAGAATTTTGGACATATATAAAATATATAATAAATATATATCCAAGGCAAATAATTATTGCATTAATTCCAAATGCCCAAATAAATATTTATGACCTCCTGAAAATATTGGTTTGAAATTTTACCACTGTCCAATATTTTCAGAGAGTAACATGAACATTTTCTTGAACCCTTTTGGAGAAATTTTTATTTGGGACATTTTTCAAAAGGATTACTGAGGGTTTCACAAGTCCCCAATTCAAATTCATTTGAAAACTAAACATGATGCAAACACCAAGCTAGCCTAGTGCATACCAGAACTAGGGTTGTGACAATATTTTTTCCTTTTCTGATATTTTCACACGATACAAAATATATTATCGGACAGAATTTAGACAACACCACACAGCAACAGCAGATTCATCGAATACAATAGAAAATTAGTCTTCGAATACAATTCATCATATTAGTCTCCGAATTCAAAAGACCGAACAAAGATAGAACTTTACAAGTCTCGAGACCGCGAGTAGCTGCGGTCATCACGATGAGCATCGTCGCGATGAAACTTGTCTTCATCCGGTTCCTCCAACGCTCCCTCCTCTCTCCCGCTAGATAGCGCGCGTATCTTGATTCCGCCTCCGCCCTAGTGGTGTACCCTTTGTAACTGTTACCGCTGAAATGGTGAACCTGTCTCCGACACTCCTCCTAGTTGTCGTAGACTCCGGGAACTTACCCTTGTACACGACATATGACGACATCACTATGCACTAGCCAAACAAAACGTTAGTACCAATAGCAATATATAAGTATGCAACAAAAGGATCGAAAGAGAAAAGCAAGACTTTAATAGCATCGATTACATCTAAGCTGAACGACTGTCCAAACCAAAGAGACATACAAGTTCATTAAAGTTTAATTATAACATGAGTGAATCGATGTTTCAGAACTAGACATAGCATCACTACTTTCGACTCGACTCAAGGGACCGGAGCGTGGATGAAGCCACCGTCTATCGTGGGAGTCATGAAATGGCAGGCGTTGTCAGCCTGCATTTGTAGCATTGTGTCTATCTCACTGTTGGATGGTTGATTTCTGAGGTTGAACTGCCCCGAGGTCCGAAGGACATCTTGATGGATGATTTCCGCAAACTCCGACTGGATGCGAAAGAATTCTTGTCTGATGTCCGCGTGCTAGATTATCGACAAGCTCGCGGCCCAATCTTTGAGCTTATCTGGTAGCAGAAGGTAATTATGGCCCCGTATGATCGCCCGCATGTGATGGAGGGCATAGTAGGCACCCTTCTGACCGCCAGGCAGCTGCTTGACGCTGCAGAACGTCGTATTGTGGGCGAACACGTGCTTGCCGTAGTTACGAACTGGCCTGGTGAAGGTGCCTCCAGATTTGGTGTAGCCGGAGAAAACATCATCAAGAACTTTCTTGACATTTGTCTAGTATATCTTCGACTGACTGTCTGAGTCGAAATATGTGGCCATGGAATATTTCGGGCTTAGTAGGATGATTGTGCAATGTGTGTCACTGCACAAAACACGGAATGTTAAAAAAAATGATAGAAATCTAAGAAATCATATGTTACGGGGTGGTTGAGGGGACGACTTACTTGGGAAAGTAAGGCACGAGGAAGTTACCCTTATCTCGGTTTGCCAGAATGACGCCTTCGAGGTAAGAACTCGCGACTTGCCGGTCCCCAGCGCTACCCAAGATCTTGGCACGCATGTTGAAGGGGTCGACTATCACGATGTCCGGGGTCTTGTCTCTAATGATTCGCATCTCCATACTCAGCGAAAATAGCCGAATGAAGGTGTAGTGTAGCGGATGAAGGTTAAGCATAGCGAAGATGTCATCAAACCGCAGGACGATCGTACCCCCGATGGAGTTATCCACAAAGCTCTTGCCCTCTGGCACCTTGGCCACGAAAACAGGGTATGCCACATCCTTCACCCTGAGACGCCGCTTCTCCAAAGAAAGAACACTGTCATGCATACTCCGCATAGCACCGCTTGCAGCATTGCGCATATTAGTCGGTAGAATCGGCCTACCCGCCACATGCACCTTCCTCATTATATCCTTAGGTGAAGGTGGCCCGTCCTGAGCACGGATCGTACTCGGTGCCGGCTGGCTCGCACCCTTGTTACTCTTTCTTTTCTGTCCCTTCTTGTTCTGTTGTAATGGGACCGAGTTCTGCTCACAGACCGCCTTCTTGAGTGTGTTGGGGCTGATAATATTTCGCACCTCGGCTATCTGAGGCTCGGTGAAGTCGTCAGCTGGAGGCGTCTCCTGAGAACTAAACGCCAGACGACGCCTGTTGCAATTGGGTGTCTCCATGGTACCAGCTAGATCGCGATCGTCTTTTGTAGGGTTGGGTTCTGGAGAAGGAGGCCCCATGAATTCGCCATCGTACCCATGATCGACAAATACTTATCAACGTTGGCAAATGTACCGTCGTCATTGTCTTGTTCATCCGGATCCTGTGCCATATGCATTTTCGGATCCTATGCCATAGGGATGTCAGGCATGTCCGGGAGCGTTGCGGCGGTCTTGCCATGGCTCGGTGCTGGCACGACTGTTGGTGTTCTCTTTGGGGTGGTGTCCCCGCCCCCAAATGAATCGGGCTCTTTGGCAAAAGCAGGGGCCAACTTAGGCAGGCGTTGAGGGTCATCACATCATCTTCGTCGGCCCCGACGGGTCGAATCGGAGGTAACAACTCGTCGCAGCCTGGCAGCACCCGAACTAGTTGAACCCTATACACGGTGGGTGGCATCGGATTACCGTGGAACATGGGGTTGCTCGGTTGAATGATTCTGCCCTTGGCACCATCGATCAACTCGTCGTTCACGAAGTGAAGGAGAGTGCACGGAATGTCGGAGGCGCCCAGCGAAAACATGGAGGGCGTTAGGGATGCCCAGTCAAAGGCAAGGAGAGGAAGTCCTCAGCCGAGAGGCTTAATTAGTTACCGTGATGATGGCATCGAGCTCGGCTAATGTCGAGGCACCGCCAACGCCGGGCGTGCAATTGAGGGAGGGGCCACTTTCTGTAGAGGTGCCGGCCGGTGTACACCCGGGTGCATTAAGCTCCAATGCCCGTGCCGGCGTCGGAGACACCAATGCCGCCTCCGCCGGAGACACCAATGGCCCCGCCTGCGCATTCTACGAGTTGCTGGCCGTGAAGCTGGGAATCGGGGGAGGCCCTTGTTGGCCGCACGCAATGCACGTCGTCAGCCCATGAATCAAGGTAGGCATAATGCCGGTAAGCGTCGATCCTAGTTGTTGTTGCACTTGCTCTTGGACAATCTCCGGAATCCGCTCCACTTGTGCTTTGTGTTCTTGAACCTCGCGCGACTGGCTTTCCGTGCTGGTCTTTTTCTCCTTTCGCCCACCAGCGTTATAGTATGACGACCATTTTGTGGACGAGCCTTTGCCGGCCACACGACCAGCTCGCGACGGCTTACTGAGCTTATCGTTTTTTTCATTACGTTCAACGCCCTTTTTAGAGTGGTGTCCCAAGGGGTGCTCTGAGTCGACCCCGCGCTACTGCTTTCAGTCGCGTGCGGAAGGAATGTGAACCATTTAGAAATATGGCTTCATTAATTAGAATGCAACCATATGGAGTTAATTACACGGGGGTGTATTCCTTACCAGAACAACCTCAAGGGCCCTGGTCTTCGGATCCGTGGTAAGCTCCTTTGTTATCGGGTCCTCCTTGTACCGGGCCCTGACATAGTTCCTAGTCTGCTTGTCACGGTATTTATTGAAGAGGGGCGGTAGGCTTTGCTAGGCACGCTCCGCGTCCTCCTTGTCCCATATAGGCCCCGCCACTCTGTAACAGCCGGGACCGAGTGTGTATTCCCCTAAGTTCAACTCCCGCATTTCTTTCCCCCATTGACTTGATTCGGAGGTAGCGCTGCTCTCACACTTGATATTGAACTCCTTGAAGTCATCTTCACTGATCGAAGGATTTTTCGCCTTGATCTTCTCATAACTAAAACCTTTGTCAATCATTCTCTTCACCAGGCTTCTCCAAGTAGACAGGGTCGTGCTCATCCTCGTGAGGGCGGCATTGTTCACATTATTCCCTGAGAGGCGTCTGTTTTCAAATTCAGAGGGGCACTTGTATCGTTCGTGCAGCTTCGTGAAGAGGAGGTTGCGCAAATTCCCTCGGTCCTTATGCCTTAGGTTCTCGTTGTTGATCGAGATGGTGCTCAGGAGAATGCACCTGAGCTGAACCGAGTACCCCTTGACTATTTCTTTGGGCGCCGTTGGATGCCCATCGGAGTTCACTTCAGTAAATTCCTCCTTGATGGTGTGGAGCATGTTTGGGCACCGGTCCTTCCGTTGCGTCTTCAGTTGGCATCATCAGTGGTGGCATCCTCGGTGGCACCATCAGTGGTGTCATCCCCGATGGCACCATCAGTGGTGTCATCCTCGGCGGCACCATTAGTGGTGTTAGGATCGGTGTCTTTCGCGGCGTCCTCATAGCGGTGAGGTTGTTCCTCCATCTCCTGGGACAGCTCCCAGAAGGCCTTGCCGCCCGAACCGTCGGCCTCATCGTTGTGGGCCATGTTTCGCTCTAAATAGGAAAAAAAGTTTCGTCAAAAAGTTGGTTATTGTCAAGGAACAAGATCTCATCATTTAGGGTTTGTGAGGAATTATCATGGTCTCGTCATTTTGGGTTTGTCGACACCGAGGCATCCTAAAAGCTAAGGTTTTATCATTTAGGGTTTGTCGACGCCGAGGCACCCTAAAAGCCTAAGCTTTCATCATTTAAGTTCTTATCGACACCGAGGCACCCTAAAAGCCAAGGTTTTATCATTTAGGGTTTGTCGAGGCTGAGGCACCCTAAATGCTAAGTTAAGTTTTCATCATTTAGGGTTTAGAGATGCCGAGGCATCCTAGGTTGAATGATATATATGCCGAGGAACCAAGACACAGTAAACATATCAGCCGTTGATAGAAGCTATTCAGAACTAGTCCTACTTAATTCTTGATCCTACTTAATTAAGGACAAACACCATGAGACAGTAAACATATCACACTTCTATATGTATAACACAAGTGGAAGTTGATCCTACTTAATTAAGTACTAAGATACCCCGACCCATGCATTAGTCACAAGTACCCCATATGTCCTATTTTTAGCAAAGTCATTCTAAAATTCACGGAAAATTTCAGCATGACCTTTGCTGAAAATAGGACATATGGAGTACCCGAATTTTCCGGAACGGAAGTTAATCGACATTCCGGAAAACTCAAGGGCCTCTCGGGGTACCTACAAAATCATCACGACACGATGGTCGGAGACAAAACCCAGCAAACTAGTAGCTGGCAGGCTATACAGCAGTTGGCATCTGCACCATGGTGACAGTATCACCAATTTGTATGAACTTTTTTTGTGCAAATCTTGAGTGACAGTCCTGTCATTCTAAAGATAGTGTTTTGTAACTAATACTATTATTACTTGGCAAAATAATAATAATATTGTTATAGAAATTATCCAGATTTACAAACATGAAACCTGAGATTAACAAAGAGAAACATTACAGAAGAGATGGCAAGAAGCAATAACACATTAAGCTTGTTATAACACTGCTACAATATGTTGCGGATTTCAACTAGGTAGGAAGGTGATTTGAGGCCACAAGATGAAAATCTGGGTGGACATTCAGTTAAGCCAAAATCACAGTTTGAGTTTTCCTACTAATTTGGATAGTTGAAAACAGCAACAGAAAATGCTCGTACTAGTTTTTTTGTAAACCAAAACTTTGGTGATATTTCACTTTGGATTTTTGGTTAAAACATAATGCACGTCCCACCCATTGCAGCACACGTTTCTTCCAGGGCATAATTCTCACCAAATTTTGAAGATGTGACATTTGTGGTTATTGGCAACGAAGGAAGCCTCAAAGCTGAGCAAATTTCTTCTTGTTGTCATTCAAAGCCAAGAATTAGAGCAAACTGCTATTGTTCATGTCAAGCAGAGCAGAGGGGTGACATGCCCCAACCTTTAGTTTTCATCATGTATTTTGAAAAAGAACTTGAATTCAATTGTAATCATACTGGATCTAGTTGAAAGCATGGACCTATAATGTACAAGAAGTCCAGTTCATAGCAGAAGCAAGATAAAAACTGATAGCAGAAGCTGCTTCACTATCCATAGGTCCAACCTATCCTAAATCATGTGCAACGAGGCAATCTTGCTAGAATAGCATCAAATTTCACCTAAATTACCAACCTCCCCTAAATCATGTGCAAGGAGACAATCTTACTAGAATAGCATCAAATTTCAGCTAAATTTCCAACCTCCCCTAAATCCTGTGCAAGGAGACAATCTTACTAGAATAGCATCAAATGTCACCTAGATTTCCAACCTCCCATAAATCCTGTGCAAGGAGACAATCTTACTAGAATAGAATAACATTTCACCCAAATTTCCATCCTCAACGCGATAATTACTTCCATACGCTGTTGTAATTCAAGATAAGTATTCACAGCCCGGATCAAGATCGAACGGGGGGGATCAAGAAACGCATATCTCGACGCAAGAAGTTGAACACGGCTGGACGGCAAATTAAATCAAGAAACGCGGGTCTCTTCGCAAGAAAAGCACGCGAGGCGGGAGGAGGGGGGTAGACGGCACGGCATGCCTCGCGGACGCTTCCTCGAGGCCGCCGGAGTCGAATCTGTGACAGCAACCACCTCGAGGCGGAGGGTCTTGTCGGAGAATAAAAACTAATAGCAGGAGGCGGAGCGTCTTCCTCGAGGCCACCAGAGTCGAATCTGCGATAGCAACCACTCGAGGCGGAGCGTCTTGTCGGAGGCGGGGGCCGCAGAGGGTTCGGCCAGCTGGGCGCGCTGCGGTGGAGGGCCGGCAGCGGTGGCTAGAACCCTAGGTCTCGCGCCCGGGAAGGGCTCCGGTGGTGGGCTCGGGGAGGAAACGGCGCTCTGGGGGGAGGGAGGGGGTGGGTGGTGCGCTCGGCGTGGAGACGGAGACGCGTCACGGTGGGGTCGGAGGGGAGGAAGGGGAGGATGGGGAGAGGGATGCAGTGTGGGCGGCTGCGGCGCAGTGGGTCAGGGCAGCGGCGGCGGTGGCGCGGTGGAGAAGTATGCGAGGGGGTCGAAGTGGATCTGGCGAGCGAGGGACGAAGGGATCGGGCGACTAGCTATAGGGGGGAAGATTACTAATGCCGCACCTCCTAGCGGTGCGCCATTAGAATGTTTTTTATAGCAATGGCGCACGAGTGGGACGGTGCACCATAAGTAACCTTTTTCTTAGATAGCAATGGCGCACCAGCCAGCGGTTCGCCATAAGTAATTTATTTATTATTATTTTTTGTTGCTTCTAATAATTTTTTATAAAATGAATATGATTATGAAACAGTAATAAATTTTTATGAAAACAGTAATAATTTTTACAAAAATATTATATGATTTGTTACTTGAAAATATTTATGAATATAAAGAAATATCATCAAATTTGTTATTTGAAAATACCATCAAATTTTTTATTTGAAAATATAATCAAATTTGTTTTTTTTAGTAGCATTCATTTGTGACGGTGGAGGGGGGGAGGGTGCGGGGGTCGTCGCCGGTGGTGGAGCGGGGGAGCGTGCGGGGGGTGCTCGGCAGCGAGGAGGATTTGGCTAGGGGGGATAGCGATCGAGATGGAGGGGGATCGAGATCGAGTGTCCTCATGAATATGCAATATTTTTTCATGAATTCAAAAGGTGCCCACAAAATTTAAAAATATACATGATAGTTCAAAAAGTACCCATGAAATACAATCGAGAAATGAAGACTACAATTTAAATACAATCGATCTTAGCTAGCTAGCTATCTGGTCAAAATCTTCTTGCCCTTCTTTTTCGCAAATGGAGTTCTTCTATGGAACAGACGTCCTTTAGGTAGGGTGGTCCTACTTCTTCTTGTGGTGTGAGCTGCGACTTCATCGTCGTCGTCATGTTCCATCTTCGGGTCGCCATACTTGTCGAAGTCTTGCTCATTGGCGACTCCATCCATTCCGATGATCTTCCTTTTGCCTCTCCTCACGACAACACGATTGGGCTTTGACGGGTCGGTAATGAAGAAGCATTGGTCCAGTTGGGAAGCCAGTACCCATGGCTCAATTTTCGCGGAGACGTTTGCGCCCGGGGTCATGGATTTGGCTTCGGGTATAACCATGGTGGTGAAATACCGGTCTTATTTTAGGACGCTCTTGGCCCATCTGACACGGAACATCGGGACCTTCTCTCCAGCGTAGCTCACCTCCCACATCTCCTCGATCCTTCCGTAGTATCTGTCCTTGACGTTACCGGTGTAGGATTCCATCGTTACCCCAGAGTTCTGATAACCATCGCTCTTCTTGTCCTTGTCCTTGGTGTAGAATGTGTAGCAGTTGATATCGTACGCCTCATATGTCATCAAGTTGTGCTCGGCGCCCTGTGACAAGGCGAATATGAGTTGTTCTTCCGCGGAAGAATCCTCATGTACTGGGTACGACAGAAGCTTCTGCTTGAACCAACGCGTGAATCATGAGTTGTGCTCTTTGATTATATCTCCGTCCGTCCTCTGTTGGCCTCGGTCGTTGTACGTCTTCTCAATAAAGGTTTTGATCTCTACCACCCAAGGATCGACCACGTCTATGTGTTGCTGCGCGAATAGGTTTGCTCTTTCAAAGTCGGCGAGTCGACCCTCGAAGTCGACATGCATTTCACGGTGACACTTGCGGCGACCCCATCCAGCGAGCCTGCCGAGGTGCCTGTTGACGGGCAGACCAACGGGGTTCTCGATGCCTAGATAATCCGTGCAGTAGGAGATGCACTCTTTGGTCAGAAAGCCCCTGGCTATGCTTACCTCTGGATGTGACAGGTTGCGAACATATCCTTTGATGACACCATTCATCATTTCGAACGGCATCATGCTATGCAGGAACGTCGGCCCGAGTTGGATGATATCCTCCACGATATGGACCAGCAGATGCACCATAACATCAAAGAATGCAGGCGGGAAGTACATCTCAAGCTCGCATAATATCACCGCGATCTCTTCCTATAGCCTTCTGAGTTGCCCCACGCCAACCGACATCCGAGAGATGACGTCGAAAAAGTTGCATAGGCCAAATAGCGTTTCACGGCCGTGCGCGTCCATGATCCCACGGATTGCAACTTGAAGAATCTACGTCATCAGCATGTGACAGTCGTGAGACTTCATCCCACTGAACTTCTACTCCGCTGGATATAGGTATCTGCTTATCTTCCCCGCGTAACCGTAAGGAAGTTTTACTCCTACGAGGCAGGTAAAAAACCGCTCGATCTCCTCCTGAATTATAGTGAAGCACGCGGGAGGTTAGTCATTTCCGGTCTTCTTGGCCTTTTTGCCTTTGCGACGACTTTTCGTGTCTTGCTTTGCCTCATCATCATCATCATCATCATCATCACCATCATTAGAGTGAAGCTCCTGCCTGATGCCCATTGATTTCAAGTCTACCCTTGCTTTCGGCCCATCTTTGGTCCTCTCTGGCATGTTGAGCATGGTACCAAGCACACTCTCGCACACGTTATTCGTGATATGCATGACATTAAGGCTGTGAGGCACATGGTGGATCTTCCAGCACGGCAAGTCCCAGAAAATAGACCTCGTTTTCCATACCTTCAGCAGCGGCTCTGGCGCCTTTCGCTTCTTTTCCGGCTCTGGCGCCTTTCGCTTCTTTTCCGGCTATGACGCCTTTTGCTTCTTTCCCGGAAGTGGGCAATCTTACCAATTTATCAACAGCTCATCTATTTCCTCGCTGCTCCTCGTACGCGGGCGTCTTCGGGGTTTGGTTTCACCATCAAACAGATCCTTGCATTTCCTCCACGGGTCATCGCCGCGAAGCCACCTTCGATGTCCCATGAACACGGTTTTCGAAGACCCGGGATCTCTATCTAGCCGGCTATACGTTCTGTCATCCATGCACCTGACGCATCCAGAAAATCCGTGGACCACCTGCCCCGCGAGTTATTCGTAACCGAGATAGTCGTGCACCGTCGTGAGCAGTGCGGCTCTCATAGGGAAATATTCTTTCTCTGCGGCGTCCCACGTATTGGCTGGCGTTTTCCACAGCGTGTCTAGCTCCTCTTTGAGCAGCCCCAAATAGAGATTGATGTCGTTCCCTGGTTGTTTCGTCCCTTCAATTAGCATACTCATGTGAATGTACTTCCTCTTCATGCACAACTAGGGGGGAAGGTTGTACATCCACACAAACACAGGCCAGGAGCTATGTGTGCTTCTCTGGCTATCAAACGGATTGACTCCATCGGTGCTCGTTCCCAGCACGATGTTCCTTGGATCGTTCCCAAATTCTAGGTCTTCGAAGTTCAACGCTTGCCACTGGCTCGCATCCTTACGGTGACTCAGCATCTTGTCTTTTTTATTTATCTCCGGATCATTTCTGTCATCTTCTCGCTTCTTCTCCTCCCTATCCGCGTGCCAATGCAGGAGCTTTGCTACCTTAGGGTCCGCGAAATACCGCTGCAGACGAGGAGTGATCGGAAAGTACCACACCACTTTTCGAGGAGCTTTCTTTCGCTTCTTGTATCGAGTGACGCCGCACACCAGACATATGGTAGACTCCGCATGCTCGTCCTGATAAATGATGCAATTGTTCATGCACACATGGTCTTTCACGTGCGGTAAATCCAGAGGACACACGATTTTCTTCGCCTCCTCGAAACTGGTCGGGCACTTGTTCCCCTTGGGAAGACGTTCGTGCTAGAATGACATGTTCTCGTTGAAGCATGCGTCGGTCATTTTGTGTTATACCTTCATCTACAGAGCCATGAGCGTTACTTTCAGGCGGGTATCCCCGGGCATGCATCCTTCATACAATGGAGTAACAACGTCTATCTCCAGTTGATACAGCTTGGCTTTCTCTCGGGCGGCAGGTCTTGTGTTATCCGTCTGCTTGAGAATCAGCTCTTGAATATGAGGGTCCTGCACCCAGCCTCCATCGTCGTCTTCTCTGGCATCTTCATCTAGATCATGATCATGCCCTTCGTCTTGATCTTCCTCATCATCATGTCCGGCATTTTCTACATGATGACTGTGTATAACATCACCGTCGTGATCATGTCCTGGAGATTCTTCGTCTTTTCGCCCGCCCTCCCCGCGGTGGTTGTCTTGCTGCCCTTCCTCATTTCTTGCCCGGCCATGGACGACTTCATAGTCATCTTCATCACCTTGCCACCGATAGCCAACCATGAAACCACGCAAGAGCAGGTGGTCCCGCACCTGCCCGGAATCCGGGTCTGCAATAAGGCTCTTCAACTTGCATCTTCGACACAAACATCTTATCTTCGTCTTGTTCTTTTGAAGGATCTCGGCCTTCGCGGAGCTCAAAAACCTATTCACGGTGCCTTCGGTCATCGTGCGGACCATGGTTGCCTGCGGGGTAGAGCAAAACGATATTTTAGAACCAAGAAAAAATTTGGCATGACTTTCCCTAAAAATAGGTCCAAAAAGAATGCTTAGTGCCAAAATTCTCACCGGAACGGAAATGAATCAACATTTCGGCAAAGTATTGGGAACTATCACATTTCAAATACCGGTACCTACAAACACAAACATATATGCAACACCACAAACATATGCAACACCACAAACATACATAGATCTAGCTAGGCCATAAAAAGTGCATGTGCACGGTTGTTGGAGCTCGAGGGAGAAAATATGTAGATCTACAACATAAAGATAGCTTTCCCCCCTTACTTACATATCAAAAAAAGGTAATTTAACAACTTAATTTTGATGAATCTATGGTGCAAATGAAGTGAGGAGGAGGAGGCAGCCGACACAAGCTTGGAGGAGGAGGTGGAGAGAATGAAGTGGGGAAAGTGAGTGTGTAGGTGTGGCTGTCCAAAATATCTAACTGGTCCCAGGTTACTAATGTCGCACCACCTACAAATGCGCCATTAGTAATCCTGGTTACTAATGGCGCACCAGCTTGAGGTGCGCCATTAGTAGTTTTGCAATATATATATATATATATATATATATATATATATATATATATATATATATATATATATATATATACAGCTGGTCTATTCTCATAACATTATGAGAATAATATTCTCATAACACTTCCGAACTGCATTGCAAAATTGCATTGGAGAGCTAAACGCACCGCACCACAGAGACCAGCGAACTTCATGTTGAAAAAACTGTACGTGTTGTTTTTTCGATACCTTTTTTGCTCTAGTTTTTTAACCGTTTATCGGAATTATGCGTGTAATATACCGTTGAAAAGCTATGGAGTAGACGCATATTCGCCATGTTGAACACTTTTCAAGATTCCTCACGGTTTAAGAACAGTTTCGAAAATCGTGCGGCTCACAACGAATGGCAGCGAGCGTTTTTTGGCATTTTTTTCTAAACCGCTAGTCGGAACGAAACATATGATACACCGTTGGAAAGGTATCATCGCCACGCATCTTTTTCGTATCTATTATTTTTTCTAATTCGCTACGGTTTAAGAGCAGTTTTGAATTTACTAAATCGCGGAATTGTTTTTTTCAAAAAATTTCAAATTTTCGGTACTGTTTTCACTCTAGTTTTTTAACCGTTTGTCGGAACAAGGCGTGTAATATACCGTTGGAAAGCTACGAACGAGGCGCAACTTTCATATGTTGAAATGTTTTTGAGATTCGTTATGGTTTTTAGTTAAATTTGAAAATCGTGCGGCTGACTACGAACTGCAGCGGCCGTTTGTGCGCGCGTTGAGAAGTGTTTGAGAAGTGAGCTGCTTTCCGATATGTGTTTTGTTTTTTGATCACGAAGTGAACCGCATTACTCTTCTAGTGTTGTTTTGGTAACAATTTTTTTTGAGATTCCGCTATTTTTTTTTTTTTTTTGCATTTTC
>LR738713.1:655445391-655460519 GCA_902687465.1 Secale cereale
GGAGCAGGAGGCGGGGCGGCGCTAGCAGGGAGGAGGAGCAGGTGTGGCGGCGCCAGCAAGGAGGAGGAGGGGGCGGGGTGGGAGGCTGTTGCGGGCAGAAGGAGGCGGGTCGGGCAGGGGCTTTCTTTTTGATTTTGTTTTGAGGTGGGTCGGGTCAGGTCGGGGTGTTAGGAGAATAAGAGTTCGGTGTTAGGAGAATAAGGTCTTAAGGGGTGATATGAGAATAGACCCACCCTATATATATATATATATATATATATATATATATATATATATATATATAGTACTGGCGCACTGTGTTGGAGGTGCGCCATTACTAGTTAAACTAGTAATGGCGCACTCTGCCATGGTGCGCCATTGTTATTTCTGGAAAAATAAAAAAAACATTTGTTACTAATGGCGCACCGAGGGTCTGGAGTGCCATTAGTGTCTACCACACTAATGGCGCACCCACTCATGGTGCGCCATTACTATATAGTACTGGCGCACCAAGTGTCTCGTGCGCCATTAGTGGCCATATCATCTATAGCCTTTTCCTAGTAGTGTTAAAGCAATCATGAGCATAATACTAACAGAACCATATGGCATGTACACAAGATACATCTAGAACAATACGAACATGGCATGAACATATAAACACGATGGTACTAGCATGCAACATGATGATGCTATCATGCTCCAACTTACTCTGCTCGGGTTACCTTGTAGCCATCACATGCACAAACTTACCATCACGGACATCACACGATCATCTCAGAATCCAATCAAGCTTGGTAATAACAATACCGTAGTAATCATTACATGACCACGAGGAGCTTGACCTTTACCATTGACTCTCGCATAACACCACAAATATCCATCAATTCGGTATCCTTGATACCAAAGTGATCCTCTCACGATCACATACAACATATTTCTCATCATCAAACCGGGATTGTTATTAAGCACATTATTATTATTATTACTGTTGAACCACAGTGTGACCTACTACGCACTTGTGCCCATGATCGAGGACGCGGCTATCGATAGATTAAACACACACACACACACACACACACACACTCTCTCTGCAGAAGTAGCGCACTGTACCCACACCACATAACCCATTGTCGGGGGAAACTGTCCTCCCACGAGCACCTATGGGACCGGAGCCCCTTCTACGTTGCGGTAAGGGAGCGGAGGGATCACGCAGAGCAGATCGAGGGGCACACGCGGGCAGTTTACCCAGGTTCGGGCCGCGCGGACGCGTAAAACCCTACTCCTGCCTTGGTTGTATTGAGCTCGGGAGCTTGAAGATCTACAGTGCTTAGCTACACCGAGCGTGAGAGTTGTCTAGGTTTCGAACCCCCTCTACGTTGTGCATGGGCCTCCTTTTATAGCTCAAGGTGTCACCGACAGGTGTCAACGTAGAGGAGGGTAAAAGCGTAAATTTGGTGGTAGTTGTAACAGTGCGGGAATAGTGCGTGAACAGTGGATAAACAGTGGTCTTCACCTAAACTCGACAGTGGGGGACAAGGGCATTAAATGCCCGTCACCGTCGACCCCAAAAGTGTCCGTCCATGCTTCTCCGTTCGACACGGCGGTAGCCTCGTCACCGTGCCTTGCCACCGTGTGCCCCAGGCTGCACAGCAGTCCGCCACGCGTCCCTGGAAGGGCCCCAGGGCGACGCGTGGGCAGATGAGCTGGAGCGCGGGCACACAGCGTGGGTTTCCCCGGCAAGCACCTTGCCGGGGTCTTGATCTTGCCGGGCCCGGAAGCTTGTCGCTCTCCGGGTCCTGCCGGGGCGCATGATGCGCCGAGGCATTTCTTGAGGTGTGCATTTCTTGGCCTTCCTGGCAAGCTCCTCTTGCCAGGGCCTTGTGCTTAAAGTGATAAACTTGAGCCTGGTGCGGCCTTCCCGGCAAGCTCCTCTTGCCGGGGCCTTGACCTTCTGACTTGTTTACTTTGTTCTTGAATGGCTTCATAGGGACCAGAAAGGTTTCCGGCTAGCACGTGGTAAACCCTGCCGCGGGAACCTGCTACTGCCCGTGCACAAGTTGGGGTACTAAGGTACCCCTATCTTAGTACACCGACAGGAGCCCCAGGGCCTGGGCCACACACGGTGCCGAGCGCTGTTGGGCCAGGCCCAAAACAGTGCACGGGCACGCGCGGCCCACGGCAAGCTGTATCCCTTTCCGCATCCGCCGCATCCCTCCCTAACAGCACGCGTCGATTGCGGCGTCGTGGGAGAGATTGTGGCCTGTTGTTTAATGGGTAATGCGGAGCGTCCCCCACTCCCCCCTTAAAAGCAGAGGAAGCAGGGGCAGTTCCCTCCATCGTCTTCATTGCCTCTTAACTCTCCAGAAAACCTCCGCTGCTTCTTGCCCCCGCCCCTCCTCTGCCGTCTTCCGCATCCGCGGCGCCGTCGAGCTCCTCGCCTCTTCCCTCGCCGCCTCCGCCATGGCTCCGAAGAGCGACAAGGCGAAAGCGGACAAGGCCAAGAAGGAGAAGTCCGAGCAGGCGGCGAAGCTGGCCGCCCTGCGGAAGAGGAGCGTGGTCTTCGTGCCGAGGCTTGGCGCGAAGGAGCTGCGGAACAAATATTATCTGTTCTGGTCGGGGGAGACCAAAGCTCATCACCGCACCAGAGCCTTCCCCGCCGTCGCCAAAGATATGTTCCCCGGCGGGTATTTCTTCTTCGCTGCATTTTTCCACTATGGATTGTGCCCTCCGTTCTCGGAGTTCTTTTGTGATATCATGAACACATATGGCCTCCACCTCCTAGACTTTACCCCCAACGCCATCCTTACGATGGCCGTTTTCGCACATCTGTGCGAAAACTATGTTGGGATCCATCCAAATGTAGCCCTTTTCCGCCATTTCTTCATGCCTAGAGTAGAGGCTGGCGCTCCCCTCTCCGACGGTATCTCCTGGATCTTCAGGCTGAACAAGAAGGATTCGTACCTGAAGGGAGAACTCCGCGGCAAGTGGGAGGAATGGAGAGCAGATTGGTCTTGGGTGGTGGAAGATAAGCCGGAGCCCTTCACTGCGCCGCGCACAACAGCCATAGTGCGCGGCAGGAATTGGAGCGAATTGGCCCCGGAGGACAACAAGCTTAGTATTGCCCTCGTCAGGATTATTCGCCTCCGGGTCGCCAATCTGACTATCGGAGAGGTTGTGGCAGATTTCCTCCGCCGCTGCATCGCCCCTTTACAAGAAAGGAAAAGGCCCGCCTGGGAATTCGGCAATGCGGCAGATATCATGAGGCTGCGCCCTAGATTAAACTTTAATTTCACTGCTCTGGAGTTGAAGGGGATGGTCCGGGAACTCTTCAAGCATGACCCGGCCCACCCGGAGTGGTTCAGACCTTCCCCGGGAGTGGTGCGGCTGTGCAACAGCACTACCCGGGATTCCTTGCGCGCGATGATGCCTGCGTGCGACTCCCATGGCGTCGTCCCCACCTGGATCGAGCCTCCGTCGGATAATGTGCTGAGCTTTTTCGACAACTTGGTCGAGACGCCCAAGAACACCGAGGAGAACAAGGGCCTCACCCGGGCCACTACGGCTCGGGATATATCCTACATCGCCTCCAGGATGGAGGAGGCCGCCGCAGCTGCGTCGGCGGGTGACTTTGGATACACCGTGGACGAGGCGCAGGCCGCGGACGAGGCGAGCCGAGCAGAGGAGGCTGAAATCCTCAGGCTGCTCAAGCTTCCGCCCGATGAGTTTGCCGGGGTGCCTACCCTGAAGTTTGCCGGAACGAGCGAGGTTGCCGGGGGGAGCGAGGCCGCCGGAGGGAGCGAGGCCGCTGGGCATGGTGCTGGGTCCAGCGGGCCTGCTGGGGAGGAAGAGGACGTCGAGGCTGAAGAAGATTCGGGTGGATCTCTGGGAATCGATGACGATGCCTCCTCATCCTCAGAGAACTCCCCGCCTCCGGCAAGTCCTACGAAACAACCGAGGAAGCGCCTCCGCAAGGCGGCTGAGGCGGCGAGGCCACAGGCGCCTCGACTGCAGCCGGCCCGCCGGGCGACGCGCGCCACCAAGACGAGCGAGGTCGTCAGGGAGGCCACCCGTGCCCGTGCGCCAAGCGGTGGAGGATCTTCCCGGAGTGGAACGGGTGTTCCGCCTGCTCCTCGGGCCCCGGCGACGACGGGGGCCGGGTCTTCGCAGCCTACGGCCCCGGAGACCACCAAGCGCCCGAGGGAACCTTCTCCTCCAGCTCCTCGCGCGGGAGCACCTCAGGTGGAGTTTGACTTTTCCGCCCTCAGCTCCGACGAAGAGGAAGAGGAGTAAGTGCTTGCATTTCTTTTAGTTTCTTCGATTTTGTCTTGATTTTCCTTGTTGATTCTGATCTTGTTTTTGTTTTGCTCTTCAGGACCCTGGCCCAGCGGATGGCGAAGAGGGCCAAGATCCCTGTGGTCGAGGTTGAAGATGACTCGCCCGCCGCGACCGCCGGAGACGTGCCAGCAGCAAGCTTGCCGGATCAACCTGCTGCTCCGAGGAGCGGCCCCCAGCGCAGCCCCCAGCGTAAGTCTGGTTTTTGTCTTTCTGCTTGTCGGGCGCGCTTGAGGTTATTGCTTGTACTGATATTTTGTTGTCTTGTTTGTCTTGTGCAGAAGTGGAGCCGCAGCCGCAGGAGCGCCCGAAGACTGCCCTCCGACGAGCTACTTGCTCCACCCTCCCCGCCAAGGGTGAATTCCCCGGCGAGGGAGAACGCTCCGCCAAGGACGGGCACCCCGCCAAGGGCGGGCACCCCGCCAAGGGTGAGCAGCCCGACAAGGGTGAGCACCCCGCCAAGGGAGGGCGCAGGCGGCTCTCCGCCAGCGGGGGCCACCACTCCGGCGCCAAGGGAGAATTCCCCGGCGAGGGAGCCTGTCGTTGAAGAAGTCCGCGAAGGTGAGTCTTGTAGCTTCTTCTTCTTGAACTTGTCTTTTTGGATATTTGCTTGACTCTTTTCTTTTCTTTTTCTTCTGCTAGATCCTCCTGCACCGGAGCGGATGGAGACGGAGACCACCGGCGAGGAGGGCGTGCGCGGCGACGGCGGCAACGCCACTGCCACTGAGGGCATGGCTGGAGCCGACGAGCCTGCCGCTGAAGAGACCGCCCCGCCCGCAGACGCCGCAGCTGGGGAAGGGGCCGGTGACCACACTGCTGGCCCGGAGGCAGCAGGAGTGTCAAGCAATGCACCGGCCGCCGACCCTTCCGCCTCCACGGCTGGGCAGGGCGCCTACCTGGAAGCCCCCAACGGGGTTTTCATACAAGTCCCGTGGGCGTCCTCGTCGCGAGCCCCCGTGGAGGGAGAGACCTACGACGGAGAGGTCCTCGCCTCCGCGGGGTTGAAGGTTGTTGAAGCGATTGGCGGGAGTCACGAGCCCGAAGAGGAGAAGCTCCTTCGCCGGCTCCTAGCCCTTTACCGGGCCAGGCAGGCGAAGCTGGAGTCTCGGGAAGCTCTCACCGCCAAGGCTGGGGTTGATCTTGATAAGCGCGCCGCGGAGCTCCGCGCCGCCAACCAGGCAGCCCTCCGCAACTTGGCGGAGGAGCGGGAAGAGCTTGCCGGGGAGCAGCAAGCCTTCCTCCTGGAGAAGGCTGAGGCAGAAGAGCGGCAGCGGCTGGCCACCGAGGAGTTGTCTCGGCGGGCGGGGGCGCTCAACCAGCGGAAGGTCGAGCTCGACGCCCATGACGACGAACTCACCGCCCGGGAGCAGGCCATCGGCGGGGCCTTGAAGGAGGCAAAGGACGCTGCCGCCGCCGCGGAGACTTCCAAGAGGGACCTGGAGCTTAAGGTGGATCAGCTGGAGCGGTACCTGAAGGCGAGCGAGGACAGAGTCACCGCGCTCAATGTGGAGCGGGAAAAAGATGCCCACACCAACTCTGACTTGCAGGTACGTCTCTCCAAGAAAGGCGACGAGCTCACTGCCGCCAAGGATTCAATTGCTGACTTAGAGTTGAAGGTCTCCACTCTGACTGATTCGCTCGACGCCGCCCGGGATCGCGAGACGAAGCTGAAGGACGAGCTCCGCAAGGAGCGGAACTTGGTGGAGAGCGCCGCCATCTCAGCGAACAACTTCAGCAGGGCGGTGGAGCAATGGACTGATGATCTGGTCACCTCCGCTGCCAACATTGACAAGGAGATGATGGCGCTGAGGGCGGAGCACCTCGTGTACTCTCCGGACGAGGACCTCCCTCACAGCGCCAAGTTGAGTCTCTTCTTCCGGGGAATCGCGCCGGCGCTTGCGCGGCTGTGGCAGAGGATCCCCGTGCAGCTGGCCGACGAGTCGCGTCAGCTCTGCATGGGCACTTTGGAGCGTGTCTTGACGAAGATCGTCTACCGCAACCCCGGCATCAACCTTGTCAACGTCCTCCGCACCTTGCCGGACGACGCAGATCAGGAGGCGTTGAAGGCGCAGGTCGCCCACATCGTCGCCAAGGTGAGCAAGGTCACAAGGCGTGAAGGCGACCGCGTAGATTAGATTTATTCCTTTCTGTTTCCCTTGCCGCTACAAGGCATGTTATTTGGACAAGAATCTATTAGTTATTGCGACAAGTTATCTCTGTAATATACTATCTTATTTTTGAGCAATCAACGCAGTGTTATCTCCCTTTATTTTGGTCCTTCACTTTGTATGCTTTTTACCCTACGCTTTTAGGGGACTTGCCGGCAAGTGGCCCTTGCCGCGAGCGCTGAGTACTGGACTCTTAGCAGCCTGCTGGCAAAGGCCTTACCGGCAAGAAACCTTGCCGCACCTAGTCGCAGCGCACTTAGCTTGCTGAGCGAACTCGAAAACGAAACAAGGGCACGACACTTGTCGCAGCTCACTTAAGTCGTTGAGCGTGCTCGAAAACAAGGTAAGGGTGCGGCTAGCCACGGGTAGGTTCCTCCGCGCACAGGTTTTCCATAAAAAGTGTGGTTGTTCAAGGAAGATAATTAAAATTTAAAAATTTGAACTGCTCAAATTCTGGTAACTTAGCTTTCATATATTGTTTGCTCCCCGACAAGGCTTCTCTTTCTTGAACAATACTTGGTTTATACCTCCATCTCCTTCCCCCCCGGCAAACTTGTGCGCGAGGAATACTCCTTCTGCTTAAAAGGGAAAAAAAGAGGAGGAGAAACAAGTATAGGGCCTCACGGGTTGCTAGTGCTTACCGGGGATGTGCGTTGCACAAGGTGCCAAACAATGCATGCAAATAATCAAAGAAAAGCATGGAAATGGCAAATAATGCGAAGCACAAAAACTTTACTGATGCACGGGGTCTGCGCCCGGCTTTGTACAAAGGTTTACATGCAACAACGGCAAGACTTGTACAAAAGGTGGTTGCCGGAGCGGATCACGGCAACCGCGCCTTATGGGTGAAACTTGCGAAGATGCTCTATGTTCCAGGAGTTGCTCACCCGTAAGCCTTCTTAGGTCTCAAGGCGGACAGCGCCGGGCCTTGTGACTTGTCTCACCCGATAAGGGCCTTCCCACTTCGGCGTCAACTTGTTGGAATTCTTGGCGGACTGAACGCACCGAAGAACAAGGTCGCCTTCCTCGAGACTCGTGGCTTTGACCTTGCGGCTATGGTAGCGACGCAAGGCTTGCTGGTATCGAGCAGCTCGTACAGCAGCCTGGAGACGTTCCTCCTCGAGGAGCAATGCATCATCTTGTCGCAGTTGCTCTTGCTCGAGCTCATCATAAGCGAGCACTCGAGGAGATCCGTATACGAGTTCCGTGGGGAGAACTGCCTCTGCTCCATAGACAAGAGCAAAGGGTGTCTGCCCGGTGGCTCGATTTGGTGTCGTCCTGATTGACCAAAGAGCCGCCGGCAACTCCTCTATCCAGTTTCTTCCGCACTTGCGTAGCCTGTCGAAAGTTCTTGTCTTGAGTCCGCGCAGCACTTCAGCATTGGCCCTCTCCGCTTGACCATTGCTCCTCGGGTGAGCAACGGAAGCGAAGCAGACCTTGGCGCCAAGGTCTTGGACGTACTGCATGAAGGTGCGACTTGTAAACTGTGTGCCGTTGTCGGTGATGATCATATTAGGGATTCCGAAACGGCAAACAATTGACCTGAAGAACCTGACTGCTGACTGTGCTGTCACCTTTCTCACTGGTTCCACTTCTGGCCACTTTGTGAACTTGTCGATTACAACGTACAAGTACTCAAAGCCCCCGACTGCGCGGGGAAAGAGGCTGAGGATATCGAGTCCCCAGACCGAGAAGGGCCAGGACAAAGGGATCGTCTGCAGAGCTTGAGCTGGCTGGTGAATTTGCTTGGCATGGAACTGGCACGCTTCACACTTGGTTACTTGTGCAGTTGCATCTTGGAGGGCTTCTTGCCAAAAGAACCCTTGCCGGAACACCTTCCCGGCAAGTGCCCTTGCACCAATGTGGTGGCCACATATGCCTCCATGTATTTCTGCCAACAGCTTCTGTCCATCTTCTCTGGAAATACACTTCAACCTGACACCATTGAGTCTTCTTCTGTACAGTTCATTGTCAACGAACTGGTACATACTTGACTGCCTGGTTAACTTCTCTATCTCTTCTGGGTCGTCGGGAAGTTCTCCAGTTTGCAGAAAACGGACGATCTACTGTGCCCATGCTGGAGCCCAAGGCTCAACAGCAAGGACTAAAGGCATGAGGGCTGCTGCGGGAACCCCAGCTTCTACGGCAAGAACCTCCGGCTCTGCCAGAGCTGATGGTCCCCCGGCAAGCCTGCCGGGGCAGGGCTTGTCGGGAACGTTTGCTTCAACTGTACAGATCCTTGGATCCGCAGGAGCAAACTGTTCCTCAGCATCTTGACTATTGATCTTGGGGACCTTGGCGGCGGCTTCTGGAAGATCCGCCAGCAAGCAGTCGCCGGAGACCAACTTTCTCTTCTTGTTCTGCCCCACTGATGGTGTAACGGATGGCTGAGTTAGCTTGAGCAGGAAGGTTCCTGGTTCCACAGGTAACTTCATTGCAGCACACTTTGAAAGGCCATCGGCAATATCATTCTGAGCTCTTGGGACATGCTCCATTTGCATACCTTCAAAGTGTTCTTCAAGCTTCCTCACTTCATCGACATAAGCTTCCATCAAAGGGCTCTGATAACTCTTATTCACTTGTCGGACCACCAACTGAGAATCTCCCCGCACAATCAACTTCTTGATCCCAAGCTCGGCCGCAATCCTGAGGCCGGCAAGCAAACCTTCATACTCAGCAGTATTGTTTGTTGCTTGTTCCTTGGGAAAGTGCATCTGGACAACATACTTGAGGTGCTCTCCGGTGGGCGCTATGAGTACTACGCCGGCACCGGCGCCTTGCAGCGAGAAAGCACCATCAAAGTACATTACCCACTCTGTGCTTGTTTCTTGGACGGGGACGCTTGTCTCTGGAACTTCTTCGTCTGGCGTTGGAGTCCATTCAGCTATGAATTCTGCCAAAACTCTGCTCTGTATGGTTGAAGTACTTTCAAACTTGAGACCAAAGCTTGACAACTCCAGTGCCCACTCGACGATCCTTCCTGTTGCTTCGGGATTCTGCAATATCCTCTTCAACGGAAAGCGAGTGACCACTGTTATCTCGTGTGCTTGGAAGTAATGGCGCAGCTTTCTCGAGGCCATGAGGAGGCCGAAAAGAAACTTCTGCACCCCAGAGTATCTCGACCTAGCCCCCTGCAAGAGGGAACTTACAAAATACACCGGGCGCTGCACCATCTTCCTTCGCACTTCTCCTTGTTCCTGCGCAGACTTGTCCTTGTCGGGGCCAGAGCTTGTCGGAGAAGCCCCCTGCTTGTCGCTGGATTCGCTTGCCGGTGGCGTGGGTTCCTCATCTGCCTCCCTCTCCACTACTAACGCAGCACTAACCACTTGATTGGTTGCTGCTAGGTACAGCAACAACTTCTCTTGTGGCCTAGGTGCGACAAGTATTGGAGTAGAGGACAGGTATCCTTTCAAGTCTTGCAGCGCTGCCTCCGCTTCCGGAGTCCATTTCATAGGACCTGCCTTTTTCAAGATTTTGAAGAAAGGCAGGGCGCGTTCTGCAGACTTTGAAATGAACCTACTGAGGGCAGCCACACAACCAGCAAGTCTCCTTACGTCCTTGACGCGCTTCGGGGCTTCAATCTGCTCGATGGCTTTAATCTTGTCGGGATTGGCTTCAATCCCTCTCTGGGACACAAAGAACCCGAGAAGCTTGCCGGAGGGGACTCCGAAGACGCACTTCTCGGGGTTCCACTTGAGCTGTATCTTGCACAGATTCTCAAAGGTTTCTTCCAAATCCTGTATCAGGGTATCTTTGCTCTTGCTCTTGACCACTATATCATCCATGTAGGCTTCTACGTTTCTGTGGATCTGTGGCTCAAAAGCAGTGTGCACCACCCTTGCAAACGTTGAGCCTGCATTCTTCAATCCAAAGGGCATGCGTATGAAGCAATATGTGCCGCATGGAGTAATAAATGCAGTTTTCTCTTCATCTTCCTTGGCCATGAAAATCTGGTGGTACCCTGAGTATGCATCAAGGAAGGAAAGCAGCTCACATCCAGCGGTGGAGTCAACAATCTGGTCAATACACGGCAAGGGAAATGGATCCTTGGGACATGCTTTATTCACATCAGTGAAGTCTATACAAAGTCTCCACTTCCCATTGGCCTTGCGTACGACAACTGGATTGGCCAACCACGTAGGATGGATCACGCCTCTAACTAGGCCAGCTGCTTCCAACTTCTTTATCTCTTCGGCGATGAATTCTTGGCGCTCCACGGCTTGCTTCCTGACCTTCTGCTTGGCGGGCCGCACATGAGGACAAACAGCAAGCTTGTGCTCAATTACCTTCCTGGGAACGCCGGGGATGTCAGATGTTTGCCACGCGAACAGATCGACATTCGCCCGCAGGAAGGCAATGAGCGCGCTTTCCTATTTGTTGTCGAGCGTAGCACTGATAGTGAAGGTACCACCAGTGCCGTCCTCCTTGGCGGACACCTTCTTGGTTGCCGGTGGAGCCGCCATCCCTTTCTTGCACTTGCCGGTGGAGCTCGATGGTGCGTCCTCGACGGCAGCGCAGCACTCCGAAGAGGTGCGTTTGCCGGAGTGGGCCCCAGAGCTCTTGCCGGACTTGGTCTTGGTCTTCCCCCCGGGAGCTTCAGCGGCAAGTGTGTTGCTTTCTGTTGCGGCTGCTGCATCCCGGTATATCTTGTCGGTGCAGATAAGCGCGTCCTTCTTGTCGCCAGGGACAGAGATGACGCTCATTGGTCCCGGCATCTTGAGTACGTTGTAGGCATAGTGGGAAGCTGCCATGAACTTGGCGAGGGCAGGATGTCCAAGTATCCCATTGTATGGCAATGGGATATCGGCCACGTCGAAGGTTATCCTCTCCGTCCTGAAGTTGAGTTCCCCGCCAAAGGTCATTGGCAGAGTAATCTTCCCCTTCGGCTTGCTCCTTCCCGGGTTGATCCCTTGAAATGACCCGGTTTCTTCGAGCTCGCCGTCTGGGATCTGGAGTTTCTTGATCACAGCCGAGGACATCAAGTTCAGGCCGGCCCCGCCGTAACCAACATTTTGGTGACCTTGAGGTTGCAGATAGTTGGTGAGACCAACATCGGCAAGCACCCAACCGCCGTTGTGCGGTCAGGGTGATCCTCAAGATCAAAAATGATGGGCGTGCTGGACCACTTCAGCAGCCTGCGTGACTCGACGGGCGGCTCAGCTGCGTTTACTTCCCGCACCCACTGCTTGAGTTGGCGGTGGGAAGTGTGCAAAGAGGCACCTCCGTCGACACACAGTACTTCTGTGGCCTTCTGGAACTCCTGCTCGCTGTTATCTCCTTCCTCCATGTCGTCGTCGTCGTCTTCTTCCTCATCCTTGTCGCGGCCCCGGGGAGGTCTATCACCTTGCCGCTGCTTGGCCTTGCCGCGGCGTCCTCCCCGGCCATTGAATGGCCGCTTCTTGCTGGGCTCTCCTCCGCCTCCTTGGGCCTTCTCCTTGTCGCGACGCTCGTATTCAGCCTTCTGCTGTTCTACGAGGTACTCGACTCGCTTGCAGTTCTGAAGGTCGTGGCCCTTGGTGCGGTGGATCTTGCAGTATTGCTTGTCGGAGCCGTCCTGCTTGTCGGCTGCCGCTACAGTGGCGGGTTCCTTGCCGGAACCGTCAGCCTGTACCTTCTTGGCGGGAGCCTCCTTGCCGGACTGCTCGACGACTAGCACATCCTTGCTCTTCTTCTTTCTTTTGTTCCGCCGCCGGCTCTTCCTTGCCGGGGCGGCATCCTCGCTGTCGCTTCCTCCTGCGCCAGCATCCTCTCCGGGGAGTCTCCTCCCTTCTTCGGCGCGCACGCACTTGTCAGCCAGAGTGTAGAGCTCGCTGACATCCCGTATCTTGGTCATGGCCATCTCTTCCCTCATGCGGCGGTTACGCACGTTCTGGTGGAACGCGCTGATAACCGCGGCAGGGTGGATGTCGGGAATGTTGTGTTGCACGCGGCTGAACCTCTGGATGTACTTGCACAGGGATTCTCCCTCCTTCTGGGCTAGGATGTGGAGATCGCTCTCCTGGCCATGGGGTTTGTGGCCGCCCGTGAAGGCGCCAACAAACTGGTGGCACAGATCCGCCCACGAAGAAATGGAGTTCTCCGGCAAATGCATAAGCCAAGAACGGACGTTTGGCTTAAGCACTAGCGGGAAGTAGTTGGCTAGTATCTTCTCGTCGCGTCCCCCGGCAGCCTGCACCGCGATGGTGTAGATGCTGAGAAACTCCGAGGGGTGCGTCTTGCCGTCGTACTTCTCGGGTACGTCGGGCTTGAAAATTTTCATGCTGGGCCACTGGACTCGCCGCAGCTCACGGGTGAACGCAGGACAACCTGCCGCGTACGGCAAGTCTCCTGGTTCACCGGGCGCGTACGTGTCGACAGCGGTCCCAGCGCGCTGATCCGATTGCCGCCGGGCTTCTCGTCAGCGCTCGATGCGCGTTCGAGCATCTTCTTGCCGCCGGTCGTCGAGGACTTGGCGCTGGTCCCGACGAGCCCGCGGATCCGACGACGCCGTGGAGTCGTCGTCGACGTTAATCCGGCGGGGTGGCGTCTTCTGCTTCCGCGGCGGGGAGTGCACGGTGGTTGCACCCCCGGCGGTCTTGTCGCCATCGGCCTTCGCCTGGTCGACTTGCCGTGGCCGCGATGTCGCCGGCTGCTGCGGCGTGTCGTTGTTGGCGAAGGCGATGAGGTTTTGGAAAGTCGCCCTCCAGTCTTCGGCTTTATCTGCCGCTGGAGGGAAGTCGAGGAGCAGTTGTGCTCTTGCTAGAGCTTCTGCTGGAGAGGAGGGGAGCGGCGGCGAGCGGTGCGAGGAGCGAGATATGCTCGGACTCCTAACAGGGTTAGAAGGAGCAGTTTCTCGCCCCGGCGACCGCGCCTTGCTCGTGCCAGGACGATGGCCTTGAGCATCCCGCGAGCCTCCGGTTTGTCCTTGCCCCAGCAAGCGTATGGTACCTCCTGTACCACGGCGCTGCTGGCCTGTCGTCTGCTGAGAGGGACGTGGTGCGTCTACGGACACCGAGGCTTTGGAATTCGCCCGGTCGTCCGTCTTGTCCTTGGAATTGGTGGCGCCGTAAGTTTCCTCGCCGGCGACCACCCTTCCGCCGGCGTCTCCTCCACCAACCGTTGGTTCTGGTGGCGGTGGAATCGACGCACACGGGCCTGCGACCTCCGAAGCCTTCTTCTTCGGAGGCATGTTGTTGTGGCTGATGAAGTCGATGAAGCTGGAGAGGTTGATGAAGAATGCGCCCGCGTGAGCGCCGGATCAGGTTCGCACAACCTCGACGCCCCCTACCTGGCGCGCCAAAGATGTCGGGGGAAACTATCCTCTTATAGCTCAAGGGGTCACCGACAGGTGTCAACGTAGAGGAGGGTAAAAGCTTAAATTTGGTGGTAGTTGTAACAGTGCGGGAATAGTGCGTGAACAGTGGATGGACAGTGGTCTTCACCTAACCTCGACAGTGGGGGACAAGGGCATTAAATGCCCGTCACCGTCGACCCCAAAAGTGTCCGTCCATGCTTCTCCGTTCGACACGGCGGTAGCCTCGTCACCGTGCCTTGCCACCGTGTGCCCCAGGCTGCACAGCCGTCCGCCACGCGTCCCTGGAAGGGCCCCAGGGCGACGCGTGGGCAGATGAGCTGGAGCGCGGGCACACAGCGTGGGTTTCCCCGGCAAGCACCTTGTCGGGGTCTTGATCTTGACGGGCCCGGAAGCTTGTCGGTCTCCGGGTCCTGCCGGGGCGCATGATGCGCCGAGGCATTTCTTGAGGTGTGCATTTCTTGGCCTTCCTGGCAAGCTCCTCTTGCCAGGGCCTTGCGCTTAAAGTGATAAACTTGAGCCTGGTGCGGCCTTCCCGGCAAGCTCCTCTTGCCGGGGCCTTGACCTTCTGACTTGTATACTTTGTTCTTGAATGGCTTCATAGGGACCAGAAAGGTTTCCGGCGAGCACGTGGTAAACCCTGCCGCGGGAAGCTGCTACCGCCCGTGCACAAGTTGGGGTACTAAGGTTCCCCTATCTTAGTACACCGACACCCATGGTCTGGTAGTCCCATTCGGCTGGACCAACGGTGTTCCGAAAAAACCGACCTATTGCCATGACAATCAACCGGCCACTCCAACTAACACCCCCTTGGGGTTCAGTCCTGGCTGGCCCACGCCTACGCAACGCAAAACGGCCACCGTCGTGGCAAAAACGGTCCCAAACGGGGAGGTGTGCACATAACCAAACTCGGGCTCACAAGGCTTATGTCTGCCTACCTGATCAGGGTAGCGCGCGCCCATAACTTTCCCTTGGTTGAAGGCACCAGCGAGAGGCATGACAGTAAATTAGATAGAACCTTCCCATACCAAGGAAAATGTGGCTGCACTGGAAAAATCTCGATTTGGTGGCACCATGACTCAGCCAACACTAGTAGATAAAGGGTCATCAGACCGGGTTCGTTTGGGCCTTTAGACCCGGTTCCTGAACCGGGACAAGAGCGTTGGTACTAATGCTCTGACCCTTTAGTCCCGGTTCAATCCAGAACCGGGGCAGATGGGTGTCCACGTGGCCTGTGCACCGAGCCCAGGCAGGAGGGGCTTTGGTCCCGGTTGATGGTACAAACCGGGACCAAAAGGCATCCACGCGTCAGCATTTCTATGGCTGTGGTTTTTGTTTTTTTTTTTTGAAAGGGGAGG
>LR738713.1:655460722-655470907 GCA_902687465.1 Secale cereale
TGAAAGGGGAGGGGGGTTGGAGGTTTTGGGGGGTTAATTTAGGAGTTTCATATTGTGTTAGCTAGCTATTTAATAGAGAGAAGTGTCCTCTCTTATGTCCGTGCTTGGTCGACGCTACGTACTACACATACGTATAGAGAGGACTAGACACGCTAGCTAGCTAGCTAGCTAGTAAAGCAAACGCAGGAAACAGAATATCGTATAATCAACACATATATATATATATATATATATATATATATATATATATGCATACAGAGAGAAGTAATATCGACCACCTCTCCTTCTCCGAGAGATTTGTCGAACAACAAGTTCTCGTATATCTATCCGACACTACCGGGTACATATATACAATAATTATCTCTTACAAATATAATCTCCTATCATATGGATGCATGGTCCACATAGTATTCTCCATCTTCAGCGATCACGTGTTCAAGGAAGAATGCCGCCAATTCCTCTTGAATTGCTCGCAGACGATCTGGTGTTAGGAGTTCATCCCGCATCCGAAACATCTAATTTGAAGTAGGGGGTCAATACATGAAATGATGTTATAAATTTCTGAATATTATTGATTGCTTACGCACTTCAAATTGTGCTTCAGAGTAGCCCCGCTCACAGGTCGTGTGGCGGATGGACTCGCAAATTAAGTATCCACAGTAATCATTCCCGGGTTCCTGCCACAACCACTTTACAAGAAATAGAGGTCAATCAAACTGATAAGCAAGAATGCCAAATTGGTATTGATGAAACTAGCGCTTGAATCAAGATATAGGAGATGCGCGCGCGGAACATGCTACTATATAGTACTTACTTTCGGGTATCTAAATTCTAGCTTCTTCGGCTGTCCCGGAGCTTTTTTGGTGAATTTTCTCCAAACCCTGCCAGACAAAGAAAACAATTAGTTGATATCAGAAATGAAGTTGCTGATATATATGCATGGTGGATAATATTCATCGATTTAACTTACTTGACGAGCATTTGAGTCATGTCCGCATACTCCTCGGGATCTTTACGTTTAGAGTCCAAGACAGTTACTACTCCCTTCTCAAGCTTAATCTCTAAGAGAATATAGTGGAAGCTGCGCACGCATGCATGAACTCATCAATTACATCACTATAACCTTGACTGATATATAAGGGAAACCAAATATGCACAAGACAGTAACACTCACTTGAAGTTGTAAGGAAAGAGTATTATATCTTTGTTTTCATTTACCACCAACGATCGTAGCAAGTTGGTCTCGGTATCGTCGGGACGCAATTTAACCTCGGTTGCATCTATGAGGTATGTGTTAATGAACCCAATATCACCTACTTGTCTTTTCTTCAATTCAACGATCTTCAATCTGCATAATATAGTGAGGATAATTATAAATACATGCAATGAAGATCAGCTATATAGAGAGACTTAATGACAGAAGTAGTACTACTTACAGACAGTAGCAGGTGACCGTTGTTTTATCGAGGGCCAATTGATTGAAAAACTGATAGAACTCCTCAAATGGAACAGGCAACAGTTCAATTCCAACGAGGTCATGCTCGGGTTTAACTCTCAAATACAAGCTATCCCTCCCGCCAGACTCTCTGGAGATTTTCAAGTGCCAATCATGCAATCTTCGCATATTCGTTGATAGAGATCTTTCATTTTTTATGAGAGGCTTTTTGTATGCGTATCTTTCTATCTGCACGTCCAAGAAATCATAGTGTACATCGTCGGACACGTAATCTGCAAGATTGGTATAACCGCATCTATCTTCTCCTTCGGAGGTGGATGTCTCTATGCTTTCAACCATTCAAGCCAGTCCTTCACTTTGCCTTCAGCTATCTTCGTGTTTTCCTCGTCGGACCTCTCATATGGTAACTTCTCTAGAGGCGTGAGAGAAGGACCGAATCTGCATTGCCTCCCGCCTCTTGCTGTACTGCTAGACGTCGCCAGACCAGACGAAGCGGCTGTCTTTTTTCCTTGCTTACGCGCCGGAGCAGGAGCAGCCGGAGCGGCGGCAGGTCTCTTCCGCCCTTGCTGACTAGGCGGAGAAGGAGGAGCAGGCTGGCTGCTTGGGCGCGCCGGCGGCGAAGGAGGTGGAGTGCCGCCACGCGCCGGCGGCGAAGGAGGCGGAGTGCCGCCACGCGCCGGAGAAGCAGCCGGAGTGCCCTGATCGTCACTCGCCAGAGGAGGAGGCGGTGGAGGAGGCGGAGTGCCCTGACTCGCCGGAGGAGGAGGAGGAGGAGGCGGAGGCGTCCAGTTGAGAATGTTGATGAGGTAGGGTGGTCAAGCTGGAGCTCCTCAAATCCCTTCGTTATTTCATCCACCATCACCCTAGCATATCCTTCTGGAATCGGCCGGCGGTGAAAAGTGTCGCCGGGTCCAGAAGGATAAACAGAGCCAGCAGCCGCCTTGACCTTCAGATTCATCCACTGCGCCATAAGGTGGCAATTTTATGCCTGCGTGATAGCATCCACGGGATACCTGACAGTAGCCGTCAAGACAGACTCCGTCTGAAGCAGCTCGGTGGAAGCCACGCTGCTTCTCCTCTGAGATGGCGGGGTAGCTTCGGGGGAAGCTTCGGCAATTCTTTTGTACCGATTTGCTTCCCGTTCCTCTATTGCTTGTATTCTAGCCCGCAGCGCCTGCAGTTCGGTCTGCTCCATTTTCTTCCTCCTCTCGTGGCTTTTGTAGCCGCCTGCGTCCGGAAACCCAGCACACCATGGAAGTAAGCCTGGCGTGCCTCGTGTCCGTCCAGGGTGGTCAAGATTCCCGAGGGCCATTGTCAGCTCGTCGTTCTCTCTGTCGGGGAAGAACGTCCCTTCATGCGCTGCTTTGATATACTGCCGCATCTTCCTGAGTGGTGTTTCCAATTGCTTGTCCATCCAAAGGCACCACCCTGATACAGGGTCCAAGGTTCCGCCAGCCGCGAAGAACCAAGTCCGGCAAAGGTCTGGCCAGTGCATTGTCTCTGGTTCGATCCCTTTCTCAAGCAGATCATTCTCAGCCTTGGCCCACATAGGCCGGGCTCTGAGGTAGCCACCTGACCCCGTGCGATGGTGATGCTTCTTCTTCGCAGCATTTATCCGGTTTGTCTCCGACATCTTCTGACTCTTTTCCGATGTCTTATGGGCCACAAATGCGGGCCAGTCATCTTTGATCTTCTCATATATGCCCACGAATTCTGGAGTCTTTTTATCTTTGACAAACGTATTCAGTTTTTTCTTCCATGCCCTGAATTGGTCTGCCATCTTCGAAAGTGCAGTAGACTTGATTAACTCCTCTTTAACTGGATTCGCCGGATCATCCTCTCGCGGTAGGATGAAATTTGACTTCAGCTCAGTCCAAAGATCTTCTTTCTGCATATCAGTGACATAAGTCACCTGAGCGTCATTTGCAGCCGGCTTTAACCATTGATGGATGCTGATCGGGATCTTGTCCCTAACCAGAACCCCGCACTGATTAACAAATGCGTTCTTTGTCCGGATGGGGTCAATCGGCTCGCCAGAGCGCGAGATTTCTGAGATCTCAAACTTTTGATCCGGCCTCAACTTTTTCTTCGCGCCTCGTCTCTTTACCGAAGATTTGCTCGATGCGGAGGGCTAGAAAAAGGAACAAAGACGAGAGTTAATGAATGCATCAATTAACTAGTCAGCACAGGCTTAACTAACATATATACATCCTGGCCGGACTCGGTTCGGTCACCGGAGCCAGCATCACGGTCTCCTTCTTGCACTGGCATTGGGTCACCGGAGCCGTCCTCACGGTCTACTTCTTCCATGTGCATTGGGTCACTGGATCCATCAATATCATAGCCTAGATCTTCCAGCTGCAGCACTATTTCGACCTGCTCATCGGTGTCGTTGAGAAACGACAAGACGACATTTTGTCCGTCTGCGATTATGTCCATCAACATCGCTTCTTGTGCTAGGTCTCGGGTGATGTCGTCCATAGTTTCTACAAATATTTACAACATGCCAATTATTATTCAAACATGACAGATGGATATATTAATGGCAAACGTAGAACTAGCTTCGACCCTCGACCCCTGGACGACCCTCGACTGCTCGGCGATCCACAAACCCTAGACCCCCTCATGTCACATTTTGTCTACACTACTAGAAAAAAGGCTATTAGTGGCGCACCCAATATTGCCATTAGTGGCGCACCATGGGTGGGCCACTAATACCACGCCACTAATAAGGAATACTAATGGCGCACCTATGATGCGCCACTGTTAATCCCAATAATAGTGGCGCACCACTGGTGCGCCACTGGTATGCCACCTAGTGTGCCACTGGTATTGCAGCAGGGGTACCTAAGGATGCGCCACTGGTATTCATATTGGTGCGCCACTGTTATTTAACTGGGTGCGCCACTAATGTGCAAGATGGTGCGCCACTGGTATTGCAGCAGGGGTCCCTACTGATGCGCCACTGATATCCCTATGGGGTGCGCCACTGTTATTTAACTGGGTGCGCCACTAATGTGCTATATGATGCGCCACTACTATTAATTCTAGGAATTTCTTTTTGCATTTCTGGTATTTGCACAGGTTACAAAATACAATACATCACAGAATATAAACAGCACATAATACAATTCATCACATTAGTCTCCGAATTCGAAATAGCGAACAAAGTTCAAATATTAGACAAGTTTAGGTCTCGAGACCGAGTAGCGAGTTTGTCGTCACATTACAAAGTTGATATCATCTAAACTACCATCACATAGAAGAGAGCTGCGGTCACGATGAGCATCATCGCGATGAAACTAGTCTTCATCCGGTTCCTCCTCCGCTCCCTCCTCTCTCCCTCTAGATAGCGCTCGTATCTAGCTTCCGCCTCCGCCCTAGTGGTGTACCCTTTGTAACTGTTACCGCTGAAACGGTGAACCTGTCTCCGACACTCCTCCCAGTCGTCATAGACTCCGGGAACCCTACCCTTGTACACGACGTACGACGGCATCTCTATGCACTAGACAAACAAAACGTTAGTAGCAATTCACAGATAATATATAAGTATGCAACAAAAGGATCGGAAGAGAAAAGCAACACATTAATAGCACGGTTCATGGTCATACTAATAAATAGCATCGATTACATATAAGTTGAACGACTGTCCAAACTAAAGAGACATACAAGTTCATTAAAGTTTAATTACAACACGAGCTAATCGACATTTCAGAACTACATACCATCAATACTTTCTTCGACTCGACTCAGGGACCGGAGCGTGGATGAAGCCGCCGTCATCCGTCGGCGTCATGAATGTGCGGTCGTTGTCAGCCTACATTTGTAGCGTTGTTTCTATTTCACTGTTGGACGGTTGATATTTGAGGTGGAACTGCCCCGAGGTACGAAGGACATCTTGACAGATGATTTCCGCAAACTCCGACTGGATGCGAAAGAATTCTTGTCTGATGTCCATGTCCTGGATTGCCGACAAGCGTGCGGCCCAATCTTGGAGACCCTTTGGTAGCATAAGGTGATTATGGTCCCGTACAATCGCCCGCATGTGATGGAGGGCGTAGTAGGCATCCTTCTGACTGCTAGGCGGCTGCTTGACGCAGGGGAACGTCGTTACGTGGGTAAACACGTGCTTGCCGTACCTACACATTTCCTTCCTGAAGGTGCCTCCAGATTTGGCGTAGCCGGGGAGAGCATCATCAAGAACTTTCTTGATATTTGTGTAGTTTTTCTTCGACTGACGGTCCGAGTCAAAATACGTGGCCGTGGAATATTTCGGGCTTAAGAGGATGAGTGTGCAACGTGTGTCACTGCACAAAACACGGAATGTTAGGAAAAAAAAGAACGATCGAAATCTAAGAAATCATATGTTACGGGGCGGTGAGGGGATGACTTACTCGGGAAAGTAAGGCACGAGGAAGGTATCCTTATCTTTGTTCGCCATAATGACGCCTTCGAGGTATGAACTCGCGACTTGCCGGTCCCCAGCGCTGTCCAAGTGCTTGGCACGCATGTAGAAGGGGTCGACTATCACGATGTCCGGGGTCTTGTCTCTAATGATCTGCATCACCATATTGAGCGAAAATAGCCGAATGAAGGTGTAGTGCAGCGGATGAAGGTTAAACATAGCGAAGATGTCATCAAACCGCAGGACGATCATACTCCCGATGGTGCCATCGACAAAGCCCTTGCCCTCTGGCACCTTGGCCACGAAAACCGGGTATGAGTCATCTTTCTCGGAGAGACGCCGCTTCTCCATAGAAAGAACACTGTCATGCAGACTCCGCATAGCACCGGTTGCAGCCTTGAACAGATTAGCCGGTAGCATCGGCCTACCCGCCACATGCACCGCCCTCATGATATCCTTAGGTATTGGTGGCCCGTCCTGAGCACGGATCGTACTCGGTGCCGGCTGGCTCGCACCCTTGTTAGTTTTTCTTTTCCGTCCCTTCTTTGGCTTCTGCTGATGTAATGGGATCGAGGTCTGCTCAGAGACCACCTTCTTGAGTGTGGTGGGGCTGATAATATTTCCCACCTCGGCTGCTTGAGTCTCGGTGAAGGCGGCAGCTGGAGGCGTCTCCTGAGAACCGAACAGACGACGCCTGTTACAATTGGGTTTCTCCGCGGTACCAGCTAGATCGCGATCGACTTTTGCAGGGTTGGGTTCTTGAGAAGGAGGCGCCAAGAATTCGTCACCGTACCCACCATGTTCGTCGAAGTAGTCATCGACGTTGACAAATGTACCGTCGTCGACGTCCGGATCCTGTGCCATATGCATGCCCGGATCAGCTGACGGCGGTAGCGTTGCGGCGGTCTTGCCATGGCTTAGCGCCGGCAGGACTGGCGGTGTTGTCTGTGGGGTGGTGCCCCCCGCCCCCAAACGAATCTGGCTCTTCGGCCAAAGCAATGGCCAGTTGAAGCAGGCGCCGAGGGTCATCACATCGTCTTCGTCGGCCCCATGGGGTCGATACGGAGGTAACAAGTCGTCGCAGCCCCGCAGCACCCGAACCAGTTGAACCCTATACACGGTGGGTGGCATCGGATTATGGTGGAACACGCGGTTGCCCGGTTCAACGATTTTGGCCTTGGCGACATCGATCAACTTGCCGTCCACGAAGTGCAGGAGAGTGCATGGAACTTCGTTGGCGGCGCCCTGCGAAAACATGTAGGGCGTCAGGGATGCCCAGTCAAAGGCAAGGAGATGAAGTCATCGGCCGAGGCTTAGTTACCGTGATGGCGTCGAGCTCGGCTAATGTCGAGGCACCGCCAACGGCGGGCGTGCAAGTGACGGAGGTGCCGCTTGCTGCCGAGGTGCCGGCCGGCGTATTCTTCCCACACCCGGGTGCATCAAGCTCCAATGCCGGCGCCGGCACCGGAGACACCAATGACGCCTCCGCCGGAGACACCACTGCCGGCGCGTTGTGCGAGTTGCTGCCCGTCAAGCTGGGAATCGGGGGCGGCCCCTGTTGGCCGCCCGCAAACCACCCCCGCAGCCCCTCAACCAAGGTAGGCATAATGGCGGTGATCGTCGCTCCCAGTTGGTCTCGCACTTGGTCTCGCACTTGCTCTTCGACTATCTGAGGAATCTGCGCCACTTTTGCCTTGAGTTCTTTAACCTCCTGGCTTTCCAAGCTGGTCTTTCCCTCCTTTCGCCCAGTCTTATAGTATTCCGACCATTTCGTGGACAAGCCTTCGCCGGCCACACGACCAGCTGACGTCGGCTTAGCTAACTTATCCTTCTGTTTCATTACATTCAACGCCCTATTTAAAGTGGTGTCCCAAGGGGCAGACGGGGAGCTCTGAGACCCCGCGCTACTGCTTTCAGTTTCCTGCGGAAGTAACGTGAACCATTTAGAAATTTGGCTTCATTAATTAGAATGCAACCATATGGAGCTAATTACGCGGGGGTGTATTCCTTACCAGAACAAGCTCAAGCGCCTTCACCTTCGGATCCGTGGTAAGCTCCTTTGTTACCGGGTCCTCCTTGTACCGGGCTCTGATATAGTTCCTGGTCTGCTTTTCATGGCGGTATTTATCGAAGAGGGGCGGTAGGCCTTGCTCGACACGCTCCGCGTCCTCCTTGTCCCATTTAGGTTCCGCCACTCTGTAACCGCCGGGACCGAGTGTGTGGACCCCTAAGTTCAATTCCCGCATTTCTTTCCCCCACTGACTTGATTCCACGGATGCGTTGCTCTCGCACTTGGTCTTGAACTCTAGGTAGTCAGCTTTGCTGATCGAAGGATTTTTCTCCTTGATCTTCTCATAACTATCACCTCTTTCAATCATTTTCTTCACCCGGGCTCTCCAAGAATCCAGGGCCGTGCTCATCTTCGTGAGGGCGGCACTGTTCACTTTATTCCCTAAGAGGCGTGTGTTTGCGAAGTCACCGGGGAACTTGTATCGTTCGTGCAGCTTCGTGAAGAGGAGGATCCGCAAATTCCCTCGTTCACGTTGCCTTAGGTTCTCGGTGTTGATCGTGACGGTGCTCCGGACAATGCACCCGAGTTGTCCCGCGTACCCACTGACTGATTCTTTGGGCGCCGTTGGATGCCCACTGGAGGACACTTCAGTAAATTCCTCCTTGACGGTGCCGAGCACGTTCGGGCGCCGGTCCTTCCGTTGCCTCTTCGGTTGGCTGCCATCTGTGCGTTCGCTGCCATCATCAGTGGTGGCATCCCCGGCGGCACCATCAGTGGTGTCATCCCCGACGCCACTAGGGGTTGTGTAGTCGGGATCGGTGTCTTCCGCGGCGTCCTCATAGCGGTGAGGGTATTCCTCCATCTCCTGGGACAGCTCCTAGAATGGCTTGCCGCCCGAACCGCCGGCCTCATCGTTGTCGGCCATGTTCGCTCTAAATAGGAAAAAAGTTTGGTCAAAAAGTTGGTTATTGTCAAGGAACAAGATCTCATCATTTAGGGTTTGTGAGGAATTATCATGGTCTCATCACTTAGGGTTTGTCGACACCGAGGCATCCTAAAAGCTACGGTTTTATCATTTAGAGTGCCGTTGATAGAAGCTATTCAGAACTAGTCCTACTTAATTCTTGATCCTACTTAATTAAGTACTAAGATACCCCGGCCCATGCATTAGTCGCAAGTACCCCATATGTCCTATTTTTAGCAAAGTCATGCTAAAATTCACGGAAAATTTCAGCATGACCTTTGCTGAAAATAGGACATATGGAGTACCCGAACTTGCCGGAACGGAAGTTAATCGACATTCCGGCAAACTCAAGGGCCTCTCGGGGTACCTGCAAAATCATCACGACACGATGGTCGGAGACAAAACCCAGCAAACTAGCACCACAATGTGCCTCTACTTTCATATGGATGAAAAGGCCACAGACCATATGGTCCTCTGCTTTCATATGGACAAAAAAGGCCTACATATAGTAGAAGTGTAGAACTAGACATAACAGGAAAATCACATTCAGTCTTGTTTTCTTCAGTTATCTTTTTTGAGTTATTTTACATGTCCTAGGTAAAATCTGCCACTAGTAACTAGTTGTTTCTCAATATATTATCTACAAACATGTTCCACTGTCTAATACATAGCCGTGTAGACAGCAAAAAATGTTCCATACTTGAAAAAATTTCCTGAAATATGTGTTCAAATCACACAGCCGCACAAGGCTCATCACAAGATAGCTACTTCAGCACAAAGCAAATCTACCACTATAGGGAGTCAGAGGCCACCATGCCAAAAAATGGCATATCTTCCATATGCACAACAACAACGACGTCACTAGTTGAAAACCAATGCAATGACAACTTAGACAGTAACAACCTTAATTACTTCAGACGATTACTGATGCTTTGCAGCTAACAAAGTAACCTAGCTCATATAAAACAGACCGTGTTCGTAGGCACAAAAACAACCACAGTACTTAGTTGAAAACCGATGCAGTTAACAACTTGCATAGTAACCACCATAATGAGTTCAGCCATTAGTACTGATAACCATACTAGTACTGCTAATGCATTTCATGGCTTGAAGCATATAATTAGTAATAAAAGTTGAACTAATTTTCCATATATATATATGAAACAGACAATTAGTGTGATCATTATATAATGACCGATGACTGACCACGCATCCAAGTTACATAAAGCAATTATTTACTCATAAAAAGAAACATCAGGTGCAGTGTTGTACTTGCAGCGCATGCAGAGCACTGAAGCTCAAAATGGACAACCTCGTGTACAGACCTGCAAGTCGTCTTGGTGCTGCTG
>LR738713.1:655480016-655517301 GCA_902687465.1 Secale cereale
AAAATACTTATTGTTGCTATTTTTTTCAAGTTTTTTTTGTTTTGTTTTCTGCATTATTTATTTTCTTTTGTTTTTTGCTTTATTTTTTAATTCTTTCTGGTAAAACCAATTACAAACTTTCTGTTAGTGCAAGTAGTATTCAAATTTGAATAGTTTAAATTTGAAATTATTTGTTTTCTTTGTTGCTTTATTTATTTTATTTTGTTTCTACTTACAATGAAATACTTATTGTTGTTATTTTTTATTTTTTTTCACGTTTTTTTTGTTTTCTGCATTATTTATTTTCTTTTATTTTTTGTTTTATTTTTTAATTCTTTCTGGTAAAACCAATTACAAACTTTCTGTTAGTGCAAATTTGAATAGTACAAACGGACAATGGTATCATACTCGTTTGTTACAAAGTTGGCATGGTATCATCATAATAGTTGCCGAAAAAAGTCTTCATTTTTTCTTCGCTTGTGTCATTTGCGTATTGCGCCGTAACCATGGATAATCTTCATCGTTTATTAGGATGCTTGGGTCAGCTTTGACTTTGAAGGGAGGAATTTCATGAAACTTTTCATAATCTTCAGACATGTCTGTCTTGCCCTCCACTCCCAGGATGTCCCTTTTTCCTGAAAGATATGTGGCGCTTTGGCTCATCGTATGATGTATTCGCTTCCTTATCTTTTCTTTTTCTCGGTCTGGTAGACATGTCCTTCACATAGATAACCTGTGCCACATCATTGGCTAGGACGAACGGTTCGTCAGTGTATCCAAGATTTTTCAGATCCACTGTTGTCATTCCGTACTGTGGGTCTACCTGTACCCCGCCTCCTGACAGATTGACCCATTTGCACTTAAACAAAGGGACCTTAAAATCATGTCCATAGTCAAGTTCCCATATGTCCACTATGTAACCATAATATGTGTCCTTTCCCCTCTCGGTTGTTGCATCAAAGCGGACACCGCTGTTTTGGTTGGTGCTCTTTTGATCTTGGACAATCGTGTAAAATGTATTCCCATTTATCTCGTATCCTTTGTAAATCAATACAGTCGAAGATGGTCCCCACGACAACAAGTACAACTCATCACAAACAATATTGTCACCTCTGAGACGTGTTTCCAACCAACTGCTGAAAGTCCTGATGTGTTCACGTGTAATCCAGTCGTCGTACTGCTCCGGGTGTTTGGAGCGCAGACTGTTCTTGTGTTCATCGACATACAGGGTCACTAATGTAGAGTTCTGTAGAACTGTGTAGTGTGCTTGAGACCAAGAATATCCGTCCCTGCAAATTATTGAGTCCCTTCCAAGCGTGCCTTTTCCAGTCAGTCTCCCCTCGTACCGCAATTTAGGGAGACCTATCTTATTAAGGCCAGGAATTAAGTCAACACAAAACCCGATGACATCCTCTGTTTGATGGCCCATGGAGATGCTTCCTTCTGGCCTGGCGCGGTTACGGACATATTTCTTTAGGACTCCCATGAACCTCTCAAAGGGGAACATATTGTGTAGAAATACGGGCCCCAGAATGACAACCTCGTCGGCTAGATGAACTAGGACGTGTGTCATGATATTGAAGAAGGATGGTGGGAACACAAGCTCGAAACTGACAAGACATTGTGCCACATCACTCCTTAGCCTTGGTACGATTTCTGGATCGATCACCTTCTGAGAGATTGCATTGAGGAATGCACATAGCTTCACAATGGCTAATCGGACGTTTTCCGGTAGAAGCCCCCTCAATGCAACCGGAAGCAGTTGCGTCATAATCACATGGCAGTCATGAGACTTTAGGTTTTGGAACTTTTTCTCTGCCATATTTATTATTCCCTTTATATTCGACGAGAAGCCAGTCGGGACCTTCATACTGAGCAGGCATTCAAAGAAGATTTCTTTCTCTTCTTTCGTAAGAGCATAGCTGGCAGGACCTTCATACTGCTTCGGAGGGATGTCGCCTTTTTCGTGCAAACGTTGCAGGTCCTCCCGTGCCTAAGCTGTATCTTTTGTCTTTCCATACACGCCCAAGAAGCCTAGCAGGTTCACGCAAAGGTTCTTCGTCACGTGCATCACGTCGATTGAAGAGCGGACCTCTAGGTCTTTCCAGTAGGGTAGGTCCCAAAATATAGATTTCTTCTTCCACATGGGTGCGTGTCCCTCAGCGTCATTCGGAACAGCTAGTGCGCCGGGCCCTTTCCAAAGATTACGTGTAAATCATTGCCATAGCAAGTACGTGATCACCGGTACGCATGGCGGGCTTATTCCGGTGATCTGCCTCGCCTTTGAAATGCTTGCCTTTCTTTCGACATTGATGGTTGGTCGGAAGAAATCGACGATGGCCCAGGTACACATTCTTCCTGCACTTGTCCAGGTATATACTTTCAGTGTCATCTAAACAGTGCGTGCATGCGTGGTATCCTTTGTTTGTCTGTCCTGAAAGGTTACTAAGAGCGCGCCAATCGTTGATGGTCGCGAACAGCAACACCTTTAGGTCAAATTCCTCCTGTCTGTGCTCATCCCACGAACGTACACCGTTTCCATTCCACAGCTGTAAAAGTTCTTCAACTAATGGCCTTAGGTACACATCAATGTCGTTGCCGGGTTGCTTAGGGCCTTGGATGAGAACTGGCATCATAATGAACTTCCGCTTCATGCACATCCAAGGAGAAAGGTTATACATACATAGAGTCACGGGCCAGGTGCTATGATTGCTGCTCTGCTCCCTGAAAGGATTAATGCCATCCGCACTTAAAGCAAACCATACGTTACTTGCGTCCTTTGCAAACTCCTCCCAGTACTTTCTCTCGATTTTTCTCCACTGCGACCCGTCAGCGGGTGCTCTCAACTTCCCGTCTTTCTTACGGTCCTCACTGTGCCATCGCATCAACTTGGCATGCTCTCCGTTTCTAAACAAATGTTTCAACCATGGTATTATAGGAGCATACCACATCACCTTCGCAGGAACCCTCTTCATGGCGGGCTCGCCATCAACATCACCAGGTTCATCTCGTCTGATCTTATACCGCAATGCACCGCATACCGGGCATGCGTTCAGATCCTTGTATGCACCGCGGTAGAGGATGCAGTCATTAGGGCATGCATGTATCTTCTGCACCTCCAATCCTAGAGGGCATACGACCTTCTTTGCTGCGTATGTACTGTCGGGCAATTTGTTATCCTTCGGAAGCTTCTTCTTCAATATTTTCAGTAGCTTCTCAAATCCTTTGTCAGCCACATCATTCTTTGCCTTCCACTGCAGCAATTCCAGTACGGTACCGAGCTTTGTGTTGCCATCTTCGCAATTGGGGTACAACCCTTTTTTGTGATCCTCTAACATGCGATCGAACTTCAGCTTCTCCTTTTGACTTTCGCATTGTGTCCTTGCATCGACAATGACCCGGCGGAGATCATCATTTGGTTCCTCTTGATCTTCAGCAGCTTCACCCGTTGCAGCATCATTGGGCACATCGTCTGGTTCCTCTTGATCTTCACCAGCTCCCCCCAATGCAGCATCACCGTATTCAGCGGGCACATAGTTGTCATCGTACTCTTCTTCTTCGCCGTCTTCCATCATAACCCCTATTTCTCCGTGCCTCGTCCAAACATTATAGTGTCGCATGAAACCCTTGTAAAGCAGGTGGGAGTGAAGGATTTTCCGGTTAGAGTAAGACATCGTATTCACACATTTATTTCATGGACAACACATAAAACCATTCTGCTTGTTTGCCTCAGCCGCATTTAGAAACTCATGCACGCCCTTAATGTACTCGGAGGTGTGTCTGTCACCGTACATCCATTGCTGGTTCACCTGCGTGCATTATATATAATTAAGTGTGTCAAAAACCATTACAAAACATCGTAAATAGATAATTAAGTGACCAAATGGATAAAAGTTCATCATCACATTAAAACCAAAGTACATACATATATAGTTCTCATCTAACAACATATAGCTCTCCATACACATCGAAACTATGTAAAACTTTTCAATGCGAAAACAAATGCGATCATAATCGCAACCAAGGTAACAATTGATCCAATGGCATAATGATACCAAGCCTCGGTATGAATGGCATATTTTCTAATCTTTTTAATCTTCAACCGCATTGCATCCATCTTGATCTTGTGATCATCGACGACATCCGCAACATGCAACTCCAATATCATCTTCTCGTCCACAATTTTTTATATTTTTTCCTTCAAGAATTTGTTTTCTTCTTCAACTAAATTTAACCTCTCGACAATAGGGTCCATCTTGATCTTGTGATCATCGATGACTTCCGCAACATGCAACTCCAATTCCATCTTCTCCTCCTCCATTTTTTCCATTTTTTTCTTTAAGGAAATGTTTTCCTCTTCAACTAAATTTAACCTCTCCACAAGAGGGTCGGTTGGAATTTCCGGTTCAACTACCTCCTAGACATAATAAAACATCTATGCATGTCAGGTTGGTCGGCATAACTATCATAAATACTAAAACAATTAGTTATAAATTAAAGATAATATACCACATCCGAATCGTAGACAGGACGAGGGCCCACGTGGGCGGATATCAAAACCATCGCACTATATAATAACAAGCAATAATAAACGTAAGAAAATTAGACAAATATCTATCTAAAGCAATAATACCAAGCAATAATAAAAGTAAGAAAAGCATGGACATAACAAGAGGCTCACCACGGTGGTGCCGGTGACGAGATCGGCGGGGGCGATCGACGGCGGCGAAGACGGGGACGGGACGTGACGGACCGCTAAACCTAGACAAATCTCGGAGAAAATAGAGCTTCGAGAGGAGAAAAGCTTAACTAGTGTGGCTCGGGCATTCCACCTAACACGTTGTGTGCATAGGAGGTGAGCTAGAGCACCACTAAACCCTCTCCTCCTCGGCCAGAAAAAAAACAGAGCAGTGAGCTCTGCTCTTGAGTGAGGGGTTATATATAGGCACCTCATTGGTCCCGGTTGGTGCTATGAACCGGGGCTAAAGGGGAGCCTTTGGTCCCGGTTCATAACACTAACCGGGACCAATGGTGGTGGGCCAGGACCAAGAGCCATTGGTCCCGGTTTGTCGCTCCAACCGAGACCAAAAGGTCCAAACGAACCGGGACCAATGGCCCACGTGGCCCGGCCGGCCTCCTGGGCTCACGAACCGGGTCCAGTGCCCCCATTGGACCCGGTTCTAGATTGAACCGGGGCTAATGGGCTGGTCCAATGCCCTGTTTTCTACTAGTGCAACAGTTGTACAAGTTCATTATTATCTGGTTAAACTTGAGAGCAATAAGCTAAGTCATAATAAAATAACACGATGCAACTACAATGAATGAACATGATATCAACATAAGCAGGGAGGTGCAACATAATCATCGAGCATAACTACAATGAAGCATATATCCAAATGAGCATGGCATACTGACGAGCATGAATATCACTAGTATAGCACTACTCATGGCATACTTGACTACTAGCATCATAAATAAATACGATGCAAGAAAGCAGCACGAACACTACTAAGTAAGCATGTAACCAACTAGTTGCAACGGAACATGCATATCAACGGTACTTAACAGACGACAATCATGCATTAGGATAAACATTACTACCACTAGCATGTGCTACTAATAAGCAAGACATATGAACATGATACTAGCAAGTAGTACAAGATAACAAGAAGCATCGGAACATAGCATGAAAGTGAGCATGAAACCACGAGCATAACCAAAACAACGACAACAGTAGCAATCAAGCAGACAGAAAACATCAAACTTTTATTAAATATTCAAGTTGAAAACCATGGCTACTGCATGGCTATCATGCAAGTGGTTGTTGTGGCTTGCTTTGGGTGACAGAGACTCCGGGAAGAAGTGCAGTGAAGCCGCGGAATGAAACGACGGACGGTTCTCCTTCTGAGGGGGCTAGATAAGGGCAAGGGCAATATGGTCATTTTCACAGTGTGAACACCTAGTGAAAATGGTACCTACAGAAAGAGCTCAATGATACAAAGAAGTGAGCACTGGTTTCACCTGATTCGGAGCTACGGTTGCGGGGTTATGAGAGGTGGAAGCCCAGGGACTTATCTATGAATATTTTCATCACCAACAAGTCCATGGGAGCTGAAACAGAAAGCACATAAGATGAAATACGTTTTCCTAATAGAGTAAACATATTTTGGGATGCAGTAGGACCAGAATACGCTTTGTGAGAAGTGAAAGCGTATTTCATCTTAAAACTTCACAAAATACGCTTTCCTTTAGTAGAGATGGATATCAAGAAAATGTATCCACTTAAAAACACCTGGGCCCTGGCTTGTGCCACTTACCGGTGGGGTCCGCGGGGTAGGGGTGGCGTCGTCTTCATCCTCCTCATTATGTTCATGAACAGAACAGAGGAGACAAGGCAGAGCTATGCCGGAGAGGGGCCCGACCTGCTCCAGCCACCTCCGGCCACGGCGAGGACGCCGGTGGGTGCGGAAGGCGGCGCCGAGTCCGTCCAGGGGGAGAACGGCTACCGGGGAGTCATGGGAGGAAGCGAGGGGCGGCGCCTCAGGGAGGACAAAGGCGGCGGTGGTCTTCGGGGCACGGCCCTGGAGCACTCCGGGGAGGCAAGGAGGGGGTGGGGCGGCTCAGCGGGACGAAGCGGAGCTGGTGGACGTCTCGGGAGGAGGAGAGGAGGGCTGAGGTGGTCGGAACTAGGCCGAGGCCAAGGCGGCCATGGTAGACGGTGACAAACATTGACGAAACAGGGCACTCCAGTGGGATAGGAGGAACGAGGAAAGGCTTGGGAGATGCGGAACACCTTAGGGGTCCTTATATAAGCCGAGGGGAGGGCTCGGGAATGCTCTAGAGAGCTCCAGCTCGATGCCAATGGAGGAGCAGAGGCTAGACATGTCACGGGAAGCTCGATGGCAATGCGACCAGGGAAAGTCCGAACGGGGCAGCGATGCAGGGAGATGCAGATGAGCACGGGCGAGCTAGAGGACATGATGCGAATGCGAGAGGCAGAGGGAACAGACGCGAACAGGCGCGGGAACACTCTATAGCATGCGTTTGGCTAGTCGTGACCCGTGGTCACCGCGTGAGCTAGACCAAATGGTGCGTTCTGGCCGAGCCGTCCATGTCTAAAGGAATGACCTTAGTTCCCTGAGTTCAAAGGCGGTAAGAACTCGGTCCAGGGGTAAAGAATAGAAAGGCAGGAGGAGCCAAAGCAGGTGAATAGCAAGGTGTTTGTGCTGCGGGGAGACAAACACAGAAGGATATTGACTCGGGGCTTTGGCATGGTATGATCACACACTAAGATGATCACCTGTGCAAATTTAAAGCTCATTAGGATGAAGATAAAAGGTACTTGCTATAGAAAGCACCTTAATGGCCAGAATTAGAGATTTGGATGGTGCACTCACATGAAGATGCAAGTTGAGATGAAAATTGGCATGGCCCAAAGATTTGAAGATATGAAGATGGCCAAAAAATATCATGCCATTTGGATGAACCAAAATAGAACTTGCTTCACAAAGCATTTCTCTGGACAAAATCTTGGAAAATTTGCACAGGGCAAATGGATTAATGGATGGAGCCAAAACTTGGTGCAGGGAGTTGATATAGATAGGAGAATTCTATAGAAACGTTTTAGCTTAAATGTAGCAATATAAAATATAGTTGCCTCACAAAGTGAAAATCTGACCAGAAACTAAGAATTGATGCTGAGCTCACATGGATAAATGGAATGAGCTCAAATTGGGTAGAGTGTGATGATTTGACCAACTGAAGGATGTGACCAAGTTTGAACTCATTTGGACATGCCTAGAATATACTTCCTTCACAAAGTTTCTTTCTGGACAGAAACTTTGGAAAATCACTGAAAAATGAATACTAGGCAAATGAGATTGAAATTTGGCAGAGGGCAATGATATGGACAGGAAAAGGTGTCCAAAATGGTTGGAGTCAATTGGGCAAAGATAAATAGCACTTGCTTTGCAAAGTGTCATTTAGGGAAGAATGAGAAAATGATTATTGGAAAATTATTTATGAACATGGCAATGAAATGTTTTGCCATATTTGAGCAAGATAGGACTAAAACAATTTATGAGAATTATTTGGGAATTTTTAGAATGACAAAGATATAGGTTGCTTCACAACTTAGGGTAAAAAGAATTATTCCTTTAATAGAAAATGAATATTCCCTAGAAAAAGAATTTTGGGTTAGGTCATGGATGGGAATGGTTGGCTCGTGGAATTATGATGAGGATGGCAACCCACTATAAAACCTAGGAAGACATGATCTTCCCAAGTTTCAGAACCACATAGCCATAGAAAAGCAAATAAAATAAAGAAATCAATCGAAACAGAAAAGGGAAAAATCCAGGCTATTACAATCTACATGCTCCAGTGCATATAAATTGGTTGAAAAATCAAATATGTGTCCTTGGATGCCTGCTTAGGTCCCATGCAAGAAATGGGAATGAATGTCAAGCACCCTGCTGATAACCCACAAATATAGGGGGACCAATTGTAGCCTCTCGATAAGTAAGAGTGTCGAACCCAACGAGGAGCTAAAGGGAGAACAAATATTCCCTCAAGTTCTGTCGACCACCGATACAACTCTAGGCACACTTGACGTTCGCTTTACCTAGAACAAGTATAAAACTAGAACTACTTTGTAGGTGTTGTGGGATAGGTTTGCAAGAAAAGAGCACGTAAATAAAAACTAGGGGCTGTTTAGATAAATAAGCAATAAAGTTAGTATAGCGAGTGTGGAACAGTGGTGTTAGTAGTTGCGAAATTGTCCCTAAGCAATTGACTACATTACTAGACCGATAGCAAGTTGTACGTGGGAGAGGCCACTCCTAGTATGTCATCCCTGACTTGGAATTCTATGCACTTATGGTTGGAACTATTAGCAAGCATCTGCAACTACTAACGTTCATTAAGGTAAAACCCAACCATAGTATTAAGCAATGTTGGGGATATCGCTTATCGGGAACTTATCGGTTAACCCATGATAAGGGGTAAATCGGCCAATTTATCGGCATATCGGCCGATTTATCGCCATATCGGCTGATTTATCGGCCGATTTATCTTATCGATCAGACAGCGATAGGTGATAAATCAGCTGATTTATCGGTATATCGGAAGATATCTTGAACAGTGGCATTAAGATATATTGGTCCACCTTCAATCCCGTATGCATCAATTTCCATGCTAGGTTGAAGCTTCTATCACTTTTGCCCTCCAATACATAGTCCTATCAACATACAACTAACCCTATGGTGTGATCCACGTGCACGCTCATATGATGGGAACCAAAGGATAGCAACATAACCACAAGCAAATTAGACCAATCATAGCAATTAACCAATTACTGATAGGACAATGAAAATCTAGTCAGACATCATAGGATGGCAGCACATCAATGGATAATAATATGAAGCATAAAGCACCATGCTCAAGTATAGGGTACAGCGGGTTGCGGGAGAGTGGACCGCTGTAGATAGATGGGGGAAGATGGTGAAGATGTTGGTGAAGATGATGGAGGTGTTGGTGTAGATCTCCGTCGCACGATGATGGCCCCAGCGGTGTTTCGGCGCCACCGGAAGCGAGGGGGAGAGAGCCCCCCTCTTTCTCCTTCTTCCTTGACCTTCCCCCTAGGTGGGATAAGGTTTTTCCCTCTGGTCCATGGCCTCCATGGCATGGGAGGGGCGATAGCTCCTCGGAGATTTTATCTATCTCTCTGTCTCTCTCTGTTTCTATGCTCCCAGATTCTGGCCTTTCACCGTTTCTTATATTCACGGAGATCCGTAACTCCGATTTGGCTAAATTTTGGACACGATCTATATTCGGATATTATATTTCTTGCGGCGAAAGAAGGGCACAAACCGCCTTAAGGGGTGGACATGATGGTCAGGGGCGCGCCCCCTGCCTCGTGGCCCCCCCGGGCATCGTCTCGCGTTGATTCTTCTTCCCAAAAATCACATATATTCAAAAAAAATCTCCGCCAGTTTTTATCCCGTTTGGACTCCGTTTGATATGGATTTTTGGCGAAACAGGAATATGCAACAAACAGGAACTAGCACTCGGCACTTGATCAATATGTTAGTTCCAAAATAGTACAAAAAGTTGCCAAAAGTATATGAAAGTTGTAGAATGTTTGCATGGAACAATCAAGAATTATAGATACGACGGAGACGTATCAGCATCCCCAAGCTTAATTCCTGCTCGTCCTCTAGTAGCTAAATGATGAAAAAGATAATTTTTAATGTGGAATGCTACCTAGCATAATCTTGATCATGTAATCTAATCATGGCATGAATATTAAGACATGAGTGATTCAAAGCAGTAGTCTATCATTAGACATAAAAGAATTTAATACTCGGGCATCCCAACAAACAATCAAGTCTTTCAAAATATCAATGCTAAAGAACGTTATCCCTACAAAATCATATAGTCTTTTATGCTCCCTTTTCTTAACACAAGATACCCCTCATGCCGATCCCGGTGTCAGCCAAGCAATTGTTTTCATACTTTACATTTTTGAACCTTTTCAAATCTTCACTCGATACATGAGCGTGAGCCATGGACATAGGACTATGTGTGGAATAGAAGGTGGTATTATACAAAATTAGGGAGAAAGTCTCAAATCGACTAGGCAAATCAATGGACTATAAAGATGTCCATCAATTGATATCAATGTGAGTGAGTAGGGATTGCCATGTAACAGATGCACGAGATCTATAAGTGTATGAAAGCTCAAACGAAATCTAGTGGGTGTGCATCAACTTGCTTGCTCAAGTAGACCTAGGGCATTTGAGGAAGCCCGTCATTGGAATATATAAGCCAAGTTCTATAATGAAAATTCCCACTAGTATATGGAAGTGACAACATAGGAGACTCTCTATCATGAAGAACATGGAGCTATGATGAAGCAAAAGTGTGGAAAAAGATAGTAACATTGTCCCTTCTCTCTTTCTCATTTTTTTGGGGCTCTTTGGCCTATTTTTTTGGTGGGCTTCTTTGGCCAGTTATTTTTATTTGGGTTTCATTGGCCACTTTTATTTTTTATAACCTCGCATGGGACAATGTTCTAATAACGATGCTCATCACACTTTTATTTACTTACAACTCGATACTAGAACAAAAATATGACTCTATATGAATGCCTCCAGCGGTGTACCAGGATGTGCAATGATCTAGCACAGCAATGACATAAAAAAAGGACAAGCCATGAAAACATCATGCTAGTTGTCTTACGATCATGCAAAGCAGTATGACAATGATGGTGCGTGTCATAACAAACGGAACATGGAGTTGCATGGCAATATATCTCGGAATGGCTATGGAAATGCCATAGTAGGTAGGTATGGTGGATGATTTGAGGAAGGGTAAAAGATGGTTTGATGCACCGGAGAAAATTGCGTGGTACTAGAGTGGCTAGCAAGGTGGAAGGCTGAGAGTGCGTATAATCCATGGACTCAACATTAGTCATAAAGAATTCACATACTTATTGGGAAAAATCTATTAGCCCTCGAAGCAAAATACTATGACGCATGCTCCTAGGTGGGATGTTGGTAGGAGTTAACCATCGCGCGCCCCCGACCTTCACGCAAATATAAACTATCAAAATACAATGCACGCAAATTTTGTTACGTAGTTAGGAGACGATACGTGCATGCTTCGGGAATAACAAACCTTAACACACTGCTAGGAAATAGGCTATAGATGGAATTGATACTAATGGCGCACCAGACAAGCAGTGCGCCATTAGTATATACTAATGGCGCACCAGCCTTAGATACGCCATTAGAGTTCAAACTACTAATGGCGCACCTGGCCAAGCGTGCGCCATTAGTATAAAATTTTTTTTTGAACTAGTGCGCCTGTCCAAACATACTAATGGCGCATCCAGACGAAGTGCGCCATTACCAGCAGTAAAGTGCGCCATTAATGTTCTTTTTTTAATGATATGTTTTATTGTTTTTTCACAAAACTACTAATGGCGCACTGTCCCACAGTGCGCCATTACTAGTTTAAACTAGTAATGGCGCACTGTGCGACAGTGCGCCATTAGTATGTTTTTTTTTGCAAAACTAGTAATGGCGCACTAACTGAGGATGCGCCATTAGTAACCTTGATTACTAATGGCGCATTTATAGTGGGTGCGCCATTAGTAAGTGGGCAGCAACAAGATATTTTGGACAGCCTCTCCTACCCACACTCACTTTCTCCCCCACTTCATTCTCTCCACCTGCTCCTCCTCTCGGGTCCCTCCTCTTTTTCACCTCATTTCCACCATAGATTCATTCAAATTAAGTGGTTAAATTACCTTGTTTTGATAGGTAAGTAAAGGGAGAAGCTATATTTATGTTGTTCTCCATACAACAATGTGCACATGCACTTTTTATGGCCTAGCTAGATCTATGTATGTTCGTGGTGTTGCATATGTTTGTTGTGTTGCATATGTGTTTGTGTTTGGAGGTGTACCGGTATTTGAAATGCGATAGTTGCCAATATTTTCTCGGAATTTTGATTCATTTCCGTTTCGGTGAGAATTTTGGCATTAAGCATTCTTTTTTGTCCTATTTTTAGGGAAAGTCATGGCAAATTTTTTCTTGGTTCTAACATATCGTTTTCCTCTACCCCGCAGGCGACCATGGTGCGCACGATGACCGAAGGCATCATGAATAGGTTTTTGAGGTCCACGAAGGCCGAGATGCTTCAAAAGAACGAGACGGAGATAAGATGCTCGTGTCGAAGATGCAAGCTGAAGAGCCTTATTGCGGACCCGGATTCCGGGCAGGTGCGGGACCACCTGCTCTTGCGTGGTTTCATGGATGGCTATCGGTGGCAAGGTGATGAATATGACTACGAAGTCGTCCATGGGGGCCGGGCAAGAAATGAGGAAGGGCAGCAAGACAACCACCGCGGCTCGGGCGGGGCGAGAAGACAAAGAATCCCCAGGAGATGATCACGACGGTGATGCTGTACACAGTCATCATGTAGAAGATGCAGGACATGATGATGAGGAAGATGCCGGAGCAGACGACGGGCATGATCATGAAGATGATGATGCCGGCGGAGCAGACGACGCTGGACCATCGATGGGCTGGGTGCAGGACCCTCATATTCAAGAGCTGCTTCTCAAGCAGACCGATAACGCAAGAGCTGCCGCCCGAGAGAAAGCCAAGATGGATCAACTTGAGTTAGACGCGGTTACTCCATTGTATGAATGTAACGCTCATGGCTCTGGAGATGAAGGTAAAACACAAAATGACCGACGCATGCTTCGACGAGAACATGTCATTCTGGCACGAACGTCTTCTCAAGGGGAACAAGTGCCCCACCAGTTTGGAGGAGGCGAAGAAAATCGTGTGTCCTCTGGATTTACCGCACGTGAAATACCATGTGTGCATGAACAATTGCATCATTTATCGGGACGAGCACGCGGAGTCTACCATATGTCCGGTGTGCTGCGTCACTCGATACAAGAAGAGGAAGAAAGCTCCTCGAAAAGTGGTGTGGTACTTTCCGATCACTCCTCGTCTGCAGCGGTATTTCGCGGACCCCAAGGTAGCAAAGCTCATGCGTTGGCACGCGGATAGGGAGGAGAAGAAGCGAGAAGATGACGCAAATGATCCGGAGATAGATAAAAAGACAAGATGCTGAGTCACCCTAAGGATGCGAGCCAGTGGCAAGCGTTGAACTTCGAAGACCTAGAATTTGGGAATGATCCAAGGAACATCGTGCTGGGCGTGAGCACCAATGAAGTCAATCCGTTTGGCAGCCAGAGAAGCACACATAACAGCTGGCTTGTGTTTGTGTGGATGTACAACCTCCCCCCTGGTTGTGCATGAAGAGGAAGTACATTCACATGAGTATGCTAATTGAAGGACCGAAACAACCAGGGAACGACATCAATCTGTATCTGGGGCTGCTGAAAGAGGAGCTAGACACACTGTGGAAAACGCCAGCCAATACGTGGGACGCCGCAAAGAAAGAATATTTCCCTATGAGAGCCGCGCTGCTCACGACGGTGCACGACTATCTCGGTTACGGATATGTCGCAGGGCAGGTGGTCCACGGATTTTCTGGATGCGTCAGGTGCATGGATGACACAACGTATCGCCAGCTAGATAGAGATCCCGGGTTTTCGAAAACCGTGTTCATGGGACATCGAAGGTGGCTTCGCGACGATGACCTGTGGAGAAAACGCAAGGATCTGTTCGATGGTGAAACCGAACCCCGAGGACGCCCGTGTACGAGGAGCGGCGAGGAAATAGACGACCTGTTGAAAAATTGGAAAGATTGCCCACTGCCGGGAAAGAAGCAAAAGGCGCCAGAGCCGGGAAAGAAGCGAAAGGCGCTAGAGCCGCTGCTGAAGGTATGGATAACGAGGTCTGTTTTCTGGGTCTTGCCGTACTAGAAGATACACCGTGTGCCTCACAGCCTTGATGTAATGCATATCACGAAGAACGTGTGCGAGAGTCTGCTTGGTACCCTGCTCAACATGCCAGAGAGGACCAAAGATGGGCCGAAAGCAAGGGCAGACTTGAAATCCATGGGCATCAGGCAGGAGCTTCACGCTATATATGATGATCATGATGATGATGATGATGATAAGGCGAAGCAGGACACAGAAAGTCGTCGCAAAGGCAAAAAGGCCAAGAAGGCCGGAAATGACTACCCTCCCGCGTGCTTCACTCTAAGTCAGGAGGAGATCGACCAGTTTTTCACCTGCCTCGTAGGAGTACAACTTCCTTACGATTACACGGGGAAGATAAGCAGATACCTAGACCGGGCGAAGCTGAAGTTCAGCGGGATGAAGTCTCACGACTGTCACGTGCTGATGACGCAAATAATTCTAGTTGCAATCCGTGGGATCATGGACGCGTACGTCCGTGAAACCCTATTTGGCCTATGCAACTTTTTCGACGTCATCTCTCGGAAGTCTGTTGGCGTGAGGCAACTCAGAAGGCTACAGGAAGAGATCGTGGTGATACTATCCGAGCTTGAGATGTACTTCCCGCCCGCATTCTTCGACGTTATGGTGCATCTGCTGGTCCATATCGTGGACGATATCATCCAACTCGGGCCGATGTTCCTGCACAACATGATGCCGTTCGAAAGGATGAATGGTGTCATCAAAGGATACGTTCGAAACATGACACGTCCAGAGGTAAGCATAGCCAGGGGCTTTCTGACCGAAGAGTGCATCTCCTACTCCACGAATTATCTAGGCATCGAGAACCACGTTGGTCTGCCCGTCAACAGGCACCTCGGCAGGCTCGCTGGATGGGGTCACCGTGATGGTCGCCGCGAAATGCATGTCGACTTCGAGGGTCGACTCGCCGACTTTGAAAGAGCAAACCTAGTCGCGCTACAGCACATAGACGTGGTCGATCCTTGGGTGGTAGAGCACAAAACCTTTATTGAGAAGATGTACAATGACCGAGGCCAACAGAGGACGGATGGAGATATAATCAAAGAGCACAACTCATGTTTCACGTGTTGGTTCAAGCAGAAGCTTCTGTCGTACCCTTTACACGAGGATTCTTCCAAGGAAGAACAACTCATATTCGCCTTGTCACAGGGCGCCGAGCACAACCTGATGACCTATGAGGCGTACGATATCAACGGCTACACATTCTTCACCGAGGTCAAGGACATGTAGAGCGATGGTTATCAGAACTCCGGGGTAACGATGGAATCCTACACCGGTAATGACAAGGACAGATACTACGGAAGGATCAAGGAGATCTAGGAGCTGAGCTACGCTGGAGAGAAGGTCCCGATGTCCCGTGTCAGATGGGCCAAGAGCGTCCTAAAAGAAGACCGGTATTTCACCACCATGGTTTTACCCGAAGACAAATCCAAGACCGCGGGCGCAAACGTCACCTCGAAAAATGAGCCATGGGTACTGGCTTCCCAAGTTGACCAATGCTTCTTCATTACCGACCCGTCAAAGCCCAGTCGTGTTGTCGTGAGGAGAGCCAAAAGGAAGATCATCGGAATGGATGGAGTAGCCAATGAGCAAGACTTCGACAAGTACGGCGACCCGAGGATCGAACATGACGATGATGATGAAGTAGCAGCTTACACTACAAGAAGAAGCAGGACCACCCTACCTAAAGGACGTCCGTTCCACAGAAGAACTCCATTTGCGAAAAAGAAGGGCAAGAAGATTGTGAACAGATAGCTAGCTAAGATCGATTGTATTTAAATCGTAGCCTTCATTTCTCGATTGTATTTCATGGGCAATTTTTGAACTATCATGAATATTTTTAAATTTCATGGACACTCGATCTCGACCCCCCCCCTCCATCTCGATCGCTATCCCACCTCGCCAGATCCGGTCCCCCTCGCCGCCGAGCACCCCCCGGTCCATCGGCCGCCGCCGCCGACCCCCCGCACCATCGATTCCCCTACTCAACCGCCGCCGCCGACCCATGATATATTCAAAATAATAAATTTGATGATTTTTATTCATATTCATAAATATTTTAAAATAACAAATTTGATGATATTTTTTAAAAAATTATTACTTTTTTATAAAAATATATTACTGCTATGATTTAAACAAGTTTGAACATATTTAAACACAAATAAGTGTCAAACAACATTTTAAATGCAAAAAAATTTTGGGGAGCCTGGGAATCGAACCCAGGACCTCCTGGTGGTTGTGCTGCGTGCTGACCAGTCGGGCTAGTGGGTGTTTTCTGTTGGGTAGTGGGTTAGGTGGAATATATACCTGACCAGTCGGGCTAGTGACTAGAACACAATACTAATGGCGCACCTGGGGGTGGTGCGCCATTAGAATAAACATACTTATGGCGCACAGAGGTGCGGTGCGCCATTAGTAATCCCCCCATCCATATCGCCCCCCACCGGCCGCACCCTCCTCTCTCTCACTCGCCAGATCTCCCCCCTCTCCACGACGCCTCTCTCTCCCTCCATCGCCGCGCCGCCGCCCCCGCGCCACCCCCGCTGAGCCGAGGGCCGCGCCGCCGACGCCCTCGACGCCCGCGCCCCCGACGCCCCCGACGCCCTCGACGCCCGCGCCCCCAACGTCCGATGCCCCCGACGCCACCGACGCCTCCCCACCCCCTCGGACGCCGCCGCCCGGAGCTACGCCGGCGACCACTCCATACGCAGGTAGCCATCACTCCTCCCTCCTTCCTCTCTAATCACCACCACAAAGTCTTTTTTTTGTATTTCTGCCATTTTCGTTGAAGCACGCGGTTGAGATCAAAATTTAGGTCACTTGGATCAAAATTTGATTAGCCCCTAAATGGAAGGAGCCACGGATGGATGGATGTTCGTCTTCTCCAACTCCGGTTGCTTAAACTAGCTCGTGCTCTTCCCCCTACCTATTCTACAAGTGTATACAAAATTGCAGTGCTGCCATTCATTGCGGTTCGGTCTCCGCCATTAGACTCGCTAGCCTCTGCACCTCCGATGGATCTAGAGTTGACATGCATGGCCCCCAGCGAGCATCACCGGCACTCTACAAGAAAAATATAAGTTGATTTCGCATCAGTAGAAATCGCAGACAGACAATAAATGTATGCATGTATGTATGTTCGGCGACATTTACAATTTTTAGAAACAAGACAATACGTTAATCAGTTAGCTTACTGAACAACTTTAGTTTATTAATTGTTGAAGACTATATGTATGTACAATCAGCCACACAATGAGTTGGATAAACTGGAGTGCCGATCCCACAAAAGAATGGATAGACTGCTTGGTTAAAGAAAAATAAATGTGCTGTAACCAAACTCAGAGAATGATCCATTCAATATAGCATCAGGACGGATCTCCACTCCGCCGAGTCCAGTAAGCGACTAAGAGGAGGACAAGGGTTTCCTCCATGTGGAGTGAGATAGTAGGGTGGCTTTAGGTGGGGAGTATGCAATGTTATTGGGTAAGTTAGGTGGTACAAAAGAATATGACCGTCCACTCTCAAGCTAAGCACCCTCCTTCTCTGGAAAAATGAACCTCTCAATATCTTGTTCATTGACAAGATTTCACCAGTCACACGAGCAGCCTATGGGTGCATTCACGCTATCTCTTGCGGTTTGTTAGCAAGGTGTAGAAAAGACTCAATACAGTACCTGTTTTAGATTGTTCAGCGCACCGCGCACTTTACTGGGAAGGGCTTCACTTTAGATTGGTCAGAAGTACATTCCTCCTCGTTCGCCCGATTAGTCGCCGGTTGAGATCTGACATAGGAGTATTTCTCAAAGGAAGATGACCAACTCTTCATATTTGATAAATCCTCTCTTGCTCAACCACTCTCACATATCTCACTCGTTTAGGTTAACTTCTATTTTTCTGTGTCGAAAGAAATCATCTTATTGGAGGCTCTGCCCTTATGAGGTCAAGGATAGCCAATGTTACTTAAATATGCCATATTACTGCTGCTTTCTAATTATACTGGCAGCAACATCAATTTTTGAGTTGTTGTCAGTTTGCTATCAAGCCGTGACTGTTCATGTACAAGTCAAGTCGTTGGCTCAACTCTATTCTACATCTCCAACATTCAAGAAGCAAACAAAAACCAGGTTGTATCTTTTACGCATAATTTTGAATGACTGAGCACACTAAAATCTAAAAGATGGCTTAATAAGTCATCTGGCTCCAGAGTTGTCTCGATAGCACTTTGTTTCTGTCTTTTGTGTTAGTGCTTGCTGTCATACTTATTGGAAGACATGTTAGTGCTTGCTGTCATACTTTGGCATGCCATAGTCCGTGACAATTTCATCTTTTCAGAACCCCTTTCGCTCTTGCCTTTACTAGTATGGTAGTCCCAAGTGAGATCTTTAGTTCGTTTGGCCGGTTGGTGGGGTTTTAGGTTTTAGGTTTTAGGTTTTTTTTCATGTACACTAGTACTACTTGTATGTCACACTAGCACAATGATAATAATGGTGGTCATGTATTTGGTTCCTTGTTGTAAATATTTGAACTTCAAACTATTGTTATACAAGCTTCTGCAACTTTTTCTTAACTATTGATGCTGCTGTTATGCCTGTATTCACTGCTGTTGCTACTTTACTTGTCATGATGTTGTACTTGTGATGATGCTACTTGTGATCTTCTGAAATGACCCATTGGCGACTTCATTAGGCGGGGATAATGATTTTGCAGGTACCCCGAGCGGCCCTTGAGTTTTCTGGAATGTCGATTAACTTCCGTTCCGGCAAATTCGGGTACTCCATATGTCCTATTTTCAGCAAAGGTCATGCTGAAAATTTCCGTGAATTTTAGCATGACTTTGCTAAAAATAGGACATATAGGGTACTTGTGACTAATGCATGGGCCGGGGTATCTTAGTAGTTAATTAAGTAGGATCAAGTGCCCCTTTATTCTACCTGCATTAAACCATAGGCGGCAATAGATCCAAGTGATTAGGCCCAACTTAGAATTCTCCTTCCCAGCTTAGCGTTTAGGATGCCTCGGTGTCGACAAACCATAAATTATAAAACCTTGGCTTTTAGGGTGCCTCGGTGTCGATAAAAACCGAAATGATGAAAGCTTAGGCTTTTAGGGTGCCTCGGCGTCGAAAAACCCTCAATTATAAAAGTTTAGCTTTTAGGATGCCTCGGTGTCGACAAAACCTAAATGATGAGACCATGATCTTGTTCCTTGACAATAACCAACTTTTTGACCAAACTTTGTTCTTATTTAGAGAGAAACATGGCCAACAACGTTGAGGCCGGGGGTTCGGGCGGCAAGGCATTCTGGGAGCTGTCCCAGGAGATGGAGGAACAACCTCACTTGTATGAGGACGCTGCCTTCCCCACCGATCCTGACACCACTGATGGTACCACCGAGGATGACCCCACTGATGATGGCAGCGCACGCACAGATGGCAGCCAACCGAAGAGGCAACGGAAGGACCGGCGCCCGACCGTGCTCCGCACCCTCAAGGAGGAAGTTACTGAAGTGGACTCCGACGGGAATCCAACGGCGCCCGAACGAATAGTCAAGGGGTACTCGCTTCAGCTCGGGTGCATTCTCCGGAGCACCGTCTCGATCAACACCGAGAACCTGAGGCATCCTGACCGAGGGAATTTTCGCAACCTCCTCTTCACGAAGCTGCACGAACGATACAAGTTCCCCGCTCAATTTGAAAACACAAGCCTCAAAGGGAGTAAAGTGAACAATGCTGCCCTCACGAAGATGAGCACGGCCCTGTCTACTTGGAAAAGCACTGTGAAGAGAATGATCGAGAATGGTGAGAGTTATGAGAAGATCAAGGAGAAAAATCCTTCGATCACCGAAGATGACTACAACGACTTCAAGATCAAGTGCTCGATCACCGCAACCTCTGAATCAAGTCAGTGGGGGAAAGAAATGCGGGAGCTGAACTTAAGGGAACACACACTCGGTCCCGGCGATTACAGAGTGGCGGAGCCTATATGGGACAAGGAGGAGGCAGACCGTGCCGAGCAAGGCCTACCGCCCCTCTTCGATAAATACGGTGACAAGCAGACCAGGAACTTTGTCAGGGCCCGGTACAAGAAGGACCCGAAAACAAAGGAGCTTACCACGGATCCGAAGACCAGGGCGCTTGAGCTTGTTCTGGTAAGGAATACACCCCCGTGTAATTAGCTCCATATGGTTGCATTCTAATTAGTGAAGCCAAATTTCTAAATGATTCACATTCCTTCCGCAGGCGACTGAAAGCAGTAGCGCGGGGTCGACTAAGAGCCACCCTTGGGACACGACTCTAAATAGGGCGTTGAATGTAATGAAGAACAGGATAAGCTTAGTAAGACGACGTCAGCTGGTCGTGTGGCCGGCAAAGGCTTGTCGACAAAATGGTCGTTATACTATAACCCTGGTAGGCGAAAGGAGAAAAAGACCAGCTCGGAAAGCCAGGCGCGTGAGGTTCAAGAACTCAAGGCACAGGTGGCGCGGTTTCCGGAGATTGTCCAAGAGCAAGTGCAACAACAGCTCGGAGCGACGATCACCGCCATTGTGCCTAGCTTGATCGAGGGGTTGCAGGCGTGGATTGCGGGCGGCCAACAGGGACCGCCCCCGATTCCCAGCTTCACGGCCAGCAACTCGCAGAACGCGATGACAGGGCCATTGGTGTCTCCGGCGGAGGTGGCATTGGTGTCTCCGACGCCGGCACGGGAGCTTAATGCACCCGGGTGTACACCAGCCGGCACCTCTGCAGCAAGCGGCCCCTCCGTCAACTGCACACCCGCCGTTGGCGGTGCCTCGACATTAGCCGAGCTCGACGCCATCATCACGGTAACTAATTAAGCCTCTCTCGGCCGAGGACTTTATCTCCTAGCCTTTGACTGGGCATCCCTGACGCCCTACATGTTTTCGCAGGGCGCCGCCGACGTTCCGTGCACTCTCCTGCACTTCGTGAACAACGAGTTGGTCGATGTCGCCAAGGGCAAAATCGTTCAACCGGGCAACCCCTTATTCCACGGTACCCAGATGCCACCCAACTTGTTTAGGGTTCAACTGGTTCGGGTGCTGCCAAGCTGCGACGAGGTGTTACCTCCGATTCGACCCGTCGGGGCCGACGATGATGACGTGATGACCCTCAGCGCCTGCCTTAGCTGGCCCCTGCTTTGGCCGAAGAGCCAGATTCATTTGGGGGCGGGGGACACCACCCCAAAGACAACACCGCCAGTCGTGCCGACGCCGAGTCGTCCCCATGGCAAGACCGCCGCAACGGTGCCGGACATCCCTATGCCACTGGATCCAAACATGCATATGGCATAGGATCAGAATGATGACGACGACGATACATTTGCCAACGTCGATCAGTACTTTACCGATAATGGGTACGGTGGCGACTTCATGGGGCCTCCTTCTCAAGAACCGAACCCAACAAAAGACGTGCGCGATCTAGCTGGTACCGCGGAGAAGCCAAGTTGCAACAGGCGTCATCTGCCGTTCAGCTCTCAGGAGACGCCTCCAGCTGCCGACTTCACCGAGCCTCAGATAGGCGAGGTGCGAAATATTATCAGCCCCAACACACCCAAGAAGGCGGTCTCTGAGCAGAACTCGGTCCCAATTCAGGAGAAGAAGAAGGCACGCAAAAGAAAAACTAACAAGGGTGCGAGCCAGCCGGCACCGAGTACGATCCGTGCTCAGGACGGGCCACCTTCACCTGAGGATGTAATGAGGAGGGTGCATGTGGCGGGTAGGCCGATGGTACCGAGAAATATGCTCGATGCTGCAACCGGTGCTATGCGGAGTCTGCATGACAGTGTTCTTTCTTTGGAGAAGCGGCGTCTCAGAGAGAACGATGTGGCATACCCGGTTTTCGCGGACAAGGTGCCAGAGGGCAAGGGCTTTGTGGATAACTCCATCGGGGGTACGATCGTCCTGCGGTTTGATGACATCCACGCTATGTTGAACCTTCTTCCGCTGCACTACACCTTCGTTCGGCTATTTTCGCTGAGTATGGAGATGCGGATCATTCGCGACAAGACCCCGGACATCGTGATAGTCGACCCCTTCTACATGTGTGCCAAGATCTTGGGCAGCGCTGGGGACCGGCAAGTCGCGAGTTCTTACCTCGAAGGCGTCATTCTGCCAAAGAGAGATAAGGATAACTTCCTCGTGCCTTACTTTCCCGAGTAAGTCCTCCGCCTCAACCGCCCCGTAACATATGAATTCTTAGATTTCGATCGTTCTTCTTTTAACATTCCGTGTTTTCTGCAGTGACACACATTGCACGCTCATCCTCCTAAGCCCCAAATATTCCATGGCCACGTATTTTGACCCGGACCGTCAGTCGAACGTAGACTACACAAATGTCAAGAAGGTTCTTGATGATGTTCTCCCCGGCTACGCCAAATCTGGAGGCACCTTCACCAGGCCTATTTGTAAGACCGGCAAGCACGTGTTCTCCCACAATACGACGTTCTGCTGCGTCAAGCAATAGCCTGGCGGTCAGAAGGGTGCCTACTACGCCATCCATAACATGCGGGCGATCGTACGGGACCATCATCAACTTCTGCTACCGAGTAAACTCAAAGATTGGGCCGCGAGCGTGTCGGCAATCCAGGACGCGGACCTCAGACAAGAATTCTTTCGCATCCAGTCGGAGTTTGCGGAAATCATCCATCAAGATGTCCTTCGTACCTCGGGGCAGTTCTACCTAAGAAATCAACCGTCGAACAGTGACATCGACACAATGCTACAAATGCAGGCTGACAATGCCCGTGATTTCATGACTCCCACGATAGACGGCGGCTTCATCCACGCTCCGGTCCCTTGAGTCGAGTCGAAAGCAGTGATGTTGTGTCTAGTTCTGAAACATCGATTGGCTCATGTTGTAATTAAACTTTAATGAACTTGTAGTATGTCTCTTTGGTTTCGAGAGTCGTTCAACTTAGATGTAATTGATGCTATTAATGTCTTGCTTTTCTCTTTCGATCGTTCTGTTGCATACTTATATATTGCTTATGTATTGTCTGTGAATTGGTACTAACGTTTCTTTTGGCTAGTGCATAGCGATGCCGTCGTATGTCGTGTACAAGGGTAAGGTTCCCGGAGTCTACGACGACTGGGAGGAGTGTCGGAGACAGGTTCACCGATTCAACGGTAAGAGTTACAAAGGGTACACCACTAGGGCCGAGGCCGAATCTAGATACGCCCGCTATCTAGCGGGAGAGGGGAGGGAGCGTTGGAGGAACCGGATGAAGACGAGTTTCATCGTGATGACCACAGCTCTCTTCTATGTGATGGTAGTTTAGATGATCGATATCGACTTGTAATGTGAAGACAAACTCGCTACTCGCGGTCTCGAGACTTGTAATATAATGTTCTATCTTTGTTCGGTCTTTTCAATTCGGAGACTAATATGATGAATTGTATTCGGAGACTAATATGATGAATTGTATTCAGAGACTAATCTTCTATTGTATTCGATGAATCTCTTGTTGATGTGTGCTGTCTATATTCTGTCCAATTATACATTTTGTAATCTGTGCAAAAAAATAGAAAAATAATAATAATAAAAAACCTAATATTCATACTAATGGCGCATCACATCACAGTGCGCCATTAGTATGCCAAAGGATACTAATGGCGCATCATTAGAGAGTGCGCCATTACTATGCCGAAATTACTAATGGCGCATCTTGCTGGCGTGCGCCATTAGTATGCCAAAGCACCTGGGTACACATGGCCCCTGGGAGGCATACTAATGGCGCACTACTGTGGATACTAATGGCGCATCTGTGGTGCGCCATTAGTATACCAGATACTAATGGCGTGGCACTAATGGTGCACCACTAATGCGCCATTAATGGCCAAATTAGGTGCTCCATTAGTAGGCCTTTTCCTAGTAGTGAAACCAATATTTTTACCAAACCACAATCATTCCCTAGTACCTCCCACATATTAGCATCTCTCTATCGCCACACTTTTGCAAGGAATGAAGCATATCATATTCAGCGATCTACAAGTTTATGTAGGATATTATGACTAACCATGTGAATGAACAATTCATGTCAACTCTCTAAATAGATAAAAGTGAAGCAAGAGAGTGTTAATTCTTTCAACAAAAGGTATGCCCACGCTCTATTAAATATAAGTAAAGCAAAAGAGCATTCTACAAATGGCGGTATTCTATGTGAGGACAAACATGCAATCCAAACTTCAAATGATATAAGTGAAGCACATGAAGCATTGTTTAAAGCCATACTCAAAAGATATAAGTGAAGTGCAAAGAGAATTATATAAATCAACCAAGGACTATCTAATACCATCATGGTGCATTTATTAAAATAAAAAGAAAAATCACACGACGCTCCAAGAGTTCACGCATATCATGTGAACGAAGCGAATCCGAAAACATACCGATACTTGTTGAAGAAAGATGGGATGCCTTCCGGGGCATCCCAAGGTTAGACACTTGAGTCTCCTTGAATATCTACTTTGGCTGCCTTGGGAATCCCCAAGCTTGAGCTCTTGACTCTCCTCCTTCTTCTCACATCGAGACCTCCTCGATCTTCGAACACTTCATCCACACAAAACTTAACTGAACTTTTAGTGACGAGGTTAGTGCATATGATCAATGAAATCCCATCATGTACTGCTCTAACATTATTGTATAATTATGAAAAAACATTACACACTGTACGATATCACCATTCTGTGGCCCCAAGTCAAGGAGGCTTCAACAAGAATTCAAACATATGAAAATAATGAAGCTATAACAGCAATCTATAAAAACAGGATAGTCTGTAGTAATATGGACATTAACCATACTTCTGTAACTCTAACAATTATGGAAAATTTAGAAAAAATAAAAAATTTGTATAGCAAGACTTTTCAAAAAGTTTCAGGTCCTTTCGACGTTACGCTAAAAATTGTAAAATTGCGCACTACAGCCAAAGTTTCTGTTTTTGCACCGGACAAACCAACAAGGAGTTTAATCATCCTAAAGCAAACTCTTGGCACATTATTTTTATAATACAATGGAATTGTACAAGGGGATAATTATTTTTATTGAAAAGTTTCTGTAATCAGGGTTCACAAAGTTTCCATGGGCATGAACAAAGTTCAAGTCTAGCTCCCACTTTAACAATGCTCGTCTTTCTCACTTTCGCTTTTCTTTTTGAAAAAGTTTTACGTCCCCCTCATTTTTTAAACTTTATAAACGCACACAACTTAAATAAATGACTCTCTAAAACTTTCGGGTTGTCTCCCTGGCAGCGCTTTCTTTAAAGCCATTAAGCTAGGCATGTAGTTTTTATATTACTTTTGGTACTAACCTATTACCCAAAGGCCAGTGCCAGCTTGTGTTTTTTGCCTATTGTAGAGTCTCGCAGAAAAGGAATACCAAACGTAGTCCAAACAGAATGAAACCTTCGCGATGATCTTTCTTGGACCGAAAGTAATCCAGAAAACTTGTAGTAGAAGTCTGGAACTCCACGAGGATGCCATGAGGCAGGAGGGCACACCTAGGGAGGGTAAGCGCGCCCCCACCCTCGTGGGCCCCTCATAGCTCCACCGACGTACCTCTTCCGCCTATATATACTCGTATACCCTAGAAACATCAGAGGGAGCCACGAAACCACTTTTTCGCTGCCGCAACCTTCTGTACCCATGAGATCCCATCTTGGGGCCTTTTCCGGTAATGTGCCGAAGGGGGAATCAATCACGGAGGGCTTCTACATCTTGAGTAGTTTACCACAGACCTTCGGGTCCATAGTTATTAGCTAGGTGACTTCTTCTCTCTCTTTGATCCTCAATACAAAGTTCTCCTCGATTATCTTGGAGATCTATTCGATGTAGTAGTTTTGCCGTTTGTTTGCCAAGATCCGATGAATTGTGGATTTATGAAAAAGTTTATCTATGAATATTATTTTATTCTTGCGGATTTAGTTTGGCCTACTAGATTGATCTTTCTTGCAATGGGAGAAGTGCATACCTTTGGGTTCAATCTTGCGGTGTCCTTTCCCAGTGACAGTAGGGGTAGCAAGGCACGTATTGTATTGTTTCCATCGAGTATAAAAAGATGGGATTTATATCACATTGCTTGTGTTTAGCCCTCTACATCATGTCATCTTGCTTAATGCATTGCTTCGTTCTTATGAATTTAATATTGTAGATATATGGTCGATAGCGGTCGATGTGTGGAGTAATAGTAGTAGATGCAGATTCATTTCGGTCTACTTGACACGGACATGATGCCTATATTCATGATCGTTGCCTTAGATATCTTCATAACTATGCGCTTTTCTATCAATTGCTCGGCAGTAATTTGTTGACCCACCGTAATACATGCTATCTTGACAGAATCCACTAGTTAAACCTATGGCCCTCGGGTCTCTTTCCTATTATATTGACTATATTTAATTTACATCACATCTTGTTTACTATTTTGCAATCTTTACTTTCCAATCTATACAACAAAAATACCAAAAATATTTACTTTACTATCTTTATTAGATCTCACTTTTGCGAGTGACCGTGAAGGGATCGACAACCCCTTTATTGCGTTGGTTGCAAGGTTCTGGATTATTTGTGCAAGTACTAGGTGACTTGTGCATTATCTCCTACTGGATTGATACCTTGGTTCTCAAAATTGAGGGAAATACTTACGCTACTTTGCTGCATCACCATTTCCTCTTCAAGGGAAAACCAATGGATGCTCAAGAGGTAGCAAGAAGGATTTCTGGCGCCGGTGCCGGGGAGATTGATTGCCAACAAGTGTAAGGGATCTATCGTAGTCCTTTTGATAAGTAAGAGTGTCGAACCCAACGAGGAGGATAAGGAAATGATAGGCAGTTTTCAGTAAGGTAATTTTGCAAGCACTGAAATTATCGGTAACAGATAGTTTTTTGACAAGGTAATTGGTAGCAAGTAAGAAAAGGTAGAAGTAAATAAGGTGCAGAAAGATTCCCGGACACATGGGAATTATGGTCAAGGTAGTTTTCATCGCGATCATCGAATTCACGTTCGGAACTTTGATAATTTGGTATGTGGGTGGACCGGTGCTTGGATGATGTCCTTACTTGGACAAGCATCCCACTTATGATTAACCTCTAATGCAAGCATCCGCAACTACAAAAGAAGTATTAAGGTAAACCTAACCATAACATGAAACATATGGATCCAAATCAGCCCCTTACGAAGCAACGCATAAAGTAGGGTTTAAGCTTATGTCACTCTAGCAACCCATCATCTACTTATTACTTCACAATGCCTTGCTCTAGGCCCAAATAATGGTGAAGTGTCATGTAGTCGACGTTCACATGACACCAGTAGAGAAGAGACAACATACATCTCATCAAAATATCGAACGAATACCAAATTCACATGACTACTTATAGCAAGACTTCTCCCATGTCCTCAGGAACAAAAGTAACTACTCACAAGACATAATATTGTTCATGATTAGAGGGGTATTAATATGCATAATAGATATGAACATATGATCTTCCACCAAATAAACCAACTAGCATCAACTACGAGGAGTAATCAACACTACTAGCCACCCACAGGTACCAATCCGAGGTTTGGGTACAAAGTTTGCATACAAGAGATGAACTAGGGTTTGAGAGGAGATGGTGCTGGTGAAGAGGTGTTGATGAAGATAACCCTCCCCAAGACGGGAGAGTTGTCGGTGATGACGGTGGTGACGATTTCCCACTCCCGGAGGGAAGTAGATGCGACAGGTGGTGGCCCCCTGGTGATTCTCTTTCGCCAGATATTTTTTATATTTTCTGAAACGGTGTCCCGTGGAGTTTCGGAGCTTTTTGAGTTGTGCAGAATAGGTTTCCAGAGTTGTGCAGAATACATCCATCATGCATCTTTGAAAGGTAGCAACTGCATTACATAAACAAAAAGGCATACGTCTATAAGCAAGGCATCGAAAGGACAAGTAAAGGTGGTCTTTTCTTGATCCCTTTATGACACAGGTATTTGAGAGAAACCAGAATAACCATCTACAAAGCAAAAATGAGTATGTTTGGATATCCTTTCTAGCATTTGATCAATGAAAGGCAAGGGGTAATGATCTTTCTTTGTAGCTTTATTTAATTTTAGGAAATCAATTACCATCCTATAACCTGTAACAATTCTTTGTGGGATTAATTCATCTTTATCATTAGGAACAATAGCCATACGTCCCTTCTTAGGGACACAATGGACAGGACTTACCCACTGGCTATCAGCAACTGGATAGATAAAACTTGCGTCTAGAAGCTTTAGTATTTCCTTCCTTACCACTTCTTTCATTTTAGGATTTCATCGTCGTTGATGATCAATAACCGGTTTAGCGCCTTCTTCCAATTTTATCTTGTGTTGGCATAAAGTGGGACTAATGCCCTTAAGATCATCGAGAGTATATCCAATAGCAGCACGGTGCTTCTTTAGAGTTTTCAATAATTTTTCTTCTTCCTGCTCTGAAAGGTTAGCACTAATAATAACAGTATATATCTTCTTTTAATCAAGATAAACATACTTAAGATTATCAGGTAACGGTTTAAGTTCAAACACGGGATCACCCTTGGGTGGAGGAGGATCCCCAAGGATTGCAACAAGCAAGTTGTTTTTCAAGACGGGTCCCTGCTTAAAGAATATTTCATCTATTTCCCTTCTCTCATTCATATACATATCATTTTCATGGTCTAGCAGATATTGTTCTAAAGGATCGTTAGGAGGCATAACAATAGAAGCAAGACCAATAATTTCATCCTTACTAGTTAGCATATGCAAAATGGACGTATGAGAGATCTACGCCAAGTCAAGACATACCAAGTACCCAAAATAAACTCTTCTCCCTCGCATTACATTATTTGCCATTCGCCTCTCGTTTTCCTCTCCCCCACTTCTAAAACATTTTCAGAAAAACTCAAAAATAGTTTCCTTCTTTTCATTTGCCTTTTTCGCGTTCGATCTTATGTTTGCTCGTATTGCCGTGTTCCTTCTATTTACTTGCATGTTCGCTTGTTGAAAATCTATCTATGGATCCTCATCTGCTTGCTAATCTTTTTAAGCGATCCAACTATGATGAACCAATTGCTAGTGAGTTTAGTGCACTAGATTATCTTTATGAGGTTTTGCTTGAAATTCGTGAATCTGAAAATTGTGATGAAGTATTGAAAGAAGAAATTTATGAAGTGATTCACGATAGCTCTTTGAATGAAAAACATGATTGCAATGATGTTATTATAAATTCTATTAATGGCAATTATGTTAATAATATGCAAAACCCCAAGCTTGGGCACTAGTAGAAAACAGGGCTTTGGTCCAGGCCTGTCCAGCCCATTAGCCCCGGTTCAATCTAGAACCGGGTCCAATGGGGGCACTGGACCCGGTTCGTGAGCCCAGGGGGCCGGCCGGGCCACGTGGGCCATTGGTCCCGGTTCGTCTGGACCTTTTGGTCCCGGTTAGAGCGACAAACCGGGACCAAGGGGTATTGCTCCTGGCCCACCACCATTGGTCCCGGTTGGTGATACGAACCGGGACCAAAGGCCCCCCTTTAGCCCCGGTTCGTTGCACCAACGGGGACCAATGAGGTGCCTATATATACCCCCTCACTCAAGAGCAGAGCACGCTTCTCTGTTATTTTTTCTGGCTGAGGGGGAGAGGGGTTAGTGGTGCTCTAGCTCACCTCCTATGCACACAACCTGTTCGATGGAATGCCCGAGCCACACTAGTTATGCTTTTCTCCTCTCGAAGCTCTATTTTCTCCGAGATTTGTCTAGGTTTAGCGGTCCGTCATGTCCAGTCCCCGTCTTCGCCGCCGTCTATCGCCCCCGCCGATCTCGTCACCGGCACCACCGTGGTGAGCCTCTTGTTATGTCCATGCTTTTCTTACTTTTATTATTGCTTGTTATTATTGCTTTAGATAGATATTTGTCTAATTTTCTTACGTTTATTATTGCTTGTTATTATATAGTGCGATGGTTTTGATATCCGCCCACGTGGGCCCTCGTCCTGTCTACGATTCAGATGTGGTATATTATCTTTAATTTATAACTATTTCTTTTAGTGTTTATGATAGTTATGCCGACCAACCTGACATGCATAGATGTTTTATTATGTCTAGGAGGTAGTTGAACCGGAAATTCCAACCGACCCTCTTGTGGAGAGGTTAAATTTAGTTGAAGAGGAAAACATTTCCTTAAAGAAAAAATTGGAAAAAATGGAGGAGGAGAAGATGGAATTGGAGTTGCATGTTGCGGAAGTCATCGATGATCACAAGATCAAGATGGACCCTATTGTCCAGAGGTTAAATTTAGTTGAAGAAGAAAACAAATTCTTGAAGGAAAAAATAAAAAAATTGTGGACGAGAAGATGATATTGGAGTTGCATGTTGCGGATGTCGTCGATGATCACAAGATCAAGATGGATGCAATGCGGTTGAAGATTAGAAAGATTAGAAAATATGCCATTCATACCGAGGGTTGGTATCATTATGCCGTTGGATCAATTGTTACCTTGGTTGCGATTATGATCGCATTTGTTTTCGCATTGAAATGTTTTACATAGTTTCGATGTGTATGGAGAGCTATATGTTGTTAGATGAGAACTATATATGTATGTACTTTGGTTTTAATGTGATGATGAACTTTTATCCATTTGGTCACTTAATTATCTATTTATGATGTTCTGTAATGGTTTTTGACACACTTAATTATATATAATGCACGCAGATGAACCGGCAATGGATGTACGGTGACAGACACACCTCCGAGTACATTAAGGGCGTGCATGAGTTTCTAAATGCGGCTGAGGCAAACAAGCAGAATGGTTTTATGTGTTGTCCATGCACTAAATGTGTGAATACGATGTCTTAATCTAACCGGAAAATCCTTCACTCCCACCTGCTTTACAAGGGTTTCATGCCACACTATAATGTTTGGACGAGGCACGGAGAAATAGGGGTTATGATGGAAGACGACGAAGAAGAAGAGTACGATGACAACTATGTGCCCCCTGAATACGGTGATGCTGCAATGGGGGGAGCTGGTGAAGATCAAGAGGAACTAGACGATGTGCCCAATGATGCTGCAACGGGTGAAGCTGCTGAAGATCAAGAGGAACCAAATGATGATCTCTGCCGGGTCATTGTCGATGCAAGGACGCAATGCGAAAGTCAAAAGGAGAAGCTGAAGTTCGATCGCATGTTAGAGGATCACAAAAAAGGGTTGTACCCCAATTGCGAAGATGGCAACACAAAGCTCGGTACCGTACTGGAATTGCTGCAGTGGAAGGCAAAGAATGCTGCGGCTGACAAAGGATTTGAGAAGCTACTGAAAATATTGAAAAAGAAGCTTCCGAAGGATAACGAATTGCCCGACAGTACATACGCAACAAAGAAGGTCGTATGCCCTATAGGATTGGAGGTGCAGAAGATACATGCATGCCCTAATGACTGCATCCTCTACCGCGGTGCATACAAGGATCTGAACGCATGCCCGGTATGCGGTGCATTGCGGTATAAGATCAGACGAGATGACCCTGGTGATGTTGATGGCGAGCCCGCCAGGAAGAGGGTTCCTGCGAAGGTGATGTGGTATGATCCTATAATACCACGGTTGAAACGTTTGTTTAGAAACAGAGAGCATGCTAAGTTGATGCGATGGCACAGTGAGGACCGTAAGAAAGACGAGATGTTGATGGCGAGCCCGCCAGGAAGAGGGTTCCTGCGAAGGTGATGTGGTATGATCCTATAATACCACGGTTGAAATGTTTGTTTAGAAACAGTGAGCATGCTAAGTTGATGCGATGGCACAGTGAGGACCGTAAGAAAGACGAGAAGTTGAGAGCACCCTCTGACGAGTCGCAGTGGAGAAAAATCGAGAGAAAGTACTGGGAGGAGTTTGCAAAGGACCCAAGGAACGTATGGTTTGCTTTAAGCGCGGATGGCATTAATCCTTTCGGGGAGCAGAGCAGCAATCACAGCACCTGGCCCGTGACTCTATGTATGTATAACCTTCCTCCTTGGATGTGCATGAAGCGGAAGTTCATTATGATGCCAGTTCTCATCCAAGGCCCTAAGCAACCCGGCAACGACATTGATGTGTACCTAAGGCCATTAGTTGAAGAACTTTTACAGCTGTGGAATGGAAACGGTGTACGTGCGTGGGATGAGCACAGACAGGAGGAATTTGACCTAAAGGCGTTGCTGTTCGTGACCATCAACGATTGGCCCGCTCTCAGTAACCTTTCAGGACAGACAAACAAAGGATACCACGCATGCACGCACTATTTAGATGACACTGAAAGTATATACCTGGACAAGTGCAGGAAGAATGTGTACCTGGGCCATCGTCGATTTCTTCCGACCAACCATCAATGTCGAAAGAAAGGCAAGCATTTAAAAGGTGAGGCAGATCACCGAAAGAAGCCCGCCATGCGTACCGGTGATCATGTACTTGCTATGGTCAATGATTTACACGTAATCTTTGGAAAGGGCCCCGGTGCACTAGCTGTTTCGAATGACGCTGAGGGACACGCACCCATGTGGAAGAAGAAATCTATATTTTGGGACCTACCGTACTGGAAAGACCTAGAGGTCCGCTGTTCAATCAACTTGATGCACGTGACAAATAACCTTTGCGTGAACCTGCTAGGCTTCTTGGGCGTGTATGGAAAGACAAAAGATACAGCTGAGGCACAGGAGGACCTGCAACGTTTGCACGAAAAAGACGGCATCCCTCCGAAGCAGTATGAAGGTCCTGCCAGCTATGCTCTTACGAAAGAAGAGAAAGAAATCTTCTTTGAATGCCTGCTCAGTATGAAGGTCCCGACTGGCTTCTCGTCGAATATAAAGGGAATAATAAATATGGCAGAGAAAAAGTTCCAGAACCTAAACTCTCATGACTGCCATGTGATTATGACGCAACTGCTTCCGGTTGCATTGAGGGGGCTTCTATCGGAAAACGTCTGATTAGCCATTGTGAAGCTATGTGCATTCCTCAATGCAATCTCTCAAAAGCTGATCGATCCAGAAATTGTACCAAGGCTAAGGAGTGATGTGGCGCAATGTCTTGTCAGTTTCGAGCTTGTGTTCCCACCATCCTTCTTCAATATCATGACACACGTCCTAGTTCATCTAGTCGACGAGATTGTCATTATGGGGGCCGTATTTCTACACAATATGTTCCCCTTTGAGAGGTTCATGGGAGTCCTAAAGAAATATGTCCATAACCGCGCCAGGCCAGAAGGAAGCATCTCCATGGGCCATCAAACAGAGGATGTCATCGGGTTTTGTGTTGACTTCATTCCTGGCCTTAATAAGATAGGTCTCCCTAAATCGCGGTACGAGGGGAGACTGACTGGAAAAGGCACGATTGGAAGGGACTCAATAATATGCAGGGACGGATATTCTTGGTCTCAAGCACACTACACAGTTCTACAGAACTCTACATTAGTGACCCCGTATGTCGATGAACACAAGAACAGTCTGCGCTCCAAACACCCGGAGCAGTGCGACGACTGGATTACATGTGAACACATCAGGACTTTCAGTAGTTGGTTGGAAACACGTCTCAGAGGTGACAACACTGTTTGTGATGAGTTGTCCTTGTTGTCCAGGGGACCATCTTCGACTGTATTGATTTACAAAGGATACGAGATAAATGGGAATACATTTTACACGATTGTCCAAGATCAAAAGAGCACCAACCAAAACAGCGGTGTTCGCTTTGATGCAACAACCGAGAGGGGAAAGGACACATATTATGGTTACATAGTGGACATATGGGAACTTGACTACGGACATGATTTTAAGGTCCCTTTGTTTAAGTGCAAATGGGTCAATCTGTCAGGAGGCGGGGTACAGGTAGACCCACAGTACGGAATGACAATATTGGATCTGAAAAATCTTGGATACACTGACGAACCGTTCCTCCTAGCCAATGATGTGGCACAGGTTATCTATGTGAAGGACATGTCTACCAGACCGAGAAAAAGAAAAGATAAGGAAGCGAATACATCATACGATGAGCCAAAGCGCCACATAGTTCTTTTTGGAAAAAGGGACTTCCTGGGAGTGGAGGGCAAGACAGACATGTCCGAAGATTATGAAATTCCTCCCTTCAAAGTCAAGGCTGACCCAAGCATCCTGATAAACGATGAAGATTATCCATGGTTACGGCGCAATAAGCAAATGACACAAGCGAAGAAAAAGTGAAGACTTTTTTCCGCAACTATTATGATGATACCATGCCAACTTTGTAACAAACGAGTATGATACCATTGTCCGTTTCTACTATTCAAATTTCAATACTACTTGCACTAACAGAAAGTTTGTAATTGGTTTTACCAGAAAGAATTAAGAAAAAAAGCAAAAAACAAAAGAAAATAAATAATGCAGAAAACAAAAAAAAACTTGAAAAAAAATTAAAAATAGCAACAATAAGTATTTCATTGTAAGTAGAAACAAAATAAAATAAATAAAGCAACAAAGAAAACAAATAATTTCAAATTTAAACTATTCAAATTTGAATACTACTTGCACTAACAGAAAGTTTGTAATTGGTTTTACCAGAAAGAATTAAAAAATAAAGCAAAAAACAAAAGAAAATAAATAATGCAGAAAACAAAACAAAAAAACTTGCAAAAAAAATAGCAACAATAAGTATTTTGTTGTAAGTAGAAACAAAATAAAATAAATAAAACAACAAAGAAAACAAATAAATAAAAATAGCAACAGTAAGTATTTTGTTGAAAGTAGAAACAAAACTAAAAAATAAAGCAACAAAGAAAAAAATAAAAAAATGCCACCTACTGGGCCAACACGGCCTGAATACGACTAGAAAACCAAACATGGGCTAGGATTCAGGCCCGTAGAAAGCCCAGCAAGCCCACATGCAAAGCAGTGTCAGTTTAGGCCCTTAGGCCTGCAGTTAAGAGGAGTTCAAGATGGAGGAGGCAGCGGGGCTTATAAACAGGTGACAGGCGCCCTCAGCTAGCGAGGTGGGACTAAACTCCCACCACCACGCCGCTGTGCACATGCTATTGGTCCCGGTTGATGGCTCGAACCGGGACCAATACCCACCTTTGGTCCCGGTTCGTGGCACCAACCGGGGCCAATAACCCCCTTTAGTCCCGGTTGGTGCCACCAACCGGGACCAAAGGCCCCTCCTTCCCGCCCTTTGGGCTGCTGAAAAGGGATCGTTGGTCCCGGTTGGTGGCACCAACCGGGACTAAAGGGGGGCATTGGTCCCAGTTGGTGCCACGAACCGGGACTAATGCCCCTCCTATATAACCAGCACTTGCGAAAATTTCATTCCCTTCTCCTTTTCGCCGCCCCCGACGCCTCCTCTCTCCTTCCCCGCCCCCGTCACCCCGGCCGTCGCCCCGTCGCCGTCGCCCCGTCGCGCCGTCGCCGTCGCCCCCAACGCCGCCCCGTCGCCGTCGCGCCGTCGCCCCGCCCCGCGCCCCCGCGCCGCCCAACCCCGTCGCCGTCGCCCCGCCCCGTCGCCGTCGCCCTGTCGCCGTCGCGCCGCCCCGCCCCGCGCCGTCGCGATGTGAGGTTTTTTTTGTATGTTTATACTTGTTGTATATATATATATATATAGTTGATGTATATATATATGTGTATATATCTGTGTATATGTGTTATGTGTATATAGTTGCTGTATATATATTTTGTATGTGTATATTTTTTTTCTTAGGAATTTGCTAAATATATATGTTAAAAATGTTTTTTTTCATAGAATATTTTTTGTTTATATATAGATAGTTACAATTGTGATGTATAGTTGCTGTATGTGATGTATATATATGTGTATGTGGCTATATAGTTTTTTGTTTATATATGCTAAATATTTATAGAAAGTTTTATCTATGCAAAAGATACAAATTTAGAAAAAGAAGGATAGGAAAGAAGAAAATAAGAAAGTGGAAAGAAAGAGAAATAAATAAGAAGAAGAAAAAAGAAGAAGAAAAAAGAGAAGAAGAAGAAAGGAATAGAGGATAAGAAGAGAAATTTTCTCTTCTTCTCCTCTATTCCTTTCTTCTTCTCCTTTTTTTTTCTTTTTTTCTTCGATCTTCTCCTCTAGCGGTTCCTTTTTTCTTCTTCTTCCTCTTTTTTTTATCGGATATGTCGTTGTCGATATACACCCTCCCCGATAACTTCGACATTAAGGGGGTCGAGGGTCGTCGAGGGACCGAGGGTCGTCAAGGGTCGAGAGATCGCCGAGGGGCCGAGAGTCGTCGAGGGGTCGAGAGGCCGAGGCTCGTCGAGGGACCGAGGGTCGAGGGCTCGAAAGGTTGCCTGGCTAGTGGCAAAGTATTGAAGTAATCCATGACTTCATCATTTTCCAGAAGTACCCGGGGCATGTTGGTACGAAGTTATGCAAAGTTGTTCTGGAACGAAGTTCCTGATAGGATATTCCGTCTTTTGTTACAAATTGTCCATTCTGGGACTCCGTTCCAAAACCACTTTGGAGAGCTTCATACCATCATGCGACTGTTACTTTCGCCTAATGATGAAGTATTGGTTTTGTTGATTCCTTTGACACTAGACAAAATGTGACATGAGGGGGTCTAGGGTTGTGGATCGCCGAGCAGTCGATGGTTGAGGGGTCGAGAGAGGTTGCCTAGCTAGTGTCAAAGTATTGAAGAAATCCATGACTTCATCATTTGCCAGAAGTAACCGGGGCATGTTGGTACGAAGTTATGCAAAGTTATTCCGGAACGAAGTTCCTGATAGGATAATCCGTCTTTTGTTACGAATTATCCTATCTGGGACTCCGTTCCAAAATAACTTTGGAGAGCTTCGTACCATCATGCGACTGTTACTTTCGCCTAATGATGAAGTATTGGTTTTGTTGAATCCTTTGACACTAGACAAAATGTGACATGAGGG
>LR738713.1:655517420-655532887 GCA_902687465.1 Secale cereale
CATGTTGGTACGAAGTTATGAAAAGTTGTTTTGGAACGGAGTTCCTGATAGGATAATCCGTCTTTTGTTACGAATTATCCTTTATGGGACTCCGTTCCAAAACCACTTTATAGAGCTTCGTACCATCATGCGACTGTTACTTTCGCCTAATGATGAAGTATTGGTTTTGTTTAATCCTTTGACACTAGACAAAATGTGACATGAGGGGGCCGGTCTAGGGTTGTGGATCACCGAGCAGTCGAGGATCGAGGGGTCGAGAGAGGTTGCCTAGCTAGTGTCAAAGTATTGAATAAATCCATGTCTTCATCATTTGCCAGAAGTAACCGGGGCATGTTGGTACGAAGTTATCCAAAGTTATTTTGGAATGGAGTTCCTGATAGGATAATCTGTCTTTTGTTACGAATTATCCTATCTGGGACTCCATTCCAAAATAACTTTGGAGAGCTTTGTACCATCATGCGACTGTTACTTTCGCCTAATGATGAAGTATTGGTTTTGTTGAATCCTTTGACACTAGACAAAATGTGACATGAGGGGTCTAGGGTTGTGGATCGCCGAGCAGTCGAGGGTGGAGGGGTCGAGAGGTTGCCTAGCTAGTGTCAAAGTATTGAAGAAATCCATGACTTCATCATTTGCCAGAAGTAACTGGGGCATGTTGGTACGAAGTTATGCAAAGTTGTTTTGGAACGGAGTTCCTGATAGGATAATCCGTCTTTTGTTACGAATTATCCAATCTGGGACTCCATTCCAAAACCAGTTTGGAGAGCTTCGTACCATCATGCGACTGTTACTTTCGCCTAATGATGAAGTATTGGTTTTGTTGAATCCTTTGACACTAGACAAAATGTGACATGAGGGGGTCTAGCTAGGGTTGTGGATCGCCGAGCGGTCGAGGGTCGTCCAGGGGTCGAGGGTCGAAGCTAGTTCTACGTTTGCCATCAATATATCCATCTGTCATGTTTGAATAATAATTGGCATGTTGTAAATATTTGTAGAAACTATGGACGACAACACCCGAGACCTAGCACAAGAAGCGATGTTGATGGACATAATCGCAAACGGACAACATGCCGTCTTGTCGTTTCTCAACGACACCAATGAGCAGGTGGAAAGAGAGCTGCAGCTGGAAGATCTAGGCTATGATATTGATGGCTCCGGTGACCCAATGCACATGGAAGAAGTAGACCGTGAGGACGGCTCCGGTGACCCAATGCCGGTGCAAGAAGGAGACCGTGATGCTGGCTCCGGTGACCGAACCAAGTCCGGCCAGGAGGTATATATGTTAGTTAAGCCTGTGCTGACTAGTTAATTGATGCATTCATTAACTCTCGTCTTTGTTCCTTTTTCTAGCCCTCCGGATCGAGCAAATCTTCGGTAAAGAGACGACGCGCGAAGAAAAAGTTGAGGCCCGATGAAAAGTTTGATATCTCAGAAATCTCGTGCACTGGCGAGCCGATTGAACCAATCCGGACAAAGAACGCATTTGTTAATCAGTGCGGGGTTCTTGTTAGGGACAAGATCCCGATCAGCATCCATCAATGGTTAAAGCCGGCTGCAAAAGACGCTCAGGTGTCTTATGTCACTGATATGCAGAAAGAAGATCTTTGGACTGAGCTGAAGTCAAATTTCATCCTACCGCGAGAGGATAATCCGGCGAATCTAGTTAAAGAGGACTTAATCAAGTCTGCTGCTCTTTCGAAGATGGCAGACCAATTCAGGGCATGGAAGAAAAAACTGAATAAGTTTGTCAAAGATAAAAAGACTCCAGAATTCATGGGCATATATGAGAAGATCAAAGATGACTGGCCCGCAATTGTGGCCTATAAGACATCGGAAAAGAGTCAGAAGATGTCGGTGACAAACCAGATAAATGCTGCGAAGAAGAAGCATCACCATCGCACGGGGTCAGGTGGCTACCTCAGAGCCTGGCCTAAGTGGGCCAAGGCTGAGAATGATCTGCTTGAGAAAGGGATCGAACCAGAGACAACGCAATGGCCAGACCGTTGCCGGACTTGGTTCTTCGGGGCTGGCGAAACCTTGGACCCTGTATCAGGGAGGTGCATTTGGACGGACAAGCAATTGGAAACACCACTCAAGAAGATGCGGCAGTATATCAAAGCGGCGCATGAAGGGACGTTCTTCCCCGACAGAGAGAACGACGAGCTGACAATGGCCCTCGGGAATCCTGAGCACCCTGGATGGACACGAGGCACGCCAGGATCCCTTCCGTGGCGTGCTGGGTTTCCGGACGCAGGCGGCTACAAAAGCCACGAGAGGAGGAAGAAAATGGAGCAGACCGAATTGCAGGCGCTGCGGGCCGGAATACAAGCGATAGAGGAACGGGAAGCAAATCGGGACAAAAGAATTGCCGAAGCTTCCCCCGAAGCTACCCCGCCATCTCAGCGGAGAAGCAGCGTGGCTTCCACCGAGCTGCTTCAGCCGGAGCCTGTCTTGACGGCTACTGCCAGGTATCCGTGGATGCTATCACGGAGGCACAAAATTGCCACCTTATGACGCAGTGGATAAATCTGAAGGTCAAGGCGGCTGCTGGCTCTGTTTATCCTACTGGACCCGACGACACTTTTCACTGCCGGCCGATTCCAGAAGGATATGCTAGGGTGATGGTGGATGAAATTACGGAGGGATTTGAGGAGCTCCAGCTTGACCACCCTACCGGTGAAGGGGAGACTCGGCTGGGTTCTTCACTGAAGACTCCATGCCTATGGCAGAAGGAGCTCATCAACATTCTCAGCTGGACGCCTCCGCCTCCTCCTCCTCCTCCGGCGAGTCAGGGCACTCCGCCGCCTCCACCGCCTCCTCCTCCGGCGAGTGACGATCAGGGCACTCTGGCTCCTTCTCCGGCGCGTGGCGGCACTCCGCCTCCTTCGCCTGCGCCGGAGCGCCCGAGCAGCCAGTCTCCTCCTTCTCCGCCTGCGCCGGCGCGCCCGAGTGATGACCCTCAACCGTAAGGGATCTGTTGCAGCGTTTTTGATAAGTAAGAGTGTTGAACCCAACGAGGAGCAGAAGGTATTGATAAGCGATTCTGAGGAAGAAATTACTGCAAGCACTGAAAGATAACTTTTAGGGGTTTTCTCGATATAAGCAACAGGAATGTAAAGGCAAGTAATGTAGAAGGTACTGAAAGTAACAAGTGGCCCAATCCTTTATTAGCAAAGGAGAGGCCTAGCAACTGAACTTATAAAGACTAAAGCATTCTTGAGGACACACGGGAGAGGTAGTCATGTGCTTTTGCCATATTCCGTATCGATACTATGTTATGTATTGATAAGTGTTGGTGGGTGGATCTATGCTAGTGCACTCTCTAGACTAAGATGAATGCACTCTTATGATTAAACACCTTGCAAGCGTCCGCAAATACAAGATAGAATTTAAGGCAAAAGCCTAACCATAGCAATACGATCAAGGATCCATTATTCCCTTATGCAAAAGCGTGCGAACTGGGGTTCAGGTTTCCGTCACTCTGGCAACCCACCATAAGCATTCTTTATACACAATGCATTCCCCTAGGTCCTTAATAAGGCGAAGTGTTGGGTGTTCGACTCACACAACACCACTAGTAGAATGACAACACAACTTAAGTATCAAACAACACATATTACTTCAACAGCATATGACTACTAACAACAAGACTTTCCCCATGTCCTCAAGAACTAAAGTAACTACTCACAAGACATAAAAGAGATCATGATCAGAGGGGATAAATATGTGATAAACAATCTGGACATAATAATATTTCTCCAACAAAACTCAATAGCATTCACCAAAAGGTAGTAATCAACACCGATGGAGTAGAGAGGATAGGTAGTACAAGTTACAACACGAGTTGCGATGGAAAGATGAGATTTGGATGAAGATGGAGATGGTGCTGGTGTTGGGGATGATGTTGATGATGATCTGGATGATGCCCGTGATGATGGTGATGACGATGGCGACGATTTCCCCTTCTGGGAGGTAATCTCCCTGGCGGAATCTGCCTACCGGAGATGCCCTTTTCTTCTCTGTAGGTTTCCGCCTCGAAGCGGCGGCGGAACTCCGTAAAAAGTCCCGTGCCTAGGGTTTTCGGGAGATGGAGAGCATATATGCAAAAGGGGGCGGCCAGAGGTGGGCCAGGGGCCCCAGGCGCCCCCTGGCGCGGCCAGGGGGGGCGCGCCCCCAGGCCGCCTGGGCACCCTGTGGCCCCCCTCTGACTCCCCTTTTGCGTGTCTTCGTTATTCTTCTGAAACACACGTCCCGTCAATTTTCAGGTAATTTGGAGGTGTTCTTCTTCAGCAACTCAGTATCCACTTTTTCCTGCTGAATCCTGCGTCTGCTCTTTCGGCATCGGAAAGTTGAAAACTGTGTAAAATAGACCAAAACAACATAAGAACATCATCATAACTTGAAATATATCAATGAATAAGGATAAATTATAATAGAAAATAGTGTTGAATTTTGGACGTATCAACACCCCCAAGCTTAGACCTCGCTTGTCCCCAAGCGAATACGAACTCGGTAAACCTGTCCACAAGTTTAGAGAGTGAAGTGTCGATAAATAGAATACGGACAAGAAGCATCACGGTCTCTTCACCAACTCAAATATCCTCAGCAACAATCTTCAACTCATAAGGCTCTTATGAAAGAGTGTCAACACTTATATTCGAAAGTAGGACTAATAGAAACTCATTATATCATGGCAAACATGTCCTTTGGTCAAGGAACAACAAATAATTTTAACTTTTGCTTTTGATGGGATTAATTGAAGCTTTTTGAAATAACAAGTTAATAAGTAAGAAGTGAAAGTGTTAACACAAAGGAAGATATTTGCCTTAGCTGGGCATGACAAACAACTTACTTATCAAATGATAATGTCAACAAGGATATGGTATGACAAATCTTAATGCAGCTTTATATGCATGAATCCTTATCAACATCAAACGTCTGCTCTCTTTGAGAAATAGAAGGAAGTAAGAATAACTGACTCAACTCAAAATTAAAAGATAGGCCCTGCTCTAGGGTAGTAGGGAAAACTCATGTGCTATCCTCAAATCAAACAGAATGAAAACAAATTTTTGAGGGGTGCATGATTCGTCAACGAATGCTAACAGATAACTCAATTACTTCTTGAACTGGACAAGTTTCAATGAACGGCTCCCGTATGAGGACGATAACATCCTCTTATTCTCCTTTGTTTTTCACTGCCAAAGTTTTCTGATTTCTCATGAACAAAGCGTGAAGGAGGGTTTGTTTGTTATATTATTTTTAAGCCGGGCACACTCAATGCCAGTTCCTTTTTGTATTATGGGTTTGCACATTATACATGCAATCCCGGGGTGAAGCCTGTCCAACTCAAAAAGGTCATGAATTAGCTACTACTTCCTCATGAGCTAAAGCAGGGGCACAAAATAAATGATTTGAACATTTAAGGATAACACATAAATTATATACTTTAGGAGGTGGTAGGGAAGTACCACAAGTAGGTAGGTATGGTGGACTCACATGGAAGGTATTGGCTTAAGGGTATGGACGCACAAGCAGAATTCCTCTTAGTACAGAGTTAGGCTAGCAAAGGTTTTGAAAGAGCAGACAATTGATGATGACTAAGATGCAAAGTAATATAAAGCATGAACATTGAAATAAGCATAACACATCAAGTTGTCTTCCTTGTCAACATAACACTTCAAGTATAATAACATATAGGTTTTGGCTATGTTGATACTTTAAGAGAATCATGCTTGTTGTTATGACCAAAGCTATGTTTGCCAAGATTAAATAAAGTTTCATAGCCATACCTGACATAAGGTCAATACTTCCCATAAGAATCATCATATAAGGTCGATTGCGTGAAGAGAATACCGAGTGCAACAAAAAGGGGCCGATAAACTTCTCATTAATATTCCATCATAGACGACTCCACACACACAGATACAATTCTTCACCAAGGGGGCAATAGACCTCAATGCACACACCTATCTCATATAATAACTTCCCTAGACATGATACGACTCTACTTGACTTCTAAAAGACAAAAGGTAAAAGATAAAGATACCAGTCACTCCCCCAAGCTTGGAACAAGCCAAGGGAATGCCATTACCCACGGAGATTTCTCCCATATTTGTTGGCGTTAATCACGTAGTCCTTAGCGAAACGCTTCCATGGATATCTTGCTAAAGTCTCTTGTGAGAGGCTCATCTCCTGAATCCTGCATTCAGCACCCAAACTCATGCGCATAAATCTTAGTTCATACTCACAGTTCTGGTTAGATAGATCATTAATTTGCCCCTGGAGTTCTATGATTCTGTCTTCAGCCGCGGCGATTCTTTCCCACATCTCCTTCAGAAAGTAGTTCTTCAGCTCGTTGGTGATGTCAAAGTTAGCTTCGACACCACGCTCGGTCATCTTCTTGTACTTGAAGACTTCTTGCTCCACTTCTTCCAGCCTGGCCTGGACGCTCCCCTCCTTGACAGGTCCCTTCAGATCTTCTTGATGAAGGACGCCCTCCTTCATCTGAACCACCTGAGGGTGCTTCTTCACCTCACCGAGGTAAGGGTTGATGACGTTGACGACGAACGTGTCCTTGGGGGAACTTGGAGAAGCCATGTCACCTAAATTTAGCTGAAAGATTTCCTGACAGAAACAGATCGAAGAGAAAACACGCGAAATCGCAAGATACATTGCCAGAACAACCCGGGCAAATATATAGGAAATATTTATGCACAAAAAGGAAGGTAACGGACCAAAGCGGGGTCGGAGTCGGGCACCAGGGTGTTCAGGCGGCCTGCCGGCGCGGCCCGGGGGGGCGCGCCAGGGGGGCGCCTGGACTCCCTGGTGGTCGTCTCCAGCTCCACTTCGACTCGGAATTTTACTAATTTTTCAAAAACGCGTAATACGGAACTTTTATGATGTTTTGCGGTGTTTTCTTACCGTACTACGTACCTTTTCTTTATTCTGCTTCTGCTGGCGTCTGAAACAGGGCTGCAACATGTTCTTCGTGGGTTGTTGTGTATATTATATTCACATCAACATCGACAGGGTCTCCTGCTATGTAATGCTTAGGTCTTTGCCCATTCACAACTTGAGGTTTGGTGCCTTCAAAATTATTAATCTTAATTGCACCAGACCGATAAACTTCTTCTATATGAAATGGTCCTTCCCACCTGGAAAGTAGTTTACCTGGAGAAAACCTAAAACGGGATCTAAACAACAAAACTTTATCACCAACATTAAATTCACGTTTCAGAATCTTCCTATCATGCGACCTTTTTACCTTTTCCTTGAACATTTTAGCGCTCTCATAAGCTTCACTTCTCCATTCATCTAGAGAAGTCAAGTTCATGAGACGCTTCTCACCAGCTAGTTTATGGTCAGCGTTAAGCTCTCTAACAGCCCAGAAAGCTTTGTGCTCTAGCTCTAATGGCAGATGGCAAGCCTTGCCATATACCATCTTATATGGGGACATACCCATGGGGTTTTTGTAAGCAGTTATATATGCCCACAAAGCATCTCCCAATTTATTTGACCAATCCTTCCTATTTCTGTTTACTGTTTTCTGCAAGATCAACTTAATCTCTCTATTGGTGAGCTCAACTTGCCCACTAGTTTGAGGATGATAAGGTGAAGCAATTCTATGATTAACATCGTATTTAGCCAAAGCTTTTCTAAAAGCTCCGAGCGTGAAGTGTGATCCTCCATCGGTCATGAGGTACCTTGGTACACCAAACCTAGGAAAAATTACATCTTTAAGCATTTTCAAAGATGTTTTGTGATCAGCACTTTCAGTGGGGATTGCTTCAACCCACTTGGTCACATAATCGACAGCTACGAAAATGTGAGTGTACTTGTGCGATGAAGGAAAAGGACCCATAAAATCAAAACCCCAACAATCGAAAGGTTCAATCACTAGTGAGTAATTCATAGGCATCTCATTCCTTCTACTAATGTTACCAACTCTCTGACATTTATCACAAGCTAAAACATAATTTCTAGCATCTTTAAAGAGAGTATGCCAATAAAAACCTGATTGAAGAACCTTATGTGCAGTCCTCTCACCGGCGTGATGTCCTCCATAGGGACTGTCATAACATCGTCAGAGAACGTCCTTCTGCTCATGTTCCGGAATGCACCTTCTCACGATCCCGTCGGGACCTTCTTTGAAAAGATGTGGGTCATCCCAAAAGTAGTGCCTCAAATCATGAAAGAACTTCTTCCTTTGCTGAAATGTTAGACCTGGAGGCAAATACTTTGCAACAATAAAATTAGCATAATCTGCATACCAAGGATCAGAGAGAGGTTGTACTTTTACAATGGCAAGTTGCTCGTCTGGAAAACTATCGTTAACTGGAATGGGGTCATGCGGTATATCTTCCATTCTTGAAAGATTGTCCGCTACCGGATTGTCTTCCCCTTTCCTATTAACAATCTGCAAATCAAATTCTTCAAGAAGAAGTACCCATCTGATAAGCCTTGGCTTAGCATCCTTTTTTTTCATAAGATATTTAATGGCAGCATGATCAGTATGAATAATAACTTTGGAATCAACAATATACTGCCTAAACTTATCACAAGCAAAAACTACAGCTAAGAATTCCTTCTCAGTAGTAGCATAATTTCTTTGAGCACTATCAAGGGTCTTACTAGCATAATGTATAACATTCAATTTCTTATCAACCCTTTGTCCTAAAACAGCTCCAACAGCAAAATCACTTGCATCACACATAATTTCAAAAGGTAAATTCCAGTCAGGTGGTTGTACTATAGGAGCAGTTATCAAAGCTTTCTTAAGGACTTCAAAAGCTTCCTTACAATTTTCATCAAACGCAAAAGGAACATCCTTCTAGAGAAGGTTAGTGAGGGGTCTCGAGGTTTTAGAAAAGTCTTTAATAAATCTTCCATAAAAACCTGCATGACCGAGAAAACTGCGAATACCTTTGATGTCCTTTGGATAAGGCATTCTCTCAATAGCTTCGATCTTGGCTTTGTCCACTTCAATTCCCCTTCCGGAAATCTTGTGACCAAGAACAATTCCTTCATTAACCATAAAGTGGCACTTTTCCCAATTGAGTACCAAATTTGTCTCCTCGCATCTCTGCAAAACTTTATTAAGGTTGTGAAGACAATGGTCAAATGAAGTTCCATAGACGGAGAAATCGTCCATGAAGACTTCCATAATATCCCCGCATAAACCATGAAAGATAGCAGACATACACCTTTGAAAAGTAGCAGGGGCATTACATAAACCAAAAGGCATACGTCTGTAAGCATAAGTACCAAAAGGACAAGTAAAAGTGGTCTTCTCTTGATCGACAGTGTTAACATGAATTTGAGAGAAGCCAGAATAACCATCGAGATAACAAAAGTGGGTGTTTTTGGATAACCTTTCAAGCATTTGGTCGATGAACGGCAACGGGTAGTGATCCTTCCTGGTTGCCTTGTTCAACTTCCTGTAATCAATACACATTCTATATCCAATAATAATTCTCGGAGGTATTAGTTCATTTTTATCATTAGGAACCACAGTTGTACCTCCTTTATTAGGAACACAATGTACAGGACTTACCCACTTACTATCAGCTATAGGGTAGATAATACATACGGCTAGAAGCTTGAGAATCTCAGTTCTCACGACATCCATCATCTTTGGGTTCAACCGTCGTTGATGATCAACAACTGGTTTAGCATCGGGCTCAAGGTTGATAGTATGTTGACAGATAGATGGACTAATCCCCTTAAGGTCATCAAGGGTATAGCCAATTGCGCCTCGGTGTTTACGAAGTACTTCCAATAATCGCTCTTCTTCATATCCTGAAAGGTTAGAATTGATAATAACAGGATATACTTTCTTTTCATCTAAATAAGCATACTAGAGCGTATCGGGAAGAGGTTTAAGATCGAACACCGGGTCTTCTTTTGGTTTTGATAAAATTCCCAAAGATTCAACCGGAAGGTTGTGCTTCAGGATAGCAGGCTGCCTCAAGAATATTTCATCTAATTCATTTCTTTCCTGCATACGCAAATCATTCTCGTGGTCCTCCATGTATTGCTGGAAAGGATCATCAGGAGGAATAGCAATAGAGGCAATACTTTCAATAATTTTATCATTACTAGGTAAATCAGTACCTCGAGGTTGCTTAGAGAACTTAGAAAAATTAAATTCATATGGCTCACCATTGAATTCAACAGAAACTTTACCTTTCTTGCAATCTATTATAGCTCCACAAGTTCTAAGAAAAGATCTACCAAAAATGATGGGACAAAAATCGTCCCTGGCTGAACCAAGTACCAAAAAGTCGGTAGGGTAATTTTAGCTTTCCACATAGGACTTCAACGTCCCTCACAATTCCGATAGGAGAGATAGTTGATCTATTTGCAAGATGAATAGTAACATCAACTTCAAGTTCACAAGGGGAAATCTCACTGATGATTTCTTCATAAAGTGAATAAGGAATAACACTTGCACTTGATCCCAAATCGCATAGCCCATAATAATTGTGATCTCCTATTTTAACAAATACCACCGGAGTACCTGAAATTGGGCCTTTGTTCTTGGCTGTGACAAGATTAGTGGAAACAGGACAAAAAGTTATATTGGAATCCAAAACATCATGAGTAACAAGGTCTTTAATCAATGCAACTCGAGGATCGACCCTGATCTGGTCCTCAGGTTCATCAACTCTTCTCTCACTTTTATTTATTATGCCTGTCACAAGAGAGTGCTCCTTTATCCTCGTGGGAAAAGGGGGTTGTTCATATAAAACTGCAGGCAAAATAGGCTCAGCAACATAAATATCAATAGGTTTTTCTTTAAAAGGTGCATGGTGCTGGTCTCTACTCTTTTTAAAAGAATCAACATGAGAGGCAAAATTGTTACATAAATCAATCACTAGATGGGAATCAAGACCAATCTTAGAGCAAAAAGTATTGAAGTAATCAGTTTCTACATAGCTCTCAATATAATCATGTTCATAATTTATAGCGGGTTCAATACCTTTATCAATTTCCCAATCTTCGGTATTCCTCTGGATTCTTTCAAGGAGATCCCACCTTTCTTCAACACTCTTCTTCTGAAACACCCCACTAGAGGAGGCATCCAGCATCTCCTTATCCTGACGAGAAAGCCTGGCATAAAAATTTGTAAGTATAATTTCTTTGGGAAGCTTATGAATAGGGCATTTGAGCATTAGAGACTTCAGTCTCCCCCAAGCTTGAGCAATGCTTTCTCCGTCACGAGACCTAAAGTTATAGATATAATTCCTGTCTCGATGAATTTCATGAAGAGGATAAAATTTAGTATAAAAGAGAGACATAAGCTCCTGCCAGTCCAGCAAGCGTGGATTATCGAGAAGCCCATACCAATCTGAAGCTTTATCTGTAAGGGATACGACAAACAGTTTCCTCATGACAAACTCCCTCGATACACCTGCAAGCTTAAATAATGAACATAGTCGTGACAAATATAGCAAGTGTTCACCGGGATGTCTGTCTCCTGCATACCGATTAGACAAAACATAATTGATAATGCCAGCCAGTATTTTATAAGGCACAATTTCAGTAGGGGGAGGATCAACCACCACAGGTGTGGGGTGTCTTCCCGCAAGCAATGCTCCAATAATAGGGTTATCCATAAGGACAGAGGATAGCAATAAAAATAAAAAACAGAATTATAAAAAGACTTTCTTACCAGTTTCACTTTACCAATAGTGCTACGCTCCCCGGCAACGGCGCCAGAAAACGGTACTTGATGACCCTCAACCATAAGGGATCTGTTGCAGCGTTTTCGATAAGTAAGAGTGTCGAACACAACAAGGAGCAGAAGGTATTGATAAGCGATTCTGAGCAAGAAATTACTGCAAGCACTGAAAGATAACTTTTAGGGGTTTTCTCGATATAAGCATCAGGAATGTAAAGGCAAGTAATGTAGAAGGTACTGAAAGTAACAAGTGGCCCAATCCTTTATTAGCAAAGGAGAGGCCTAGCAACTGAACTTATAAAGACTAAAGCGTTCTTGAGGACACATGGGAGAGGTAGTCATGTGCTTTCGCCATATTCCGTATCGATACTATGTTATATATTGATAAGTGTTGGTGGGTGGATCTATGCTAGTGCACTCTCTAGACTAAGATGAATGCACTCTTATGATTAAACACCTTGCAAGCATCCGCAAATACAAGATAGAATTTAAGGCAAAAGCCTAACCATAGCAATACGATCAAGGATCCATTATTCCCTTATGCAAAATCGTGCGAACTGGGGTTCAGGTTTCTGTCACTCCGGCAACCCACCATAAGCATTCTTTATACACAATGCATTCCCCTAGGTCCTTAATAAGGCGAAGTGTTGGGTGTTCGACTCACACAACACCACTAGTAGAATGACAACACAACTTAAGTATGAAACAACACATATTACTTCAACAGCATATGACTACTAACAACAAGACTTTCCCCATGTCCTCAAGAACTAAAGTAACTACTCACAAGACATAAAAGAGATCATGATCAGAGGGGATAAATATGTGATAAACAATCTGGACATAATAATATTTCTCCAACAAAACTCAATAGCATTCACCACAAGGTAGTAATCAACACCGATGGAGTAGAGAGGATAGGTAGTAAAAGTTACAACACGAGTTGCGATGGAAAGATGAGATTTGGATGAAGATGGAGATGGTGCTGGTGTTGGGGATGATGTTGATGATGATCTCGATGATGCCCGTGATGATGGTGATGATGATGGCGACGATCTCCCCTTCCAGGAGGTGATCTCCCCGGCGGAATCTGCCTACCGGAGATGCCCTTTTCTTCTCTCTAGGTTTCCGCCTCGAAGCGGTGGCAGAACTCCGTAAAAAGTCCCGTGCCTAGGGTTTTCGGGGGGGGGGGGCGCCCCCAGGCCGCCTGGGCACCCTGTGGCCCCCTGTGACTCCCCTTTTGCGTGTCTTCGTTATTCTTCTGAAAAACACGTCCCGTCAATTTTCAGGTAATTTGGAGGTGTTCTTCTTCAGCAACTCAGTATCCACTTTTTCCTGCTGAATCCTGCGTCTGCTGTTTCGGCATCGGAAAGTTGCAAACTGTGTAAAATAGACCAAAACAACATAAGAACATCATCATAACGTGAAATATATTAATGAATAAGGATAAATTACAATACAAAATAGTGATGCATTTTGGACGTATCACCGAGCAGCCAGCCTTCTCCTCCTTCTCCGCCTAGTCAACAAGGGCAGAAGAGACTTGCCGCTGCTCTGGCTGCTCCTGCTCCGGCGCGTAAAGGAAAGAAGACATCCGCTTAGTCTGGTCCGGCGACGTCTAGTAGTACAGCCAGAGGGGGGAGGCGATGTAGATTCGGTCCTTCTCTCACGCCTCTAGAGAAGTTACCATACGAGAGGTCCGACGAGGAAAACACGAAGATCACTCAAGGCAAAGTGAAGGACTGGCTTGAAGGGTTGAAAGCACAGAGACATCCACCTCCGGAGGAGAAGATAGATGCGGTGAAAGCAAAGCGCACTCTTGCTGCCCTGAAGCAACCAACGAAAAGTAAGCCGCAGGACTACTATGACCGCATGATTCAAAAGTCATTTCAAGCAGCGAAGCGGTCGGGAAGTACTAAAGTGATCAAAGGTTAGCAGAAGGACGAGCTGGGAAACAAATTGCCCAGCTCGGCGAACAAGCGGACCAATCGTGCCTCCCGCTCAAGGTGTCTAGCGACATGGTCGCTAATGATCCGAGGATGGTGCCCGGTTATAGCAATCTTGGAGATTACGTGTCCGACGATGTACAATATGATTTCTTGGACGTGCAGATACAAAGATACGAGTACAAAAAGGCTCTCGTCAAAAATGAAAGATCTCTATCAACGAATATGCGAAGATTGCATGATTGGTACTTAAAAATCTCCAGAGAGTCTGGGGGGAGGGATAGCTTGTATTTGAGAGTTAAACCAGAGCATGACCTCGTTGGAATTGAACTGTTGCCTATTCCATTTGAGGGGTTCTATCAGTTTTTGAATCAATTGGCCCTCTATAAAACAACGGTCACCTGCTACTGTCTGTAAGTAGTACTACTTCTGTCATTAAGTCTCTCTATATAGCTGATCTCTTTCATTGCATGTATTTATAATTATCCTCACTATATTATGCAGATTGAAGATCGTCGAATTGAAGAAAAGACAAGTAGGTGATATTGGGTTCATTAACACATACCTCATAGATGCAACCGATGTTTAATTGCGTCCCTTAGATACCGAGACCAACTTGCTACGATCGTTGGTGGTAAATGAAAACAAAGATATAATACTCTTTCCTTACAACTTCAAGTGAGTGTTACTGTCTTGTTCATATTTGGTTTCCCTTATATATCAGTGAAGATTATAGTAATGTAATTGATGAGTTAATGCATGCGTGCGCAGCTTCCACTATATTCTCTTAGAGATTAAGCTTGAGTAGGGAGTAGTAACTGTCTTGGACTCTAAACGTAAAGATCCCGAGGAGTATGCGGACATGACTCAAATGCTCGACAGGTAAGTTAAATCGATCAATATTATCCACCATGCATATCAGCAACTTTGTTCATTTCTGATATCAAGTAATTGTTTTCTTTGTCTGGCAGAGTTTGGAAAAAATTCACCAAAAAAGCTCCGGGACTGCCGAAGAAGCTAGAATTTAGATACCCCAAAGTAAGTACTATATAGTAGCATGTTCCACGCGCGCATCTCCTATATCTTGATTAAAGCGCTAGTTTCATCAATACCATTTGCCATTCTTGCTTATCAGTTTGATTGACCTCTATTTCTTGTAAAGTGGTTGTGGCAGGAAACCGGGAATGATTACTGTGGATACTACATTTGCGAGTCCATCCGCCATACGACCTGTGAGCGGGGCTACTCTGAAGCACAATTTGAAGTGCGTAAGCAATTAATAATATTCACAATTTTATAGCATCATTTCATGTATTGACCCCCTACTTCAAATTAGATGTTTCAGATGAGGGATGAACTCCTAACACCAGATCGTCTGCGAGCAATTCAACAGGAATTGGCGGCGTTCTTCCTTGAACACGTGATCGCGCCAGACGGAGAATACTATGTGGACCATGCGTCCATCCTATAGGAGATTATATTTGTAAGAGATAATTATTGTATATATGTACCCGGTAGTGTCGGATAGATATACGAGAACTTGTTGTTCGACCAATCTCTCGGAGAAGGACAGGTGGTCGATATTACTTCTCTCTGTATGCATATATATATATATATATATATATATATATATATATATATATATATATATATATATATATATATATATATATATGTTGATTATACGATCTTCTGTTTCCTTCGTTTGCTTTACTAGCTAGCTAGCTAGCTAGCATGTATAGTCCTCTCTATACGTATGTGTAGTACGTAGTGTCGACCAAGCACGGACATAAGAGAGGACACTTCTCTCTATTAATTAGCTAGCTAACACAATATGA
>LR738713.1:655533045-655586063 GCA_902687465.1 Secale cereale
CCCCCCCTCCCCTTTCAAAAAAAAAACAAAAACCACAGCCACAGAAATGCTGACGCGTGGATGCCTTTCGGTCCCGGTTGGTGCCACCAACAGGGACCGAAGCCCCTCCTGCCTGGGCTCGGTGCACAGGCCATGTGGACACCCATCTGCCCCGGTTCTGGATCGAACTGGGACTAAAGGGTCAGAGCATTAGTACCGACACTTTTGTCCCGGTTCAGGAACCGGAGCTAAAGGCCCAAACGAACCGGGTCTGATGACCCTTTATCTACTAGTGGCGGATGCAAGTTTTGCTATGTCCACTACTTGTTGCAATGATCATGATTGGGGTGATTCTTCTTATGATCTTGAAAATTTATTTAATCCCCATGATGAATATAAGATTGATAATAATGTTTGCAATAATGTTGTAAGTGGGTTTCGAAGGTTGTCAACTTTAAATCCCACATATTTGAAGAATGTTCAATCTTATGAATTTATATAGAAAAGTGGGTTTGGAGAGGTCATGACGTTAGTTAGTGATAATCCCACTATTTTTGAAGGGTGTCAACTTAGCATGCATGTTGATCTTGTTTAGAATATTTTACGTGATAGCTATATTATTGAATTTGATTATGATCCCGCATGTAGTTATTATGAGAGAGGAAAATATGGTTGTATAATTTTTCATGTTACTAAATTACCTCTCGTTATGTTGAGATCGATCTTATTTTCTTTTTTCCATATGCTAGGTATTGCTTGTCTTGATTTGTTTTACTATAAAATGCCTATGCATAGGAAGTATGTTAGACATAGATTTGTTTGTCACATGTTTTATGATGCTCTCTTTGTCCTTCAATTTTTATATTTCATGTGTGCATCATTGAATTACCAATGGCTAGGTAAGGGCGTTAAACGATAGCGCTTGTTGGGACGCAACCCAACTTTATTTTTGTTCTTTGATTTTTGCTCATGTTTTGTAATAAATAATTCATCTAGCTTCTGTTTAGATGTGGTTTTATGTTTTCATTAGTGTTTGTGCCAAGCAGAACCTTTGGGAAGACTTGGGTGAAGTCTTTGCGATCTTGCTGTAAAAAACAGAAATTTTCATGCTCATGAGATTAGCTGCCATTTTTTTATCGAGAGTGATTTTAGGTTGATTCTTTTTGAAGATGATTAATAGACAAATTCCTCACTTCCACCAATTTATTTCAGAATTTCGATAGTTACAGAAGTATTCAAAAGTTACAGATTTCTACAGACTGTTCTGTTTTTAACAGATTCTGTTTTTCGTGTGTTGTTTGCTTATTTTGATGAATCTATGAGTAGTATCGGGGGTATGAACAATAGAGAAGTTGGAATAAAGTAGTTTTAACACCAATATAAATAAAGAATGCTTGAAGTATTATTATTTTCATGTCAATATTAAACTTTTATCTTGAATCTTCCGGATTTGAACATCCATGCCACAACAAACAAAATTACATTGATAATTATGTTAGGTAGCATTCCACATCAAAATTACATTGATAATTATGTTAGGTAGCATTCCACATCATTTACCTACTCGAGGACGTGCAGGAATTAAGCTTGGGGATGCTTGATACGTATCCAACGTATCTATAATTTTTTATTTTTCCATGCTATTATATTATCTATTTTGGATGTTTAATGGCATTAATATGCTCTTTTATATTATTTTTGGGACTAACCTATTAACCAGAGGCCCAGTAATCCAGAAGACTTGGAGCAGAAGTCTGGAACTCCACGAGGAGGCCACGAGGTAGGAGGGCGCGCCCAGGGGGAGTAGGCGCGCCCCCCACCCTCGTGGGCCCCTCGTAGCTCCACCGACGTACCTCTTCCGCCTATATATACTCGTGAGATATCATCTTGGGGCTGATACATCCAGAACGTATCTATAATTTCTGCTTGCTCCATGCCACTTTTGGGTGATATTGCTATGATATTCATACACTTCCATACACTTTTGATCATATTAGGACTAACTTACTAATCCAGTGCACCCCAGTGCCAGTTTCTGTTTTCGGCTGTTTTTGTATTTCAGGTTTTCACGTTTCGAGAACTGCCCAGAAAAATCCAGAAAAATTATATATAAAATCAGCGATCCGGAAACAACACTGCGTCCGAAGGGCATCCTGGGGGGGCCACACGGGCTCCAGGCGCCCTGTCGGCGCCCCCCCCTGGGCCGCGCCGGGGGGGCGCCTGGGCCCCCCGAAGCCCGTCCGGTGCCCCCCTTTGGCATATATTTAAAGGGACCTCCGAAACCCTCAGAACAGAAACTCTTTTCGCGATCCCATCTCTGTTCCGCCGTTGCCGCCGCTTCCAAGATAGGGAGCACCAGGAGAACTCTTCCCGGCACCCTGCCGGAGGGGAGGATCACCACCGGGAGCTTCTCCACCACCATGGACGCCTCCCGGATGACTCGTGAGTACTCTCGCTTGGACCATGAGTCCATGACCAGTAGCTATGTGATGTTCTCCTCCCGTTCTTGTGCTTCACTAATTAGTCCTCATGAGCTGCCCTACATGATCGAGGCACCTATGTAATCCTTATGCTGTTGCTATGTTGAGTTTGCTGGGATCCGATGGATTATGAGATTATGTTCAGATTGATCTTGAGTAATATATTTGATTCACCTCTTTTATATTTTAGTTCATAAGTAACTCTTGCATGTTCTCCGTTGTTACTTATTGCTTTGGCCGAGTAGTAGGTAGTGACTCCAAGAGGGAACGTTATGCTTGATTCTGGGTTCATGCCCCTCGATGACTAGCTTGAGTGACAGAAATATGAGTCTAGGGGATGTGTTGTTGCCACAAGGGGGAAAACAATGGTGCTTGTGCCCGCGGGTGCAAGGATTGTTTACTTTACGCAAAGTTCTTTTAATGCAGTTGTCTGTTGCATTGAGTTTACACTATGGGTGGGACTCGCAACTTAATACCAGCGAGATGTTCTGGATAGATATCTCAAGGTGGATGATTAGTAGTAGATATTCATGGATTTCGGTCTACTTACTTTGGCGTACCGCCCATGCTTTGAACCTCAACCTTTCTTGCAATGTAGTCAGCATTGGTTTGCGTTCGTGGTCCTGTCAATTGCCCAGCTGTAATTTGTTTACCTCACATAGCTGTTTTATCGTCTTTTGGGAGAGAGACATCACTAGTGAACATCATGAGACTCCGGTCCATATTACCATCATTGATCACATCCACTATTTACTTTCTGTTATTATTTACTATTGCAAAAACTATCTATCACTACTATCATTGCTTTTAACCCTTTGTGAACTACAAGGCCGGAGAGATTGACAACCTCTCTGTACTCGTTGGGAGCAGAGTTATTTGTATCTGTGTGCAGGACCACGTTGGTTGCTACTAATCTGGCGCCGTAGCAATTGACACCTACCTGTTGAACCTAGGAGTCTCTGGGGAATCGATCCTTGGCATCTTTGCTAGGGGAAAACACTTCTACTTACTGCATCTTACACCTTCCACTTGGGGTAACCAACGAGGGGTTCGAGGCCCATCAAGGAGTATTTTCTGGCGCCGTTGCCGGGGACTCCACTCTTCAGGATAGGGGAGTTGCATGCTATCTTTTACCTTTGCTTTTTAGTCTTGTTAGTTTACCTTTCATTTTTTGCTTTAGTTCCTTTATATCGAAAATCACAAAAATAGTTATCTTGCTTGCTTGCTACTATGGGTTCCACCGAGAACACCAAGTTGTGTGACTTCACTAGTCACAACAACGATGACTTTATCAGCACACCTATCACTACACCTGCCACTTCAGCACCTTCATATGAAATTAAACCTGCTTTACTTAACTTAGTCATGAGAGAACAATTCTCCGGTGCTGGAGATGATGCTGCTTTACACTTGAACAACTTTGTAGAACTTTGCGATATACAAAAGTACCAAGAAATAGATGGTAATATTGTTAAGCTTAAGCTTTTTCCTTTCTCCTTGAGAGGAGGAGCTAAAATTTGGTTTCAGTCTTTGCCCAGAAATAGCATAGATTCATGGGACAAGTGCAAAGATGCTTTTATTGGAAAATACTATCCACCTGCTAAAATTATCCAACTTAGAAGTAACATCATGAATTTTAAACAATTGGATAATGAACACGTTGCCCAATCTTGGGAACGTATGCAATCTCTTATCAAGAACTGCCCTACTCACGGTTTGACTACTTGGATGGTTATCCATACTTTTTATGTAGGCTTGAACTTTACCTCGCGGAACTTGTTAGACTCGGCCGCGGGAGGAACTTTTATGTCAACTACACCTGGTGCTGCCACAAAGCTTCTCGATGAGATGATGACCAACTATTCCCAATGGCACACCGAACGCGCTCCAACAGGTAGGAAGGTAAACTCTGTCGAGGAGATTTCCTCCCTTAATGAAAAAGTTGACTTGATCATGTCTCTACTTTCGAAGCAATCTACTGTTGATCCTCGTGATGTTCCTTTAAATTCTTTGATTGCTCAAGAACAAGTAGATGTTAACTTTATCTCTAGAAACAATTTTAACAACAATGCTTATAGGAGTAACTTTGGTAACAATTCTAGACCGTTCCCCTCTAACTCTTATGGGAACAACAATGCTTATCCTAGTACCAAGAACTCCAATACTGAACTAGAGACCATGCTTAGAGATTTCATCACTACCCAAAAAGCCTTTAATAAGAATGTAGAAGAGAAACTACATAAACTAGATGATCTTTCTTTTAAGGTAGACCACTTAGCCAATGAGGTGAAATTGCTAAAAATTGAAACTTCTCCACTTAAGGAGAGGGAAGTCATCCCTATTAATGCTACTCAAGTACAAATCAATGAAAACATTAGGATGATGGCTAAGCTAAAAGAAAGATGGGCTAGAGAAAGGGAGGAAGAGGAAATAATTAAGAGCCTTCCTACCCACCACACTGTTGCTACTATCCAAGTTATTGAGGATGTTCACACTCTTAGCACCCAATGTACTCCTGGTCCCAATGGACCTATTAATGGTGATGCTATAGAAACTAACAACCAAGTGAACCTTAAGGACACCACTACCACTTTACTTGATGCTCGTGACCTTGATTTTGATAATTGCACTCTTACCGAAGTTATTGATTTCCTTCACAAGATGTCTAGAGATCCCCGCACTAGCACGCTTAACCTTGCCTTCACAGAGCATATCACTAATGCTCTCATCTAAGCTAGGGAGGAGATACTTAGAGTAGAAGCCTCCATACCTAGAAAGTTAGAACATGGTTGGGATCCTATGATAAAAATTTATTTGAATGACTTCTCTTGTTATGCATTATGTGATGTTGGTGCTAGTACCTCTGTTATGCCCGAAAGGATATATGATATGCTTACATTGAAACCTTATGATTCTTGTTCTTTTGGTGTTCGTCTTGTTGATTCTTTCATAAAGAAACCTTTGGGGAGGATCGACGATGTTCTTATTATTGTCGATGGTAATTATGTGCCCGTTGATTTCACTATTATGGATATTGAATGTGATCCTTCATGTCCAATTATTTTGGGACGTCCCTTTTTGCGCACCGTTGGTGCTGTCATTGACATGAAAGAGGGTAATATAAAATTTCAGTTTCCTCTCAAGAAAGGGATGGAACACTTCCCTCGTAAGAAGGTCAAGTTACCTTTTGAGTCCGTTGTACGGGCTAGCTATTCTTTTGCTCTTGATAAAACTTGATCTATGCATTATGCCTAGCTTAAAGGCATAAAAGAAAGCGCTTTTTGGAGGCAGCCCACATGAATAAATTTTTTTCTTTTGTTGTGTCTTGATGTTGTTTACTGCTGTAGCATCATCATTGTATCTTTGCTTTTCATATTTGTGCCAAGTATAGCCTCCGAGTGCTAGAAAGTTCAAAAGTTGTGAGGTGCTGTCGAGGAAACAGATTCTGTCCTTGGATAGATAAATTCGTATAAAATCACCAGATCATCTTTTTGGTCTGAATTTTTTTCGACAGCGTTCTCTATGTAATTTTCTTTCGTGCGTCTGTTCTGAGTTTTTTGATTTGAGTTGCAGAAGTATCCCGAACAGATCAATTACTTCCTGCTGTTCTGTTTTTCACAGATTCTGTCCTGTTTTGCCTTACCTTCATTTTGCAAATTAAGAACTTGCTTTTTCTTTGCAAAAACCTTTTGGAAATCTTGAGAAACAGTAGAACTTCAAGAATATCCTTATTTCCAGCAAGGTATAATTATTTTATTAAGGGTACTAACCTCGCTAATCAGATTATGATGAGTTATGTATGAAGGGAGTTTTCAAGTGTGCGAGGGAAGATGATAAAAAGATTCAGGAGTGTCAAGCGCTCAAGCTTGGGGATGCCCCCGTGCACCCCAAGAAATATTCAAGGAGACTCGAGCGTCTAAGCTTGGGGATGCCCCCGTGCATCCCCTTCTCCATCAACATTATCAGTTCGTCTTTCGTTCCGCTATATTTTAATCACTTCATGTGTTATGTGATATGCTTGGAGCGTCTTGCTTTTAGTTTTTCTTTTTAGTTTTTCATAACGAGTCGGAACCCAGCATTCCTTTATGTGGGAGAGAAACACGCTCCACTTCTACCTAGAACATTACATAGAATTTTCATGTCTATCTATGCTGTGTGTGTTCTTTGTCTTTTAATAGCTACTATCGTGCTCTGCTCTTAGTATTCATGCTTATCTTTTCAAGAGCTTTTATTTAGTTGGTTGCTTGAACTCTCTTTAATTGCCATGCTCACCTTATTAAGAGAGTTTGCTTCCATTTCATGGGTTAATGTGTCTATGATAAAGATGCTACTAGCATGATGGTGCTTAGTAGTTCAGGTTTTCTTATGGTTAATCTCAAATAGCTAGGGGGTTCCCAATGTGTTATTGGAGTACCAACTTGGTTTGTCTGCCTATGATGTGGTATGGTTTAGTAATATCTTCCTTCAAGAATTTATTTTGATTGACTTGGCGTATGCTCACACATATTTAAGACTGTAAAGAAAGTCTGTCAAGCCTTGATGATCTTTTATTTCTAAGTAGCGATATAACTACCATGCCTGATTCAATATTGCTTTATCGCTCTGCATGACTATGACCGTCATTGCTCTCTTAGTTGGTCGCTCCCAGTCTTTTGCTAACCTCCACCTGTACTAAGCAAACTAACCATGCAATACATAGCTCATGGGAAAGTAGCCTAAAAACTATTGTAGTATATGTTGCTTATGTATCTTATTTCTTATAAGTTGCTTGCTGAGCGGTAACCATGTTTCTGGGGACGCCATCAACTGTCACACTTTTGTTGAATATCATGTGAGTTGCTATGCATGTTCGTCTTGTCTGAATTAAGGGTGATTTACCGTGGGTTGAATTAACTATGCATATTGTTAGAGAAGAACATTGGGCCGCCAACCAAAGCCATGCATCATGGTGGAAGTTTTAGCTTGGACCTTAATCCTCAATCTCTCATGAGAATATGCTTATGCATTAAAGAGGAGTCCATCATCTATTTTCTATGTTGTCCCGGTATGGATGTCCTCAAGTTGAGATCTATCAAAAACGAGAAATCAAATGTGATTTATCTCCTTGGACCTTTGTACAGGTTGCATAGAGGTACCCTTTTGTGACACTTGGTTAAAACATATGTAATGCAATGATAACCCATGGGGATCCGAGCTAATTCGGACAAGGAGCGAGCACTATGGTATTCGATGCATGAGGCTTGCAACTTATAAGATGTTTTATGCATGACACATATGAAGTACTACTACCATTGACACAATTGCTTCCATGTTTTCAGTATAAAAAGCTTTAGCACTTAACCTTTCTTTTACCTTTATGTTGAAGCACAAACTACTGAGAGCATGATTGTCATTCTGAGTGTAATGTGCATTGTCCCAAAGTAGCATTGTCTTTTGCATGATTGTGATATCGTTTATTCTGAAATGATTGTATCTAGTCATCAATTAAACCTTGAAGGTGCCCCTGCACTTATGTTTTGCATCACTAAAGGGGGCAAGCTAGATATCACTTTATCATATTTGCACATCATGTTCATTGCAAATCTTTTTGATGTTTCAGTTTCATGTTGTAAAACTTTTAGTCATTTGTGATTTTCTCTTGAGGCAACTTAATTACTTTAGAATCATTGTCTCAGTAAGCTTTTGTCATATGACTATGAGAAAGTCCTATATGGTTAATAGCATGTCACCACAGAAATTATTCTTGTTATCATTTACCTACTCGAGGACGAGCAAGAACTAAGCTTGCGGATGTTGATACGTCCAAAACATATCTATAATTTCTGCTTGCTCCATGCCACTTTTGGGTGGTATTGCTATGATATTCATACACTTCCATACACTTTTGATCATATTTGGACTAACTCACTAATCCAGTGCACCCCAGTGCCAGTTTCTGTTTTCGGCTGTTTTTGTATTTCAGGTTTTCACGTTTCGAGAACTGCCCAGAAAAATCCAGAAAAATTATATAGAAAATCAGCGATCCGGAAACAACACTGCATCCGAAGCCTGGGCCCCCTGAAGCCCGTCCGGTGCCCCCCTTTGGCATATATTTAGAGGGACCTCCGAAACCCTCAGAACAGGAACTCTTTTCGCGATCCCATCTCTGTTCCACCGCCGCCGCCGCCGCTTCCAAGTTCGGGAGCACCAGGAGAACTCTTCCCGACACCCTGCCGCAGGGGAGGATCACCACCGGGAGCTTCTTCACCACCAAGGACGCCTCCCGGATGACTCGTGAGTAGTCTCCCTTGGACCATGAGTCCATGAACAGTAGCTATGTGATGTTCTCCTCCCGTTCTTGTGCTTCACTAATTAGTCCTCGTGAGCTGCCCTACATGATCGAGGCACCTATGTAATCCTTATGCTGTTGCTATGTTGAGTTTGCTGGGATCCGATGGATTATGAGATTATGTTCAGATTGATCTTTAGTAATATATTTGATTCACCTCTTTTATATTTTAGTTCATAAGTAATTCTTGCATGTTCTCCGTTTTTACTTATTGCTTTGGCCGAGTAGTAGGTAGTGACTCCAAGAGGGAACGTTATGCTTGATTGTGGGTTCATGCCCCTCGATGACTAGCTTGAGTGACAGAAACATGAGTCTAGGGGATGTGCTGTTGCCACAAGGGGGAAAACAACAGTGCTTGTGCACGCGGGTGCAAGGATTGTTTACTTTACACAAAGTTCTTTTAATGCAGTTGTCTGTTGCATTGAGTTTACACTATGGGTGGGACTCGCAACTTAATACCAGCGAGATGTTCTGGATAGATATCTCAAGGTGGATGATTAGTAGTAGATATTGATGGATTTCGGTCTACTTACTTTGGCGTACGGCCCATGCTTTGAACCTCAACCTTTCTTGCAATGTAGTCAGCATTGGTTTGCGTTCGTGGTCCTGTCAATTGCCCAGCTGTAATTTGTTTACCTCACATAGCTGTTTTATCGTCTTTTGGGAGAGTGACATCACTAGTGAACATCATGAGACTCCGGTCCATATTACCATCATTGATCACATCCACTATTAACTTTCCGTTATTATTTACTATTGCAAAAACTATCTATCACTACTATCATTGCTTTTAACCATTTGTGAACTACAAGGCCGGAGAGATTGACAACCTCTCTGTACTCGTTGGGAGCAAAGTAATTTGTATCTGTGTGCAGGTCCACGGTTGTTGCTACTAATCTGGCGCCGTAGCAATTGACACCTACCTGTTGAACCTAGGAGTCTCTGGGGAATTGATCCTTGGCATCTTTGCTAGGGGAAAACACTTCTACTTACTGCATCTTACACCTTCCACTTGGGGTAACCAACGAGGGGTTCGAGGCCCATCAGGGGCCTCTTGCTATGATCTACCGGAGGGGGAATCAATCACGGAGGGCTTCTACATCAACACCATGGCCTCTCCGATGAAGCTAGATGGCTTCTTCACTCTCTTTGATCCTCAATTCAAAGTTCCCCTCGATTCTTTTGGAGATTTATTTGATGTTTGCCGAGATCCTATGAATTGTGGATTTATGAACAAGTTTATCTATGAATACTATTTTGTTCTTCCCTGAATTCTTATATGCATGATTCGATATCTTTTCAAGACTCTTCGAATTATCGGTTTAGTTTGGCCTACTAGATTGATCTTTCTTGCAATTGGAGAAGTGCTTAGCTTTGGGTTTAATCTTACGGTGTCCTTTCCCAGTGACAGTAGGGGTAGAAAGGCACGTATTGTATTGTTGCCATTGAGGATAACAAGATGGGGTTTATATCATATTGCTTGAGTTTATCCCTCTACATCATGTCATCTTGCTTAATGCGTTACTCCGTTCTTATGAACTTAATACGCTAGATGCATGCTAGATAGCGGTCGATGTGTGGAGTAATAGTAGTAGATGCAAAATCGTTTCGGTCTACTTGACACAGACGTAATGCATATATTCATGATCATTGCCATCTATATGTTCATAACTATGCGCTTTCCTATCAATTGCTTGGTAGTAATTTGTTCACCCACCGTAATACATGCTATCTAGAAAGAAGCCACTAGTGAAGCCTATGTCCCCCGGGTGACTTTCCTATTATATTGAATCTTTTTTATTTACATCGCATCTTGTTTACTATTCTGCAATCTTTACTTTCCAATCTATACAACAAAAATGCCAAAAATATTTACTTTAATATATTTATTTGATCTCACTTTTGCGAGTGACCATGAAGGGATGGACAACCCCTTCATCGCGTTGGTTGCAAGGTTCTTGATTGTTAATGCAGGTACTAGGTGACTTGTGTGTTGTCTCCTGCTGAATTGATACCTTGGTTCTCAAATTTGAGGAAAATACTTATGCCACATTGCTGGATCACCCTATCCTCTTCAAAGGAGAACAAACGCATGCTCAAGAGGTAGCAACCCCGTCCTCGTCCTGAAGAAAAACAGCACCATGCGCATGTGTATTGACTACACTAGCCTCAACAAGGCTTTCCCCAAGGATCCTTTTTCCCTACACCGAACCGATCAGGTGATCGATTCCATGGCTGGCTGCGACCTCCTATCCTTCGTCGATGCTTACTCCGGCTACCACCAGATCAAGCTGGACCCGGCCGATGCCCTGAAGACGTCCTTCATCATGCCCTTTGGGGAATATTGCTACATCACCATGTCGTTTGGCTCGAAGAATGTCGGGGCCACTTTCCAAAACTTCATACAGAAATGCCCGCTACCTCAACTTGGCCACAACATCCAGATCTACGTCGATGACATCGTGGTGAAGACCAAGCAACACCTCTTGCTCCTAGCCGACATTAAGGAGATCTTCACAAATCAGCGCACGTACCAGATCAAGCTCAACCTAGATATGTACGTGTTTGGCGTGCCTGCCGGGCAGCTACTCGGCTTCCTCATATCAGAATGCGGCGGCATTGAGGCCAACCAGGAGAAGATAAAGGCCATTGAGCGCATATGCATGCCAGCTCGGCTGCGCGACGTCCACAAGTTTACTGGCTGCTTGGCCTCTCTCATTCGGTTTCTAATCCACCTGGGCGAGAGGGCCCTGCCCCTGTATCAGCTAATGAAGAAGTCATCATCGTTCGAGTGGAATGACGACGCGGACAAAGCTTTCCGCAACCTCAAGTGCATGCCTCTACACCCGTCCTGGCCGCGTCGGGCAATCGAGAACCGCTCGTGCTCTACATCGCCGCCACCTCACGGGTGGTCAGCCCGGTGCTAGTGGTCGAGCGCTCAAAAGAAGGCAAGTTCCGACCGTTCCAGCGGCCGGTGTACTACCTAAGCGAGGTCCCCTCCGCCTCCATATAGAACTATCCCCATTACTAGAAGATGTGCCACGGTGTCTACCTCACCGCCAAGAAACTGAAGCGGTACTTCCAAGACCAAGTCATCACCGTGGTCAGCACGACCCCCATCAGAGAAATCATGGGTTGCCAGGATGCCTCCGGTCGGGTTGCCAAGTGGGAAATCGAGATGGAGGGCCACTGCATCCTCTACGATCCATGCACAACCATCAAGTCGAAAGCGCTGGCTGACTTCCTCGTCGACTAGATGGAGACCCAGTACCTGCCTCCTCCAACCAACTCAACGCACTGGCGCATGCACTTTGACAGCTCCAAGATGCGAGGTGGCCTGGGGGCGGCATCATGCTGTCCCCCCCAAAGGCGGCCGACTCCGGTACACGCTCCAGATCCACTTTGCCGCATCCAACACCATCACCGATATGAAAAGGTCGTAGGTAGAAGAGATGTCTAGATATGTGAGTTACAGCTAGCATGCTCCAATTAACAGGTAGAGATCATGGGCAGTTTGAATGGAGAGTAGGATATGTTCAGAACTACAATAAAAAATGCAAGAAAACCATACTTGGCTTTCTTATGCAATAGTTCACTTCCACTTCTACCTGATTGTACCTCTTTAATGTCCATGAATGTTTTCTGCTCTACATACAGTACGGGTCAAAAGTCAAAATGGCGAAAAAGGCGCTGACGCCGTTACTTCGAAACAATAATTAACTTTTGTAGTTTGTTTACCTTATTTTGTCTCTCGAGTATACTTTCTGTGTCCATACTTCTGTTCCAGAAAGAAAATTGTAAGTAACAATGAAAGAAAGAATAATTTATTACCTGTCTTCTTCATTACTGCCTTGATGTCTTATTCAATTATTGCTTGGCTTCTTAATATACTTGGATGAATAATCCTTTTGTTTTCCCTTCTTTTTGGGGTTTGCAAGCAACAATTTAAATGATGTTGAGTTTTTGCACTTATTACATCAGAGGTGACGGATTTTGTACTATTGTATTTCTAGAAATGCATATTCACAGAATTACAGTCTGAAGGAGCGATGGAAGTGAAGATTGCATGATTTTTCTTTAAGATACCTAATAGATGGTATATTATTTTTGATTCAGATTTAAGAGTATTCGATCTGCTACATCATGCATTTGTTCAGTCTCAAAATTTCGGTGTTATTTCAAGCATATTATCTATTTCTCGGTATTATTCACAACACATCATTGGTGAAAGCATACTTGAAATAATAATTAATTAATGGTGTGCTAGTAATCTTTAAACTAAAATGTTAGGTTTACAACAAGAACTATACAAAAAATGAGATCTAGGTATATTCCCTTGAATTATATACTTAATACATTTTCATGTGAGATCTCTTTATAGAAAGCAATTGAGATAATAATCAGGAATAGAGAATATGCTAGTAATCCTACTAGTAAATATAACAATCGGGAAGTGGCATATATACAATTTCAACACATGCTCTGTCTCAATTCTTCATCCCATCTCATACTGAAGTGCGGTCAGAGATAATTATGTACCTTGTATGCCATGAAGGCTAATCTGTAAATTGGCGAATGCATGTCTTTTTATTCCAACATATGTTACCGTTCTTCACAATTCCCAGGTGTGGTTAATCTAGATGTGATGGTTATCGTACTAAGTGGATCATTTAGTTGGATAAAATGCTCTTGCCTTTGAGTGCTTTTTATTTTACATTACATGCAAAAAGCTAGTTTATTGACATAATTACTTTTAATTGATGAAGAAAGTATGCCTCCAGTATTACTATTCTGCTTTTTCTTAGCGTGTGTTGCCCACATTTTATGCTACCTTAATATAGTAGTGGTGTGTGCATCAGATGATTCCTTGGAAAATCAACTAATTATTGCTCTTTGTATTCATTTGGGAGCTGGCTGTTATAACTTATTATAATTCTGATGTGTTTTGGATTCTTTATAGATTTTATAGTTAGTCTGTGTTAATGAAGATTATAGTTTTTCAGCAAGATTTCTTGAGTCCAAATAGCTGCGTGGAAGTGGATGTGTAGTATTGGAGATTAAAATCACCTAGTAGTACTTTTTCAAAGGAGTCATGTTACTCGATTTTTTTAATGCTTATAGCACCTTTTAGATATGCTTTTGATGTTTTGATATTAATTTTGTTTTTGGAAATCAGACCAGATTGTTGGAAACTTGTATTGTCTTGTGAACAAATACTATTTTTTGAATGAATATAATTTGATATCTTTGTAAATTTTGATGAATCGACAAAACAAGCTGGACAAAAAAAGGGGGCTAATGGGGGTGGACTGGAGTGAAATTATTAGTCCGACTAGAACAAAATTATAATTATTAGTCTGACTAGAAAAAAATTATAATTATTAGTCCCACAAGAACAAAATTATTAGGCCAAAACACTAACTGGGGCGCCATGTTAGGTCCACGTTGATTCCAGGTCGTGTAAATCGGTGACGATCTGTTCCGTCATATCCTAGTTCAGGCCGGGTGGGCCTGGGGCAGATCATTGACGGCCAATAACCGTCATGGAAGGTTATATATAAAATTATGACGCGATATACATGACGGATTTCTATCCGTCATGGGTGGGCACGTATGACATGTTTTGGCTGATCTGTTACAAACCAGGACCGTCATGTATTAACAGCTTTCTTGTAGTGAATATATTGCCATGCAACTTTCCACCGTTCCGTTTATTATGACACGCTTCATCATTGTCATATTGCCTTGCATGATCATGTAGTTGACATTGTATTTGTGGCAAAGCCACCATTCATAATTTTTTCATGCATGTCACTCTTGATTCATTGCACATCCCGGTAGACCGCCGAAGGCATTCATATACAGTCATATTTTGTTCTAAGCATCGAGTTGTAATTCTTGAGTTATAAGTAAATAAACGTGTGATGATGTTCATTATTAGAGTATTGTCCCAGTGAGGAAAGCATGATGGAGACTATGTTTCCCCCACAAATCCGGATGAGACTCCGGACGAAAAATAATAATAAAAGAAAAAAAGGAAAATAAGAGGCCATAAAAAAGGCCCAAATAAAAAAAATTGGAGAAAAAGAGAGAAGGGGCAATGTTACTATCCTTTTTCCACACTTGTGCTCCAAATTAGCACCAGGATCTTCATGATAGAGAGTCTCTTGTTTTGTCACTTTCATATACTAGTGGGAATTTTCGTTATAGAACTTGGCTTGTATATTCCAATGATGAGCTTCCTCAAAGTGCCCTAGGTCTTCGTGAGCAAGCAAGCTGGATGCACACCCACTTAGTTTCTTTCGTTGAGCTTTCATACATTTCTGCTCTAGTGCATCCGTTGCATGGCAATGCCTACTCACTCACATTGATATCTATTGATGGGCATCTCCACAGCCCATTAATTAGCCTAGTTGATGTGAGACCATGTTCCTCCTTTTTGTCTTCTCCACAACCACCATTCTATTCCACCTATAGTGTTATATCCTTGGCTCACGCTCATGTATTGCGTGAAAGTTTAAAAAGTTTGAGAATACTAAAGTATGACACAATTGCTTGGCTGAAACCGAGGTTGTGCATGATTTAAATATTTTGTATGATGAAGATAGAGCATATCCAGAGTATATGATTTTGTAGAGATGAACTTTCCTTGTCCATGTTATTTTGAGAAGACATGCTTACTTTTGACTTGAATCTTTCGGATCTGAACATCCATGCCACAATAAAGAAAATTACATTGATAATTATGTTAGGTAGCATTCCACATAAAAAATTCTGTTTTAATCATTTACCTACTCGAGGAAGAGCGGGAATTAAGCTTGGGGATGCTTGATACGTCTACAACGTATCTATAATTTTTGATTGTTCCATGCTATTATATTATCTGTTTTGGAAGTTTAATGGGCTTTAATATGCTCTTTTATATTATTTTTGGGACTAACCTATTAACCAGAGGCCAAGTGCCACTTTCTGTTTTTTTGCCTATTTTAGAGTTTTGCAGAAAAGGAATACCAAGCGGAGTCCAAACGGAATGGAACCTTCGTGATGATCTTTCTTCGACCGAAAGCAATCTACAAGGCTTAGAGTTCAAGTCTGGAACTCCACGAGGATGCCACGAGGCAGGAGGACGCGCCCAGGGGGAGTAGGCGCACCCCCACCCTCGTGGGCCCCTCGTAGCTCCAGCGACATACCTCTTCCGCCTATATATAATCATGAGATCCCATCTTGGGGCCTCTTCCGTCGATCTGCCGGAGGGGAAATCAATCATGGAGGGCTTCTACATCAACACCATAGCCACTCCGATGAAGCTAGATGGCTTCTTCACTCTCTTTGATGCTAAATACAAAGTTCTCCTCGATTCTTTTGGAGATCTATTCGAAGTTTGCCGAGATCCTATGAATTTTGGGTTTATGAACAAGTTTATCTATGAATATTATTTGGTTCTTCTTTGAATTCTTATATGCATGGTTTGATATCTTAGCAAGTCTTATCGAATTATCGGTTTAGTTTGGCCTACTAGATTGATCTTTCTTGCAATGCGAGAAGTGCTTAGCTTTGGGTTCAATCTTGCGGTGTCCTTTCCCAGTGACAATAGGGGTAGCAAGGCACGTATTGTATTGTTGCCATCGAGGATAACAAGATGGGGTTTATATCATTTTGCTTGGGTTTATCCCTCTACATCATGTCATCTTGCTTAATGTGTTACTCCGTTTTTATGAACTTAATATTCTAGATGCATGCTAGATAGCGGCCGATGTGTGGAGTAATAGTAGTAGATGCAGATTCGTTTCAGTCTACTTGACACGGACGTAATACATATATTCATGATCATTGCCATATGTATCTTCATAACTATGCGCTTTTCTATCAATTGCTCGGTAGTAATTTGTTCACCCACCATAATACATGCTATCTAGAGAGAAGCAACTAGTGAATCCTATTCCCCCCGGGTGTCTTTCCTATTATATTGAATCTCTTTTATTTACATCGCATCTTGTTGAATATTCTGCAATCCTTACTTTTAAATCTATACAACAAAAATACCAAAAATATTTCCTTCACTATCTTTATTAGATCTCACTTTTGCGAGTGACCGTGAACGGATTAACAACCCCTTTATCGCATTGGTTGGAAGGTTCTTGATTGTTAATGCAGGTACTAGGTGACTTGTATGTTGTCTCCTACTGAATTGATACCTTGGTTCTCAATACTGAGGAAAATACTTATGCCACTTTGCTGCATCACCCTTTCCTCTTCAAAGGAAAACGAACGCATGCTTAAGAGGTAGCAACCCCGTCCTCGTACTGTAGAAAAACAACACGTGGTGCATGTGTATTGACTACATGAGCCTAAACAAGGCTTGCTCCAAGGACCCTTTTTCCCAACCACGAACCGATCAGCTGATCGATTCCATGGATGGCTGCGACCTCCTGTCTTTCCTCGATGCTTACTCCAGGTATCACCAGATCAAGCTGGACCCGGATGATGCCCTGAAGACGTCCTTCATCACGCCCTTTGGAGCATATTGCTACATCACCATGTCGTTCGGCTTGAAGAATGCCGGGTCCACTTTCCAACACTTCATACAGAAATGCCCGCTACCTCAACTTGGCCGCAACATCCAGGTCTACGTCGACAACATCGTGGTGAAGATCAAGAAACACCTCATGCTCCTGGCCGACATCAATGATACCTTCGCCAATCAGTGCACGTACCACATCAAGCTCAACCCGGAGATGTGCGTGTTTGGCGTGCCTGCCAGGCAGCTACTCAGCTTCCTCAAGCCGTCGTGGCATGTAGATCTTTGTGAAGACAGTCAAGGAAAGATACGCACACTAAGAAGACGACGACCCTTGGCGGGACCCCAGCCAAGGAGGACCACAAGGCCCCCGGCAAGCACCTTGCCGGGGATGACAGCAGGCGTCGTGGCAAGACCCTTGCTGGGGCCCCGGCAAGGCTCTTGCTGGGGACGTCCGCAGGGCCACCGTCCGGCCAACGCCAACTAAGCTTCCACCGCCCCATGCAGTTGCCGACCCAACCAGCTGGGCAGGCACCTGCGTGGCAACATGCAGATCTTCATGGAGACCCGCCATTGCGGCACCTCACCTGCCTGCCTGCCTACATGGCACCCCGGCACCTCTGGCAAGGGCGCATGTCAACAGAAGGAGGAGCTGCGACGGACAAGACGGACGTCTCCCCTCGTCCCCGATAAAGCGAGAACACCTATGCTAAGTGCATTAAATGCGCGTTGTCCTGTAATGCGAGGGTAACCTTGCATCACTGTACCCTTTCCACCTCATGTGTGCCACTATGGCAACCCCTTTTTCCTATAAAAGGAGGCCCAAGGCGACCAGGAGAAGGATTCGGCTTTTTAGAACTCCTCACGACTCGGCTTTTGGAGCTCATCACGCCCCATAGCTAGTTGAAGAACACAAACATATAATCCACCAAAGCAGGAGTAGGGTTTTACGCATCTTTGCGGCCCGAACCTGGGTAAGGGAACCGTGTGCTAACTGTTAGATCCTCTCTTCTCTCAACCCCGCACCCCGCAACCGTAGTAGTTATTCTTGTGATCCCATAGGTGTCGATCCGAATACACCGACATCTTGGGCGCGCCAGGTAGGGGGCGCAGTTGTGAGAATCGGCTTTAGCAGTTAGTTCGGTGCTCCTTCATCATCATGGCGCCCAAGAAGAAGACGACGGTGGCGGTTGGCCAGTCGGAAGCCGGACAGCCCGTCCCGACGCGGGCGAGCAATGGACCGGTCGCGGAAAGGACCCGGGGCGCTGCTCGCGAACACCAACGCCGTCGCGGCAGCTGGAGTTTGGGAGGTGGCGATGTTTGTGTGCCTGGTAACGGGCCACACACCACCAGTTCCAAAGATGGAGCCCGGCCCTCCGCGGGTGGCACGGGGCCATCCAAGATCGTTGCCGCCTCACACGAAGGCGACGCAAGGGCCTCCAGAACTCCCACGCTGGCGCCAACAGCGCGCTTCTCTCAAACAGCGCGCGACGAACGGCGACGTCACGCCCAAGATCCCGGGCGTCGCCATGGGAAGAGCCCCGACCTCCACTCCCGGGACGTAGAAGACCTGCCCGCCCGCCGAAGCACTGGTGGAGACGGTATGCGACCGCGGGATCGTGATGGAGCTCCTCCTGACATGGTCAGGGGTCGAAGCGCGTCGCGGTCCGTGCAGGTTTCGCTACCGTTAACCCCAGCCGAAGCCCTGGCGCGTGCGCAGTTGCTCCTCGACTTTCCTCCCATTACGGGGAAACTCGACAAATGGAGAGCCACCATCCGAAGCCTTGTCGCAGTCTCCAACAAAGATGACCCAAGGCCAGTGGAGCTCCCAGGTCGATGCTCCGATGGAGTCCCACGCGCCGGTGGCGGGAGGACCGGCAGCGCCGTGGGTACGGTTCATTCGCCTCCTCCTCGCCTGGTACCGCCTGTGTCGACTCGTCGGGACGTCGCGGGCGACGCCATCTCCATACCGTTGTCCGACCCGCGGACCCACGGCGACCAGCGTCAATTTCTTCAGGAGCGAGCTCATGAAGACGCTTGAACCACCATCGAGCGCCGACGCGGAGCGCGCCACCAGTCAGACAGGCGAGCGGGGCCTGGGCCTGCTGCGGACCGCCCAGCACCGGATCGCCCCGAAGGTCTACCTTACGAGGTAGGCTGTCCGGCTTTTACCCGTGAGCTGCGGCAATTCCAGTGGCCCTCTCACCGCACCTTCAAGCCAGACGTTGGCAAAAAGTACAACGGCAAGACCCACCCGTCGGATTTCCTCAGCATCTACACCATCGCGATGCAAGCTGACGGAGCTCGCGACGATAAGGAGCTTGATAATTACTTTCCGTTAGCCCTTAAACCCAACGCCATGTCATGGTTGATGCACTTTCCGGTAGACTCTATTTCCTCCTGGTCGGATTTGTGCCATGAGTTTGTTGATGCCTTTACTGGAGGTCACCAAGCCCATGGCCGAGCAAGTGACCTGCACGTCATACCCAAGAAGGAAGGTGAGAGTCTGCGCAAGTACATACAGAGGTTCAGCTGGGTACACTACAATATCCCCGATGTTCACCCTGCCGCCATCATCAGCACGTTCCATCAGAACGTGCGTAACCGTAAGATGCGTGAAGAGCTGGCGATGACCAAGGTGAAAGATGTGGTGGAGCTCTATGTTCTTGTTGACAGATGTGCCCGGGCTGAAGAGGGAAGGAAGTACCCCGGCGAAGATGCCGGCGTGGAAACCAACTCTTCAGATGACGATACTACCGCCCCGGCAAAGAAAGGCCGAAACCACAACAGGAAGCGCAAGGGTAAAGCAGTGCTTGCCGTCGAGGGATCTGATGACACCGGCTCCACCAAGAATACCAAGGCAGGTGACCCCGGAAAGGAAATTGCCGGGTGTGTCGCCTGCCGGGCCTTGGCGGCTGCCGAGAAACCAGGAAACTCCGGCAAGCGATACTGCAAGATCCATCGCACCAAGGGCCATGATCTGCAGGACTGCCGACAGGTTGAGCTCCTTGCTGAGAAGCAGAGGGCTCAATGTGAGAGGCGGGACAAGGATAAGGGCCAGGACGGTGCTGAGGGGTCCGGCAAGAAGCGTGACGGCCAAGCAGGCCGTCGCAGCAAGGATAAACAGCAGGAGAGGCCTGCCTGGGGCCGCGACAGAAGGCCCGAAGACGACGGTCATGAAGAGGACGACGAGTCTCGCGACCAAGAATTTGAGAAGGCTACGGAGTCCATGTGCGTCGATGGCGGTGCCTCGCTGCATGCTTCTCACCGCCAACTTAAATAGTGTGCGCGCAAGGTTGTGACGGCAGAGCCGTCGTCCGGTGCCCAAAAGCCAATGAAATGGTCTAGCACACCAATCCTCTTTGACGCTGAGGATCACCCTGATCACACTACTACGGTCGTGTGCTTTCCATTGTTGGTTTCACCAACAATACGCAACCTCAAGGTGACAAAGATGCTAGTCGACGGCGGGGCCGGTCTGAACCTCCTCTCTCCCACCATGATCGAGAAGCTGCAGGTTCCTGATAGAGACCTCGAAGAGACGGGCACGTTTCAGGGGGTCAACCCGGGGAGAAGCCAACCAAAGGGGAAGGTCACGCTGCCTGTGACTTTTGGAAGTGATCTGAACTATAGGACGGAGAAGATTGTGTTCGATGTTGCCAAGCTCCCCTTGCCCTACAATGGGATCCTTGGCCACCCAGCGCTGGACAAGTTCATGGCCGCGTCACACTACGCCTGAAGATGCCAGGACCTGTGACGATCATCACCATCCCCTCCGGGAAGAAAGATGCGTTGATCTGCGCTGACCAACTGTACCAGCAAGCGGTTGCAGCAGCTGCCGCTACGAGGGCACTTGCTCCTGCCACTGGAGCCCCGGGAGGGAAGAAGAAGAAGACCGATGAGACCTCAGGCACCCACTTTGGCAAGCGCACCTCTTCGGAGTGTTGTGCTCCCGTCGAGGACGTGCCAGAGAGTTCCACCGGCAGAAACAAGAGGTCCAGGGCCACGCCGCCGGGAACCAATAAGGTTTCCGTCAAGGAGGACGGCACAGGAGGGGCTTTCACCATAAGCTCCTCCCTTGACGACAAATAGGAAAACGCGCTCGTCGCCTTCCTGCGGGCGAATGTCGACGTGTTTGCATGGCAAGCATCCGACATCCCCGGCGTTCCTAGGGAGGTGATTGAGCACCACCTTGCTGTATGTCCTCATGCGCGGCCCGTCAAGCAGAAGGTCAGGAAGCAAGCTTTGGAACGGCAGGAGTTCATCACAGAGGAGATCCGGAAATTGGAAGCTGCAGGTTTGGTAAGAGGAGTGCTCCATCCAACGTGTTTGGCCAATGCAGTGGTAGTGCGCAAGGCAAATGGGAAGTGGAGGCTGTGTATTGATTACACAGATATCAATAAAGCTTGTCCCAAGGACCCCTTCACATTGCCGCGCATCGACCAGATTGTTGACTCCACGGCTGGGTGTGACCTGCTGTCGTTCCTCGATGCCTACTCCGGCTACCACCAGATCTTCATGGCAAGAGAAGACGAAGAGAAGATAGCATTCATGACCCCATGTGGTACATACTGTTTCGTACGAATGCCTTTCGGGTTGAAGAGTGGTGGCTTGACGTTTGCAAGGGAAGTCCATATAGGTTTTGAACCACAGCTCCACAGACATATGGAGGCTTATATGGATGATATAGTGGTCAAAACCAAGAACAGGGCAACCCTTATACCGGATTTACAAGAAACATTTGTTAACCTATGCAAGATCAACCTCAAGCTGAACCCTGAGAAGTGCGTCTTTGGCGTCCCGTCCGGCAAGCTTCTCGGGTTCTTTGTGTCGCAGCGTGGGATAGAGGCCAATCCGGACATTATCAAAGCTATAGAGCAGATTGAAGCACCCAAGCGGGTCAAGGATGTGCGTCGGCTTGCTGGCTGCGTTGCCGTCATGAGCAATTTCATTTCCAAGTCTGCCGAGCGCGCCCTCCCCTTTTTCAAGATTTTGAAAAAGGCGGGCCCAATGGAATGGACGCCAGAAGCTGAAGCAGCATTACAAGATTTGAAGAGGTATATTTCCTCCACGCCAATACTAGTTGCGCCTAGGCCACGAGAACTGTTGCTGCTATACTTGGCGGCAACAAACCAGGTGGTCAGCGCCGCACTAGTGGCGCAGAGAGAAATTGATGATGAGGTAATACCAGCGACAGAGCATGATGCCACTGGTGCAGAGCCCCGAAGCAATGGTCAAGCTGAGAGGGCAAACGTTGAAGTGCTGCAAGGCCTAAGGACAAAGACCTTTGACAGGCTGCACAAGAGTGGAAGGCGCTGGATTGATGAGTTGCCGGCGGTTCTTTGGTCGATCAGAACGACGCCAAATCGAGCCACCGGCCAGACACCTTTCGCCCTGATATACGGGCCAGAAGCAGTTCTCCCCACTGAACTCATATACGGGTCACCTCTAGTGCTCGCTTATGATGAGATTGAGCAAGAGCAACTGCGGCAAGATGACGCAACGCTCCTTGAGGAAGATCGTCTTCGGGCGGCTGTGAGGGCAGCATGCTAGCAGCAAGCCTTGCGCCGCTACCATAGCTGCAAGGTCCGTGCCCGAAGCTTTGAGGAAGGCGACCTTGTTCTCCGGCGCGTTCACTCGGCCAGGAATACAAACAAGTTGACGCCGAAGTGGGAAGGCCCTTATCGGGTAATACGAGTCAGCAGGCCTAGCGTAGTCCGCCTGGAGACCGAAAATGCCATTCCGGTGAGCAATTCCTGGAACATTGAGCATCTTCGCAAGTTTTACCCATAAGGCGCGGCTTGCCGGGCCCCCCGGCAAGCCACCCTTTTGTAGAAGCCTTGCCCGCAAGGCATGTAACCCTTTGTACAAAGCCAGGCGCAGACCCTGAGCATAAATAAATGAAGCGCTGGCGCCCTAAGTTATAGCATGCATGCTGAGTCGAGTCTCGTCCTTAGTTAGGGTTGATAGTGCTTAGCAGCGGCTAACCCCTAGCTTAGAGGTCGAGTTTGCGTCTCTTTGTCTTTCCTCTATCTCCTTTGGTTCACAGGACGCACAGACATCCTTGATGAGTCCACTTGGGGAGAAGAAAGAGGAACAGATCAGCATCAAGGCCCCGGCAAGCCAGTGTTGCTGGGGGCTACAACAGCTAAGATTCACCCACGGCAAACCAAGGTTGCCGGGGGCTGCAGCTCCAGATAAGTCCTTCATCCCTTATCATGCATTCCATTATGGACTGAGGTATATGAAACCTCGTTCTTTTCCTTAAGCTACCATGCTCCCACAACTCTAGGCCTTAGGGCTCGTTCCTGGGACTAAGTTTGGTCGTAGTCGCGGCGGCGAAAGGATGAAACAAGGAGCCTAAGCCCACTTCATCCCTGCCTCCGCCAGAGGCGTGAGAAAGGTCGAGCGGAGTGGGGAGACGGCAAGGCCTGTTGCCGGGCGAGAAAATGTTTATCTTAGAGATTTCAGGGACTTGTTCCCTGTTGTGGGTTCTACCTGCGAACAAATGACCCGACAAACATTCCTTTTTCATTAAAATCATTCCATTTAGGTACAGTTCATAGGGAATGAAAAACATGAACAAGGAGATTACAAGTTTTAATGTCAACAGATGCCCGAAGGCTTACAAACTAAAAAGAGATAAAATGCCCGTAATGCCTTTCTTGTCCCTCTCCTCGGGAGGTAGGTCAAGGAGGCGAGAAGAGCAAAAGGGGCGCCTAGGCGAGCTACGGGAGGCAGAAGACACCAAGAGGACATCTCGGTGGCCCCCCAAAGGTTGGACGGTTAAAACCGCCCCGCCTGCCCGCGCACCGTTCTGGTCCTGGCCCAACAACGCGTCGCGCTTATGAGTGGCACAGGCCCGGGGGCTCCTGTCAGTGTACAAAAAGAGGGGTACACTTTTTGTACCCCTATGAATGTGCACGGGCAGTTCGAGCCCCGGGCACCACCACACCAAGCACGGCAAGGGAGGTGAGCCAGGGTAAGACCAAAGCTCGATGGACACTGAAGCCCAAAGCTAAGACCACAAAGAGAAAAGGGACGAAGCGGATTCCCCCGGCAAGATCCTTGCCGTGGGCACCTTTAGCAGCCCCAGCAAGACCCTCGCCGCGGCAGCTTGCCCCACGCCTGCGGAGCGGATCACCCTTGAGTCCACTGCCCCCATGGGGCAAGGATTCGGGAGGCATCCCCGTGGTGGCATGCAGATCTTTGTGAAGACAGTCAAGGACAGATACGCACACTAAGAAGACGACGACCCTTGGCGGGACCCCAGCCAAGGAGGACCACAAGGCCCCCGGCAAGCACCTTGCCCGGGATGACAGCAGGCGCCGTGGCAAGACCCTTGCTGGGGCCCCGGCAAGGCTCTTGCCGGGGACATCCGCAGGGCCACCGTCAGGCCAACGCCAACTAAGCTTCCACTGCCCCATGCTGCTGCCGACCCAACCAGCTGGGCAGGCACCTGGGTGGCAACATGCAGATCTTCGTGGAGACCCGCCATTGCGCCACCTCAGCTGCCTGCCTGCCTACATGGCACCCCAGGCACTGCTGGCCAGGGCGCGTGTCAACACAAGAAGGAGCGGCGACGGACAAGACGGACGTCTCCCCTCGTCCCCGATAAAGCGAGAACACCTAAGCTAAGCGCATTAAATGCGCCTTGTCCTGTAATGCGAGGGATAACCTCGCATCACTGTACCCTTTCCACCTCCTGTGTGCCATTGTGGCAACCCCTTTTTCCTATAAAAGGAGGCCCAAGGCGACCAGGAGAAAGATTCGGCTTTTTAGAACTCCTCACTACTCGGCTTTCGGAGCTCATCACGCCCCATAGCTAGCTGAAGAACACAAACATATAATCCACCAAAGCAGGAGTAGGGTTTTACGCATCTTTGCGGCCCGAACCTGGGTAAAGGAACCGTGTGCTAACTATTAGATCCGCTCTTCTCTCAACCCAGCACCCCGCAACCGTAGTAGGGATTCTTGTTATCCCGTAGGTGTCGATCCGAATACACCGACAGTATGTATCTTGCAAATTTCTATGTCTTCCTCCTAGACTTGATCGCGGATGGAATTGAAGCGTCTCTTGATGTGCTTGGTTCTATTCTGAAACCTGGATTCCTTCGCCAAGGCTATTTCTCCAGTGTTGTCACAAAAGATTTTCATTGGACACGATGCTCTAGGTATTACACCTAGATCGGATATGAACTACTTCATCTAGACTCCTTCATTTGCTGCTTCCGAAGCAGCTATGTACTCCGCTTCACACGTAGCTCCCACCACAATGCTCTGCTTGGAACAGCAGAAATTGACAGCTCCATCGTTCAATAAAAATACATATCCGGTTTGTAACTTAGAGTCATCCGGATTAGTGTCAAAGCTTGAATCGACGTAACCGTTTACGACGAGCTCTTTGTCACCTCCCTAAATGAGAAACATATCCTTTGTCCTTTTCAGGTACTTCAGGATGTTCTTGACCGCTGTCAAGTGATCCACTCCTGGATTACTTTGGTACCTCCCTGCTAAACTTATAGCAAGGCATATTTCAGGTCTGGTACACAGCATTGCATACATGATATATCCTATGTCTAAGGCACAGGGAATGACTTTCATTTTATCTCTATCTTCTACAGTGGTCGGGCATTGAGTCTTACTCAACTTCACACCTTGTAACACAGGCAAGAACCCTTTCTTTGACTGATCCATTTTGAACTTCTTCAAAACTCTATCAAGGTATGTGCTTTGTGAATGTCCAATTAAGCGTCTTGATCTATCCCTATAGATCTTGATGCCTACTATATAAGCACCTTGACCGCGGTCTTTCATTGAAAAATTCTTATTCAAGTATCCCTTTATGCCATCCAGAAATTCTATATCATTTCCAATCAACAATATGTCATCCACATATAATATCAGAAATGCTGCAGAGCTCCAACTCACTTTGTTGTAAATACAGGCTTCTCCAAAAGTCTGTATAAAACCATATGCTTTGATCACCTCATCAAAGAGTATATTCCAACACCGAGATGCTTGCACTAGTCCATAGATGGATCGCTGGATCTTGCACACTTTGGTAGCACCCTTAGGATCGACAAAACCTTCTGGTTGCATCTAATACAACTCCTCTTTGAGGTATCCATTAAGGAATGCAATTTTGACATCCATTTGCTAGATTTCATAATCATAAAATGCGGCAATTGCTAACATGATTCGGATAGACTTAAGCATCGCTACGGGTGAGAAAGTGCCATCGTAGACAACTCCTTGAATTTGTCGAAAACCTTTCGCAATAAGTCAAGCTTTGTAGACAGTAACATTACCATCGGCGTCAGTCTTCCTCTTAAAGATCCATTTATTTTCAATGGCTTGCCGATCATCGGGCAAGTCAACCAAAGTCCACACTTTCTTCTCATACATCGATCCCATCTCAGTTTTCGTGTCCTCAAGCCATTTCGTGGAACCTGGGCTCATCATTGCTTCCTCATAGTTTGTAGGTTCATCATGGTCTAGTAACATGACTTCCAGAACCAGGTTACCTTACCACTCTGGTGCGGAACCTACTCTGGTTGACCTACGAGGTTCAGTAGTAACTTGATCCGTAGTTTCGTGATCATCATCATTAGCTTCCTCATTGATTGATGTAGGAATCACTCGAACTAGTTTCTGTGATGTACTACTTTCAAATTTGGGAGAAGGTACAATTACCTCATCAAGTTCTACCTTCGTCCCACTAACTTCTTTTGAGATAAACTTCTTCGCTAGAAAGGATCGATTCTTAGCAACGAATATATTACCTTCAGATATTTGGTAGAAGGTGTACCCAACAGCTTCCTTTGCGTATCCTATGAAGACACATTTCTCCGACTTGGGTTTGAGCTTATCAGGTTGAAGGTTTTTCACATAAGCATCACAACCGGAAACTTTAAGAAACGACAACTTTAGTTTCTTTCCAAACCACAGTTCATAAGGCGTCGTCTCAACGGATTTAGATGGTGCCCTATTTAACGTGAATGCGGCTTTCTCTAAAGCATAACCCCAAAAATGATAGTGGTAAATCGGTAAGAGACTTCATAGATCGCACCATATCTAATAAAGTACGGTTACTACGTTCGGACACACCATTACGCTGTGGTGTTCCGGGTGGCGTGAGCTGTGAAACTATTCCACATTAGTTTAAATGAAGAACAAACTCGGAACCCAAATATTCGCCTCCACGATCGGATCGTAGAAACTTTATTTTCTTGTTACAATGATTCTCTACTTCACTCGGAAATTCTTTGAACTTTTCAAATGTTTCAGACTTGTGCTTCATTAAGTATATGTACCCATATTTGCTCAAATCATCAGTGAATGTCACAAAATAATGATATCTGCCGCGAGCCTCAACGCTCATCGGTCCACATACATCAATATGTATGAGTTCCAACAAATCCCTTGCTCGCTCCATTGTTCCAAAGAACGGAGTTTTAGTCATCTTTCACATGAGGAATTGTTGGGGGGATGAACCCGAGGCAGGCAACAGAAGCCGGATCATTTTCAAAAACAACGGAGCTAGCATCGCCCCGCAATTCGGCTCTCGCTTTCCCAGTTGCTCAACCCGGCCAAATCCCACGACCCGGCCAAACTCTCCAACCAGACCGGATCCCATGATTCGGCCCTAACGGCCCGCTCAAGGGATCCGGACCCAGCACGTCAAGACTTACCCAACAAGAGAGCTTGGCCCATGGGGTGTTCCCCAATCCGGCCACGGGTCAGCTCCTGTCCCATCCCGGCCATATGATGGGATGAGTCTCCACCTACCGATGACCGAGGCAACAGTGCCCCACCCATCCCTCTGGTCAGCTGAGGCGTGGCAACAGTGCAATCATCACCACCCATGATGCCAGCAAACGGCGACCTGACGGAACGTCACTGTACCCGACTCAACCCGGCCACTCCCTGACGATCGACGAGATGGCACATAGTGCCCTCGTACCCGGCGGGCCCCGCACCTGGAGAACCCGGTGAGCCCTGTAACTTGCGGGTCCCAGCGCTGGCTTCCCGGACGATGACAACCCGGCCCCACGGCCTTGTAACATTACCCTGGTACCCTTGGGGGGTTGACCCATAAAACCCCCGAGGAGCCCTCATGCAGACGGGCAATGCAATCGAGAGAAGAAAGAGAGATAGACACACATCACAACGAGAACTACACTCGGCTGATATACATCAACTACACTCGGCAGGACTAGGGGTGTTATCTCACCGAAGAGCCCCAAACCAGGGTGTGTCTTGCGTCCCACGCTCGCTCATGCCAACCTCGTCCCTCGAGCCTCCTCCTATCTTTAGCCATTGATACGTGTCCAACGTATCTTTAATTTTGGATTGTTCCATGCTATTATATTATCCTTCTAGGATGTTTTATGGGCTTTTATATACACTTTTATATGATTTTTGGGACTAACCTATTAATCCAGAACCCAGTGTCAGTTTCTGTTTTTCTCCTATTTTTGGTTTTCGCAGAAAAGGAATATCAAACAGAGCCCAATTGACCTGAAATTCAACGGCGATCATTTTTAGACCAGAAGAAGCCCACGGAGTGCCGGAGGGGGACGAGAAGACCCACGGGCTGCCCACGAGGATGGGGGGCGCGCCCCCTGCCTCGTGGACAGCCCGTAGACCCCCTTTGTTTAGCCCCGACTCCAACACCTCCTATATATACTGAAACCTCCGGAAAATAACCTGGATCGGGAGTTCCGCCGCCGACAGCCTTTGTTGCCACCGAAAACCAATCTAGACCCGTTCTGGCACCCTGGCGGAGGGGGGAATCCCTCTCCGGTGGCCATCTTCATCATCCCGGTGCTCTCCATGATTAGGAAGGAGTAGTCCACCCTCGGGGATGAGGGTATGTATCAGTAGCTATCTGTTTGATCTCTCTCTATCGTGTTCTTGAGATGGCACGATCTTGACGTATCGCGAGATTTTCTATTATAGTTGGATCATATGATGCTTCTCCCGCTCTACTCTCTTGTAATGGATTGAGTTTTCCCTTTCAAGTTGTCTTATCCGAGTGAGTCTTTAAGGATTTGAGAACACTTGATGTATGTCTTGTATGGGATACCTGTGGTGACAATGGGGTATTCTATTGATTCACTTGATGTATGTTTTGCTGATCAACTTGCGTGTTCCGTGACCTTGGGAATCTATGCATAGGGGTTGGCACACATTTTTGTCTTGACTCTTCGGTAGAAACTTTGTGGCACTCTTTGAAGTTCTTTGTGTTGGTTGAATAGATGAATCTGAGATTGTGTGATGCATATCGTATAATCATGCCCACGGATACTTGAGGTGACAATGGAGTATCTAGGTGACATATGGTTTTGGTTGATTTGTATCTTAAGGTGTAATTATAGTATGAATTCTATGATAGATCGAACGGAAAGAATAGCTTCGTGTTATTGTACTACGGACTCTTGAATAGATCGATCAGAAAGGATAACTTTGAGGTGGTTTTGTACTCTCCAATAATCTCTTCGTTCGTTCTCCGCTATTAGTTACTTTGGAGTGACTCTTTGTTGCATGTTGAGGGCTAGTAATATGATCCAATTATGTTATCCTTGTTGAGAGGACTTGCACTAGTGAAAGTATGAACCCTAGGCCTTGTTTCCTATCATTGCAACACGTTTACCACTTGCTTATGCTCACGTTTACCACTTGCTACCTTGCTGTTTTTATATTTTCTTATTACAAAAACCTATATCTACCATCCATATTGCACTTGTATCACCATCTCTTCGCCGAACTAGTGCACCTATTCAATTTACCATTGTATTGGGTGTGTTGGGGACAGAAGAGACTCTTTGATATTTGGTTGTAGGGTTGTTTGAGAGAGACCATCTTCATCCTACGCCTCCCATGGATTGATAAACCTTAGGTCATCCATTTGAGGGAAATTTTCTACTATCCTAGAAACCTCTGCACTTGGAGGCCCAACAACGTCTACAAGAAGAAGGTTGTGTAGTAGACATCAGCCATGCCTTTGCACTTGTTGTGCGCCCACCACGACAGTTGGCGCCCACCGTGGGGCAGCCGAGGTCCTGGCCGAGAGCATGCTTCACACGGGGCTCTCCTCCTACTCCGACGAGTAACCCAACGAGGTACTTGACTTTTCCATCGGCGGCAGCGTTCCCGACGGATCGATGGACCTCTGCATAGAGGTTTTCGTCACCAACACCGGTGCCTCATCCTCGACGAGTGCGGCAAGAAAGGTCGCCGAAGCTACGGCCGCGGTGGATCGGGCTGGCTCGCCCAACCCGCTGCATGCCACGATGCAGAGCCTCATGGTTCCATCGGCACCGACATCGACGCCTCCAACATTGCTGAGGCCCAGAATCGCCTCAACGAGGACTGGAAGCGCCTGCTGGACCCAACCCAGACGCTCGCCGCCACACAGCGTCGCCTTGATTCCGCTCAGCTGGAGCCCAACGCCGCCTACGGCTTTACGCCTGGCGCGCCCGAGCCAAGCCGGGTCGCCGACGTACGGGCCCGGGGCGGTGTGGTCGGACACGCCCTCGGCTCCCTCCCTCCCATCTACGAAACTCCCGTCAAGAACATGCGCCCTACTCAGGCGGCCGCGATCTGCCTGCAGCAACTCGCAGCGAACAGCTGCAGGATCGCCTCAAGAGGGTGAACGACATCCTCGTTGCAGCAACCGTGCAGCAGGACCGCCTCAACCAGCTTGCCAAGCCTGACGGGTCCGCCTCCGCCAGCATTGCTAGAGCCGGCGACAACCAGCACACGGCATCTTCACCACCCGGCGACGCACACCCCGGCCACACCCAGATACGGCGCAACCCCGCCCCGGCGACCGCCGTTGTCTTGGGAGACGAATCACCCTCGGAGCCCAGCGCCGGCTCAACCCTGCTCATCAGCCCACTCGACAACAGACTGCGGTCGACCCACCCCCCCTCCCCCACGGCGCGGTCACCGGTCGGCTGGGTCCACGCGCCATCGACAACACCGACGCTCGCCACCGCCTAGACCGGCTCACTCTCTCCCAAGAGCTGGAGGAGACCAGTCCGGTTGGACCGGCGTGCTTCGGTCCACACATCCGGAGCGAGCCCTTTGCTAAAGGGTTCACGCTTCCCCACGACACCCCCAAGTACAATGGAACCGTGAAGCCGGTGGACTAGCTCATCGACTACACCACCGCCATCGGCAACCACCGCCTTGTCGTTCGCTATGCACCACTCATGCTCCAGGGGTCACCCCGCAGGTGGCTGAACAGTCTGCCGGTGGGCAGCATCAACACGTGGGTTGATTTCGAGCAGGCCTTTGTGCGGAACTTCACCGGAACCTACCGGCGACCTAGCCGTCCCAGCCAACTCGCCATGTGCGTGCATGGGCCGACGGAAGCCGGCCGGGAGTACCTAGCACGCTGGACCGAGCTCCGATACAGCTGCGAGGGGGTCCACGAGGTCCAAGCAATCCAGTACTTCGTCAACGGGTGCCGGGACGACACCCTCCTCAAGCACAAGCTTCTACGCTCCAAGCCGACCACAATGTTTGCGCTCATAGTGACGATGGACAAATACGCCAACGCCCACTCCGGCATGAAGATCCAGGTAGCGCTGGATGAAGTCGGCAAGGCGAAGCCGGTTCCCCCTCCGAAGCCGGCCGGCGAAGGAAGCCGGCAACATCAGCAAAACTAGCAGAAGCAAAAGCGCAAAGCCGAGCAGCAGGCCCAGCGCCGCGACAACCGGCTCATCACGGCCACCGAGCAGGCGCCCGCAACCGAGCCGGCCGCCAAGCGCCGGCAGACAGGCAAGACGACGGGGCAACCCGCCATGAGCTTTGAGGAGATGCCCGATGCTCCCTGCAAGCACCATAGCGGCGCAAGGCCGTCCACGCACACACTCCGATATTGCGCCATCACCAAGCGCATCATGAGGTGCGATGTCCCGCCTCCTCCGGCCCCGGCTCTAGGAGCGGGGCGGCCGCCTCTGCCTCCACCACCACCTCCGGCTGGCGGCGCTATGCGCAACGACGCATACCCGGACCAGAACGCGGCGTACGTCATCTTCACGAGCCTCCACGATGATAAGCGCGGCGAGCGCCTCCTTCGGCAGGAAGTAAACACCGTCATCCCGGCCAAGCCGGAGTACATGCACTAGTCGGAGTGCCCGGTCACATTGACACGCGAGGATCACCCGGCCGTCATGACGAACCTAGGTCGTTACGCCCTCGTCCTCTGCCCCACCATCATTGCACCTCGACGCATGTGCAAGTTCTCACGGGTCCTCATCGATGGTGGTAGCAGCATCAACATCCTCTACCGGGACACCAAGACCTAGAGCCGAGCAGGACCGTCTTCCACGGCATCGTACCCGGCCACTCCTGCTCTCCGATCGGCCGAATCCGGGTCGACGTCCTATTCGGCGACATAGCCACTTCCGATGCGAGCCGATCTTATTCGAGGTAGTGGACCTGTCCAGTGCATAGCACGCGCTACTGGGCAGCCCCGCGCATGCCAAGGTCATGGTGGTCCCCCACTACGCTTACCTGAAGATGAAGCTGTCGGGTCCGAAGGGCCTCATCACCGTCACCGGCGACTACCGCAAGTCCCTGGAGTGCGCCAAAGACGGCTTCAAGCTAGCCGAGTCGCCGTTAACGGCGGAGGAGCGGTGCCAACTCGACCGGATCGTCGCTCTGGCCAACGAGGCATCAGCTGCACCGATCCTGGCCGAGGAGCCGGCCAACGAAGCCTCGTTCAAGCCCTCCAAGGAGACCAAGAAAGTGAAGCTGAACCCGGAAGACCCCAGCTGCAGCAAGAACGTTGTCATAGGCACCCGCCTCGGTAGCAAATAGTACGGCGAGGTCGTCGACTTCCTCTGTGAGAATCAGGATATCTTCGCATGGACCCCAAAGGACATGCCAGGTATCCCGAGGAAGTATGCCGAGCACAAAATCCACATCTGCAAGGACGCCAAGCCTGTCCGCCAACCCCTACGACATTTCTCCGAGGAGAAGAGAAGGACTATCGGTGAAGAGATTGCCAAGCTTTTGGCAGCCGGCTTCATCATGGAAATATTTCACCCCGAGAGGCTGGTGTCAGGACCGGATTTTTCGGGTTATCTTCCCAGAAAATGGCCCTTGTGCTCACCAGCCCCAGGATAATGACGCACCAACTTGATATAGAAGTTCCCAGAAAAATACAAAATATGTAGTACAAGACCATTCTGGCCTATGAGTACAACAAATGGTTCTTATTGGCTGATTGCGGAAGCGGGTTGTGGTTCATCGGTGTCTATGGGGCTGCATGTCCCACAGGAGCAGCTGACCAGGATAACTCCTATCTTCGCGGGGCTGCTATCATCATTATGTAGGTTCCGGGGTTGTCATTGCAGCGTTCCTCTCCGTGCAAGAAATCTGGCCAAGACAATAGCCAGGGACAAGCCAGTTAGTACTTTGAATGTACTCGCAAACATTATGAACACATGCATGATATAACAAAAGATAATCATGCTCAAAAATATTCGATGATCACAACGTTAGTTACGAAACAATAAACCACGATGTAAGCAGGTTGTTCATAGAAGAAAATTATGAATATGCAATCGGAGAGAGAAAATAAAATAAAGCATGCCACTGTCGAGCGTCTAAGAAACACCACATAAAGGGCTTATAACGTGAATAAATGACAAACATGCCACAGTCGGGCGTCTGAGCGACACTACGTAAAGGGCTTATAAAGAAAATAAATAACAAGCATGCCACAGTCGGGCGTCTCAGCGACACCACATAAAGGGCTTATAAAGAAAATAAATAACAAGCATCCCACAGTCGGGCGTCTCAGCGACACCACATAAAGGGCTTATAAAGAAAATAAATAACAAGCATGCCACAGTCGGGCGTCTCAGCGACACCACATAAAGGGCTTATAAAGAAAAATAATCAGAGTGAATATCCATGAGGTAGAACCTTCCCAGGGATGCTCAATAACTCAAATAATATAAATGGTTAGTCCATAATAATAATGATAATTATCATCATAAGTCACAAGTCATGATCCATGTTCTGTTTTAGAAGTTTCTCCTCCGAAAACCGACACTTAAACCGACACTTGACACATCCTAGACTATAGTCCTTACCCATGGACACGGCTATTCGACTAGATTCAATCTCTGCAGAGGGTGTACTCTTTACCCACGAGTAACGGATTCCTTTAGTCCATCGGGACTAATTCCGTCCACGGCCTTTTAATTGAAAACGCACATGACTGCAGACACGAACCTAACTTACCGGTGTCCGGATTCACCCACGACACCCGTTAAGCAAAACTCTAAGTGGGGAGGCTACAACCTCGACTAGCATGGGATCAAAAAAATTATAACGCGCGCAAACTGGGGGAGCTACCCCCTTCGGCTCCAACCGTAAACACCCATGCCCCCGGACCAGGTGGCATGCCTACCGGATGCAGCCGGTATCTTCCACCTTGGCCTCTCTGTACGGTGTGTGCTAGGATAGCGGTTGACAATTTAGTGAACCGTACCCTACCTGTGGCAGGGATAAGTGGTAGTACGAAACAAGTATGGGGGTTACTGGAACAAGACTCGATCTATGGTCGACTTAGGAGGTTTAAGCATTTCCTGCATGGTTAGCATAAGAATTACATTTCACATCCATCAGACAGAACCACCACTCATCATACCTCCCCATGCCCCACCGGACATAACCATCTCGACGAAGGGTTAGGGACAAGCTCGTGTCTACCCAAGACAGAGACTTTCCAGGATCCCTCCCGGTAGGCATGAGAGGCATATGAGGGGGATTTCTATCACAAACATATCAAATGCCAACAACATGAAATCATCAATATGCACTATGAGTATGATCGTATCATCGCATAGGATAACGAATTCTCCGAGACATGGTGGGGGTTGCAAACGTATCAACAACGCAAGACAATATTATGCCAGGGTTCAAAATTCTTGCCTTCAAGTTGTGGAGAGGCAAGGTGCATTCCCAAAACTTTAGAAAGTTTCTTCCTTCTTAAAAAATTTTATTTAAGAAGAATTGAAATCAACACATAGTTTCAAAACTATACAAAAAAAGTTGTTTGGAATTTTTTTCAAATAAATATGAAAATAAACTAGACCAAATTTGAGGGACAACAGAAAAAGAATTAAGTCATTTGGACTTATTTTTAAAAAGTTATAGCCAGTCAAAGTTCAGTCAATATTCTGTTTTTTAAATAAAACCAGAAAAAAGAAATCGCTTCGGGAAGAATACGCTTTCGGGGCAGAGGAGACGTACTTCAGGGGTTTACGCCTCCCCTTAAACTAGCGAGCGCCGGCTCGGGTCACTGATAGTGCGTCCCTAGGCCCACTGGTCAGGTTTGACCAGTCGCCCGCGTTATCTTCCTCCTCGGTCCGAGCGGGGCGGGGCTCCGGCGATCGCCGCCGATGAACGGCGGCTCCCCACGGGGATCCAAGGACAGGGATAGATCCACCAGACCAGGGCGGTCCTTTCGGTGGTCGAAGGGCTGACGGGGACGGAGTGGGTCGCCGGCGGCGAGCTCCGCGGCGGAAGAGGCTTCGGGTGGATTTGGGGGTTTAGGTTGCGGTTGTTTTCGATCACGTTCGAGAGGATGGGCGGCTCCGCAGGGTCGAGGGGAGAAGGATGGTGGCACTGGTTGGGCTGGAGAAGCTCTGTTCACGACGCACGGCACCGGAGTGGGACGGCGGCCGAACCGGCCGGAGACGAGGGAGAAGGCTTCCCGCCGTCGATTACTGGGTGTTGGGGGCATTAGGGGGATAGTACAAGGTGGCATGAGTGCTTGGTCGAGCTCGGGGTTCGCTTATATAGGCGTTCGAGGTCGGTTCCGCCGCGGCCGGAGATAAGATCGGCGAACCGCCTCGCTGTAGCTTGCAGGGCGACGTGGCGGCGACGGGTGCTAGTGGACGAGCTCGAGGATAAGCCTGAGCTACTCCAGGGGGCAGCTGGCTCGTTGTAGTGGCTCGAGCGGCGTCGTCCATGCCAGGAGCCTGCCGTGGACGCCGGCGTGCCGCCAAGGGAGCTCTGACAGCGGCGCTGTAGGGCGCCAGGGTGGTTTGGCAGGCTCTGGCGAGTGGACGGGAACGAGACGTGGCCCCTGCGGGAGAGCAAAGGCCAGGGCAAGACGCGGCGGCTCGGGCACATGCACGTGCAAAACGCGCGCTCTGGTCGCGCTCCGGGCACACAGGGCAAATGTTCGACGAAATGCCAGAGCGCCCAAACTAGCTCGAATGCCGATGCAAATCAACAAACCTAGGTTAGAGGCATCAAGAGCTTAGTGGACAAGGTTACTGGGTAAGTGTATCAAGCTTGTAATGCAAACCCAAAATCATGCCAAAATTTGGCCATGCACCCAAGGTGTTTGACAGAATGCCTTGGGCATCTAGGCAACTCTTGCGATGGCCAAAAACTCCGGATCAGTGTCTATCTAGGTGTAGGTGATGATGGCAAGGTAATTTGGGCAAAACCAGAAACTTGTTAGAGTAAGTTTTGCAAATCTTCAGTTCTGGACAGAAGGTAAATGGCATTATTGCAGGTACTTAACATCCTCTAGTGGCTCCACTCTCCTGGACTTAAGAGTTTTGCAGGGAGGACTATAAGCAGGAAAAGGCTCATGGTTACTAGAGCAAAATAAATTAGGGTTGAAGTGCAATAGTGTAAACTGGACCAGAGAGCAAAAGAGGATGATTTGCTCAAATTTTTCAAAGGATACCAATGGGTTTTTGCATAAAAGTGATGTAGGAACTTCACATGACATCCCCAAATTTTGGTGGAATTTTTAAATGAATCTATCAAAGGGTCGTAGTGCAATTGGGACCTTAAAACTCATGAAAAAATCATTTTAAAAGAATAAAGCTCAGAAAATAATAATTATAGAAATAGTTCTCCTTGTAGGAGGAATGTTTTTCTTGGGAGGTACACAAGTCCAACAACATTATTGAAAAGTTTTCCATTTGAAGGGGAAGCTCCACAATTCAGATGAAAAAGAGTGGTTCTGAAAAAGAAAAATCCAGAAAACCAAAAACTTAATTTGCCAAGGGAAGAATTTAGTAAATAAATCAAGGTTAATTTTTTGGGGTGTTACAACACTACCCCCCTTTAGGAAAAATCTCGTCCTCGAGATTTGCTATGGGCTGTAATGAAAAGAATTGCTCCAACTATCACAAAGTAATACTACAAAAATAACCATCCTACCTACGCAATAAAGTGTGGCTACAGTGAGTCGGCAATAAGTGGTGTAAAACTATAGTGTGGACTACTGGCGCTGCGTGGAAAAATCTACGGCTGGCGAAAAACGTGATACTTCTACTTGGGTTACAGTGTATTTAGAATAAAATTCTAAATTCCTAAAATACGCTGGTCGCACCCGAGAGCACAGTGCTCTCTCTGGCTGACAGGTGGACCCGAGGCCCACTGTCAGTCTCTTCTTCTACCTCTGGCTCTTTCTTCTTCCTCTCTCTCGCGCGCTTTCCCGTGCTTTCTCCACCTGCGACGTAGGGCATCTAGGCCGTACTGCGGTAGTGCGCGGCGTGCTAGCTGCCGGTGCAACGTGCACTCACCTCGCGGGCCAGTGCGCTGTCGCCACTGCTCGCAGATTCGCCTCCGAACACCAGCGATCGAGCGGCGAGCGGCGCTGGTGGACTTCGCCCACCGTACACCGATCTCGAACTATAAAATGACCAAGGTGCTTCTTTCTTCTTCCTCACACCTGGCCTCGCTTCTCCTTCTCCTTCTTTCTCCTCCATTTCTGTTTGCAGGAGCTCGGGACGAGGTTCTAATGGCGGAGGTGATGCCGGACTGGTGCATGATCCTGGTGTGCGGATGGTTGGCGGCATTGCTGGGGTTCTCCACACTCTTTTGTGTGATGATCCTCCATGATCGTCGTGATGCTGCTGCTCGAGTGCTAGTTCTTCGCGGCGGTGATGATCACGAGGATTAGGTGCTGCTGTCGGGTGTTAACGGCTGTCAGCGTGCTGTAGGCAACTTGTACCCGAATAATTTCCCACAAATTTCTCCTCAAGGGACTATGGTGCGGTAGAGAGGTAAACAGTTAGATGCAACATGCGCACATGGATTTGCAATTAATGTACGGGGTTGAGTGGTTGGGGTTGTGAGCCTGTTGTCTTGGTGTTGCGTGATAAAAATATCTATGTCGTGCAGAGATAAATGTTGCAACAACTCAGGGAAAAAAATCTCACTTCAGGATTTACTGAGAATGAAATGAGTCAATCAAAATTTAACAACAGAAAAAACTAATAAAAAGAACCAAATAGTTAATTCATCGCATAAATTTGGGATACCACGCACAAGTTGCAACTCATAATTAAATATTGCGACAACAAACATAGCAGTGGCATCTACAATGAAAACGGTACACAGACAGGGTCCTGAGACAATGTCTCTGGTACGGGGGCACACTCTTCTTCTATCGGGGGAAGTGGATTGAATAGTCGATGAATGTGTCTCTCTTGTCCGGGCCTCAGTGGTCTGCCAATAGCGATCTGAGGATTTAACTCAGTGAGGCTCTGTAGATAACCCATTACCCGCTGGGTCATACGCTCTTGAGCGATGACATACTGGGCAAGGTTGGCCAGTACTAGGTCTCTCTCAATTCATCCACCGGGAAAATATGCTACTTCTCCGGGTGCTACACGGCCCGGGAAGTAATAATACCCTCGTTCCCTGGCATAGGGCACCGCGAATCAAAGACGAGAAAGCGCTTCATACGCAACAGCTTCTACGGCCATTTGCGGAGTTGGCATAGATATCCCCACGAAGGAGACTTCTGTGGGGTCTTGGTTTGGGTTTGCGGGGGGAATATGTACCACTGCCCAATATTTCGAGGTGGATGGGGTGATCCTTGATTTGAGCAACTCGTACTGGGGTGGAAGGATAGAACTCATGGTACTGCTGGTAAAGTCCCACAATATTTTAACAAAACTACCTGGGGTAGCATCTGGGGTTCTCAGATAAATACTAGGGCTCAGCATGGCACGGAATGGCTATGAGGGTTGTGCACAAGGTGAGGAATGCTTGGCAAGGTCACGAGATGGCCTTGTATATAGCAACTGGGCTGGGTTATTAAATCACGGTGAGGGGCAACTAGTTTGTCGGTTGTGCTCTACAGGGTCAGCGTCAATGCTATAGATACACATATCTCGCAAAAGCGACGTATTACTGTGGGAGTCGACTGGGTGGTTTTTTGGAATCTACGCCCGGAAATAAAAATGCAATTGTACACCAACATATGCATGGCTATTATAAAAATAATGGCGCACAAGCAGACATCATTTAATTATGGCGATACAAGGTCACATAATGTCACATCCCTAGATCAAGCCATCTGGTCCTTGCCTGTTCATCATGTCATCATGTTTAATTTTTGTTAAACTTGAAATGGGGATTGTTCAAACCCTAGCACTTTAAATCTCAAATAGGTCCAGTCAAAAAAATTGCATTCAATGTTTCCAAAATGTTCCTAATATTTGTTGGATATTTTTGGCAAGGCTTTTGCAGCAAACCAAAAATAATGGACAATTTTGTGGAATATTTTGGGCATGGAATTTAATTTATTATTGTATTTGAATTTGGAATTATATTCATAATATATAGAATATATTTTCAAATAACTTTGAAATGTTTTATGTGCTTCTGGAAAAGTCCATCTAGCAACATAAAATTGTTCAGAGGATTTTTGGCACTGGTTTGAAATTGTTGAAATTTCAAATAGTGGCAAGATTTAAATCAAAACAAAAGCAGAAAAATAGAAAACAGAAACTATTTTAGAAAAGAGAGAGAGAGTGGAAGTACCTGGGCTTACCTCTCCTGGCCTTCTCCCGTAGCGGCCCACAGGCCCAGCCCACCACCGCATCACCCCTCTATCGTCTTCCCCGCGCCCACTGGCACTGTGCGTGGCGCGCGCACGGCCGAGCGGCGGCCACCTCCTGCTTCGACGTGTCCCCGCCTTCCCCGACCCTTCCAGTGCGCCGTTGGTACGCCTCGACCCCCCTCTGCCTCTCCCCTCACTCTGGAGCTCTCTCCTTCTCCTCCAGCTCCCTTATCCAAGCTCGCCCGGGAGAGCCAGAGCGCACCGCCGGCCGAAGCTGCGGCCACCGTCCACCCCGTGCCTCCTCGGTGTGTCCAGCAGAAGCGCCTCGTCGCCGTCTTCGTCTACACCGAGCAACGCAAGTCGGGAGGCAGCACACCGTCGCCATCGTCGCCGTTTCCCTCGCCACGGCCACCTGACGCCGCTCGTCGATTCGCCGCCTCCGATGCGTCCCCGAGCGCACTGACCCTCCCAACAGACTCGCGGTGAGCCTCCGGGTCGTTTCCCCCTTCTTCCCTAGCCGTGCATGACCTCTAGGCCATAGCTCCGTCGCGGCCAACTCCGGCCGCCGTTGAACCTGTCACCGCCGTGGCCCCAGCCGCCTCTGTCTGATTTTGAGCATGCCATCGCACTCACCGTGCTCCCAGGAGCCAAACGCACGCTCCCTCTCCCCTTCTAGTGCACCACAACCCCAAACCCGACGGAGCCCGAACTCCAGCCGCCGCGGCCGAGCTCATCGCTCTCGCCTCCGGCCACCCCTGGCCCGGCTAGCACCCCCACTCGATGCGCGCTGGTCTGGGCTCTCGAATGAGCCCAGACACGCTGCGAACGGGGCACCATAGCCCGTTTCCGCAGCCTCCGTCGCATTCGGTCTCGTCGGCGACGAGCCGACAGCGTTTCTGACCTCTTTGACCGGTGGGTTGACCACCCCGGGTCACTGACGCATGGGTCCCACGCCCTTAGTCCACCCCTGACTCGCTGACAATTGGGGCCCGCCCTGTTAATTAACTTAGGTTAATACAAATCGTTTGGTTAGTTAGTTAGTCACTGACGTGTGGGCCCCGTCTTGTCTGAAATTAGTTTATATCTTAGTTAGTGCTAATTAACCCTGTTAATTAGCAGAGCCACTGACGTGTGGGTCCCAGCCATCAGGTTTGACCTGGGCTGGCGCCTTTGACCTGCTGACGTAGTGATGATGTCACTATGATGTCATAAATGCTTTTCTGGATTTTAAATAAATCTATTTGATTTATTTATTTCGGAAAATAACCAAAACTTCTAAAAATCATAGAAAATAATCTATAACTCAGATGAAAATAATTTATATATGAAAATTGATCAGAAAAATCCAAGGAATCTGTTTGTGGCATTTTCTTGCATGTTTGAATAACTTACAGCCACTGTTTAGGGCAATTTGCATAAATGGCATTTGAATAATCACATATGGAGTTTGAATTTGAACCCTTCACTACAATAAAAAAGGCTATTAGTGGCGCACCCAATATTGCCATTAGTGGCGCACCATGGGTGGGCCACTAATACCACGCCACTAATAAGGAATACTAATGGCGCACCTCTGATGCGCCACTGTTAATCCAAATAACAGTGGCGCACCACTGGTGCGCCATTGGTATGCCACCTAGTGCGCCACTGGTATTGCAGCAGGGGTCCCTACTGATGCGCCACTGATATTCATATGGGTGCGCCACTGTTATTTAACTGGGTGCGCCACTAATGTGCAAGATGGTGCGCCACTGGTATTGCAGCAGGGGTCCCTACTGATGCGCCACTGATATCCATATGGGTGCGCCACTGTTATTTAACTGGGTGCGCCACTAATGTGCAATATGGTGCGCCACTACTATTAATTCTAGGAATTTTTTTTTGCATTTCTAGTATTTGCACAGGTTACAAAATACAATACATCACAGAATATAAACAGCACATAATACAATTCATCACATTAGTCTCCGAATTCGAAATAGCGAACAAAGTTCAAATATTAGACAAGTTTAGGTCTCGAGACCGAGTAGCGAGTTTGTCGTCACATTACAAAGTTGATATCATCTAAACTACCATCACATAGAAGAGAGCTGCGGTCACGATGAGCATCATCGCGATGAAACTAGTCTTCATCTGGTTCCTCCTCCGCTCCCTCCTCTCTCCCTCTAGATAGCGCTCGTATCTAGCTTCCGCCTCCGCCCTAGTGGTGTACCCTTTGTAACTGTTACCGCTGAAACGGTGAACCTGTCTCCGACACTCCTCCCAGTCGTCATAGACTCCGGGAACCCTACCCTTGTACACGACATACGACGGCATCTCTATGCACTAGACAAACAAAACGTTAGTAGCAATTCACAGATAATATATAAGTATGCAACAAAAGGATCGGAAGGGAAAAGCAACACATTAATAGCACGGTTCATGGTCCTACTAATAAATAGCATCGATTACATATAAGTTGAACGACTGTCCAAACTAAAGAGACATACAAGTTCTTTAAAGTTTAATTACAACACGAGCTAATCGACATTTCAGAACTACATACCATCAATACTTTCTTCGACTCGACTCAGGGACCGGAGCGTGGATGAAGCCGCCGTCATCCGTCGGCGTCATGAATGTGCGGTCGTTGTCAGCCTGCATTTGTAGCGTTGTTTCTATTTCACTGTTGGACGGTTGATATTTGAGGTGGAACTGCCCCGAGGTACGAAGGACATCTTGACAGATGATTTCCGCAAACTCCGACTGGATGCGAAAGAATTCTTGTCTGATGTCCATGTCCTGGATTGCCGACAAGCGTGCGGCCCAATCTTGGAGACCCTTTGGTAGCATAAGGTGATTATGGTCCCGTACGATCGCCCGCATGTGATGGAGGGCGTAGTAGGCATCCTTCTGACTGCTAGGCGGCTGCTTGACGCAGGGGAACGTCGTTACGTAGGTGAACACGTGCTTGCCGTACCTACACATTTCCTTCCTGAAGGTGCCTCCAGATTTGGCGTAGCCGGGGAGAGCATCATCAAGAACTTTCTTGATATTTGTGTAGTCTTTCTTCGACTGACGGTCCGAGTCGAAATACGTGGCCGTGGAATACTTCGGGCTTAAGAGGATGAGTGTGCAACGTGTGTCACTGCACAAAACACGGAATGTTAGAAAAAAAAAAGAACGATCGAAATCTAAGAAATCATATGTTACGGGGCGGTGAGGGGATGACTTACTCGGGAAAGTAAGGCACGAGGAAGGTATCCTTATCTTTGTTCGCCATAATGACGCCTTCGAGGTATGAACTCGCGACTTGCCGGTCCCCAGCGCTGTCCAAGTGCTTGGCACGCATGTAGAAGGGGTCGACTATCACGATGTCCGGGGTTTTGTCTCTAATGATCTGCATCTCCATATTGAGCGAAAATAGCCGAATGAAGGTGTAGTGCAGCGGATGAAGGTTAAACATAGCGAAGATGTCATCAAACCGCAGGACGATCATACTCCCGATGGTGCCATCGACAAAGCCCTTGCCCTCTGGCACCTTGGCCACGAAAACCGGGTATAAGTCATCTTTCTCGGAGAGACGCCGCTTCTCCATAGAAAGAACACTGTCATGCAGACTCCGCATAGCACCGGTTGCAGCCTTGAGCAGATTAGCCGGTAGCATCGGCCTACCCGCCACATGCACCGCCCTCATGATATCCTTAGGTATTGGTGGCCCGTCCTGAGCACGGATCGTACTCGGTGCCGGCTGGCTCGCACCCTTGTTAGTTTTTCTTTTCCGACCCTTCTTTGGCTTCTGCTAATGTAATGGGATCGAGGTCTGCTCAGAGACCACCTTCTTGAGTGTGGTGGGGCTGATAATATTTCCCACCTCGGCTGTTTGAGTCTCGGTGAAGGCGGCAGCTGGAGACGTCTCCTGAGAACCGAACAGACGACGCCTGTTGCAATTGGGTTTCTCCGCGGTACCAGCTAGATCGCGATCGACTTTTGCAGGGTTGGGTTCTTGAGAAGGAGGCGCCAAGAATTCGTCACCGTACCCACCATGTTCGTTGAAGCAGTCATCGACGTTGACAAATGTACCGTCGTCGACGTCCGGATCCTGTGCCATATGCATGCCCGGATCAGCTGACGGCGGTAGCGTTGCGGCGGTCTTGCCATGGCTTGGCGCCGGCAGGACTGGCGGTGTTGTCTGTGGGGTGGTGACCCCCGCCCCCAAACGAATCTGGCTCTTCGGCCAAAGCAATGGCCAGTTGAAGCAGGCGCCGAGGGACATCACATCCTCTTCGTCGGCCCCATGGGGTCGATACGGAGGTAACAAGTCGTCGCAGCCCCGCAGCACCCGAACCAGTTGAACCCTATACACGGTGGGTGGCATCGGATTATGGTGGAACACGCGGTTGCCCGGTTCAACGATTTTGGCCTTGGCGACATCGATCAACTTGCCGTCCACGAAGTGCAGGAGAGTGCATGGAACTTCGTTGGCGGCGCCCTGCGAAAACATGTAGGGCGTCAGGGATGCCCAGTCAAAGGCAAGGAGATGAAGTCATCGGCCGAGGCTTAGTTACCGTGATGGCGTCGAGCTCGGCTAATGTCGAGGCACCGCCAACGGCGGGCGTGCAAGTGACGGAGGGGCCGCTTGCTGCCGAGGTGCCGGCCGGCGTATTCTTCCCACACCCGGGTGCATCAAGCTCCAATGCCGGCGCCGGCACCGGAGACACCAATGACGCCTCCGCCGGAGACACCACTGCCGGCGCGTTGTGCGAGTTGCTGCCCGTCAAGCTGGGAATTGGGGGCGGCCCCTGTTGGCCGCCCGCAAACCACCCCCGCAGCCCCTCAACCAAGGTAGGCATAATGGCGGTGATCGTCGCTCCCAGTTGGTCTCGCACTTGGTCTCGCACTTGCTCTTCGACTATCTGAGGAATCTGCGCCACTTTTGCCTTGAGTTCTTTAACCTCCTGGCTTTCCAAGCTGGTCTTTCTCTCCTTTCGCCCAGTCTTATAGTATTCCGACCATTTCGTGGACAAGCCTTCGCCGGCCACACGACCAGCTGACGTCGGCTTAGTTAACTTATCCTTCTGTTTCATTACATTCAACGCCCTATTTAAAGTGGTGTCCCAAGGGGCAGACGGGGAGCTCTGAGACCCCGCGCTACTGCTTTCAGTTTCCTGCGGAAGGAACGTGAACCATTTAGAAATTTGGCTTCATTAATTAGAATGCAACCATATGGAGCTAATTACGCGGGGGTGTATTCCTTACCAGAACAAGCTCAAGCGCCTTCACCTTCGGATCCGTGGTAAGCTCCTTTGTTACCAGGTCCTCCTTGTACCGGGCTTTGATATAGTTCCTGGTCTGCTTTTCATGGCGGTATTTATCGAAGAGGGGCGGTAGGCCTTGCTCGACACGCTCCGCGTCCTCCTTGTCCCATTTAGGTTCCGCCACTCTGTAACCGCCGGGACCGAGTTTGTGGACCCCTAAGTTCAATTCCCGCATTTCTTTCCCCCACTGACTTGATTCCACGGATGCGTTGCTCTCGCACTTGGTCTTGAACTCCAGGTAGTCAACTTTGCTGATCGAAGGATTTTTCTCCTTGATCTTCTCATAACTATCACCTCTTTCAATCATTTTCTTCACCCGGGCTCTCCAAGAAGCCAGGGCCGTGCTCATCTTCGTGAGGGCGGCACTGTTCACTTTATTCCTGTCAGGACCCCGATCCTAAGTCACACCGATCTAGCTGTAACACGTCATATCACTTTGCGGCCTCACGCACGGTAACCCCACGGGTGCCACCTTACCTGGCCCGGGACCGTTTGCGCATTTTGGCACACGTATATGACAGTGTCGCTAGCATCCATATGACAGAGAACCCGGGCCGACATGGCTAGTTATAATCCAAAAGTGGCACTAAATTACAGGGACAGGCATCCATGACCCAGCAACGAACGTGTCGGTCATCAACGTATGAACCCAAGTCGTAGCAAGCTACATGGACTTAAAGGAACAACGCGTGACATTTCCCCTAAGGGACAGACACAGGAACGAAGAAGGACACATGCCGGCCAGCCTACGTGTTCCGAGCAGTAGCAAGCTACGAAGGCTCATTGGAATCACTAGGAGGCATTTCCCTGTAAGACAGGCTACCAAAGGAAAACAACTAGGTGTCGGATCCCACACATACCAAGCATTTCATTCATACACGCAATATGCTCAATATGTGCAAATACAACATTGCATCACAACAGAACTCTATGACTCAAAGTACTTTATTTAAAAGGCTCCAAGAGCCATACATAACATAGTCATACAGGTAGGGGTCACATGACCCAACACTCAAGTCATACAGTCATACAAGCACAAGCGGAAGCTACATGTCTGAGTACAGACAACTTAGAAAATAAAACAGGCTTGGTGTAGCCTGACTGTCTACAAGGCCCTTCACAAGCTCCAGATCACCGTCTGGGTGTCAAGCTACTCGTCGACGTCAACGTCTATGTAGAACGCATCAGCAGGGGCAGGGTTCTCCTCTGCAACAGTTATTAAGCAAACATGAGTACAAAGGTACTCAGCAAGTCTTACCACAGAACCTATCATACATGCAACATTACCAAAGGGGGTAGTGGAGTTTATAGCAGAATGCCAGCTTTGACCTTGGCTAACCTATACTACAACTTCCAACAGATTGCAAGATGTTATTACGAACACGAGTCCTCTAGTCACCACATCAATACACTACCGAGGATCCTCTTCCGTCATCCTACGGAAGGGCCATCCACGGCACTCACGCTTATCTTGAGGCTTTTAGTAGTATCCATCAACTTGTCTATGAACTGTAAGAGTAACCAAGTAGTTCGTACCACGAACAACGGCTATTCGAATAGTTTGATAACCCTGCAGGGGTGTACTTCTTCACAAACGCTTCCACCGCTTATCGCCGTTTACTCGGCGTGTACTCGGCAACCTTCAAGCGGAAGCCCAGCGAGGGTGTCGGCCACGACCTGACTAACTACTCAAGTCTCTCGTCCAGGTTTATCGCCTATTTGGGTTCCATCCGTGGGGAGATCCGGCCGGGGTGTCGCTCACGGCCCCAAACGATGTGTACAGGGTTCCCGAGTCACCAAACGGGCAACCGGTACACCGTGCCACGTACCTGTCGCATCACAACCCACCCCGAGGGTCAGCGTTGTGCACGACCTCCAGTAAGCTATAAACACCAGAAACTAGTTGCAACTCCTGGACAGAGATCAAGGATAGCTAATAAGTCGAGAGGGTCCATTGGTTTCGGGCCCAATGCATGGTAGTAACTGCAACTTGAACCACACATACAGATCTCGGGTCCTATGTACGGTTCCAATGAAACAACCCACCATGTACTCCTACATGGCCTTTCATCGATACCTTTACCAAGCATATTCCACACTTCCTTCTCTTTATCGAAAGATTGTTTCACTCTGATTCATCACCCAGATGAATCAGACCAGACACAACTCTAAGCATAGCAGGCAACATAAACAAATAGCATGGTGGATCACACAACACATGGCTCAATCATCTCCTACACATGCTAGTGGGTTTCAACTATTTACTGTGGCAATGACAGGTCATGCAAGGGAATAGGGTTCAACTACCGCAGCAAGTAGCAGTTCACGCGTTGTTGCCTTAATGCAGTAAAAGAGAGCAGGAGTGAGAAGATTGGGTTGTATCGGAATGATCAATGATTGCTTGCCTGACAAGGTAGTTGTCGGGTACTGCTCTTCAACTGGATACGCAGCAGTATCCTCGGGAGCAGGACCTAACACAGGAAATACCGACGATACAATCATTAACAAACAAATGCAACAATATGATGCATGTTTATGACATGGCAAGATGCATGTGTGTTGGCTAATGCAACTAAGACCAGAGGGGTTTGAACCTATTTGAATCAAGGATTCAAATTGAAGTTTAAACTAGTATTTAAATAAGTGCATTATCATGTTTTTGATATATACAGCAAGTTAACTTGTTCAAGCATGCATGAAACCAGTGCCATTAGATAGATTGGATTTTTCTGATCATTTTTCATATATAAATCTTTTCCATCTGAGCTATGGTTGATTTTATATGATTTTTAGAAGTTTTGGGTATTTTCTGGAATTTCCTGAATTAATATTATATCTAAAAATCCCAGAAAAACCTTTACTGCGTCAGCATGACATCATGCTGACGTCAGCCAGTCAACAGGGCCAGTCCAGGTCAAACCTGACCAGTGGGTCCCTCATGTCAGTGTCACAGCTAATTAACTGAGTTAATTAGAGTTAACTAAAACTAATTAGCTGTCAGTGGGGCCAGGGCCCACATGTCAGTGACTAAACTAATTAACTAATTAATATAATTTAACACCTAAACTGAGTTTGACTTGCGGGCAGGGCCCACATGTCATTGACCCAGGGGGTCAAACCCGTGGTCAAAACAGGTCAAACTCGCCGGCGTTTAGCCGCCGGCGAGGCCAAACGCGGCGGCGTGTCTCGGAAAACGTCTGTGGTGCACGGTTCGAGCTGTGGTTGGGTGCGTTGGAGAGCTCTTGCTCTTCCGCATCGGATGGTGGTGGTCGCCGGACCTGGGGTGGCCGGAGACGACGGCAACAAGCTCGACGGCGGCGACCGGCGTCGGGCGTGTGTGGGGATGCGGCTGCAGGTGCCTAGGCGATGCGTGCGTAGCACCGTTCGCATCTACGTGCTGCGGTGAGTGCGATGGACGGGTGCCGGTGACCAAATGGGCACCGGAGCATCACCGGCGACGAGCACGGCGGCGGTGCGTGCGGTGGAGCTACGTGCAGTGGGTTACAGGGCAAGAGGGAGCCAACGGAGAGGGGGAGGAGGTAGCTAGTCTCACAGCGGTTGCAGCGAGCACCGAAGCGAGCTCGGAGGTGGTCGGAGCTGAGCAGCACGGCGAGGGGGATCTCCGCGGCCGGAGTTGGGGAAGAAGAGCTCGGGGGCGTCTCCGGGGCGGGCGAGCGCTCGGGGCTCGGCCTGTCGAAGCAGTCGAGGACGGCGGAGACGAGGGACAACACGGCGGAGCTCGGGGACGACGGTGGACGTTGTTTCTACGACGGTGCGATCACGGCGGCGTCGGCCATGGCGCGGGGAGAGCGGAGGAGAGGAGCCGGGGAGAAACGAAGGTGTCTGAGGGGTCGGGGGAGACGTGGACGTTCGATCCACTCCTCCAGGACGGCGAGGGGGCGAAGCAGGGCGGCGGGCAGCTGCGTGGCGCGCGGCGCGGTCGCCGTCGAGCACCTGCCTGCCTGGCCGAGCCAAGCAGCTCGCTGGAGCGGCAGCTGGGCTGGGCCGGCAGGTGGGCCGGGTGGGCGCCAGGTAAGTGTTCTCTCTCTCTCCCTTTTCTATTTTCTTTCTGTTTTATTTCTTTTGCAGCTTTGTTCAATTAATAAAAATGCCTAAACATTTTTATAACTCATGACACTTGTCATACCTACTGTATATAATATGAACAGTAGGAAACATTATAGTTCATGATTATTTGAGCATTTAAAATATTTAAAAGTATTCAAATGCCCAAATTCAAATACCATATGATTTAATCCAAAGCCCTAGATTGTCCTAGAAAATTGTGCACCATTTTTGGCAGAGGTTTAAGACCAAGGCAGAAATGATGAACATTTTGAAGGGCATTTTGGGTACATTGGAAAATATTTTATCAAACCCTAGTTGTTAGGGGAGGGGTGCTGGGGTTTCTGTTAATCCCATTTCAAGTTTCTTTGAAAGTAAACATGATGCACACTCTAGTCAGGTCCTAAACCAAGTGCTAGCTAGGGATGTGACAATTCCCTGAGAGGCGTGTGTTTGCGAAGTCACCGGGGAACTTGTATCGTTCGTGCAGCTTCGTGAAGAGGAGGATCCGCAAATTCCCTCGTTCACGATGCCTTAGGTTCTCGGTGTTGATCGTGACGGTGCTCCGGACAATCCACCCGAGTTGTCCCGCGTACCCACTGACTAATTCTTTGGGCGCCGTTGGATGCCCACTGGAGGACACTTCAGTAAATTCCTCCTTGACGGTGCCGAGCACGTTCGGGCGCCGGTCCTTCCGTTGCCTCTTCGGTTGGCTGCCATCTGTGCGTTCGCTGCCATCATCAGTGGTGGCATCCCCGGCGGCACCATCAGTGGTGTCATCCCCGACGCCACTAGGGGTTGTGTAGTCGGGATCGGTGTCTTCCGCGGCGTCCTCATAGCGGTGAGGGTATTCCTCCATCTCCTGGGACAGCTCCCAGAATGGCTTGCCGCCCGAACCGCCGGCCTCATCGTTGTTGGCCATGTTCGCTCTAAATAGGAAAAAAGTTTGGTCAAAAAGTTGGTTATTGTCAAGGAACAAGATCTCATCATTTAGGGTTTGTGAGGAATTATCATGGTCTCATCACTTAGGGTTTGTCGACACCGAGGCATCCTAAAAGCTACGGTTTTATCATTTAGAGTGTCGTTGATAGAAGCTATTCAGAACTAGTCCTACTTAATTCTTGATCCTACTTAATTAAGTACTAAGATACCCCGGCCCATGCATTAGTCGCAAGTACCCCATATGTCCTATTTTTAGCAAAGTCATGCTAAAATTCACGGAAAATTTCAGCATGACCTTTGCTGAAAATAGGACATATGGAGTACCCGAACTTGCCGGAACGGAAGTTAATCGACATTTCGGCAAACTCAAGGGCCTCTCGGGGTACCTGCAAAATCATCACGACACGATGGTCGGAGACAAAACCCAGCAAACTAGCACCACAATGTGCCTCTACTTTCATATGGATGAAAAGGCCACAGACCATATGGTCCTCTGCTTTCATATGGACAAAAAAGGCCTACATATAGGCACAACAGAGCAGCAAGCCCATCACTCTTTTGGTGAACAGAAACTATGTTTGAATCTATATAATAACAGAGCAGCAAGTCTATTGTCCAATACTGAAGCGGAATTCAGTTTGCCCTAGGACTTGGTGCTATTCTGAACAAGTGTACTTTCAGAACCATGATAATAATTTAAGTAAAGTAGTATAAGAACCTGTATAGGAACATGGCAGTAGCCATATAACTAGTGCTTATATACCTACAAGAGTGTAACAGGACCAACAGCATAACTGCATTTAAAGAAAATACAACAGTAGTATAAACCTACCAGTAGAAGTGTAGAACTAGACATAACAGGAAACCCAATTATACAGTGTAGAACTAGTATGCACACGTGCTTTTTGTACAGAATTGGAAAATCACATTCAGTCTTGGTTTCTTCAGTTATCTTTTTGAGTTATTTTACATGTCCTAGGTAAAATCTGCCACTAGTAACTAGTTGTTTCTCTAAGCATGTCTCAATCGTTTTCTGAATCTCCGTTTTTATGACACCTAAAGAATTATTCAGTAAAATGGATCTCATTTAATGTTCATTCGTTTTTGTTATCAAGTAAAATGGAGTTTTTTTTTTAGATTTTTAGTAGGACAGCTACCCTTTTTTAGCTTTTTAAATCCTCGGGTTTGATTTCTTCAGAACCATGGTGTGGCTAGTACAATGTAGTAAAAACTAGTTTTCTCCCTTAACACGTGCCTCTTTTTCAAAGGAATGGGAAGTCACATACTGTCAAGTGTTCCTTCTTTCAGTGAAGTTTTTTGACTTATCTACTCCATCCTAGGGAAAATCTGCCACTAGTACTAGTAGTCTACACACATGCTAATTGGAAATTCAGATTATAGTCTTGTTTTTATTGAGTCACAGTGGAATTGGAAAATCTGCCACTAGTACTAGACATAACAGTAGTATAAGAGAGAAGTTTAGAGTTCTATCATGCCTATCAGGTGTAGAAAATAAACCAGTTGCAAGTTCAATACAGAGTATCTCAGGTTTGCAAAGTGCAGGAAACAACAGTAAGAGTGGGAGCGAAACCAAACCTCCTTCTCCTGGAGCTGGAGCTTGTTTGTTGGGCCCGAAGATTTACTTCAACAGGCAGAGCTTGCTCTCGTTGGTGGTGGTGTCGGGCAGCGTCTTGGTCTTCTCCGCGTACTCCTCAAACTCCTCCTGAAGAACCATTAGGTGAATCTGTAGCAGCCTATTTAATAAAATCAAACTGAGTTCAATTAGTTCCGACAAAGAGAACACTGAAGTTTATAATCTGTAAATAAGACACGCTTAACAAATACATCCAGCTGAATTAATTGATTAATACATGATATGGTTATAGTCAAACCATTAGGATTTAGGAGTAGCAGTAGTGGTAATTAAATAGTTAGGGATCATTGGATCCAGGGCAATTAGGAGTAGAACATGTAGTGTTGCATAACCAGTAATAGAAGTGAACCAACACTGCATAACTGAATTTAGCCAACACTTGACAGTTCACTGTTAGAGCTGAAATCACATTCAGTTCAATTAACTACACATGTTTTTCTCTCACAAGTAAGCAGCAATTGATAATTAGGTAAAAAACAACTGGTAGATATTCAACCCAAGCCATTAGAACACTAGAATACTAGAACAACTGACAGTAACCACTTAACACTTTATGTCTGACGAAACTGAACTTTAGGTTCAGACAAATTTTGAGACAGAGATGATTAGCTCGAACAAGTAATTAAATTGAACCCTAGAATGAAGTAGAAGCTAGATTAACACCCTAGGAACCCTAAGCTAGTACCCAATTGAACCAGAGCATCATCAAAAGGTATGAACCCTAGAACAGGAACCCTCGAATTCGACAGAGAGCTGGCAGCAGAGAGAAGTTAGATTAGAGAAAGAGAGAGGGAGAGGAAGGGAACTCACGAGCAGGGCGTCGGAGGAGGTCGTCGGAGGAGGGCGTTGGAGGAGGTCGTCGGAGGAGGGCGTCGGAGGAGGTCGTCGGAGGAGGGCGTC
>LR738713.1:655586444-655603709 GCA_902687465.1 Secale cereale
TGTGTGTGTGGTTATGGACAGAACCACACACATGGCCTAGTGGTTGGCGCGTTGGTTATGGACAGAACCACCCAGGTTCGAATCCTGGCAACCCCACTTTTTGCATATTTTTTAAAATTTTATTTTAACCTTATGATAAACATCCAAACACTTTAAAATAAACACATGGCAATTTTAATACTCCCTCCATTCCTAAAAATAGGGCGTATAATTTTTTTACAATGCATCTCCTTTACTCAATCACAATATAGAATCATTTACAATGCTATGGCATGGTTGAAATCAAGTGAGATGAAATAACAGTCATCAAAGATTGACATGAAATAACAGTCGTCAAATTAAGATTGAGTTTGCATGTAAAGTAATATAATGTTTAAAAGATCTTTAATAATGGTTGAAATCAAGTGATACATGTAATAATTTAGTTGCATGTAATAATTGAGCTTGCCACTGACACACACACACATGCGGCCGACACGTCGTGATTCAATCTTAGCTATCTTTTCACAATCTTCTTGCCCTTCTTCCTCGCGGTTGAATAATTTAGCCCCGGAACCCCTTGAATTGATCTTCTCTTGAACGGACGTCCTTTAGGTAGGGTGGTCCTGCTTCTTCTTGTGGTGTATGGTACTTCATCGTCGTCGTCATCTTCCATCTTCGGGTCGCCGTACTTGTCAAAGTCTTGCTCATTGGCGACTCCATCCATTCCGATGATGTTCCTTTTGCCTCTCCTCACAACAACACGACTGGGCTTTGGCGGGTCGGTAATGAAGAAGCATTGGTCCACTTTGGAAGCCAGTACCCATGGCTAATTTTTCGCGGTGATGTTTGCGCCCGCGGTCTTGGATTTGGCTTCGGGTATAACCATGGTGGTGAAATACCGGTCTTCTTTTAGGACGCTCTTGGCCCATCTGACACGGAACATCGGGACCTTCTCTCCAGCGTAGCTCAGCTCCCAGATCTCCTCGATCCTTCCGTAGTATCTGTCCTTGTCGTTACCGGTGTAGGATTCCATCGTTACCCCGGAGTTCTGATAATCGCTCTTCATGTCCTTTTCCTCGGTGTAGAATGTGTAGCCGTTGATATCGTACGCCTCATAGGTCATCAGGTTGTGCTCGGCGCCCTGTGACAAGGCGAATATGAGTTTTTCTTCCGCGGAAGAATCCTCATGTAAAGGGTACGACAGAAGCTTCTCCTTGAACCAACGCCTGAAACATGAGTTGTGCTCTTTGATTATAGCTCCCTCCGTCCTCTGTTGGCCTCGGTCATTGTACGTCTTCTCAATAAAGATTTTGTGCTCTACCACCCAAGGATCGACCACGTATATGTGTTGTAGCGCGACTAGGTTTGCTGTTTCAAAGTCGGCGAGTCGACCCATGAAGTCGACATGCATTTCGGGGCGACCCTCTCGGTGACCCCATCCAGCGAGCCTGCCGAGGTGCCTGTTGACGGGCAGACCAACGGGGTTCTCGATGCCTAGATAATTCGTGCAGAAGGAGATGCACTCTTCGGTCAGAAAGCCCTTTGCTATGCTTCCATCTGGACGTGCCCTGTTGCGAACGTATCCTTTGATGACACCATTCATCCTTTCGAACGGCATCATGCTGTGCAGGGGCCCGAGTTGGATGATATCCTCCACGATATGGACCAGCAGATGCACCATAACGTCGAAGAATGCGGGCGGGAAGTAGATCTCAAGCTCGCATAGTATCACCACGATCTCTTCCTGTAGCCTTCTGAGTTGCCTCACGCCAACCGACTTCCGAGAGATGACGTCGAAAAAGTTGCATAGGCCAAATAGCGTGTCACGGACATGCGCGTCCATGATCCCACGGATTGCAACTGGAAGTATCTGCGTCATCAGCACGTGACAGTCGTGAGACTTCATCCCGCTGAACTTCTACTTTGCTGAGTCTTGGTATCTGCTTATCTTCCCCGCGTAACCGTAAGGAAGTTTTACTCCTACGAGGCAGGTGAAAAACTGCTCGATCTCCTTCTGACTTAGAGTGAAGCACGCGGGAGGGTAGTCATATTCGATCTTCTTGGCCTTTTTGCCTTTGCGATGACTTTCCGTGTCCTTCGCCTCATCATCATCATCATCATCATCATCATCATTAGGGCGCCAGAGCTCCTCCCTGATGCCCATTTTTTGCAAGTCTGCCCTTGCTTTCGGCCCATCTTTGGTCCTCTCTGGCATGTTGAGCAGGGTACCAAGCAGACTCTCGCACACGTTCTTCGTGATATGCATGACATCAAGGCTGTGAGGCACACGGAGGATCTTCCAGTACGGCAAGTCCCAGAAAACAGACCTCGTTTTCCATACCTTCAGCAGCGGCTCTGGCGCCTTTCGCTTCTTTCCCGGCGGTGGGCACTCTTTCCAATTTTTCAACAGCTCGTCTATTTCCTCGCCGCTCCTCGTACGTGGGGGTCTTCGGGGTTCGGTTTCACCATCGAACATATCCTTGCGTTTTCTCCATGCGTCATCGTCGCGAAGCCACCTTCGATGTCCCATGAACATGGTTTTCGAAGACCCGGGATCTCTATCTAGCTGGCGATACGTTGTGTCATCCATGCACCTGACGCATGCACAAAATCCGTGGACCACTTGCCCCGCGACATATCCGTAACCGAGATAGTCGTGCACCATCGTGAGCAGTGCGGCTCTCATAGGGAAATATTCTTTCGCTGCGGCGTCCCACGTATTGGCTGGCGTTTTCCACAACGTGTCTAGCTCCTCTTTCAGCAGCCCCAGATACAGATTGATGTCGTTCCCTGGTTGTTTCGGCCCTTCAATTAGCATACTCATGTGAATGTACTTCCTCTTCATGCACATCCAGGGGGGAAGGTTGTACATCCACACAAACACAGGCCAGGTGCTATGTGTGCTTCTCTAGCTGCCAAACGGATTGACTCCATCGGTGCTCGCGCCCAGCACGATGTTCCTTGGATCGTCCCCAAATTCTGTGTCTTCGAAGTTCAACGCTTGCCACTGGCTCGTGTCCTTAGGGTGACTCAGCATCTTGTCTTTTTTATTTATCTTCGAATCATTTCCATCATCTTCTCGCTTCTTCTCCTCCGTATCCGCGTGCCAACGCAGGAGCTTTGCTAGCTTAGGGTCCGCGAAATACCGCTGCAGACGAGGAGTGATCGGAAAGTACCACACCACTTTTCGAGGAGCTTTCTTCCTCTTCTTGTATCGACTGACGCCGCACACCGGACATATGGTAGACTCCGCGTGCTCGTCCCGATAAATGATGCAATCGTTCATGCACACATGGTATTTCACGTGCGGTAAATCTAGAGGACACACGATTTTCTTCGCCTCCTCGAAACTGGTCGGGCACTTGTTCCCCTTCGGAAGACGTTCGTGCCAGAATGACATGTTCTCGTCGAAGCATGCGTCGGTCATTTTGTGTTTTACCTTCATCTCCAGAGCCATGAGCGTTACTTTCAGGCGGGTATCCTCGGTCCTGCATCCTTCATACAATGGAGTAACCGCGTCTGTCTCCAGTTGATCCAGCTTGGCTTTCTCTCGGGCGGCAGCTCTTGCGTTACCCGTCTGCTTGCGAAGCAGCTCTTGAATATGAGGGTCATGCACCCAGCCCATCGATGGTCCATCGTCGTCTGCTCCGGCATCTTCATCTTCATGATCATGCCCTTCGTCTTGATCTTCCTCATCATCATGTCCGGCATCTTCTACATGATGACCGTGTCCTGCATCTACTTCGTGATCATGTCCTGGAGATTCTTCGTCTTCTCGCCCGCCGTCGCCGCTATTGTCTTGCTGCCCTTCCTTTTTTCTGCTTGCCCGGCCCCCATGGATGACTTCATAGTCATCTTCATCACCTTGCCACCGATAGCCATCCATGAAACCACGCAAGAGCAAGTGGTCCCGCACCTGCCCGGAATCCGGGTCCGCAATAAGGCTCTTCAGCTTGCATCTTCGACACGGACATCTTATCTCCGTCTCGTTCTTTTGAAGCATCTCGGCCTTCGCGGAGCTCAAAAACCTATTTACGATGCCTTCGGTCATCGTGCGGACCATGGTCGCCAGCGGGGTAGAGCAAAATGATATTTTAGAACAAAAAAAAATTTGGCATGACTTTGCCTAAAAATAGGACCAAAAAGAATGCATATAGTGCCAAATTCTCGCCGAAACGGAAATGAATCAACATTCCGGCAAAATATTGGCAACTATCGCATTTCAAATACCGGTACCTGCAAACACAAACATATGCAACACCACAAACATACGTAGATCTCTAGGCCATAAAAAGTGTGTACGTTGTTGGAGACGGAGAGAAAAGTAGATCTAGAACATAAAGAAAGCTTTCCCCTTACTTACCTATCAAAAAAAGGAAATTTAACCACTTAATTTGGGTGAATCTATGGTGCAAATGAGGTGAGGAGGAGGAGCAAGACGACCAGATCTGTTTTGGTGGAGGGGGGAAAGTGAGTGTGTAGTAGGTGTGGCTGCCTAATTATAGCTATTGCTCCCAGGTTACCAGTGGTGCACCCCTTCAGTGGTGCGCCACTAGTAGCCAGGAATACTAGTGGCGCACCAGTGAAGGGGTGCGCCACTGCTATGTTTTTTTTTGGACCACCATGCCCAGCCTTACCAGTGGCGCACCAGGGCAAGGTGCGCCACTACTATCAAAAATAGTAGTGGCGCACCTTGGCCTGGTGCGCCACTGGTAATCCTGGGCATGGCTGGCTACTGTTCAAAAAAATAGTAGTGGCGCACCAGGGCAAGGTGCGCCACTACTATCAAAAATAGTAGTGTCGCACCTTGTCCTGGTGCGCCACTGGTAAGCCTGGGCATGGCTGGTTACTGTTCAAAAAAATAGTAGTGGCGCAGCCCACACCTGGTGCGCCACTAGTAATGTCACTATTAGTGGAGCACCTGTTTGTGGTGCGCCACTGCTATATAGTAGTGGCGCACCACATCTCTGGTGCGCCACTAACAGTGATATTACCTATAGCCGTTTTTCTTGTAGTGCTTGGTTCAAACCAACTTCATTTAACTTGTTCCTAGTTGCATTAGCTCAACCAACAGCATATTGCCATGTCACATTCATGCATCATATTGTGCATTGCATTGATTGTGATCTTTCTCTGTTTGTCGGTTTTGTCCCCTCTCAGTAGACGACGTTCCGACGATGAGTTCAATGACACCGATGAAGAGCTATTAATATCTTCAGAAGTGCCAGGCAAGCAGAACCCCTTTGTTCATTCCGATACAATCCCACTCTCTCGCTCCTGCTCTTCTTTACTGCATTAGGACAACAACGATTGAACTGCTTTTTGTTGCGGTAGTTGAACCCCTTTCCTCTGCATGACCTGTCATTGCCACAGTAAATAGTTGAAACCCACTTGCATGAGTAGGAGTTGTTTGAGCCATGTTGTGCCTACTCATTCATGCTTTCTGGTTATGCCTGCTATTTCTTAGATTTGTGTCAGGTCTGATTCATCGGGGATGAATTGGAATGCGGTGAACATGTCCTACTGTTGAGAGCTAAGTGTGTGAACACGATTTGGTAAAGGTAGCGGTGAGAGGCCATGTAGAAGTACATGGTGGGTTGTCTCACTGAAACCGTCCTTAAGAACTGAGTTCTGTGTAAGTTGTCCAATGACAAAGCTACTACCACGCATTGGAATGCTTAAGTGCCCCTCTCGACTTATTAATCAACTCAATCTCTGTCCAGGAGTTGCAACTAGTTTCTGGTTCTTGTAGGTAGTGCTAGTAGTCTACCAAGTGGCACCCGGTACAGGTGGGCTTGGGTCGGACTAGGCACCGTGGCACGATGTACCGATCGCCCGTTTGGTGATGCGGGAACCCTGTACACATCGTTAGGGGCCGTGAGCGACACCCCGGCCGGATCTCCCCACGGATGGAACCCGAATAGGCGATAAACCTAGACTAGAGTCTTGTGTGGTTAGTCAGGTCGTGGCCGACACCCTCGCCAGGCCTCCGCTTGAAGGTTGCCGAGATACAAGACGTGTACATGGCGGTAAGTGGCGAGAGCGTGTGTGAAGATGTACACCCCTGCAGGGTTAACATGATCTATTCGAATAGCCGGGTCCGCGGATATGGACTTCTTGGATGCTTACGTGGTACATAGACAAGTGAAAGTGGATACTCTAAAACGCGCAAGATAAGCGTGATTGCTATGGATGGCCTTCTCGTAGGGAGACGGGAGCGGATCCATAGTGGTGTATTGATTGGTGAATATGTGGACTTGTGTGCGCCACCTCAAAAGGTTACTTGCAGTCATAGTTCAGAATAGCCACGAGTCAAAGCTGGCTTGCTGCAGTCAAACTCCACCACCCCTTTGTTGATACTGATGCATATGTAGCTAGTTCTGATGTAAGTCTTGCTGAGTACATTTGTACTCACGTTTGCTAAATTTATGTTTTGCAGAGAGACTTCAGTCTCGCTAGTGGTTCCGCGTGGACTTCGACGTTTAGCTTGTTACCTCAGCTACGATCTTGTGCCCTTAGAAGGGGTCTTGTAGATAGTCAGGCTTCTCAGCCTTTTTCATTTGTAGTTGTCTGTACTCAGACATGTTATGCTTCCGTTGCCTGTATGCTCTGTATGTTGGGCCATGTGACCTCTGATTGTAATAAATGCTATGATGGCTCTTCTGGGCCTTTATCTATATGAATTGTTGAGTTATGTTGTGATGCCATGTTGTACAGCACATACTTGCATGTTATGCGTACGTGTAATGTGTATTGCTATGTGTGGGATCCGACACCTAGTTGTTTACCTTTGGTAGCCTATCTTACAGGGAAATGTCTCCTAGTGATTCCACTGAGCCTTGGTAGCTTGCTACTGCTCCGGAACACTTAGGCTAGCCGGCATGTGTCCTTCTTCGTTCCTGTGCCTGTCCCTTAGGGGAAATGTCACGCGTTGTTCCTTTAAGTCCTTGTAGCTTGCTACGACTTGGGTTCATACGTTGATGGCCGACACGTTCGTTGCTGGGTCATGTATGCCTGTCTTTGTAATTTAGTGTCACTTTTGGTTTATAACTGGCCATGTCGGCCCGGGTTCTCTGTCATATGGATGCTAGCGACACTATCATATACGTGTGCCAAAATGCGCAAACGGTCCCAGGCCAGGTAAGGTGGCACCCGTCGGGATACCGTGCGTGAGGCCGCAAAGTGATATGGTGTGTTACAGGCTAGACCTGTGTGACTTAGGATCGGGGTCCCGACACATAATTACATTGCATGGACATACTAAGACTCGGCGTTACTCGAGTGATTTAGTATACCTCGTTCATATCTAAGAGGGCGTGCCTTGTGAAGGCTTCTCCACGGTCTTCACCGTAAGGGTTAGCTGGAGGGGGTTGACAAACTGCAGGGTTGGGGTAGCGATGATGACCATCGCGGGGATTGTTAGCCACAATCCCGTTGGAGCGTGTTCCAAAAAGGCTACAAATCACTTCTGGGGACACCAAAGAACTGTGGTCTATGGCTGGGGCAGACATCAAGGTCTCGAATGGTTGTCCAAACAGCACGACTGGGTTGTCGGCGCCGGGCTCATCTTCTCCTCTAGCCGGGCCTCGGCGAACCAGATCTCCACGAGCCGCGATCAGATCGAGGGTGATTTGATCGAACAATTCCTCTAGTGAACTTACATAGCCCACTAGATGCAACAATGTAGGGTCCGTCTCGTGGTCTTCGTTGACAACCTGGGGTGGCTTACCATACCCGTCACGGCTGGGGTAGTAGTAGAACGAGCGACAGTTAACTCTGGGCAACAAGTGTCGGAGTTGAACTATAGCCTCTCGAGCAGCTAGTTGGATAGCTTGTGGCTCAAAGGAAGTTGTTCTTCCGGTGAACCTGTAGGGGCGTTCTGGCGATAGACCTCTACCGAAGACGTGCACAGTGGCCCAGAATTGACGGCTCTCACCGCCCATGGGTCCTTGGTACACAACATATTCTGGGGGCTCTTCTAATGCAAAGGCATGGCGGGTGAGGTTTGCTAGCACGGTCACAAAACCTCCAAGGTTGGTTGCTATGGTTTTATTGTGAACAATGGGTCCAGGCATCTTGGCTTGGTTTGGGGTAGAGGGTGTGTCGCGCTGGGTTGAGGCTAGCGCGCCCTTTTTATAGAAAAAAAGGACGGAGTCTTCCTTCGCACGCTTGCGAAAGAGACAATTTAGGTGTCGGTCACTAGTACGTGATTCACAGGCTAGGATGATAGGTTGGGCACCGACTGCCAAAAGGTGTCGGGTCATTGTGTGCCTATCTTGTACGAGAAGCTTGGCTAGTGTTTTGGTTAAGGTCTGGTGGGTTGGTTAACCTAGGTTTTTCGACCTGGCTAAGATAGGATTAGCCAATCATCAGCCTGGCTCTGATACCAAGGATGTCAGGACCGTATTTTTTGGATTATCTTCCTAGAAAATGGCCCTTGTGCTCACCAGCCCCAGGATTACTGTTAGCTGATGAGGCACCAACTTGATACAGAAGTTCCAAGCAAAATACAATATATGTAGTACAAGACCATTCTGGCCTATGAGTACAACAAATGGTTCTTAGTGGCTGATGGCGGAAGCGGTTTGTGGTTCGTCGGAGTCTATGGGACTCCATGTCCCACAGAAACAGCTGACCAGGATAACTCCTATCTTCGCGGGGCTGCTATCACCATTATGTAGGTTCCAGGGTTGTCATCTCAGCGTTCCTCTCCATGCAAGAAATCTGGCCAAGACAATAGCCAGGGACAAGCCCGTGAGTACTTTGAATGTACTCGCAAAGATTATGAACACAGGCACGATATAACAAAAGATAATCATGCTCGGAAATATTCGATGATCACAACATCAGTTACAAAAAAATAAACCACGATGTAAGCAGGTTGTTCATAGAAAAAAAATATGAATATGCAATCGGGGAGTGAAAATAAAATAAAGCATGCCACAGTCGGGCTTCTGAGCGACACCACATAAAGGGCTTATAACGAAAATAAATAACAAGCATGCCACAGTCGGGCGTCTCAGCGACACCACATAAAGGGCTTATAAAGAAAATAAATAACAAGCATGCCACAGTCGGGCGTCTCAGCGACACCACATAAAGGGCTTATAAAGAAAATAAATAACAAGCATGCCACAGTCGGGTGTCCAGGAGGTAGAACCGTCCTAGGGATGCTCAATAACTCAAATAATATAAATGGTTAGTCCATAATAATAATGATAATTATCATCATAAGTCACAAGTCATTATCCATGTTCTATTGTAGCAGTTTCTCCTCCGAAGACCGACACTAAAACCGACACTTGACCCATCCTAGACTGTAGTCCTTACCCATGGACACAGCTATTCGAATAGATTTAATCTCTGCAGAGGGTGTACTCTTTACCCACGAGTAATGGATTCCTTTAGTCCATCGGGACTAATTCCGTCCACGGTCTTTTAATTTAAAACGCACCTGACTGCACACACCAGCCTAACTTACCGGTGTCCGGATTCACCAACGACACCCGTTAAGCAAAACTCTAAGTGGGGAGGCTACAACCTCGACTAGAATGGGATCACAAAATTTATAACATGCGCAAACTGGGAGAGCTACCCCCTTCGGCTCCAACCGAAAACACCCATGCTCCCGGACCAGGTTGCATGTCTATCAGATGCAGCCGGTATCTTCTACCTTGGCCTCTCTGTACGGTGTGTGCTAGGACAGGGGTTGACAATTTACTTAACCGTACCCTACCTGTGGCAGGGATAAGTGGTAGTACGAAACAAGTATGGGGGTTACTGGAACAAGACTCGATCTATGGTCGACTTAGGAGGTTTAAGCATTTCCTGCATGGTTAGCACAAGAATTATATTTCACATCCATCAGACTAAACCACCACTCATCATACCTCCCCATGCCCCACCAGACATAACCGTCTCGACGAAGGGTTAAGAACACGCTCGTGTCTACCCTAGACAGAGACTTTCCCGGATCCCTCCCGGTAGGCATGAGAGGCATATGAGGGGGATTTCTATCACAAACATATCAAATGCCAACAGCATGAAATCATCAATATGCACTATGAGTATGATCGTATCATCACATAGGATAACGAATTCTCCGAGACAAGGTGGGGGTTGCAAATGTATCAACAACGCAAGACAATATTATGCCAGGGTTTAGAATGCTTGCCTTCAAGTTGTGGAGAGGCAGGGTGCATTCCCAAAACTTTAGAAAGTTTCTTCCTTCTTCAAAAATCCTAATTAAGATGAATTGAAATCAACACATAGCTTCAAAACAATACAAAAAAAGTTATTTGGAATTTTTTTCAAATAAATATGAAAATAAACTAGACCAAATTTGAGGAACAATAGAAAAAGAATCAAGTTATTTGGACTTATATTTTTAAAGTTATAGCCAGTCAAAGTTCAGTTAATATGCTGTTTTTAAATAAAACCAGAAAAAAGAAAACGCTTCGGGGAGAATATGCTTTCGAGGCAGAGGCGACGTACTTCAGGGATTTACGCCTCCACTTAAACCAGCGCGGGCCGGCTTGGGTCACTGACAGTGGGTCCCTCGGGCCCACTGGTCAGGTTTGACCAGTCGCCCGTGTTATCTTCCTCCTCTGTCCGAGCGGGGCGGGGCTCCGGCGATCGCCGCCGACGAAAGGCGGCTCCCCACAGGGATCCAAGTACAGGGATAGATCCGCCTGACCAGGGCGGTCCTTCCGGTGGTCGAAGGGTTGGTGGGGACGGAGAGGGTCGCCGGCGGCGAGCTCCGCGGCGGAGGAGGCTTCGGGTGGATTTGGGGGTTTGGGCTGCGGTGGTTTTCGATCGCGTTTGAAAGGCTGGGCGGCTCCGCAGGGTCGAGGGGAGAAGGATGGTGGCACTGGATGGGCTGGAGAAGCTCTGTTCGCGACGCACGACACCCAGTGGGACGGCGGCCGTACCGGCCGGAGACGAGGGAGAAGGCTTCCCGCCGTCGATTGCTGGGTGTTGGGGGCATTAGGGGATAGTACAAGGCGGCGTGAGTGCTTGGTAGAGCTCGGGGTTCCCTTATATAGGCGCTCGAGGTCGATTCTGTAGCGGCCGGAGATAAGATCGGCGAACCGCCTCGCTGTAGCTTGCAGGGCGACGTGGCGGCGACGGGCGCTAGTGGACGGGCTCGAGGATAAGCTTGAGCTGCTCCAGGGGGCAGCTGGCGCGCTGTAGTGGCTTGGGCGACGTCGTCCATGGCAGGAGCCTGCTGTGGACGCCGGCGTGCCGCCAAGGGAGCTTTGATGGCCGTGTTGTAGGGCGCCAGGGTGGTTTGGCGGGCTCTAGCGAGTGGATGGGAACGAGACGTGGCCCCTGTGGGCGAGCAAAGGCCAGGGGCAAGACGCGGCGGCTCGGGCGCACGCACGTCCAAAACGCGCGCTCTGGTCGCGCTCCGGGCACCCACGACAAATGTTCGACGAAATGCCAGATCGCCCAAACTAGCTCGAATGCCGATGCAAATCAACAAACCTAGGTTAGAGGCATATAGGAGGTTAGTGGACAAGGTTACTGGGTTAGTGGATCAAGCTTGTAATGCAAACCCAAAATCATGCCAAAATTTGGCCATGCACCCAAGGTGTTTGACAGAATGCCTTGGGCATCTAGGCAACTCTTGGGATGGCCAAAAACTCCAGATCAGTGTCTCTCTAGGTGTAGGTGATGATGGCAAGTTCATTTGGGCAAAACCAGAAACTTGTTAGAGTAAGTTTTGCAAATCTTCAGTTCTGGACATAAGGTAAATGGCATTATTGCAGGTACTTCACATCCTCCAGTGGGTCCAATCTCCTGGACTTAAGAGTTCTGCAGGGAGGACTATAAGCAGGAAAAAGCTCATGGTTACTACAGCAAAATAAATTAGGGTTGAAGTGCAAAAGTGTAAACTGGGCCAAAGAGCAAAAGAGGATGATTTGCTCAAATTTTTCAAAGGATACCAATGGTTTTTTGCATAAAAGTGATGTAGGAACTTCACATGACATCCCCAAATTTTGGTGGAATTTTTAAATGAATTTGTCAGAGGGTTATAGTGCAATTGGGACCTTAAAACTCATGAAAAAATCATTCTAAGAGAATAAAGCTCAGAAAAAATAATTATAGAAATAGTTCTCCTGGTAGGAGGAATGTTTTTCTTGGGAGGTACACAAGTCAAACAACATTATTGAAAAGTTTTCCATTTGAAGTGGAAGCTCCACAATTCAGATGAAAAAGAGTGGTTCTGAAAAAGAAAAATCCAGAAAACCAAAAACTTAATTTGCAAAGGCAAGAATTTAGTAAATAAATCAAGGTTAAATTTTGGGGGTGTTATAGCTGGCCAACCGAGTCCTCGTCCTGAATAAAAACAATACTTGGCACATGTCTATCTTCTACACCAGCCTGAATAAGGCCTGCCCCAAGGATCCGTTCCCGCTCCCGCGGATTGACCAATTCATCGACTCCACCACCGGGTGCGAGCTCCTGTCCTTCCTGGACGCTTAGTCCGGCTATCTCCAGATCAAGCTGGACCCAGGCGACGCCCTTTGACGTCCTTCATCACGCCTGTTGGGGCGTATTGCTACCTCATCATGTCGTTCGGCCTGAAGAACGTCGGAGCTACTTTCCCGCGCTGCATGCAGAAATGCGTGCTGCCGCAGCTCGGCCGCAATATCCACGTCTACGTGGACGACATCGTTGTGAAGACCAAGTAGCACCTCACACTCCTCGACAACCTTAAGGAAACCTTCGCCAACCTGCGCGAGTACAAGGTCAAGCTCAACCCAAAAAATGTGTTTTCGGCGTCCCAACTGGACAGCTACTCGGCTTCCTCGTCTCGGAGTGCGGCATTGAGACAAACCCGGAGAAAATCAAGGACATCGAGCACATGCACAAGCTAGCTCAGCAAAGCGAACTCCAGAAGTTCACCGGCTGCTTGGCCTCGGTCAGCCGGTTCCTTAGCCGGCTGGGCGAAATGGCCTTGCCCCTATATTAGCTGATGAAGAAAATGATGTCGTTCGAGTGGAACAACCAGGCCGACGAAGCCTTCCGGGACCTCAAGCGCATGCTCTCCACCGTACCCGTCCTAGCCATGCCGGACGAGAAGGAGCCGTTGTTGCTCTTCATAGACGCAACCTCGCGATCGATCACCATGATGCTGGTGGTCGAGCGACCAGAGAAGGGCAAGATCCAAGCCGTCCAGCGTCCTATCTACTACCTGGTCGAGGTGCTCTTCGTCTCGAAGAAGAACTACCCGCATTACCAGAAGATGTGTTAAGGCGTGTACTTCACCGTCAAGAAGTTGAAGCAGTACTTCCAAGAGCACGAGGTCACCATGGTGAACACGACCCCCATCGGTGAGATCATCGGGTGTCGTGACGCCTCTGGCCGGGTCGCCAAGTGGGAGCTTGATACGTCCAAAACGTATCTATAATTTCTGCTTGCTCCATGCTTCTTTTGTGTGATATTGCTATGATATTGATGCACTTCCATACACTTTTGATCATATTTGGACTAACCTATTAACTCAGTGCACCACAGTGCCAGTTCTTGTTTTCTGCTGTTTTTCTATTTCAGGTTTCCCCCATATTAAAAGTGCTCCAAAAATTCCAGGAAAAATATAGGAAAAATCAACGTACAGGAAGCTTCGCGAAGAACCAAAGATGGGCCAGAGGGGAGCCAGGGGAGGCCCAGGCGGCCACCTGGCGCGGCCCCACCCCTGGCCACACCAGGGGGGCGCTTGGGGCCCCTGCTCCGCCTCTGGCTGCCCCCCCCTTTGCCTATATATCCCTCTCGTCCCGAAACCCTCGAGGACAGATTCATTTTTCGCGATCTCGCCTCTGTTCCGCCGCCGCAGCGCTTCCAAGATCGGGAGCATCAGGAGAACTCTTCCCGGCACCCTGCCGGAGGGGAGAACCACCACCGGGAGCTTCTCCACCACCATGGACGCTTCCCGGATGAGTCGTGAGTAGTCCACCTTGGACCATGGGTCCATGACCAGTAGCTATGTGATGTTCTCCTCCCCTCTTTGCTCTTCATGGTTTAGACCTCGTGAGCTGCCCTACATGATCGAGGCAAATATGTAATCTTTCTAATGTTGCTTTGCTGAGTTTGCTAGGATCTGATGGATTATGAGACTATGTTCAGATTGTGTTTGAGTAATATATTTGATTCACCTCTTTTATATCTTTGTTCTTGAGTAATTCTTGCATGTTCTCTGTTGCTGTTTATTGCTTTGGCCAAGTAGTAGGTAGTAACTCCGAGAGGGAGCGTTATGCTTGATTGTGGGTTCATGCCCCCTGATGACTAGCTTGAGTGACAGAACCATGAGTCTAGGGGATGTGCTGTTGCCACAAGGGAGAAAACAACGGTGCTTGTACTTGCGGGTGCAAGGATTGTTTACTTTACGCAAAGTTCTTTTAATGTAGTTGTCTGTTGCTTTGAGTTTACACTTTGGGTAAGATTCGCAACTTAATACCAGCGAGATGTTCTGGATAGATATCTCAAGGTGGATGATTAGTAGTAGATCCAGATGGATTTCGGTCTACTTGCCTTGGCGTACCGCCCATGCTTTTGAGCCTCTACCTTTCTTTGCAGCATAGTTAGCATTGGTTTGCGCACATAATCCTGTCAATTGCCCAGCTGTAATTTGTTTACCTCGCTTTGCTGTTTTATCGTCTTTTGGGAGAGAGACATCACTAGTGAACATCATGGGACCCCGGTCCATATTACCACCGCTGATCACACCTTCTATTTACTTCCTGTTTTTATTTCCTAGTTGCAGTCATAGCTATCATTATTATCTCTTGTGTTTGATCCTTTGTAAACAACAAGGCCGGAGGGATTGACAACCTCTCTGTACTCGTTGGGAGCAAAGTTATCTGTATCTGTGTGCAGGTCCTGTGAACCGCTAAGTTTCTGGCGCCGTTGACACCTACTTGTCGACCCTCGTAGTCTCACGGGATTCGATCCTTGGTATCTTTGCCAAGGGAAATTTGCCGCTACGCTACATCTCAACCTTCCACTTGGGGTAACCAACGAGGGGCGAGAAGCCATCAGAGCTCGAGCTAGACGACAACACCATCCTCTATGAGCCCCGCACCACGATCAAGTCCCAAGCTTTGGCCGACTTCATCGTCGACTGGACCGAGACCCAGTACATACTGCCGCCGCCAGACTTGACGCACTGGCGCATGCACTTTGACGGCTCAAAGATGCGCCTCAGTTTTGGGGCCGGAATTGTGTTGTCTTCCCCGAAAGGCGACCGACTCAAGTACGCGCTCCAGATCCACTTTGCCGCCTCCAACAACATCGCCGAATATGAGGCCCTTGTGCATGGCCTCCGGATGGCCAATGAACTCGGCATCCGGCGAATCTTGTGCTACGACGACTCGGACCTGGTGGTGCGGCAGTGCTCCGGCAAGTGGGACGCCCGCGACCCCAATATGGCAAGCTACCACTTCCTCGTGCAGATGTTGTCCGGATTCTTCGCGGGCTGTGAGTTCCTCCACGTCCCGCGCGCGGAGAAGGAGGCGGACGACGGGCTTCCCAAGATCACCTCGTCCCGACAGTCAATCTCATCTGGTTTCTCCCTTGAGCACTTGCGCCTCAACGGTCTCCGGACTCCGAGTCCATCTACGTCCCGGACTCCGAGTCCATCTATGTCCCGGACGACCCGGCTGCGCCTCAATCGTCCTGGGGACTGCCGAACTCGACCCGGGGACTGCCGAACCCGGCCCGGGGACTATGACCATCAATTCGGCCGCCCCCGCTCCTGACCCGGGGACTAATGAACCGGGCTCGGGGGCTACCACCCCTGAACCCGCCGTGGTGGTCGTGCTTGCCATGGTGACGACGCCATCATGGGCCCTGCCCATCTCGGAGTTTCTCGAGAGCAGGATCCTCCCCATGGACGAGACTGAAGCTCGGCAGGTGCAGCGCCTGATGGGCCTCGAACCCCTCGTTGGTTACCCCAAGTGGAAGGTCTAAGATGCAGTATTGTAGAAGTGTTTTCCCTTAGCAAAGATGCCACAGATCGAATCCCCGGAGACTCCTAGGTTCAACAAGTAGGTGTCAATTGCTACGGCGCCAGATTAGTAGCAATCAACGTGGACCTGCACACAGATACAAATAACTTTGCTCCCAACGAGTACAGAGAGGTTGTCAATCCCTCCGGCCTTGTAGTTCACAAAGGATTAAAAGGAATGATAGTAGTGATAGATAGTGTTTTGCAATAGTAAGTAATAACGGAAAGTAAATAGTGGATGTGATAAATGATGGTAATATGGACCGGAGTCTCATGATGTTCACCAGTGATGTCTCTCTCCCAAAAGATGATAAACAGCTATGTGAGGTAAACAAATTACAGCTGGGCAATTGACAGGACCAGGAACGCAAACCAATGCTGACTACATTGCAAGAAAGGTTGAGGTTCAAAGCATGGGTGGTATGCCAAAGTAAGTAGACCGAAATCCATCAATATCTACTACTAATCATCCACCTTGAGATATCTATCCAGAACATCTCGCTGGTATTAAGTTGCGAGTCCCACCCAAAGTGTAAACTCAATGCAACAGACAACTGCATTAAAAGAACTTTGCGTAAAGTAAACAATCCTTGCACCCGCGGGCACAAGCACCGTTGTTTTCCCCTTGTGGCAACAGCACATCCCCTAGACTCATGTTTCTGTCACTCAAGCTAGTCATCGAGGGGCATGAACCCACAATCGAGCATAACGTTCCCTCTTGGAGTCACTACCTACTACTCGGCCAAAGCAATAAATAACAACAGAGAACATGCAAAAATTACTTATGAACAAAAATATAAAAGAGGTGAATCAAATATATTACTCAAGATCAATCTGAACATAATCTCATAATCCATCGGATCCCAGCAAACTCAACATAGCAACAGCATAAGGATTACATAGGTGCCTCGATCATGTAGGGCATCTCACGAGGACTAATTAGTGAAGCACAACAACGGGAGGAGAACATCACATAGCTACTGGTCATGGACTCATGGTCCAAGGGAGACTACTCACGAGTCATCCGGGAGGCGTCCATGGTGGTGGAGAAGCTCCCGGTGGTGATCCTCCCCTCCGGCAGGGTGCCGGGAAGAGTTCTCCTGGTGCTCCCGATCTTGGAAGCGGCGGCGCCGGCGGAACAGAGATGGGATCGCGAAAAGAGTTCCTGTTCTGAGGGTTTCGGAGGGTCCTTTAAATATATGCCAAAGTAGGGCACCGGGGGAGTCTCGGGGGCCCCCGGCGCGGCCCAGGGGAGGCGCGCCGCCAGGGCGCCT
>LR738713.1:655608388-655644945 GCA_902687465.1 Secale cereale
GGGGCGCGCCGCCAGGGCGCCTGGAGCCCTGGTGGCCCCCCCCCCAGGCTGCCCTTCGGACGCAGTGTTGTTTCCGGAACGCTGATTTTTTATATAATTTTTCTGGATTTTTCTGGGCAGTTCTCGAAACGTGAAAACCTGAAATACAAAAATAGCCGAAAACAGAAAATGGCACTGGGGTGCACTGGATTAGTAAGTTAGTCCAAATATGATCAAAAGTGTATGGAAGTGTATGAATATCGTAGCAATATCACCCAAAAGTGGCATGGAGCAAGCAGAATTTATAGATACGTTTTGGACGTATCAGCGCCGAGCATCTGCCTACAGCATCATCAACAGTGAGCTCATCAAGCGTAGCCCCATCGGCATGTTCCAACGCTGCGTCGAGCAAGACAAGGGCGTGGAGATCCTCCTCGACATACACCAGGGCGAGTGCGGGCATCATGCCGCCTCACGATCCCTAGTGGCCAAGGCTTTTCGCCATGGTTTCTACTGGCCCATGTCCCTTCAAGACGCCGAGTCGCTCGTCCTCAAGTGTGTGGGGTGTTAGCGCTTCAGTAAGCGCACCCACCAATAGTCGCCGACGCTCCAGACCATCCCGATCGCCTGGCCGTTCGCGGTCTGGGGACTCTACATGGTGGGACCCTTCAAGACCGCTCGAGGCGGCATGACGTATTTGCTGGTAGCGGTGGATAAGTTCACCAAATGGATCGAAGCAAGGTCGATCAAGAAGCTGGACGGGCCAACGGCCGTCCGATTCATCAAGGACATCGCGGTGCGCTACGGCATGCCGAACAACATCATCACGGACAATGGCACCAACTTCGCCAAGGGAGCGCTCGCGCAGTACTGCTCCGCCTCCAGCATTTCTCTTGACCTAGCTTCCGTTGAACACCCACAGTCTAACGGACAGGTCAAGCGGGAAAACGGCTTCATCCTATCCGGCATCAAGCCGTAGCTCATTGAGCCGCTCATTCGCTCACCCGACAGCTGGCTCGACGAGCTGCCGGCCGTCCTCTAGAGCCTCCCAACAACGCCAAACCGGTCGACCGGGTTCACCACATTCTTCCTCTTCTACGGAGCAGAAGCCGTCATCCCGACCAACGTCGAGTTTGACTCGCCACGCGTCACGATGTACACCGAAGCCGAAGCCAAAAAAGCCGGCAAGGATGGCATCTACCTGCTCGAAGAAGCACGTCTCCTAGCGCTCAGCCGCCCAGCCATCTACCAGCAAGATTTGAGGCACTACCACAGCAATAAGATCAAGCCCCTCACTTTCTGAGAGGGAGACTTCTTCCTCCAACTCGTCCAGCAGGAGGCCGGCCAGCACAAGTTGTCCTCCCCATGGGAGGTCCCCTTCATCATAAGCAAGGCCTTGTGCAATCGCAACGCTTACTATCTCATCGATGCCCGCAAGTCGAACTAGCGCAAGAGGGACATAGCCGGAGAAGAAACAACCCGGCCGTGGACCACGGAACTCCTCCGTCCGTTTTACAGCTAGCCGCGTACGTGTATGCATCGCTGCCTTTTGTACTCAGTTGAAAACTATGGGGTCCCCGAGTGATGCTCAGGGGCTGCCCTTTCCTACCAAGTTATTGTGTCTCCAGCATTTTATGCTTTACCTATCTCTTCGTCAAAACCCGGCCACCGGTCCGACTCGCTCGACCCACGGGCTCGGGGGCTGGCCGGCTTGGCCACTACTTGCCACCTTACTTAGCGGTTCCTGACGCGTTGGGATCGCTGCGGCCTCCGGCCCCGCCCTAAGCCACAGAACCGGCATCGGCTGTCGGCCGGCGAGCGTGCAAAGCCTAGAGCAACAGCACGCCACGAACACTAAGCCAAGGACCGCCGGGTCGCCAACCCGGCCACGCCACGAACAGTTAAGTCACGACACGGCCGGCTACTCGCCGATCGGCTTCGCTGGATCGCCGCCAGCCAGCCTAGTTGGTGCTTCGCCCGTGCTCAATGTTTCGAAGGCCTAAGTACTGCGCGCTCCTCTCAAAGGCCAAACCCCTTGTCATGGACCGGAGCCTCGGCCGTCAGACTCATCGGGGGGAGGCCCGAGGGGGGAAATCGCAAGAAAACTGCTCAGCCGACGAAAAGCAAAAGTGCAGGCATCCATGAATTTCATAACATGGCACCGGGTTGATCGACCTGGCCCCATCACTTGTAAAACACCACCGCACGACCGGCTGCTAGCCAACCGGCTCCGCCGGATCGCCGGCAGCCGGCCCAGTGGGTGTTGCGCTCATGCTCAACGTATTGACAGCTCAAGTACCGCGCGTTTCTATCAAAGGCCAAACTGCTTGTCACGGACCAGAGACTCGGCCATCAGACTCGCTGGGGGGGGGAGGCCCGAGAGAGGTAAAAGCGCACGAAAATGACTCAAAATAAAAAAAGCAAGAGCGCAAACAGTCATGACATTTATACACTACGAGTTTAAATTCTAACATGTCCAAGGCGAAAATTCATTACACCCAAATACGCCCAATGGGTGAGGTTGACCTGCTACCTAACATAAATTTTTACCAAGTTCCAAACAGGCAGCCTCAGGCATCCTCCTCGACGGCCACCGGGTCCGCCGAGGTGCCGGTGTCTCCATCCTCGACGCCCGCGTCGTGGTAGATGCCCGCCTGCTCGGAGCTGCCCTCCAGGAGTCCAGAAGTAGGCCATAGTCGTCAACATGTACGACTTCATCATCTTCTGTCCACTCCAGCCGGAACTCGTCATGGAAGGCGAACCCGGCTATTTAGCTGGCCCGAGCAACGATCCCGCCTGCCTCCGCCTGCAGCTGGTTCTCCGAGCCGGCTCGCTGGCTCATCAATGCGTCCGGGTCAGTCCCGGAGCCGACTATGCCGTCCGGATCATGCAGAAAGCGGACCGTCTCCTCCGCCAGCTGCTGCGTCTCTGGGAAGGCCCCTGTCAAGAAGAGAGGTGAATCAGAAGAAAGTCACTAAGGAAGAGAAGCCGGAGCCCTAGCCTGGCAAAAGACCCAAGGAAAACACTTACTGGAGAAGGACTCTTCTAGGTGTTGTGCTTTGTGCAACGTACCGTGCCGCTCCCAGTCGATCGTACGGTCACGGCCTTGACCGTCTCATCCTGTTTGCCGACCTTGGCAAGGGCCGCCTTCTTCTCGGCATCCTTGTCCTCGGCCGCCTTCTCGGCCTCCTCGGGGCGCCGGGTTTCGCCCTGCTGGGTCTCCTCCGCCACGGCCACCAGCGCCTTCAGGCACTCCACCTCGGCCTTATGACAACCCTTGTAGCCGCCCGCCAGCTACTCCCGCGGGTGGCTGGCTTCATCGAGCGCCTGCTGGGCTCCCATCGCCTCCACCCTCGCCTGCTCCACCTCAGTGGAGCCACTCGGCCACTCGGCTCAAGCCAGAAAGGAACTCACCCCGGCAACACCAAAACAGCGGGCCTCGTTTGTGGGGCGCCGCACCTTCTCTTGGTGGGCGGCTTCGCGCCCCTGGCCGAGTCCGCCGTGCACTTCACGGCCGGGGCCCGCGGCTCGACACTGTCCTTCCCGTGCGGTCGGCTCATCACAGGCGCCCCTAGAGACGACCTGGCTCCAACCGCGTTGCCACCTCCTCCACCCGGCGCCGCTACGTCAACAACTCGCATGAGCACCTCCAACACCGTCCCGTGACCGGCTACTCAAGAAGGAAAGATGGGCTCACCTCCTCGACGCCCCGCGCCCGCGTCGGCGGTCGCTCCCTCCCCTCCGCCATGGGCCTCTAGCTCTTCCGAGGCAGCGCACACCACCTACGTCCGCGCCTGCTCGTAAGGATGTTGGATGGCGTTTAGAAGCACCTCCCGCGTCACGTCTGGATAGATGAGAAGATGGGCGGCAGCAAAATACGGAGACTAGGGACTCACCATCGGTGCCGGGTTCGCGTGACTATATGGGGCCTTACCGTAATGCTAGTCATCTGGTAGGTAGGCCTTGGAGATGTCGTTGACCCTGCGCGCGATCTGGTCTGCCCTCAGCCGCTGGTTCAACATGCGGTCTGGGTCCTCGAGGCCGGTCATCTCGCCGATGAGGTGGATGCGCTGCTGCAGCGACAGCACTCGCCGGTCGATAAAGGCGGTGATGAGGTCGGCGCCAATGAGCCCTTCCCGCTCCTTCATAACCGACACCCGCTCGCACAGATTGAACACCACATGCGATGGATGCTTGGGGTAGTACGCCCAGTTCTGCTTCGCACAAGGTGGTGAGTTGACGAATGGCGACAGGTTGATGCAGTCCACGCCAAGATTACGGACGTAGAAGAAAGCATTCTGCCACTTCTTGGCAGAATCCTCAAGTGGCACATTTGGGCGGTTGGACCCCGACCGCCTGCAGATGACGACGACCCCGCACTCGGACATATCCCGAGCCTTTGGCCCCTGCTGCTTCAAGGAGAAGAGGCGCACCCAGAGGTCGATTGTGTGCTCGACCCCACGGTACCCCTCGCAGAGTGGGACGAAGCCTGAAAGCTGCACGATGGCGCCGGCCCCAAGATGATGTGGCTGGAGCCTGAAGAAATCAAAGAACTCCCGGAAGAAATCGCTCGTGGGCAGTTCGAACCCGTGCTTGAAGTGAGGGAAGAAGACCACGCGCTCCGCGCCCTTGGGGAGCGGCTCCCGCTCACCCTGCGGCAGGTGCACGGCAACTTCTGTCTCCCCTGGCAGGCGCTTGGTGGTGTGGAAGTAGGCTATCTCATCGGCAGTGACGGTCGAGCACATCCACGAGCCCAACGGCTGCGCCATCAGCGAGAGCGCGGAAGAGAAAAGGAAGAAGATCGACTCTGTTCGAAACGACGTGCGTCGCAGCACACGGCAGTGGCTAGAAGGAGACGAGGGAAGAAAAAGGAAGGGCGTGCGAGCGAGAATGATCTCCGCCCCCCTTGGCCCGATTTATAAGCCACGGTTTGATAACGTGGGGGAGTGGGATCGTTTGCGCTCGCCTTTCGCACTTCCCTGCAATAACTGCGCACGTACGTGCGCATTAACTGCCCCCAGAAGGGCAACCGGCTTGCGGAAGCTGCAATAAATCCGCACGCGTGGGCCGAGGCCGCGCGGCCACAGGCCCCAGCGCGTCGCCCCGTCCTGTTGCGCGAGTGGCCTGTCAGGCCTCTCAGGCTTCCGGACGCCATGTGGCGCTCGCGCGAAAACCAAAAGATCGCTCAAGATTCGGCGTTCTCCTCGGTTTCCCGCGGCTACCAGGATGCTGCAATCCGGCTTCCGAAAGAAAACACACAGTGGGTGTGGCCAGATCCGGCGGCCACGAATTTTCCTCCAAGGAAAGGAAACTGCGAAGGCCCTTTCCATCCGAAGACGGCGGACCTTCACAGATTCGGGGTCTACTGTCGAGGGGGTGAACCCCAGGCAGGCAACGGAAGCCGGATCCTTTTCAAAAAACAACGGGGCCAGCATCGCCCCGCAATCCAGCTCTCGCTTGGCCGGGTCGCTCAACCTGACCAAATCCCACGACCCGACCAAACTCTCCAACGCGGCCGGATCCCACGATTCGGCTCCAACGGCCCGCTCAAGGGATCCGGACCCGGCGCGTCAAGACTTCCCCAACAAGCTAGGCCGGCCTGTGGCATGTTCCCCAATCTAGCCACGGGTCAGCTCCCGTCCCATCTCAGCCGTACGATGGGACGAGTCTCCACCTACTAATGACCAAGGCAACAGTGCCCCGCCCATCCCTCTGGCCAGACGAGGTGTGGAAACGGTGCAATCATCATCACCCATGATGCTAGCAGACGGTGACGTGACGGAATGCCACTGTACCTGAATCAACCCGGCCACTCCCTGACAATCGACGAGACGGCACACAATGCCCCCGTACTCGACGGGCCCCGCACCCAAAGAACCCGGCGACCCCTGTACGTGGCGGGTCCCAGCGCTGGCTTCCTGGACGATGACTACCCTTCCCCACGACCTTGTAACATTACCGTTGTACCCCTGGGGGTTGACCTATAAAACCCCCTGGAGCCCTCATGCAGACGGGCAATGCAATAGAGAGAACAAAGAGAGATAGACACACATCGCAAGGAGAAGCAGCCTGAGCCTTGGCCTGTCTTCCTCCTTCCTCCATACAGCTCAAGGAGCATCTCTGCACTAATATACATCAACTACACTCGGCAGGACTAGGGGTGTTATCTCTCCGGAGAGCCCCGAACCTTGGTATGTCTTGCGTCCCGCGCTCGCTCATGCCATCCTCACCTCTGAAGCCCACAAGTGCCCTCGAGCCACCTCCTATCTTTAGCAATCCCTTGGCATCTGCCGTGCGCCCACCACGACAGACATGGTTCCCAATCACCAAGTGATTCCAAAAGTCCATCGGCATGGAGTTTCTTCATGCGATTTACTCTAATATGACCTAAACGACAGTGCCACAAATACGTTGCACTATCATTTTCAACTTTGCATCTTTTGGTTCAATATTATTTATATGTGTATCACTATGATCGAGATCTAACAAGAATAGACCACTCTCCAAGGGTGCATGTCCATAAAAGATATTACTCATATAAATGGAACAACCATTATTTTCTGATTTAGATTAATAACCAACTCGCAACAAACAAGTTCCATATATAATGTTTGTGCTTAACGCTGGCACCAAAAGTCACAGCCTGATTTTTGGCCCTTTCTTTTTCTTTTGTTTTTCTGAGGTTTATGCTTGAGTTTTCTTTTTCCCTGACTTTGTGATCTGGAAACTGAAGAAGATGACCTCTTCTATCTTTCCAGAGTGGCTTGTCATCCTCGGATCCTTCCCAAGACCTTAAAATTTTCAACCTAGCCCAACCCCAATATTCTTTTGCTAGGGAATATTCCTTTTTCTATTAAAGGAATAACCCTGTCTGCCCTAGGTTGTGAAGCAACCTATATTTCCATCACTCCTAAAATTCCCAAATAATTCTCATAAATTTTTTGGGTCATAGCTTCCTCAAATATGGCTAGATATTTCATTTGACCTGTTTATCATCATGCTCAAATAATTCATTTCCTATTATGCCCTAAATGGCACTTTGTGAAGCAAGTGTTATTTTCCTTTTCACAATTGACCTAGAACTTCTTGGACATCTTTTCATATCCATATCAGTGCCACATGCCAAAATTAAACTTCATTTGCCTAGTGATTATTTATCAATTATTTTCCAAAGTTTCTGTCCAGAAAGAAATTTTGTGAAGGAGGTGAGAGCTAGCATATCCAAATGAGTTGCAATTTTGCATGTTTCTCAATATCATCATATCATAGCCCTCCACCAAAGTTGAGCTCATTTCATGCTTCCATGTGAGCTCATATTCAATTCTTTGATTTTGTCCAAATTTTCAATTGGTGAAGCAAGTATATTTTTATCTTCCTCCATTAAGGCTGAAATTCTTTCTAGACCTTCTCCTATCCATTTAACCTAGCTCCAAAACAATTGGGCATATTTTTTTTAGCCATTTTCCCTCAGGAATTTTCTCAACTTCCTGTTCAGAGAGGACCATTTTGAAGCAAGTACCATTTTGGCTTGGCCAATTGGTATGAAACTTTTTGAGCATTTTCATATGGCCAAATAACTCTGACTTGCCCAAATTGAGCTCAATTTGACACACCATTTGAGTGCATCATCCAAATTCCCATTTCTGGCCATTATGGTACTTTCTACTGTAACCCCCTTCTAGACTCCTCCATTTGGGCTGATACTTGGTCATCACGATGTTCTTTGAGTGTGATCAAGCCCTGCCAAAGCTCAACTTTTGCCTCTTTCTGTGTTTTTCTCCTCGCAGCACAAACACCTTTCTCTTCATGCCTCCTAGATCCTTCTGCCAATCACTTATTTGCCCCTAGACCGACTTATTGTTTTTTTAGACTCAGGGCACTAAGGTAAATGCATTAGACATGGACGGTTCGGCCAGAACACGCCACATGCACCAGCTCACGCGGTGACCATCGCCTTGGAATGCATTAAACGTGCTCTGGCTCCATCTCGGTGTTGTGCTCGTCCGTTCTCCCCTCGTCTCGACCTGCAGCCTTGTCCAGTAGCCTCCTTGTGATCGAATACGTCGCCCTGAGCCCTTGCCCCTTCCATCTTCTTACCTGGTGAGCCGTCCCCGTCGCCGAACAGTGAGCACCCACGGGAGCGTTGTAGCTGACCGGCTCTGTCGGCGCCTCGGCCGCTTCCTCCCCGTGCCCGTTGGCTCCCGCTGCCCCGTGAGATCCCCCTGTGCCTCCCCCGTTGCCTACCATCGAGCAACCGTCATATTTGTGAATTATATCATCCCGTCCTTTTTTGTATTTCTCTTTGCTTTTGTTGATAATGTTTGTATATTCAACCGCTCTTCCTGTGCATCAGCCATTTGAATTGGTGATGGAGAAATCTGGAGTGAAAACAAGGTCTTCAGAGCAGACAATGCTACCTGGTGAAGTAGGTATCTTGCTGGTTACAGATAGCTCTTCATAGGAGGATTCAAAGGCAGATGACCAGTCATATTATCCCCCTGAGGTGTATGCTCAAACTTGGCAGGGTTATATTACTCATATCATGCATATGGTGTATTGCAATGCTTAGTTTTTACATCATATACACGATATTAAATGACATCTCCTTAGTTGACACATCATATATTAGATTGCCCTCTACTCACTTCCTTAGTATATAAATCATATATTTGAATTATATCATGCCATGATGTTTACATAGACAGCATTTATCTAAATTATGGCATGCCAACCCATTTTCTAAAGACATAATATAGTTATATCATCTCATCCTATTCGCATAGTCATCATATTTTGAATGATGTCATTCTATCCGTGAATTATATCATGCCATCATGTTTCCATCGACGGCATGTTTGTGATTTATGGCATGCCAACCACTTTAATAGACACATCGTATAGTTATATCATGTCATCCTGTTTACATAGTCATCATATTTTGAAGTATGTCATGCTATCCTGTTTAATTAGCCATCATATATGTGAAATTATGTCATGCTATTCTGTTTGGTTAGATAACATAAATGTTAATTATTTCATGCCTTGTTTTATTCCCTACTATCCGTTGCACATGTCTATCTTACAATGTATGTACATTCAATTACTTTTCTTGTTTATCAGCCATTTCAATTGGAGGGAGTGATGGCAGTATCTATGGGAGCAAAAACACGGTCTTCAGAAGAGATCGTGCTACCTGTCGATGGAGATAGAACCATGGTTGTAGTTGCCCAAGAACCAGCCCCACCACACATAACCCAGACTCACACAGATTGTAACCCTACCCAGTTGGACAGAGAACCAGCTACACCCCTTCTAACCCCAACCCCAGAAGATAGTAAACCAGTTCCCGTAGACACAGCACCGTCTCCACCACAGAGCACCCAAACATGAGCAGTTAGTAAGGCAACTGCAGTGCCCAAAGCACGAGGACCACCACTCCGAACCCCAAGTCAACGCTTAAAGAAGAAGACGAATTGTTCTCAGGTCAGGTTCAGTAGTTATGGTTCATACTACTTTGCTCTTGCATAAGTGTGTTTACTCATACCAACTAATTTCAAATTTGAAGGATGCAATTGAAACACCAATGGCGCAACAGGTATGTTTTAAACCTGTTTCTTTAACGTGTTTGCTGTTGTAATTGCTCTATGTTTATTTCAGTTTCAATTTAATAAAAAGTTATATTCTCATGCAATGCACCTTACAAGTGTTGTTATTGCTGTGTAGTTTCCCACACTTATATTCTGTCTAAGCCGCTTTGTCTTAAATAGATATGATTCGAACAGTACCTATCTAGATTTGGCAACATAAACTAGAATGATATAGACCATACAGTGACCACACTACATAGATATATGTTCGTTTCATGCGGTTATCCTGTCCACCTTACTACTAAACCGGTTTACCAAAATGAGTTTCATATACTACAATGTAAACCTATGATGTGTTTGTTTGTTTCTCCTTTAGAATGCGGATAAAATATTGGAGAAGAGTACCCCGTTATGCAATGGTACAGGAAGTAATGCAGATAAGTTTCAAGATAGTGAGACATCCCCGTTGGTCTCCAGGAAAGCTGATAAAAACTATATTGAAGACACTGAGACAACCCCAAAGTCCTGTCTTGATGTAGTGTTCGAGTTACTGGCTACTACTACTAGCACCAGCTCTTCGAACACGCTGCCTGAATCAGTTCGGCTTCTTAAGTCTCAACTTCAAGTTGACAGACATCAATCAGATGTTATGCGACAGGAAGCCGGAGGACTGAGGAAGTCCCTGCAGAATTCAGATGCGTACTTTCTGGTGCAACAGCAAGTGCTGGAGGATTTAAGTGCCAAACAAGAGAAAGTTAATAAGCTTGCTAAGCTTCCTGCCAACATTATGGGTACCCGGGATCTTGTTTCTTGAGCTCTTCTGAAGTGGTTTCAGTTCTGGACCTGTTTTGCTGGGGCGTTTATATGCTGCTTTGTTCCCTATATTTGCACTGGTGACGAATTTTGATGCCTAGTGGATGTAATATGTGTAATAGCCATGATAGCCTAGCATAAGTTGCTTGCCTATTTATTTCCTTATTGTCTTGTTTATTTGTTTTCTTGTAGTCAGTGCAGTTCTTTTCCCGCGGTTAGCTAGTGGCCGCAATAGCCTATTTTTTAAAACTAGGCCACATTAACCATGGGCTACATATTCACTGTAGTTAACATGGGCCTCTTACGGGCCAGTTTAACCATAGGCCGTTAATTGGCTAAGGGTTATTAAGGGCCTCATATGGGCCGAAAGACGTCATGGGCCATACATGGGCCAGAAGTTAAAGCGGGGTGGAATTATATTGGATGACCCAGATGACGGTACTGGGCCTAATTCGGATAGGCCGTAAACGGGCCCTTGGTTAGCGGGCTGTAAATGAGCTATATCCGAACAGGTTGTTCACAGGCTTGCCGTGGGCCGGCCCGCCACCTTTTGACCAAGTCAAACGGGCCGGCCTTTTCACAGGAATGGGCCTCTGTTGGGCCGTGGCTAGTTTCACCACATGCCGTTAATGGGTATAAAGTGATATACTGTTCATTACGGGCCAGTTTTACTTTCGGCCCATCCCTGTAGGTCTCCCTGTGAAGCTTTTTCTCCGGCAATCCCCACGCCACCGCCCACCACCGCCGGCGACCACCGCCCCCACCCTGAACCCTAAGATAGATAGTGGGGTACCTCTCCGGCGAGCCCCCCTCCCCGCTGCAGCTGGTTCTTCCTTACCTCCGGCGAGCCCCCACCCCCTGAAAATCGACTGGCCCAAAAGTCGATTCTATGGACTAAAGTGTAGCTAAATCAGAGCAGCATCGCAAGCAAGAGCAAGAACGAGAGCAGCAGCGCGAGCAAGAGCAAGAGCAGACCAGGCAGGGGACCGAGAGCAAGAGTAGAGCAGCAGCGCGAGAAAGAGCTAAAGCAGCAGCAGCTCCTACTGATGTGGACGTCGCCTTCAAGGGTGCGACGCAGTGGAAGAAGTGGTCGGCGACGCCACCGTGGATGGAGCCACGCCGTGTCGGCTCGGGACCGAGCGCCGGCAGCACCGTGAGATCGAATCAAGAAGAAAATGCGAAGATTAATGTACAATCTCTTTGGTGGCGCCGATTAGGCCGCCGCTTCATCCGAGGAAACGGTGATGATGATGCTCTTCCGGTGGTGGAGGTGAAGATGGCGGTGTGATAACGGAGGTGGCGCGAAAGACAAGGGGAACGTCGGGGCAGCTCCTTGGAGGTGGAGGACGGGGTGGCTGAACCGGCGGGACAAGCAGATCGACGATGGATCCTCATCCGGTACGGTGGATGAGGGACGTTAAGGTGTTGCTGTAGACAACGTCGTCGGGGAAGAGGCTCCGGCTGGGTGGCGGACGGAGGAGGGTGTGGGGCTCCGCGGGTTTTGCCGGCCTCGGTGTGCGAATGGTTGGGCGGATGGGATGGGAGTGGGGAACCTTAGCTTAGGGACGTGCTTGTCCGAAATGTGGGGTAAGTTACGAAAGTACCCCCACCGATTTGAGGCGGTTCTTTCGGTTCAGGGGTATCACGGGCATTTCGCATGTCGGGATTTCACAGGAGGTGGAAGTTTTCGCGCGCGTTTTAATTTTGGAATAGCAAGGCGCAGCTTGAGATGGAGGGAGTTGTTGGAGCACAACAAGACAAAGATATATCTTAAATATTTCGGGCTAACAATGCGTGGGTTGAAGAGACGGGAGTTTCGCAGCACGATAGGCAGAGACGTTGGCTTGAAATTTCGGCATAACAAGGTGCGGCTTGAAATTTCAGGAGAACAAGCTTAACGTGTACCCCAAAAAAGACAATTTAGACTAGTATGATATACTACGTACAATGTGTTTAACACGCAAAACACACACACACACACACACACACAGACACCATTTAGACTAATAAGGTACACGTGCATTGCACGCATGAGATTTGGCAACCAAATTATGAATAAATACCACATTATAGCATGTAAGCTTTCAGTCATATATGCATGATGTATATGTTCGTTTAATTGTTATAGTTCATTTCATTCAAAATCATCTAGTTTTTATAAGAAAGCTAATCTATTTTAAGATACGTGGAATTGTTCGTTTTAAGGCATAATGTAAAAACAAATCATGTAGAAAAACATTTGGGCAATTCTGATACGGAAGATTCTAGAACGAAGAAGAAGTGCTTGTGTTTTGAGGTTTGTGCATTATGCTTAAGTCCAACCATAGAGTCTTCTAGATTTTACATGTGGCAAAATCTGGTGGAATCTAGATGATATCCAACGGCCAGTAGTGCTCAAATTTGCCAGCTCTGCACCATCGGATTGGCCTCATCCAACAACCATTTTTCAAAGTTAAAGTTATCCGCACACTATATAAAAAATATAAAATATATTATATATATAGGGGTATAGATATAGATATTTGATGCGCAAGCCACCCATCATCTCCAATTAGAATAGTGTGTCCATGCACGAATGCAATGTGGCCAAATGATGCCTGCCATCGGTATCTCAAATTCAAACCAATCTAACCTTGTTCAATGTGTATACATTGCAACATGCTCGTTTCCAAACCACACCGCGCAGATCTCCGTTATATTCATGCATGCATGGGTTTCAAACATCATGATCTCTTATTCAAATATTTGAATTCAACTATACATTGATTATGACCTCACCTAGTCTTTTACATCCACACATTGGTCTTCTCTTTATAATTGTACCACTAACTTTCTCTCGTGCATGCATGCACACACACTACCAGTCGGCATTATCCATTGCACACATGCAATCTTTTTCTTCAGGTCGGTCTCCCATGAAGGCACACACACACACACATCCCCCTCTCCATCATATCGGGCATTCTTTATCTCTCACGTCCATGCGCAACGATCGATGTTCCTCTATGTGTGTGTGTGTATATAGCTAGGTCTTTCATTGTTTTCCACATAAACCTATCAATATATATATCTAGTGAGGTCTCACCCTCTTTCCCACGTCCACATCGATGAATCTATACCTCTCTATATAAGATTACATATATAGCTAATACACCCACATTAATTATATATCCAACGCCCCCCCCCCCATCATCATCCATGCCTTCCGCTTCACCTATCAGACGCACGCACAATGGTGAAGACAGGGGGTAGCAAGGGCCCTGCCACCCCCTATCATCACTATATATCGAGGCTAATATGAATGTGATCATTCGACAGTTGCTGGTAAAAATGGTTTAAGTTGATGAATTAGCAATGCTTGGCCCCCTAGCTCATGGGACATTTTTCATGGCTCCGCCACTGCGGGCAACAGCGCACGTTCTCGCTCCTTCTCTCTAAATATCGATCTCGCTGTTGTGCACTCCTTCATAGTCTCCCTCCACTCGGCCCCTTGCACCATCTTCTAGCTCCCCATCCGATTTTGCCACATGTACAATCTAGCAGACTACATGGTTGAACTTAAGCATAATGCACAAATCTCAAAACAACAGTGGTTCTCCTTTATTCTAGAATCTTCCGTATAATAACTGCCCAAACTATTTTTCTAGTTGAATTGCCATTATTTGCTTTTACTTTATGCTTTGCAACACACAATTCCATGAATCATAAAATAGATTAAGGGCTTCTTTGATTCAAAGGATTCTCGAAGGAATTTTGGAGGATTCTAATCCTTAGGAATTTTTCCTATCTTGGTTGTTTGATTCGTAGGATTGTAAACCATAGGAATTTTTCCATATGATTCATTTGCACTAGATTTCATAGGAAACATCCCATCCACTCAAACCTCTTTGAAATAATTCTGTGTTTTTTCTATGCACAATTAAACACTCGTACCATCCTGTAGGATTCAAGACGACATTCCACTCTAATCCCATGTTCTTCATATTCTCACGTTTTGGAAATCCTACGAATCAAAGAGGCCCTAGGTTTTTTATAAAAACTAATTTATTTTGAATGAGATGAACTATAAGAACTAAATGAAGGTCTACTTCAGGCATATATGACTCAGAGCTTACATGCTATAGTGTGGTATTTGTTAGTAAATTGGTTGCAAAATCTGACGCGTGCAATGCACGTGTACCTTACTAGTACTTCGAGTATGTGCAAAACACAATGGCACGCTACACATTGTCTCTCTTACAGTTCATGAAGCCACGTGGCACATGTGGAAGCGTTGTCGCGACATCCTTGTGTGGATTGATCATAGTGATGTGCTGCTAGTTCCAGAAGAATGTACTCGTCCTCCCCGAGCCGCACTGGCGGTACATGCACCAAGCGAAGATGTGCACGCACACCACACACGCACTCATTCCCTCGCACGCACTCGCGGGTACACGGGCGAACGCAATTTTGTACCAAGATCCACCCCATGTGATAATTTGACGCATGTAAAGTCCTTCACTTCATTGATGGTCAATTAATACAGCGCATGCAAATTGAGTGGATGTGAGGGCGGAAGAAAGACATTACTACTCAACTGCGCACATGCGAGTAGTTAAACCATGGGTTGCTAGTAGTAATTCCATTGGTCTCCTTCGTATTTTGTGCCAATTTTTTACATTAACATAATATTGACGCATCTGAGCAGTGTAGTCTACTTGAAATTTATGTTCCACTAAACTCATCGGGAGACGTTTCGGGCGTCGAAACCAGAAACCATCAATTAATCTTTACCTTGTTCCCATCACATTCGAAAGTACTAGTGCTACAACTAAGTGCAAGCCTCCTCAAACCTACCTGTACGTACCAAACCTGAACGTGTTCCATGCTGGTTTTAGTACTAGTGCTAGTACTTAGGTTATAAAAAGGGGAACTACCTAACCGAAAATTACTCTACCTTCCTCCTCATAAGTCCTCCTTCTTTGTCCGTCCTTGCCATGGCCGGTGTGTAGAGCTCTAGGTCGAGAACTATTCGTAACAAGGGTGCGGCAACCATGGCTGTGGCAAAAAAAGAGGGCTAGACGCCACGCCGAGACCTCGAAAGATCTCTCACAGGCAGGCGATGGCTCCCAGGAGCGCCCTAGCCATGGAGGCGAACATGCCGAGCTGGCGGCGCTGGAGTCGTTATCCCTCGATGGCATGCCCGATCAGCTCAATAAGCACCTCAATAAGCAGAAGGAGTTCATCCACGGCTTGGTGGAGCTACTGAAGGAGAGCCTCGACGAGATGCCCGCTGAGCTCAATGAGCAGGGGGAGTTGACCGCCGGCTTGCTGATGCTTCTGAAGAAGAGCATTGCCTCAGAGTAGAAGGCGACCGGCGAAATCCTGCAACTTTAGGAGGACAAGGCCAAGCTCTGCCATGAGCGCGACCTGCTGAAGGAGGAGAACGCCGGCTGGAAGAAGCTGCATGAGAATAGTAGTTCCTCGATGAAGATGTTGCAGGCCCTCGTCATGGAACAGAAGGAGGAGTTGGCGAAGCTCCGCATCAAGCACCCGGCTGCTGTCAAGGTACGTAATGCGGACGTGGAACAGATGATGAAGTCTCGCGTCGATAAATCCCGCATCATGGATACAATGATGAAGATGGCGGAGGAGATACGCAAGGAGATGGATGTCGTGGAGGTGATGATGAAGCAGTTACGACTCCGTGGCCAGCAACCATTCATGTTTTGAGAGCAGCGCCCCAGACTTGTGTGTGCGTCTTCCTTCTTTTTTGGAGTGATAATCCTCCTTCTTCTTTTTCTCCTGTCTTTCTTATTTTCCTTCGGGTGTTTCCCTGGACGTGTCACCTTCTCTGCGAGGCATGAATAGAAAAATGCTAAAAATGAGATGACTAGCAAATTAGATCATTCTTTATCGCTAATAGAACAATGCCTCTTGCTAGTAATATATAATAAGAGTAGAGAGTAGAGGATATATATGGCACTGGGCTACCGTGTTTCGTGCTCCTTCGTCGTACTCTAGTGGTAAACTTGAGTATACCGCACGGTTCTTTGCTCCTCCTCAGGTCGTCGGCACATTTATACGAGCAGTCAAATCACAAGGCCCCGCCTTCCCGCAGTAATGAGCCGTCAAATCACAAAGGCCCTCGCCTCTCGTGAAAAGGACCAAGCTAGACTGCCCCTCCCTCTAGCCTTTTAAAAAATGTATACATTTGTACGGTAGTAGTATCGATGGATTGCGCCATGGAGCAAAACTAACAAGATGTAATTAAAGAAAAAAGGTGGTACATACAGAGAGCGCTCGTCGCCAAATTATGCATGTACTATATGACACTACCCACTATGAAGGTACTAGTAACATAGAGTAGTAACTGGTCTATGTTACTCTCCACTATGACCAGCCAAAGTGGAGGCGCGGATACCAACGAGGGCCTGGTTGTGTCTATACTTGGACAACTCACCCGACTGCATGTGCACCAGGCAGATGAAGCTCGTATCGTGTTGGTGTCGTGTGCAGCCCGCACATTAACCAAAACCTCGTGCCTCCATCTTAGCCTCCGCGTTTAAAACATCTCAATCTCAAGGCCAAGGAGCAACGTGAAACCTATGATAGAGCCAATCGGATGGTTGAGAACACTACAATTCGTGGCTACAGATGCGTGCGTGTGAGAGGACGAGTGCATGCGTGCACCTCTTCTCAGAGTGCAACTGTATGTGGGTGGCATTGACCTAGGGAGTAGCGATGGTGCGTGCGAGAAGTCCCGAGAGATAGGTGTAATGCGTCTGAAAAAAATACTAGTCCATAGCTCGCCACGAGGCTATTCCTGTCGAACGACAAGCGTAAGATATGTATCCGACGGTGCCAGTTTTTGCATGTACGCAGCAGTAGAAAAAGAACTAGTACCATGGCATATGCTACACCACGGCCAAGAAAACGTGCCGACATTACGCCATCCGGGAATAGTGCTGCACTTCGAAATTAGAACCGTCAATAAATTTTGAGCGTGTCTCGTCACATTCCAAATTACTACTACTACCATGCCATATTTAATTGCAAACCTATTCACACCGATCACAACATAAATGGTTTCCCACTTAGGAGCGTATTAGTAGTACTCATTTATAAGATGTCTGCACATTCCTCCTCATCTCCTCATCCACACAAAAAAAGCAAGTCAATCAAGCCATAGCCAGCGTGAGTTCTGGGTCGAGAGATTTCCACCAGGGAGAGTTGAGCATGGAAGAGGAAGCACGAGAGATGTCCCGCCTCGCTGCGAAAGCTGCCGACTTGTCCAGCCGCGCAGCAGTAGCAGCACAGAGCTCCCGCCGCGCCACCGAAGCATCACGGAGGTCCCGCCGCACCGTTGATGTAGCAGACTAGTCCAGCCATGCCGCGAAAGCAGCAGAGATGTCCCGCCGCACTGCGGCGGCCTGGGAAAAATTTCTCGCAGGTAGGCAAGGACTCTTATAGGCGCATGCATGCTATAGTCCATAGGCAGATGAATCGGATCTCCGGCTGGGCGAGGATGCAGGACGAGGCTACCGGCGTCATCCGGCAACCGGGGGACGGCAATGCGAAGCTCTCGGGCGAGCACGACCTGCTGAGGGCGAAGATAGCCAGAAGGGAGAAGCAGGAGGAGGAGACCGCTACCGTGTTGCAGAGGACGGGCGTCCTCATCAAGAAACTTATGGACGAGAATGACATGCTCTGCATCGAGCGCAACAGGCTGGTGGAGGAATCCATGGATGCTACCAAGCAGCGTATTAAGGACATGAAACCGATGAAAGAGATCATCGCCCGCAACGAGAACTAGTCTTCGCGACCTGCAGCGCATAAAGAAAGTAGAGATCAGCGAGCCAGATCGTTGTATGCATCTTCCTTCTTCTTTTTCCCTTGTGTATTTCGGGCGTAGCTACATGTGGCTTTTTTAATTATCTTCCTAATTATGTAAGACAATTATTATCCACTCTCGTCGTCCTTATCTATATTCATCAGTCTTGCTATAAGTCGTAGTTGATGCTATATAGGTCCGTCGGATCTTACATCAAGATCCATGCAAAATTTTCTTTTCAGATATTCTTTTTCCTCTCTTAAATCTCAGTCGAGTGAGAGATTTCCACGCCATTAAACAGAGGCTCGGGCACCATTAATGGAGACCTTGGGAGAGAGGTGGACGGCAGATCGAGATCAAAGGGCTCTCCTCCCGATAAGCACGCGCAGGGGTCTGATCACACGCCTCCCGTACTCAAATAGCTACCCTGCATGGCGCCTCCTAGATAATAAAAAAGGGGATGCATGGCGGCACGTAAATGGTAAAAAGAATGCCCATGGTTTCAATAATACTTGTGTTTCCGATTGTAACTTCACAGCACTTGTTCCAAAATGACTTTGTTGATTGTTAATGTGTGCGCCTTCGCAAATCGGACTGCAAAATTACCACAGCATATTGGTGCCATGTCATGGCACCAAGCCAAGTTTCATGATTTTCATGCGTGTTTTGGATTTACAGGAATTAAAAAACCAAGTTTCTCAATGTTTCCAGCCGAGCCATGACGCCCAGATGTTTGAATTTCATTCCCATTTCTGGAATGAGACATAGAAATTTACCCGGGGACACACATGTGATTTTTCAACCAGCTTTGGTGCACTGGAGCATGAGCTTGTATTTCAAATTTGAATTATGCACACAAAGGTGACACGTTCCCTCTCAGAACCATGAGCCTTCTTGAGAGAAGCTCCGGTTTACAAGAAACTTATACCAAAACCTGTTCATATTCTGCAATTTTTTTTACCACAACATGGTAGTACCATGTCATGACATCATGCCAAGTTTCATGATTTTCAGGCGTGTTTTGAATTTACAAGAATTTTAAAATCAAGCATCTCAATGTTCTTGGCCGAACCACGATGCCAAGATGTTTTAATTTCATTCCCATTTCTTGCATGGGACCTAGAAATTCACCCGAGGGCACACATGTGATTTTTCAGTCAACTTTGGTGCACGGGAGCATGTGTTTGTAGTTCAAATTTGAATTATGCACATTAAATGACCACAAACTCAATTAATGTAAAAAAGGCCAAACGAACCCGGAATAATTCCAAAATTTAACAGGTCACTCATATAGTTCTATGTTGCCTCTGTAAAGAAAATCTGGCGGGAGGCAGCATATATTGTTTCGCACACAAAGGTATAAAGAAATAAAGAAATAAAGAAATTAGCCCTACTTAATTCTTGGGTTCTTATTATTTATGCCACTAGTTGTGTATCACTACTCAGTTTTGCCATTAGAAGTTACAACTACTCAAAATATGCCATCGATCCGTGTGATGCCTTCTCAAAATGCAATTAGATATCTAAAAAATGCCATCGTTAAGTTAGATGTTTGCTCAGAAATGCCATTAGACATTGTTATTTTCACGTCAAAGCCGTTGACCATGTTACATGACAAAAATAAGCCGATTATCACAATGATAAGTTAATGGTGTCCATCACAACACATCCCTCAAATAAAACTAAGCACCCTGGAATTCTTTGACAAAACTGAGCACCCTGAAATTCTTTGACAACAGAAACTGCTGGCTATATGATGTTGGCAATATATATTGTACGTATAGAATGTCAAGAAATGAGTGGTAGTACTATACCAACTAAAAGATGAAATGTACGAAATATAACGAGAAGAAAAATAACATAGTTCTGCTGGGGTCTCAGCACAACACACCCCTCAAATAAAACTAGGCACACCAGAAATTAAACTATGCAACTAATCCGGTAGACACTGCATTAGAACCACCATGAGCAATGACACTGCCACCTTACTCGGAGTCCTCGTCCACGTCCTCGACTTCGTCCTTGTCCATCTTCCTCTTGGGCGATACTTCTTTGCTTGAACCACACACTTGGCTCTTGCTCTTCATGCAACCCTTGTAGATATTGAAACAAAGGTAGCCATCCATTGCAGCGTAGTGGATGTGGTCTATATCTTGTACACTTCACTGCCATGCACGATGAAACGTGTGCGGAGCTTTCTTCATTTCACCGTACATAGGATGAACCATGGCTCCTGCCAGGGTCAAAATTGAAGGCTGGTCATGGGAGGGCACCACTCCTTCCTTCTGGAGGTCGAAGGTGAAGGAAATATGCCCTAGAGGCAATAATAAAGTTATTATTTGTTTCCTTATATCATGATAAATGTTTATTATTCATGCTAGAATTGTATTAACTGGAAACTTAGTACATGTGTGAATACATAAACAAACAGAGTGTCCCTAGTATGCCTTTACTAGACTAGCTCATTGATCAAAGATGATTATGTTTCCCAGCCATAGACATGAGTTGTCATTTGATCAACGGGATCACATCATTAGGAGAATGATGTGATGGACAAGACCCATCCGTTAGCTTAGCACTATGATCGTTTAGTTTTACTGCTATTGCTTTCTCCATGACTTATACATGTTCCTATGACTATGAGATTATGCAACTCCCGAATACCAGAGGAACACCCTGTGTACTATCAAACGTCACAACATAACTATGTGATTATAAAGATGCTCTACAGGTGTCTCCGAAGGCGTTCGTGGTGTTGTCATAGATCAAGAATAGGATTTGTCACTCCGAGTGTCGGAGAAGTATCTCTGGCCCTCTCGGTAATACACATCATAATAAGCCTTGCAAGCAAATGACTAATGACTTAGTCACGAGATGATGTATTACGGAACGATTAAAGAGACTTGTCGGTTACGAGATTGAACTAGGTATTGAGATACCGACAATCGAATCTCGGGCAAGTAACATACCGATGACAAAGGGAACAACGAATATTGTTATGCGGTTTGACCGATAAAGATCTGCGTAGAATATGTAGGAGCCAATATGAGCATCCAGGTTCCGTTATTGGTTATTGACCGGAGATGAGTCTCGGTCATGTCTACATAGTTCTCAAACCCGTAGGGTCCGCAGGCTTAACATTTGATGACGATCGGTATTATGAGTTTATGTGTTTTGATGTACCGAAGGTAGTTCGGAGTCCCGGATGAGATCGGGGACATGACGAGGAGTCTCGAAATGGTCGAGCCGTAATGATCGATATATTGACGACTATATTCGGACATTGGAAAGGTTCCGAGTAATCCGGGTATTTTTCGGAGTACCGGGGGAGTTACGGGAATATGGGAGTACATATGGGCCTTAATGGGCTTTAGGAGAAAAAGAGGAGAAGCCACGAGGGCTAGCCACGCGCCCCATGGGCCTAGTCCGAATTGGACTAGGGGAGGGCCTGCGCCCCCACTTTCCTTCTCCTCCCCCTCCCCTTCCTTCCCCTCCTAGTAGGACTAGGAAAGGAGGAGTCCTACTCCTACACGGAGGAGGATTCCTCCTCCCTTTGCCGCGCCTAGAGAGGCCGGTCGGCCTCCCCTTCCTCCTTTATATACGTCGGGAGGGGCGCACCCTAAGGACACACAAGTTGATCAGTTGATCTCTCCCAACCGTGTGCGGTGACCCCCTCCACAGAAACACACCTCGGTCATATCGTTGCAGCGCTTAGGCGAAGTCCTGCGACGGTAACTTCATCATCTCCGTCACCACGCCGTCGTGCTGACGAAACTCTCCCGCGAGGTTCTACTGGATCAAGAACTCGTGGGACGTCATCAACTGAACGTGTACTGAATGCGGAGGCTCCATACGGTCGTTGCTTGATCGGTTGGATCGTGAAGAAGTTCGACTACATCCACCGCGTCACTAGACGCTTCCGCTTTCGATCTACGAGGGTACGTAGACACACTCTCTCCTTCCGTTGCTATGCATCTGGTAGATAGATCTTGCGTGATCGTAGGAAAATTTTGAAATACTACGTTTCCCAACAGTGGCATCATGAGCCAGGTCTATGAGTAGATGATATGCACGAGTAGAACGCAATGAGTTGTGGGCGATAATAGTCATACGGCTTACCAGCATGTCATACTTTATTTCGGCTGTATTGTGAGATGAAGCGGCCCGGACCGACATTACGCGTAGGCTTACGCGAGACTGGTTTCACCGTTATGAGCACTCATTGCTTAAAGGTGACTAGCGAGTGTTTGTCTCTCTCACTTTAGCTGAATCGAGTTTTGCTATGCCCGATCCTTATGAAGGTTAAAACAACACATAGTTGACGAAAAATCGTTGTGGTTTTTGTATGCGTAGGTAAGAATGGTTGTTGCTAAGCCCGTAGGAGCCACGTAAAACTTGCAACAACAAAGTAGAGGACGTCTAACTTGTTTTTGCATGGCATGTTGTGATGTGATATGGTCAAGACATGATGAGTTATACGTTATTGTATGAGATGATCATGTTTTGTAAAGTTATCGGCAACTGGAAGGAGCCATATAGTTGTCGCTTTATTGTATGAAATACAGTCGCCATGTAATTGCTTTGTAGCGATAGTCGTGGAAGCAATAGTTGGCGAGACGACAACAATGCTACGATGGAGATCAAGGTGTCGCGCTGGTGACGATGGTGATTATGACTGTGCCTTGGGGATGGAGATCAAAAGCACAAGATGATGATGGCCATATCATGTCACATATTTTGATTGCATGTGATGTTTATCTTATTATTCTTCTTATTTTGCATAGTACGACGCTAGCATTATAAGATGATCTCTCACTAAATTTCAAGGTATAAGTGTTCTCCTTGAGTATGCGCCGTTGCGAAAGTTCGTCATGCCGACACACCACGTGATGATCGGGTGTGATAAGCTCTACGTTCACATACAACGGGTGTAAGCCAGTTTTGCACACGCAGAATACTCAGGTTAAACTTGATGAGCCTAGCATATGCAGATATGGCCTCGGAACACTGGAGACCGAAAGGTCGAGCGTGAATCATATAGTAGATATGATCAACATAAGATGTTCACCATTGAAAGCTACTCCATCTCACGTGATGATCGGAGATGGTTTAGTTGATTTGGATCACTTGATCGTTTACATGACTAGAGGGATGTCTATCTAAGTGGGAGTTCTTTAGTAATATGATTAATTGAACTTTAATTTATCATGAACTTAGTCCTGGTACTATTAGCATATCTATGTTGTAGATCAATAGCTCGCGATGTAGTTCCCCGTTTGTTTTTATATGTTCCTAGAGAAAACTAAGTTGACAGATGTTAGTAGCAATGATGCAAACTTGTTTCGTGATATGAGGATTTTCCTCATTGCTGCACAGAAGAATTATGTCCTCGATGCACCGCTAGGTGACAGACCTATTGCAGGAGCAAATGCAGACATAATGAACGTTTTGACAAAAGCTCGGTATGATGACTACTTGATAGTTTAGTGCACCATGCTTTACGGCTTAGAACCGGGACTTCAAAAATATTTTGAACGCCGCGGAGCATATGAGATGTTCCAGGAGTTGAAATTAATATTTCATACTCATGCCCGTGTTGAGAGGTATAAGACCTCTGACAGTACTTTGCCTACAAGATGGAGGAGAATAGCTCTAAAAGTGAGCATGTGCTCAGATTGTTTGGGTACTACAATTGCTTGAATCAAGTGGGAGTTAATCTTCCAGATAAGATAGTAATTGACAAAGTTCTCTAGTCACTATCACAAAGTTAGTAGAACTTCGTGATGAACTATAATATGCAAGGGATGACGAAAGTAGTCCCCGAGCTCTTCGCGATGCTGAAATCGGCAAAGGTAAAAATCAAGAAAGAGCATCAAGTGTTGATGGTTAACAAGACCACTTGTTTCAAGTAAAGGGCGAATGGATAGAAAGGGAACTTCAAGAATAATGACAAGCAAGTTGTCACTCTCGTGAAGAAACCCAAAGCTAAACTCAAGCCTGAAACTAAGTGCTTCTAAAGCAAAGGAAATGGTCACTGAAAGCGGAAATGCCCTAGATACTTGGCGGATAAGAAGGATGACAAAGTGAACAAAGGTATATTTGATATATAGTTTAATGATGTGTACTTTACTAGTGTTCATAGCAACCCATGGGTATTTGATACCGGTTCAGTTGCTAAAAGTAGTAACTCGAAACAAGAGTTGCAGAATGAACAGAGACTAGATAAAGGTGAAATGACGATGTGTGTTGGAAGTGGTTCCAATATTGATATGATCATCATCGCACACTCCTTATACTTTTGGGATTACTGTAGAACCTAAATAAATGTTATTTGGCATTTGCGTTGAGCATGAATATTATTTGATCATGTTTGCTGCAATACGGCTATTCATAGAATAATTGTTATTCTGTTTACATGAATAAAGCTTTCGATGGTCATACACCCAATGAAAATAGTTTGTTGGATCTCGATCGTGGTGATATACATCTTATATTTACTAATTGGAGGCACCATACACGGCTCCATGTTAACTCTCAGAAACTAATAAAATCATCCGTTAAATATCTTGATTAAGTATTTACAGTCGTATGATGAGGTCCGTGATATAGAGTCCTCTCATGTTGTCCCACGTACCAAATTAAAAAAAAACAGCCCCTCTCCCACGATGAGGACCCTCATGGAGTCCTGGTATGTTTTCCCACGTACTCATACTCCCTCCGTCCCAAAATAAGTGTCTCAACTTTGTACTAGCTTTAGTACAAAATTGTACTAAGATTAAAACACTTATTTTGGGACAGAGGCAGTATCTTAAAAAGAAAAGAAAAACAATCAAACCAACCTCTCCACGATCCCCTTCCTTCTAATATCAGCCCTAACCAGGAATAGACAATCCAACGAGCCCCTCGCCGACCTGCGACCTCTTCCTTTCGATCTCAGCCGTAACCAAGAAAAGCTAATCCAGCCAACCTCTACCCGATCTCAGCGCTAACCAGGATGCATGGGATGCAATCGGTCTTGGTTGATGGGCGTGAGTATGAGATCATTTCAATCTCTTCATCTTTCACGCCTTGACAAACTACAAACCACGATGGACGATGATGGTCGATGCGGCGGAAAAGGACGGTCAACATCCGATCGGGCAGCCACCACTATTGTTGAAGTTGTAGAGTGGAGGAAGTACGACAGCCTGCTGATGACGCCACGGTTGTCCAAGAATTGACGCCACGTCCAAGAATTAAGTCGAACTCCTCCAACCATTCTCCTGACCTTCTCAAATCGGTGCAGAGAAACCACATGAATAGCGGCAGGGTCCACACGGGAGAGCACACCAAATAAATCCATCTAAAGATTGTTTCCTACAGAAATCTGAGTGTCTCTGCAAATTCATATGAATTAGTATTCCAGTAAGGATGTCATCATGTCTAAGCTGCTATAAAGAATCACCTCACCTGGTGTCGAGTAGTTATAATCGAGTAGTGGTAGTCAACTTCGTATTCTGTAAATTTTCAGCATGGGTAATAGTTACTCCAATATTTATTTTTCATATTCCTTTTGTTTAGATTTTATGATTTCTATGAAGTACCAAGGTGATGCAAGATACATTCTGTTGTGGGATTAAATCTGCATGCATGAAAAAAAATACAGTCAGATAAAGTATGAGCATGTTCCTGCCCAAGCATGGAAATCCTGACTCCCAACAGCTTTCAAGTTCTGACGATGTAGTAACCCAGCGGTATCTATTTTCATTCTGGAAGATAAATTCATCACATTATCATTAATGCATCAGAGGCGAACGTGTACTGCGACTGTTTGTAGCAGTTTATACAGCCGTCCCCGGTGACGAGGATGCCAAGACAAAAAAAATATGTGCTAATTTGCATGCACGTACATTGTTATATGCAGATGCAAAACAGAAAAAGCTATCATAGTTTTTTATTTATCCTAGGCGTATATTTGCTTCGAGGATCTCAACATCCCCACAAATTATTCTCATTTAGTAATGTCGTTCCATATCTGGCAACAACTTCTTACGCCATCATGATGAGACCAATTTGTAGGCTGGAGACTCTCATCAGATCATGTGACGGGCTGACGATCATATCAACTGAAAGCTCTAAGAGCATCTCCAGCCATTGTGCCCCCAAGACGCGCCGAAAACCGCCGTCTGGGGGCGATCCGGCGCTAGTTTCGGTTTGGGTGCCAGTGCGTTCCCAGTCGCCGCCCCCAGGTCACCCCCAAGGCGCCGATATCGGCCAAGTTTTGGCGCTTTCAGCCCATTTTCGACGCTTTCAGCCCATTTCCTGCGCAAAACGGCTCAGGCTCGACGTGTTTCGGCGTCTATTGAAATAGAATCACATAGTCGCAAATAAAATCATAGTTTCCCATGCGATAGATAGATAGATAGTTCACATATATCGTACGATAGATAGATAGTTCACATAATCTTAATCCCACGATATATAGATAAATAGATAGTTCACATAGTCTTCTCCTACGAAGTACTACTAGTCGTCATTCTCCGACTCGGACTCTGCCTCGGTGATGACCTCCTCAGACGTCTCAGCGTAGGCGTCAAGGAACCGCTCGTCGGTGGAGTCCCAGGAAGACGCATCTCCTAGCTCGATGTTGAACATAGCGACCGCCTTCCGCGCTCGCTTGTCCTCGCGATAAGCCGCTCGCTCCTTCCTCCTCTTCGTCCTCTCCGCCCTCTTCTCGGCCAAGAACTGGTGCTCGTTGATGATGTCTTGCGGGAAGTTTTGGCGCCACGTCGCCATGGCTTCCTCGTCCATCTTGGCCAGGTTGAGACGGTGCGCCCGCCTACGGTTTTTCTGACGATCGTCGTCGGTAATAAGCCGCGGGGGAGGCGCCAACTCCTGTGTGCCCGCTCCCATGTCGGCACGTCCGTGAAGTTCATGTTCCAACGGGAACGCCGGAGGCGCCACGCCGGAGCGTCGTACGCGCGGGCGCCCTCCTGAGCGGTGTCGAAGGTTCCGAGGCCGAGGCGGACGTCGCCCGACCGAATCTCGGCGGAGTAGGTGCCGGATGGACGAACGCGGACGCCGCGGTAGCCCGTAGCTCCCCTGCGACGAGGCGGCATGGGGGCGCAGTGCGTGTCGGGGACGAAGCAGCGAGCGGCGGAGGAAGCGATGAAGCGCGCGTGGCAGTGTGGAGAGTGCGGGGGGGGGGGGCATGTGTTGCGGTGTGGCGTTCACCGGCGAGGTGGGCGGCTTTTATGGCCGGAGCTCGGGCGGCGAGAGGCGCATGCCAGGCGACGCGTGGCGGGCGCCCGTGGCGCTGGGCGACGCGACGGTTCGCTGCGCGGCATCAATGGGCAGGCTGACCGGCGCGGCATCTCGGCAGCACGGGCCATCAATGCAGGCAACGGCACGGCATTACGGCAGCTTTGGCATTGATTCCCGCGAAAACCGAGGCGATGAGGACGACGAAGCAGCGCGTTGCTGACAGGGCGGGCCCATCACATTCGCGCCAAAAACGCCCCGTCCGGCGCCCCCAGACGAACCCCAGCGCCCCGGTTTCGGGTTGGGTCCGCCGGCGCCAGTTTCGGCCCAATCCAAAGAAAATCGGTTTCCTGGAGGCGTGACTGGGCCATTTTTTCGGCGTCGACGCCGAAAAAGTGGCCTGGGGGCCTATTGAGGACGCGGCTGGAGATGCTCTAAAGTTTGTATGAAAGAAACCTGATTGATGGACAAGAAGGGAATGAGATAAGCATCCGCATGCAATTTCTGCATGTACTCTCTTTACCCGGACATCTCCATTCAGTCATTAAGTATGCAATGCAGGCAAGACCTTGCATGAGATTAGGATGGTAAATGACTTCATATTATCAAGGCAAGACGGAATGAATAATGCTCGGTAGAGATAAAATCTATAGTGTTTGGGGCTTGAACTGTATTGGTCAGAAGGTCTAATGACTCTCCAGTTGTAATTACATATATTTTCATGACACTAATATACATTTTTTTTGTGTTATTTGTGCATTTAATTATGAAAAATGAGTATTCAGAACCTCAAATAAAGATTCAGTGGGCAAATGTGCACATAACTACTCCTGTCAGAGCTATGCCGTTTGCCAACTTTATACATAAATATAAGATATTACTTACTCCTGTCAAATAAAGATATTAAGTATGCAATGCAGAAAACAACACAATATATATAGGATAGGGGAATGTAGTTATCTCTTCGGAATGATATTACTAAAAAACTCACACACCGTATTTTGCAGCATACACATATAAAATATTGCCCTATTTATCCTTTGGACCTACTTAGGAGGTACACATGCATGGGGAGGGGGGGTGGCATAATGTAAACAGATAAATTCATTTTTACATTTTGGTAATCTGTGATATTGTGTGATGCGTATCAAGTCAAAACAAACTTCTATTACTATGCATATAATTATCGTATAGATCATCTATGCTATCAAATAATGCCTTTGTTCTCTCACATCATTAAAATAAATGTATCATCTGAATTATTAGTGTGCACATGCAATATCTTAGTTCTCTCATATCGATTAAATAAAGTTATCATCCGAATTAGCATAGGCTATTCCATGAAAGTATCCTTACTATTATGGGACAAAGGTCAAGAATTCAAAGATTAGATTACGATCTTTGCATGAAATTCAGAATTACTATTAAATAGTTCACTTATATATGTGTATTGATCTCTGTAGTTTGTTGTCCGAATACGACCTATATGGATTTCGACACAATGTATTATCTCTCCTTTGCTACTCTGATACATGTAATACCTTATACTAAATAGTAGAGACAATGAAAATTTTGTCTTTCACCAGATGTATACATTTAATTCCATATTATAGTTACAAATCTGAAGTTGTTGATAGTAACACAAGTAAAGTTCATAAATACATTTGTAACCATTGAACACAAAAATATTCTAATCAAGTAAGTAGGTAAGAAATATATACATTTGTAACCGGTAAATTATACGTTGAAATATTACTTTAGAGGTGCACCCTTTAGGGTATTCCCTGAACATCTTTAGTTCAATTCAATTAACTAAATGTTCTCATTTAACACCAATTCTGAAAATTAAATTCATTGGTTAACTAAGGAGGGTCAGAGAATATCATGAGAGTCACAAACGTGCATCCCTAACTATCATAGATGACTTATCTTTTGAAAGAGTAACTGTGATTGAAGTTTACATATATGATGTTTGAAAAATATTAGGCAGTGCAGGAGCACGGGTTGATGACTAGTATTCATAATATTTAAGCCAAATGATGCAAGGTTAATAATGATAGTGCAACTTATTTATGGCACTGCCGTTTAGGTCATATTGGTGTAAAGAGCATTAAGAAACTTCATAGTGATGAACTTTTGGAATCACTTGATTATGAATCACTTGGTGCTTGCGAACCATGCCTCATGGGCAAGATGACTAAAACTCCGTTCTACAGAACAATGGAGCGAGGACTGATTTATTGAAAAATCATACATACTGATGTATGTGGATCGATGAGTGTTGAGGCTCGCGGCGAGTATCGTTATTTTCTGACCTTCACTTATGATTTGAGCAGATATGGGTATATCTACTTGATGAAACACAAGTCTGAAACATTTGAAAAATTTCGAAGAATTTCATAGTGAAGTAGAGAATCATCGTAACAAGAAAATAAAGTTTCTACGATCTGATCGTGGAGGCGAATATTTGAGTTAATAGTTTGGTCTTCATTTGAAACAATGTGGAATAGTTTCACAACTCACGCCACCCGGAACACCACAGCATTATGGTGTGTCCGAACGTCGTAATCGTACTTTATTAGATATGATGCTGTCTATGATGTCTCTGACCGATTTACCACTATCGCTTTGGGTTATGCATTAGAGACAGCTGCATTCACGTCAAATAGGCACCATATAAATCCGTTGAAACGACGCCTTATGAAACTGTGGTTTGGCAAGAAACCAAAGTTGTCATTTCTTAAAGTTTCGGGATGCGATGCTTATGTGAAAAACCTTCAACCTGATAAACTCAAACCCAAGTCGGAGAAATATGTCTTCATAGAATACCCAAAGGAGACTGTTGGGTACACCTTCTATCACAGATCCAAAAGGCAAGATATTTGCTGCTAAGAATGGATCCTTTCTAGAGAAGGAGTAATTCTCTCGAAAGAAGTGAATGGGAGGAAAGTGGAACTTGATGAGGTAATTACCTTCTCCCGAATTGGAAAGTAGTACATCACAGAAACTGGTTCCAGTGATTCCTACACCAATTAGTGAGGAAGCTAATGATGATGATCATGAAACTTCGGATCAAGTTTCTGCTGAACTTCGTAGATCAACCAGAGTACGTTCCGCACCATAGTGGTACGATAACCCAGTTCTGAAAGTCATGTTACTAGACCATGATGAACCTACGAACTATGAGGAAGCGATGATGAGCCCGGATTCCGCAAAATGGCTTGAGGCCATGAAATCTGAGATGGGATCCATGTATGAAAACAAAGTGTGGACTTTGGTTGACTTAGCCGATGATCGGCAGGCAATCGGAAATAAATGTATCTTCAAGAGGAAGACTGCTACTTCTTGAACTTGCATTGTATTCCCTCGAAGAGGAAAGCGAGATGCAGCACAGTAGTGTAAGTATTTCCCTCAGTTTTTGAGAACCAAGGTATCCATCCAGTAGGACACCATGTGCGAGTCCCTCGCACCTGCACAAACAAATAAGAACTTCGCAGCCAACGCGATAAGGGGTTGCCAATCCCTTTACGGTCACTTACGAAAGTGAGATCTGGTAGAGATGATAGTTCATATTTTTGGTATTTTGTTTATAATAACAGAAAATAAAAGCAATAAAATTAAAGTAGATGTAGATTGATATGTTGAGAATAGACCCAGGGGCCATAGTGTTCTCTAGTGGCTTCTCTCATGATAACGATATTCTACGGCTGGTAAACAAATTATTGTCGAGAAATTGATAGAAAAGAGAATAATTATGAGACTATCTAGGCATGATCATTGTATATAGGCATCACGTCCGAGACAAGTAGACCGAAAAGATTCTGCATCTACTACTATTACACCACACATCGACCGCTATCTAGCATGCATCTAGTGTATTGAGTTCATAAGAACGGAGTAACGCCTTAAGCAAGATGACATGATGTAGAGGCATAAACTCAAGCAATATGATATAAACCCCATCTTTTTATCCTCGATGGCAACAATACAATACGTGCCTTGCTGCCCCTAGTGTCACTGGGAAAGGACACCGCAAGATTGAACCCAAAGCCAAGCACTTCTTCCATTGCAAAAACTATAGATCTAGTAGGCGAAACCAAACCAATAATTTAAAGAGACTTGCAAGGATATTATGGGCACACATAAAAAGTTCAGAGAAGAACCAAATATTTCTCATAGATAATCTTGATCATAAACTCACAATTCATCGGATCTCGACAAACACACCGCAAAAAGAGATTACATTGGATAGATCTCCTCGAAGACCGAGGAGAACTTTGTATTGAGATCCAAAGAGAGAGAAGAAGCCATCTAAATACTAGCTATGGACCCGAAAGTCTGTGGTAAACTACTCACAACTCATGGTGAGCACGATGATGATGATGATGAAGAACTCCGTGATGGATCCCCCTCCGAAGGAGCTCCGGAACAGGCTCCAAGATGGGATCTCATGGGAACAGAAGGTTACGGCGGTGGAATTAGGGTTTTCTCTCTGTTGTTGATGGTTTTGGGGTACGTAGACTTATATGGGACGAAGGAGGACACCGGGGGAGTCACGGGGGCCCCACGAGGCAAGGGGCGCGCCCTGGGAAGGGGGGGCGCCCCCCACCCTCGTGGGCCCCTCGTGGCTCTTCTAACGTTGTTCTCAAGTTCTCCGTGCGTGATGTTCTCCAAAAATATATCTTGCGAAGGTTTAATTCTGTTTGGACTCCATTTGATATTCTTTTTCTGCAAAACCCTGAAACAGGCAAAAAACAACAATCTAGACTAGGCCTTTGGGTTTGTATGTTAGTCCCAAAAATGATATAATAGTGTAAGATAAAGCCCATTAAACATCCAAGACTTCATAAATAATAGAATGGAACAATAAAAATTTATAGATACGTTGGAGACGTATCAAGCATCCCCAAGCATAATTCCTGCTCGTCCTCGAGTAGGTAAATGATAAAGAAAGAATTTTTGATGTGGAATGCTAACCAACATAGTTTCTCAATGTAATTCTCTTAATTGTGGCATGAATGTTCAGATCTGAAAGATTCAAGATAAAAGTCTATATTAACATAAGAAATAATAATACTTCAAGCATACTAACAAAGCAATCATGTCTTCTCAAAAATTCTATGGCTAAAGAAAGTTATCCCTACAAAATAATATAGTCTGGCTATGCTCCCTCTTCATGCCACAAAATATTCATATCATGCACAACCACGATTTCAGCCTAGCACTTGTTTTCATACTCTATTCTTTCAAACCTTTTAACTTTTACGCAATACATGAGCGTGAGCCATGGACATAGCACTATGGGTGGAATAGAGGTGGTTGTGGAGAAGACAAAAAGGAGGAAGATTGTCTCACATCGACTAGGCGTATCAACGGGCTATGGAGATGCCCATCAATAGATATCAATGTGAGTGAGTAGGGATTGCCATGCAATGGATGCACTAGAGCTAAATATGTATGAAAGCTCAACAAAAGAAACTAGTGGGTGTGCATCCAACTTGCTTGGTCACGAAGACCTAGGGCATTTCAGGAAGCCCATCGTTGGAATATACAAGCCAAGTTCTATAATGAAAATTCCCACCAGTATATGAAAGTGACTAAACATGAGACTCTACAATGAAGAACATGGTGCTACTTCGAAGCACAAGTGTGGAAAAAAGATAGTAGCAATTGTCCCTTTTCTCTTTCTTTTTTTTCTTTTTCTTTGGGCCTTTCTTTTTTCTTTGGCCTTTTTTTTTTGCGGAGTGGCATTATTGATTTAGCCTTTCCTCCCATGGGACAATCTTATATTTACTAATTGAAGGCACCATACGAGCCTCCACGTTAATCAACATCATTAAAAATGTATTAACCGTTGATCTATGTAATTAGTCTACCTGGACCCCACGATCTACGTTACTTTTCTGGCGAAAAACAGATCCAATCTACAAGTAACAAAGACCAAGTCTGACCTCCCATAAAAAAAAGACCAAGTCTTACCCAACCTACACGTCTTGCTTCATCCTCACTTTAACAAAAATCATCCATCCGATTAATATGTTGGCAAATCATAGGCTGTCAAATAACTTTTCCTCTACAACGTGATGTTCACTTTTTTTAATGCAAAAAAAAAAAGTTTACTTTTCCTCTGCAATGCGCACGCCCCATGAGCCACGTCTCTGCCCGTAATCTAAAAAACAAGGACCCAGTCGTCGCCTCTCCATTGATCCCGATCTGGGTAAACAATACTTGACCTAATTCTTCCAATCTTCTCCCATCCATGCACCACACGTCTGCGGCTAGTAGTGACCTCCGTCGCTGCCGGACCAGGAGCTGTCCAACTATGGGCGGTGGGGAAGCCCACACTCAGCAAGTCCAATCCCACCCCGGCGAAGAAGCACCAGGCGTCCAGTCCGGTGGCTGCGGCTGAGAAGGCAACGACCAGCAAGGGAAGCGCGACAATGCAGTGGATGCGCAGATTACGGGAAGGAATCGATGAGCTTCTCAAATTTCTACTGGGATACGTACGCAGCCACCTACTGGTTGTTTGCTTGAATCAACTGTACGCATACATATCTCTCACATCTACAATTTTCTACTTGGCCTCCCACCAAGTACGAGCTTCTCCCTGTCCTTTTCTTTTCCTCGCCTTGCTCATGAGTTCTTTGTCAGATTAAGTAGAAATTGGTTTTGAAGGATTTACTGTCCTACTATGTTTCCATCAGATTGTTAAATGGTTGCTGCACGAATTATAGCCCAGGATTTGTTGAGCGGGTTTTGATGATATTTTCCGTATTTTAATCTTCTCAGAAATGGTGTCAACGGGCTCAACTTCAACCTCATACTTGATAGTGTGAATAGCAGATTTTGCATCGATCAAGCAAGGGATCATTACCACTTTACCACCGACCTTGCTTCAATATTACTGATTGCATGACACAACCTATTGCCTTGAAAGAAGTAGCTAGATCTACTTAAAATCTAACCCAATAAAAGATTTATACTGATACATAGGCTGTTGGCCGTTACTATAGACATGTGGATACTTTTTTGACATGTACTGTTCTCAGTTCTGCAGTCTCTAGACACACCTTATTATTTTCACTTTTAGACATCACACAAAATTATTGCTTAAATCAGCGATGGAGGTTCCCATCATTGATTACTTTACTGCCTACAAATTAAAAGAAGTTATTTGTTTCTCCACTGTCCCAGGTAGGTCCGTAGGAGTCGGACGCGCAGAGCTTCTTAGGATAAAACTAAACTGCCTGACTGGATCATACATATGGATAAAATAAGCATTGAGTTGTCATGGTCAGAGTAGCGGCGATGGTCAAATTAGGCACTTGAGCAGCTTGGTGAGCTCCGTGTTAATTTATCTCTTCTTTTTTCCGTTCAAAAATCTTCAAAATGAAGTAATCGTTTTCTCCATTGATCTCCCTCAAAATGAAGCAAACAAGTCGGGGCATGGATTCTGATGCTATGAATTCAATCGGAACCAAGGAGGTGAGTTGATAGATCCTCTATGCTCATGAAACTCTTCTCACATTTTTTTGAATATTTTTATATGTCGCTCTATACATGAATTGGTTGCGTTCCGTTGATGTGGACTCAATTATTTCTATAATGTCATCTAATATTGTTGTGTTCTGCAGGGATTATACTCGATCAGAATCTTTTCACATACGATCTTTAGTGGACAAGAGACTGTGTGTCATGGAGTAGACTGATCGAGAATTCTTCAGGTTAATGATCTTTCTCATGGGGAGAGGTAGAGACCATGCAGTAGTACATACACTGAGATTGGATTCTTGAGATTTTAATCGATTATTACTTTTGCTTAATTAATGAAATTTTTTGCCAATGATTAGATTGGTTGATAATTTAGCCAACAGAAGGTGGTTCTGAATGTGTTGGTTAATTGACAGTTTGATGCCATTGTTTGATCTGTTTCCATCCATGATGGTTCTAAAATCTGAACGTGTTGGCTGATTCGTAACTTGATGCTAATGTTAGATGCGTTCCATCCATGATGATTCTAAATATGAACGTGTTGGTTGATTGATAGCTTGATGCTATCCCTTGATGTGTTTCCATCTATGATGGTTTTAACATGTAATATTAGGATCACCTCACCTGCATCGAAAGTTGCTGTTGTGGTCGATGACTGTTCAGATGGAAGCGCATAAAGAAGCATATTGACGCAAGATCTGAAGAATATGATGTCCATGGAAGGGAGAATGTAGATAAGTAAAATGTTCTTGGTTTTCAGTGGTAAATGGTGAAAGCAACATTTACTTTCAGCAAGAGGTGGATCCAGAAGATAATAGAAGCGCATGAACTATGATTATCAGCAGCTGTTGGGACATATATTTGTACAATATACAGGCAATACGTAACTAGCAATTAACATGAGATTGAGAAAAAGTTCATCGGAGACGTTCAATTCAGGTTTGAATCAGTTTCCTCCGTCCTGTTTAATAGACTACTAGAAAACGGTCCTACGCCGACGGCCAAAACAATGCCGACGGCGGCCGTCGGCCTACTTTGAGCTATGCCGACAGCCACGCCACGGCCGTCGGCTTAGACTGGCCGTCGGGGTAGACGGAGCTACGCCGACAGCTGCCGTCGGCCTATATCAGCCGTCGGCGTATCTGCGTACACGCCGACAGCAGCCGTCGGCATATACAAGCTGTCGGCATACTTGTGGGCCCGGCGACCGCTCCCGTGAGCAGCGGTTAACGCCGTTAAATCTATGCCGACGGTCTGGACGGGCGGCCGTCGGCATATCTCCGCCAGCCACGTCACCGATCCGGGCAAAAGATATGCCGACAGCGGCTGTCGGCGTAGACGCCACGTCACCGATCAGCGGCATGCCGCATCTATGCCGACAGCAATGCCGTCGGCATAGTTTTTTTAAAAAAAATATACTGCTATATTACGTACTATTATATCTAAGTTGCCGTCGGCATATTTTTTTATGCACTACTATATTAACTGACATGTCGCATAGTTTTTTTTATTATATCTATGGCATAGATTTTTTTTATTTTTTTTTTACTTTTTTTTTATTTATTTTATGTTCTATTATATTAACTAACATGTAGCATATGCTTTTTATGTATTATTACATTAATATATATGTA
>LR738713.1:655648767-655671971 GCA_902687465.1 Secale cereale
AACTTGGATTAAGGGAACCGTGTGGGTCGGATCGAACGGGGGGGGGGGGTCTATTGGTGGGTTGGGTCCAGACCTGTTTGGGGATGTTCCTATGTGCTGACCTATTGCAACCAGGTGGAAGAGTCAACTATTTAAAGCCCGCCCAACGAAAGTCAAAGGCGTAGATCATCGGGTCAACGGTGCTAGAATTAGTCCGCTCGGTGGGGCTTCCGGGTGTAGCTAAGCCACCGAAACATCGCACGGGTTCTTCTAGTTGCGGTATTTCACCCCCCAAAAAAGGTATATACATGTATCCGCTCTCTTGCGTTAATATTTTTCAAGAAGTCAAAATCCAACACCTGAGAACTAACTCACAAAATCTTTATGTTCCTTCTTCTTCTTCCGGCAGCTCTTGAAGCTAAGCATGATAGTATTTGTCAAATAAATCCGGATGAATAGAGATGTTTGGATGTGAGAATTAGGCACCAATGATACTATTTGTTCAAATAAAACAAGAATTATTCAGATCTGACAAAATCACTAATGACATAACTAGAGTAAGTAATAATAATTTGTAAAAAAAAAGAACCATCTCGTTTGACCATGGCCGGTACGTGATGCGTATCTTTGCCGAAGAAATTCCAAATTCAAGGGTATTCTTTTTCTCAAAAAGAAGCTACAACTTAATCAGGCACAGAAGATAGAGCTTAATGTGACCGGACAACGCTCTTACAAAATCCAGGGAAATTGTAGGATGACAAGGCGATGCATAGGGTCGGCACACAGGTCAAAGAACCGCACATGCATGTTTCTCTATACACTCGTGATGGCGAGTTTAGATAGTATTTTGCACATGTTTTCTCGCAAAAAAAAGTATTTTGCAGATGTTTAATGCATCACCAGAGAAGTATATACGATGCTAAAAAAAAGTACTCGCAAAAAAAAACCTATGCCCACATCGCCTCGGCCGCTCGTGCCTGATCTGCATCTCCCCGACCGCTCGTGCCCACATCGCCCCTTCCGCTCGAGGCTGCTCGATCCATCCCGCCGCCGCCGCCGCCCCCTTCTGTGCCGGCGCCGCCCCGCCCTGCACCGCGTGCCCCCGTCCGCGTCCTGCGCCGCGCGCCCCCGTCCCCGCCCTGCACCGTGCGCGTGCCCCCGTCCTTGCTCCGCTCCGCCGCCGTACTTCCCCGCCCGGCACCGCCGCCGGCCGAGCTCTCCCGCCGCGAGGTACTAATCCAAACCCCATGCTCTCTGTCTCCTTTCCCACTATGTCACGGGTAGCCTAATCCTCCAGTCTGAATAACACCGGTGCTCTACGGCGGTGCCCCCGCATTGCCCCGATCCATGACCCTCCAATCCGGAGGGACATGTCTGCCTCTTCAACCCCCTCGACCTCCTCCCGTCGGTGTGCGCCGTGGCGGGGATCCATCTCCTCCACTGTGACTACAATCTACGATGCTCTCTCGACCAGTACCCTCCATGCGTTCAACCAGAGCAGCCCCATCCAGGAACGACCGACTCTCCAGCCTCCTTCCCCGCCCTGCTCTGCTCCCCCGGTTTATTATTCCTCTCCTTCCTTCCTGCAGATTGGTTGATTGGTCGGGGGTAAATGTCTCTGTGCAGTCATAGTCAGGTTACTGAACTCTAGTTTCTTGCAGCATTGTACGACTAGACTGTCCAGTATATCATGTGCTGGTTGTTCAACCAGATTCAGGAAATTTTCTAGCTAACAACCTGATAGTTAAGCCAACAGATTTGTTTACTTCGATTCTGTTGGTATCTTCAGGTTAATCAAACTCCCAGTGTCCATGGAGTTCAGCCACACTGGAAAATTGTATTCCTATTAGATCAGAATATATAGCTAGCCTCTTCGTCTTGCGAGGTAGAGAGGAAAATACTTTCTTTGTGCACGTGTTGTTTTATGGAATGTCGCACCTAATTTCTGCACGATATGGTGTTTCTGCTCTCTGAGTGTTACCTTCACTTACTCGATGATGGTCATGCAGTAAATTTTATGATTATTATGAATGCGTAGGATGATCTACGGATAACAATCGAGGACCGAGCGATAGCACAGTTGTACCACAGAGCTCAGGTGTCGTGTCTATGTTGGTCAGACCAACTATCGTGATCTAACCGATAGGCTTCCTTTTAACTGACAAAATATAAATGTGTCATCTCTGAATGTTCCCCTTTTTTGTTCTGAACGTGTTTCATTTTTAGGTGGAGCATATTGAAAATAATTCAGTTGTATAGGGCCGTGATCGGGGCAATGCGGGGGCATCTAGTAAATAAATCTATGAAGGCATTGGTCCGTGATCAAAGTTTTTTACACTTGATGATCTAAGTTTTTTTGTCGGTAAAATTTACAGGCTTTGTGGTGTTGCATATCTTTGGAGTCATCGTCGTCGAAGGCATTGGTTCGTGATTTTGTCGCTGTCTGACTACTTCGTCTACAGTCGAGGGTGAGCTACAAATCCATCTTAATAATCATGTCACTAGATTTTCTATTCTCGTTAAGTCGCGTAACCTAGGCTTCTCCTGTCCGAAAGGGTTGCATCGATAAATATGCATTCAATTGCATATTTATCACCGCAACTCTTTCGGATTATCCAGCGCTTTCCACGGACAGCCCGAGGATGTGTAGATTGGGTACGTTGTTCACGCTCTACCCCGTTCCGAGACAGGATTTCGGCGGCGCCTCCCTGTTGTTCTCCGGATGCACATTCTCTCGGCAATTTGCGGAGACGTGTATTAGGAGAACAGCGGGGAGGTGCTGCGGAAATTTCGTCTCGGAATGGGGTAGAGCATGGACAACGTACTCAATTTACACATTCTCGGGTGGGATTAGGACCTATCTTTACCTATTAGAGATGTAGGTGGATTAAATGTCGTTTCTCGTCCATACCCTAAAAAATAAAATATTGATGTGATGAATTTAAATAAATCCTTAATTATGTTGTGTGGTTTCCAATAAAGCAGAGATGGCAGATAATCAGTGGATGTATAGTGGGTTTTTCCGTCGGAATGAAGTAATAACAGAGTGGGTCGAGAAAACTGATGTGCTTTTGAAAGAGATATTCCATAGACTGAGGATGGTGCCAGAATGCCCGTGTGCCAGATGTAAGAGACGTATCCACAGAGATCAGAGTGAGATGACTAAGCACCTTCGCACGAATGGATTTATGCCCAACTTTAATATGTGCTAGGCTTCTCGCCCCTCGTTGGTTACCCCAAGTGGAAGGTGTGAGATGTAGTGTTGCGGAAGTTTTTCCCTTGGCAAAGATACCAAGGATCGAATCCCTAGAGACTCCTAGGTTCAACAAGAAGGTGTCAACTGCTAACGGCGCCAGATATTAGCAATCAACGTGGACCTGCACACAGATACAAATAACTTTGCTCCCAACGAGTACAGAGAGGTTGTCAATCCCTCAGGCCTTGTAGTTCACAAAGGATTAAACGCAGATGATAGTAGTGATAGATAATGTTTGCAATAGTAAGTAAAAGCGAAAAGTAAATAGCGGATGTGATCAATGATGGTAATATGGACCGGAGTCTCATGATGTTCACTAGTGATGTCTCTCTCCCAAAAGACGATAAAACAGCTATGTGAGGTAAACGAATTACAGCTGGGCAATTGACAGGACCACGAACGCAAACCAATGCTGACTACATTGCAAGAAAGGTTGAGGTTCAAAGCATGGGCGGTACGCCAAAGTATGTAGACCGAAATCCATCAATATCTACTACTAATCATCCACCTTGAGATATCTATCCAGAACATCTCGCTGGTATTAAGTTGCGAGCCCCACCCATAGTATAAACTCAAAGCAACAGACAACTGCATTAAAAGAACTTTGCGTAAAGTAAACAATCCTTGCACCCGCGGGCACAAGCACCGTTGTTTTCCCCCTTGTGGCAACATCACATCCCCTAGACTCATGTTTCTGTCACTCAAACTAGTCATCGAGGGGCATGAACCCACAATCAAGCATAATGTTCCCTCTTGGAGTCACTACCTACTACTTGGCCAAAGCAATAAATAACAACGGAGAACATGCAAGAATTACTTACGAACATAAATATAAGAGAGGTGAATCAAATATATTACTCATACACAATCTGAACATAATCTCATAATCCATCGGATCCCAGCAAACTCATCATAGCAACAACATAAGGATTACATATGTGCCTCGATCATGTAGGGCAGCTCACGAGGACTAATTAGTGAAGCACAAGAACAAGAGGAGAACATCACATAGCTACTGGTCATGGACACATGGTCCAAGGGAGACTACTCACAACTCATCCGGGAGGCGTCCATGGTGGTGGAGAGGTTCCCGGTAGTGATCCTCCCCTCCGGCAGGGTGCCGGGAAGGGTTCTCCTGGTGCTCCCGATCTTGGAAGCGGCGGCGGCGGCGGAACAGAGATGAGATCGCGAAAAAGAGTTCCTGTCCCGAGGGTTTCTCGAGACGCTTTAAATATATGCCAAAGGGGGGCATCGGGGGAGCTTCGGGGGGCCCAGGCGCCCCCCGGCGCGGCCCAGGGGGAGGGGGGGGGGCGCCGCCAGGGCGCCTAGAGCCCTGGTGCCCCCCCGGCTGTCCTTCGAACGCACGGTAGTTTCCGGAACGCTAATTTTTTATATAATTTTTCTGGATTTTTCCTGGCAGTTCTCGTAATGTGAAAACCTTAAATAAATAAAAAAGCCGAAAACAGAAACTGGCACTGGGGTGCACTGAGTTAATAGGTTAGTCCAAATATGATCAAAAGTGTATGGAAGTGTATAAATATCATAGCAATATCACCCAAAAGAGGCATGGAGCAAGCAGAAATTATAGATACGTTTTGGACGTATCAACATCCCCAAGCTTAATTCCTGCTCGTCCTCGAATAGGTAAATGATAACAAGAATAATTTTTGTGGTGACGTGCTATTAATCATATAGGACTTTTTCATAGTCATATGACAAAAGCTTACTGAGATAGTGAATCTGTAGTAATTAAGTTGCCTCATGAGAAAATCACAAAGAACTGAAAGTTTTACAATATGATACTGAAACATCAAATAGATTTGCAATGAATATGGTGTGCAAATATGATACAGTGATATCTAGCTTGCCCCCTTTAGTGATGCAAGACATAAATGCAGGGGCACCTTCAAGGTTTAAGTGATGACTAGATACAATGATTTCAAAATAAACGATATCACAATCATGCAAAAGACAATGCTACTTTGGAACAATGCACATTACACTCAGAATGACAATCATGCTCTCAGTAGTTGGTGCTTTGAAGAAGGTGGAGACTCAACATAAAAGTAAAAGGATGGCCCTTCGCAGAGGGAAGCAGGGATTTCTCATGTGCTAGAGCTTTTTATTTTGAAAACATAGAAGCAATTTTGTCAACGGTAGTAGTACTTCATATGTGTTATGCATAAAACATCCTATAAGTTGCAAGCGTCATGCATCGAATACCAATAGTGCTCGCACCTTGTCCTAATTAGCTCGGATTTCCATGGATTATCATTGCATTACATATGTTTCAACCAAGTGTCACAAAGGGGTACCTCTATGCCACCTGTACAAAGGTCCAAGGAGATAGATCGCATTTGATTTCTCGTTTTTGATAGATCTCAACTTGAGGACATCCATACCGGGACAACATAGAAAATAGATAATGGACTCCTCTTTAATGCTTAAGCATATTCTCATAAGAGATTGAGGATTAATGTCCAAGCTAAAACTTCCACCATGATACATGGCTTTGGTTGGCGGCCCAATGTTCTTCTCTAACAATATGCATACTCAAACCATTCAACCCATGGCAAATCACCCTTACTTCAGACAAGACGAACATGCATAGCAATTCACATGATATTCAACAAAAGTGTAACAGTTGATGGCATCCCCAGAAACATGGTTACCGCTCAGCAAGCAACTTATAAGAAATAAGATATATAAGAAACATATTCTTTACCACAATAGTTTTTAAGGTGCTTTCCCATGAGCTATGTATTGCAAAAACTGAAGGTTTTAAAGGTAGCACATGCAAATTTACTTGGAGTGGCGGTGAAATACCACATATAGGTAGGTATGGTGGACTCATATGGCATAACTGGTTTAAAAGGATGTGGATGCACAAGCAGTCAGTCCGCTTAGTACAGGTGGAGGTTAGCAAAAGACTGGGAGCGACCAACTAAGAGAGCAATGACGGTCATAATCATGCAGAGCGACAAAGCAACATTGAATCAGGCATGGGAGTTATATCGCTACTCAGAAATAAAAGATCATCAAGGCTTGACAGACTTTCTTTACAGTCTTAAATATGCGTGAGCATACGCCAAGTCAATCAAAATAAATTCTCGAGGGAAGATATTACTAAACCATACCACATCATTGGCAAACAAATCATGTTGGTATTCCAATAACACATTGGGAATCCCCCAGCTATTTGAGACTAACCATAAGAAAACCTGAACTACCAAGCGCCATTACGCACGTAGCATCTTTATCATAGACATATTAACCAATGCAACGGAAGCAAACTCTCTTAATAAGATAAGCATGGTAATTAAAGAGAGTTCAAGCAACCAACTTGACAAAAGCTCTTTGAAAAGATAAGCATGAATACTAAGAGCAGAGCATGATAGTAGCTATTAAAAGACAAAGAACACACACAACAAAGATAGACATGAAAATTCTATGTTATGTTCTAGGTAGAAGTGGAGTGTGTTTCTCTCCCACATAAAGAACGCTGAGTTCCGACTCGTTATGGAAAACTAAAAAGGAAACTAAAAGCAAGACGCTCCAAGCATAGCACATAACACATGAAGTGATTAAAATATACTGGAACGAAAGACGAACTGATAATGTTGATGGAGAAGGGGATGCACGGGGGCATCCCCAAGCTTAGACACTTGAGTCTCCTTGAATATTTCTTGGGGGTGCACGGGGGCATCCCCAAGCTTGAGCGCTTGACACTCCTGAATCTTTTTATCATCTTCCCTCGCACACTTGAAAACTCCCTTTATACATAACTCATCATAATCTGATTAGCGAGGTTAGTACCCATAATAAAATAATTGTTCCTTGCTGGAAATAAAGATATTCTTGAAGTTCTACTGTTTCTCAAGATTGCCAAAAGGTTTTTGAAAAGAAAAAGCAAGCTCTTGGTTTGCAAAATGAAAGAAAGGCAAAACAGGACAGAATCTATGAAAAACAGAACAGCAGGTAGTAAATGATTTGTTCGGGGCACTTCTGCAACTCAAATCAAAAAACTCAGAACAGAGGCACGAAAGACAATTATATAGAGAATGCTGTCGAAAAAATTCAGACCAAAAAGATGATCTGGTGATTTTATACGATTTTTTCTATCCAAGGACAGAATCTGTTTCCTGGACAGCACCTCACAAATTTTGAACTTTCTAGCAATCAGAGGCTATACTTGGCACAAATATGAAAAGCAAAGATACAATGATGATGCTACTGAAGTAAACAACATCAAGACACAACAAAAGCAAAAAATTTATTCATGTGGGCTGCCTCCCAAAAGCGCTTTCTTTTATGCCTTTAAGCTAGGCATAATGCATATAGATCAAGTTTTATCAAGAGTAAAATAATAGCTAGGCCGTACAACAGACTCAAAAGGTAACTTGATCTTCTTTCGAGGGAAGTGTTCCATCCCTTTCTTGAGAGGAAACTGAAATTTTATATTACCCTCTTTCATGTCAATGATAGCACCAACGGTGCGTAAAAGGGACGTCCCAAAATAATTGGACATGAAGGATCACATTCAATATCCATAATAGTAAAATCAACGGGAACATAATTGTCATTGACAATGATAAGAACATCGTCGATCCTCCCCAAAGGTTTCTTTATGGAAGAATCAACGAGACGAACACCAAAAGAACAAGAATCAAAAGGTTTCAATTTAAGCATATCATATAGTCTTTTGGGCATAATGGAAGTACTAGCTACAATATCACATAAAGCATAGCATGAGAAGTTGTTTATCTTAATTTTAATCATCGGATCCCAACCATCTTCTAGCTTTCTAGGTATGGAGGCTTCTACTCTATGTTTCTCCTCCCTAGCTTTGATGAGAGCATTAGTGATATGCTCTGTGAAGGCAAGATTAAGCGTGCTAGTGTGGGGATCTTTGGCCATTCCTTGTAGAAAGGTGACAACTTCTGAGATACTACAATTATCAAAATTAATTTTATCATTATTGGGCAGAATTGTAGTGTCATCCTCTTTGTTTGAATCGCTCTCTATTATAAGAGTTTGAACATATTCCCAAGTTTGGGGAAGCTTAGGAGCAATTTTAAACTGAGGCTCATTCTCTTTTCCTGGAAGACCATGCCATGGGCATAACCCTCCGTCAAGACTAACATAATCACAAGGTTTATTACTTTTGTAGATCCCGACAGTGGTGATTGGTGTAATGGAAGAAGGGGTGTACTCCTCCCATCTAGTGTTTTTGGTGGAACCCATAGTAGCAAGCAAGCAAGATAACTATATTTGTGATTTTCGATAAAAAGATACTACAGCAAAAACATAAAGGTAAACTAACAAGACTAAAAAGCAAAGGTAAAAGATAGCGTGCAACTCCCCTATCCTGAAGAGTGGAGTCCCCGGCAACGGCGCCAGAAAAACTCTTGCTAGGCTTCTCGCCCCTCGTTGGTTACCCCAAGTGGAAGGTGTGAGATGTAGTGTTGCGGAAGTTTTTCCCTTGGCAAAGATACCAAGGATCAAATCCCCAGAGACTGCTAGGTTCAACAAGAAGGTGTCAACTGCTAATGGCGCCAGATATTAGCAATCAACATGGACCTGCACACAGATACAAATAACTTTGCTCCCAACGAGTACAGAGAGGTTGTCAATCCCTCCGGCCTTGTAGTTCACAAAGGATTAAACGCAGATGATAGTAGTGATAGATAATGTTTGCAATAGTATGTAAAAGCGAAAAGTAAATAGCGGATGTGATCAATGATGGTAATATGGACCGGAGTCTCATGATGTTCACTAGTGATGTCTCTCTCCCAAAAGACGATAAAACAGCTATGTGAGGTAAACGAATTACAGCTGGGCAATTAACAGGACCACGAACGCAAACCAATGCTGACTACATTGCAAGAAAGGTTGAGGTTCAAAGCATGGGCGGTACGCCAAAGTAAGTAGACCGAAATCCATCAATATCTACTACTAATCATCCACCTTGAGATATCTATCCGGAACATCTCGCTGGTATTAAGTTGCGAGCCCCACCCACAGTGTAAACTCAAAGCAACAGACAACTGCATTAAAAGAACTTTGCGTAAAGTAAACAATCCTTGCACCCGCGGGCACAAGCACCGTTGTTTTCCCCCTTGTGGCAACATCACATCCCCTAGACTCATGTTTCTGTCACTCAAACTAGTCATCGAGGGGCATGAACCCACAATCAAGCAAAACGTTCCCTCTTGGAGTCACTACCTACTACTTGGCCAAAGCAATAAATAACAACGGAGAACATGCAAGAATTACTTACAAACATAAATATAAGAGAGGTGAATCAAATATATTACTCATACACAATCTGAACATAATCTCATAATCCATCGGATCCCAGCAAACTCATCATAGCAACAGCATAAGGATTACATATGTGCCTCGATCATGTAGGGCAGCTCACGAGGACTAATTAGTGAAGCACAAGAACGGGAGGAGAACATCACATAGCTACTGGTCATGGACTCATGGTCCAAGGGAGACTACTCACAACTCATCCGGGAGGCGTCCATGGTGGTGGAGAGGCTCCCGATAGTGATCCTCCCCTCCGGCAGGGTGCCGGGAAGGGTTCTCCTGGTGCTCCCGTGTAGGAGATATGCCCTAGAGGCAATAACAAATGTTATAAATTATCTCTCTGTTCATAATTAAGTTTATATTCCATGCTATAACTGCTATGGTTCTCGAGTCTGCAAATAAAATGAGGCTCGGAGGAAGACTCATATGCACGTGTGGAATAATAAACGATAAAATGTATTCCTAGTCTGGCCTCTAAGACTAGCTCAAGTGTTGCATGATGGTTCTGTTTTCCTGATCATGGGCATGTCTATGCCAGCAACTTTGAGGGCACAATGTTAGCAGAACATTTGTGTTGAATCGACCCGAATTGATGTTATGCTATGAGTTACATTCGTCACAAGTTAATGGTTAATAACACAGGAAGTTAATGTTTGCATAATTCCTTAGACCATGAGAGTATCGAGTTCCTTCATGCTTGATTCATGAACTTTGGGGTTTGTTAAACGTCATCCGTAACTGGATGGCTATTACGGCGGCTTACGGGTTCATGGGAAAGTATGGAAAGTAACGAGATGGCTCAATATTGGGATTTGCTCCTCCGACGATGGAGAGATATACTCGGGCCCTCTCGGTGTAACGGTATCCATCATCGTCTGGCCAGACACAGGGTGATTTGATCACTGGGATGCCGGAACACGAAAACGAGAAAAGAGAACAAAACCGGTAACGAGGTAACTTGCATAGTGGACAAAGTGTTTGCCCACGGGGATGCAATAAATCTCACCTCGGGTGTTTGTGACATATCGCGAAGCAAAAGGAATAGCACACAGCAACTGGAGGTTCACTTGAATATTTATTCATGTGGGTATAGGGGGTCAATATGGGTGTCCACGGCTCCGATGTTGATCATTGATCGGAAGTGTTTCCGGGTCATGTCTATACTTCACTGAACCTATAGGGTCACACGCTTAAGGGTCATCTATCTGCTGAATACTAGACAGGGAGTCTGAGAGAAAATCACCGAAAAAGTTTCGGAGACAACGGAAGAGTTCCGGAGAGAGAACACCGAAAGAGTTTCGGTAAAACCAAAAAGATGTTTCGGAATATATTATTAGGTCAAAAAGGGTTTCGGCACCGCATGGAAATTATCAGAGGGTGCCAGAATTGGTCTGGGAACTTCTGGGAATTTTCAGAGAGAAAAATCGGAAATGTTCCGAAACTGCCGTAACCGCTGTTGATGCTTTCCGCTGATAAAAACCACAGCACCGAAAATGTTTCGGATCATGCCCAGAATAATTTTAGAGGGTACCGGAAATGTTCTGGGACCTTCTGGAATTTTTCAGAAAAAAGTTTCGCGGAAAACATATTGTCCCAGTGCGAGGGGACAAGATCCCACGAATCGGGGGTTGCATGTTTGGTGGCTTTTTGTCTAGGGAGCATGCATGTTTCATGGAGACATGTTGGTGGCTTGTTGGGGGCCCCCCCTCATGGGGGGGACAAGGTGTTGGGCTGCCATGGGAGTGTCCCCTTGGTGCCCCCCTTGTGTTACCTTTTTACCCTTCCATGTGGGACATGTAGCATGGGTAATTTGGTATTTCCTCCACCACCCCACCCCTTGCCTTGGCCTATAAATAGAGGTGGAGGGGCAACCCTCCACACTCATCCCTTCTCACATACATGCCATTGCAATGATCTGGCTTCTCTCTCCCTCCCACGAAATAGTTTCGTAGAGCCGAAAGGCTGTCTGGGTTCCGGTGGGAACTAGTTCTGGACGGCGAAGCCCTGCCGGATAGATGACACCGTATGTGTGCAACTCTGTAGAGAGGTCGTAGTTTCGATCTTAGTGCCCTGAGGGGCTGTTCGTGAGTGCCTCCCGAAGGGCTGTCCAAGTGACGGTCCGAGTTCTGTGAGTCCTCCCGAAGGGCTGTCCGGGTGACCGTTCGAGTTTCGAAGGTCCTCCCGGAGGGCTGTCCGCGACACCGTCCGGGGGACTGTTCGACTGTCTCCCGGAGGGCCGTCCGAGGAGAAGATGAGGGTATACATCCTCGCGGTTGGGAGGATGTAAATCCTAGCTGCGGGGGTCTGCACCGACGATCGTCATCGACTCTACTTCCGCTGCGCTACGAGTCGGTAACGAAAATGATCAAACCTTGTATGCAGTCGTCATAGTGGTCCTGGGCTGGTGCGTAGGTCAGAAATTTTTTGTTTTCTGCTGCGTTACCCTACAGTGGCATCAAGAGCCGTGCTATGCATAGATGCAGGTTGCGATCTAGAATACATGGAGATGTATGGGTGTTGCACAATATAATTAGGTAGTAGATAAGATCTATTACTGAAAATTATTTGTGCGGGTAGCAGATGAAATCTGTTACCTGATGTTCTTGTTGCTTCCCTTAAATTTGCGTAGTCCTGATCTTGACAGCATTGTGGAATCTGACAAAGTTCTGGCAATCCGCGATCCTTTCATGCTACTCCTGAGTATGCTGATTGACAGATCAACGAAGTGCTAACAGTTCTTTGGGTTCCACTTTAGTCAAAGAAAGATGGATGTTTCGCAGACGAAAGGGCAATGCAGATATGATCTGCACGGGGGTCATGCGTATGACGAAGTTCAGTATGGGGCTCGAGATTTTATTATCTCGTGTTTCATACACCCCGCAAAAGTTAATCTAGCGACTTGAATTATCATGCTTGATGATGGACGTTGGTAGCTTCGGTTTGTTTCGAAACCTTAGAAGCCACGTAAGATAAACTTTTGCCTGAACCGATTAGAGGCGTCTAACTTGGTTTTGCAGGAGGGTTTGCATGTGCATGTGATGTGGTATAGCAGAGCTCATAATAATTTGATTATGTATGAGATGACTATATGATGTAAATTAATTAACATGACCTTCGTGTCATGATTCGGCATGATGGCTGGAGCCATATGATTGCACTTTAATGACCTGCGTGTCAACCTTGTGTAATGCATTTATTTTATTAGCTATAAAGATAGCAATATTATCTGGTGCATCGACAAGGTGGTGGCAATCTTCGCGAAGGTGAACACCGACGCGAGTGCCGAAGACGAAGAAATGAAAGACTTCTCCGTCAGAAAGGGCTATACCATATCATGCTAATTATGAATTGCCTGAGATGTTTATCCCTTTGATGCACCCTTCTTGATTGCGCCGTAGTCGCTTTTTATTAGGGTGATCTCTCACAAAAATATCAAGTTGTTAGTGTTCTCCCAAGTGTAGCACCGTCACGGCACCTAACTTTTCGGGGTGCGCCATGACTAACATGGGTACGAACGAATTGAGAAGTGTGAGGCGGGTGAGGTCAGACCTCGCAGCAAGATCACTTGGTTGTCTTGACGTTCATGGCAGGATCGTCCTGAGCTCGGAACACACGCATCGAAAGATGAACAAGAGTCACATAGAGATGTGATCGGCATGTTTGCCCACCAATTGAGATTTTCGTCATCAGTGGTGACTAACATCAATGGCGTTGAATTGAAATGTGGATCTTGAATCACTCACAATCAATTATGAGAGATATTGATTTGAGTGGGAGCGCATTGTAGAATTAACTTGTTTAATTCTCAGTGCAATTAATTGTGAACACTGTCTAAGTGTGGTTTGCATAATAGTTGTAGAATTATGGCTCGCGTTTCCACCTTCCCTATTAAAATTGAATAGCTGTTAAATATCTGGTTAAATCTTTACGGTTGGTAACGTAATGTGAGGATTGTCCTCAAGAGTGCCGAGAAGGACTTTGTCATATCGCATACTTTCGGTATTCTCCCGCTAATGCTATGGATCATGTGACTCTCGTCCTTCGATCCAAAAGCTAGAATTCCATTTTTTAGTCAAGTGCAATATGTTTGCTTCCATGAGACCCGAACTTCAAAAGTTTGGATAGTTATGTGATATTCATGGAATCTGAAAATCATTTTCAGAGACAGACAAAGGCTGAAAGATATGAGATATCCAAAGCAGTGTTTGTTTGCAAACTATTAGTAAAGGAGTTTACTATGCATTAGACTGATAAGAGAGGGATCCAGTAGAACACCTGTCATATGATGAAAGGTGAATAAAACAACAACTTAAAGAGAAAGGAAGTGTCCGAAGGGTGTTAGTAAGACTTTCACGCCTAGGAAGTCCGGGGCTAACGCCACTCTTAAGTTGGGTGCTTCTTCTGAGAGTAGGAGAAATACTAAAAGTTAAACTGTTAGAAGTATAATGGTAAAAGAAAGAAGACTGGAATATCCAGCTCATGTATGAATTTCATACAAGTTTTTGATGTATAGAAGGCTGGTCAAAGATATAGTCCTTGGGAATTATGATTAATTTGTTGATCACTAATTCTTGGGTATTGTGAGTTAATCACAAAGATACCCGCTCGATTGCATTCTGATGCAACTCGATGTAAGAACTACTATGGCCTAAGACACTAGCCAGAAATGAGGTTTAGGTATACACAGGGAACATAGTAAATGTTACTATACCTTCCATCGGTGTATTACCGTCTGTATTTATTTTCATAATTCATTTAGAGTTTTACAAACTCTAGCCCATTGCATAAGGTATCTTGCAAGAAGGTTGTTCATAAGAGAACTTTGATGTTCGGTGTTATGAATAACATAAGGGCCATATTTTCATTATGAATGAGATGTATGTTATGAATATTGATAATAATACATTACCTCTAGGTTTACCTTCATAATTCATTTTAGAGTTTCATACACTCTAGCCCATTGCACAATGTTTAATGCAAGAGGGTTATTCAGAAAAGAACAATTGTTGTTCAGAATTATGAATAACATGAAGGGTCATGCTTCCATCCAAGATGGGATGTATGTTATGAATATTGATGGTGATATGATACATCCATAACACTGACGCTAAATGTCGCAAGACTAAAAGAATACTACACAAGTGTGGCACTGCATTTGGTCACATTGGAGAAACCCGCATGGAAAATTCCATTATGATGGATCTTGAAGTCATTTGATTTTGAATCGTCTGACACTTGCAACTTTCCTCCGAAAAGTGAAGTGACTGAATACCATTCACAGGCCATAAGGAACGAGTAACAAACTTATTGGTGATCATACATTTGATGTGTGTAGTCCGATAAATGTTGTTAGTAGTGGTTTTATCTATCTTCAGAAATGACTCAAGTAGATATATGGATATTTACTTGATGAGACGTAAGTCTGGATCTTTTGAAATCATTCGAAAGGTTTTCAAAAATGAAGTAGAAGTTATTGTAACAAGAAAATTATGTTTCTACAATTCGATTGCAGAAAGGAATATTTGAGTTACAAGTTTAGCGAATGTCTGATGAGTTGTGAAAGCTGTTTCATAACTTACACTTCCCGGAACACCACTGCAAAGTGAAAAGTCTGTGAAGATGTAATCAAACCATTTATGACATGGTGAGATCAAAGATGACATAAATAAATTTGCCATTATCCCTTTTAAAGAGTGATGCTTTAGAGACTGCGGCTTTTACACTGAAAAGAGCTCCATCGGGTCTGTTGAAATGACACCATGGTATGGTACGCCCAACCATGTTATATCTTTTCTTAACATTTGGAATATGGGGCTTGTGTAAAAGGTTACAAACCTATTCCAAATCAGACAAGTGCTACTTTGTAGGTTATCCCAAGCAATTGGGTATTCCTCCCTCACTATACCGAGGCAAATAGTTTTGCCACGAAACGGTATGATTTTAAAGAGAATGGTTCTTTCAAAAAGGTGAGTGGGAGAACAATGCAAATCGACGAGATAACAGTATCTTCGTCATCAGGTCAAAGGAAAGGAACCTTGGAAGTAATTCCAGAGTTTCCTACTGCGACTGATACGGAAGTCTCTACAATAAAATGTATGGACTTCGGTCGAACTTGCAGCTGAACCACGTAGGCAAGGCTCGTGCAAACCTCTCAGGTGCGCAGACGAGATATTGTTGTTGGACAACAGTATACCTATGATACACAAGGAAGCGTTGATGGGCCCTGACTCCGGAATTGGCTAAATGCCAATACAACCCGAGTTAGTTTCCATATAAGTGATTCAAGATTAAAACCTTGATACACTCTTCAGAAGACTTAGAGTCTAACGAATATTTATGGAACTTAAAACTGATACGGATAAAAATGTTTATCCATAAAGCTCGACTTGTTGCAAAACAAGTTCAAAGAGTTGACTACGATGAGGTTGTTTCATCGTAGCGATGCTTAAAGTCGGTTCGGGTTGAACTAGCAATTAATACATATTTCAATCTTGAGATATGAAACATGGATGACAAAAGGATTTCCATCTGATGGAAATGAAACCTAGGACTTGTATGTGATACAGTCCAAAGTAGGTTGTCGATCCAGAGGATGCTAGTAAGAGTGCAAACTTCAGAGTTCCAGCGATGGACAGAAGAGAGCAAATTGGAGTTGGAATCTTCGTGTTTTGATGAAATGGTCAAAAGGGGTTTTGACTTCATCAATGGGTAACGAAGATGCTTGTAATTCAAGAAAGTAAGTGGGAGCTTAATAATATTTCTAAAAACCTTGTGTGCTTGACACATTGGTAATTGGAAATAAATTTCTTGACACGAATTAGGACTTCATTTGAAAATAGTTTTTTCATTGAAGTGCTTAGGCTAAATAGCCTTGATATTAGGCATGATGATCTATGGAGATAGATTTACCTAATGGGGCTAAGCAATGAATACATATTGACAAGATGCTAAAACTTTTTAGCATATAAAACGCCAAGGAGTGATTCTTGCCGAAGTCACATGGAAAGAGTTTTTGCAAGACTCGGTGTCCCAAAAACACCTATGAGCAAAATACATGATGGAGATTCCACACACTTTCGTGTTTGGATTAGTCATGTATTCCATGGTATGTAAAAACAACCAGATATGTCCGATACTCCAAAGGTGTTATGAGTATAGATACCAAAGTGGTCAAAAGTACTGATCATAGGACAACAGTGAAAGATGTCATGTAGTACCAGAGTAGTACTGATGACATGTTTTCTCGCAAGCGGAGATCTTGAAGAGTTCGTTGTAAAATGTTACATCGATACAGTCTTCATCTTTTCCCCGTGCGGTTTTCGATTTAAATTAAGGGTTTTGTGTAACACACAATGTGGTGGCACAGTTAGTTGGAAAATGTTCCAAACAAGTTACTGTGGCGAATTCTATAACAGAGGTGAAGTATGTTGCCGCTTTTGAAGCGACAAAGAAGATGTTGAATCATATAGTTCATTCATGAACTTAGTATGGTTCCAAGATGGCTTTTGTCAATGGGACACTACTGCAGGTAGTTGCTCCATAACTCAGTCTGAGGAATCCAGGTTCTACCTGTGATTCACATACATACAAAGCTAAGTCCACAAAAAATATGAATTTTGTGAAGGCGTGAAAACGCGAGGATATGCAAAGATACACACGGAGCTGAAGTCGTCAGATCCGTTGGACATCAGGCTATACCACAAGCGAAGCATATTTATACCAATGTGCCATAGGTGTAAAGTGCATTAGCATTGACTAGATATTGACTCTAGTGCAAGTGGGAGTCTGTAGGAGATATGCCCTAGAGGCAATAACAAATGTTATAAATTATCTCTCTGTTCATAATTAAGTTTATATTCCATGCTATAACTGCTATGGTTCTCGAGTCTGCAAATAAAACGAGGCTCGGAGGAAGACTCATATGCACGTGTGGAATAATAAACGATAAAATGTATTCCTAGTCTGGCCTCTAAGACTAGCTCAAGTGTTGCATGATGGTTCTGTTTTCCTGATCATGGGCATGTCTATGCCAGCAACTTTGAGGGCACAATGTTAGCAGAACATTTGTGTTGAATCGACCCGAATTGATGTTATGCTATGAGTTACATTCGTCACAAGTTAATGGTTAATAACACAGGAAGTTAATGTTTGCATAATTCCTTAGACCATGAGAGTATCGAGTTCCTTCATGCTTGATTCATGAACTTTGGGGTTTGTTAAACGTCATCCGTAACTGGATGGCTATTACGGCGGCTTACGGGTTCATGGGAAAGTATGGCAAGTAACGAGATGGCTCAAGATTGGGATTTGCTCCTCCGACGATGGAGAGATATACTCGGGCCCTCTCGGTGTAACGGTATCCATCATCGTCTGGCCAGACACAGGGTGATTTGATCACTGGGATGCCGGAACACGAAAACGAGAAAAGAGAACAAAACCGGTAACGAGGTAACTTGCATAGTGGACAAAGTGTTTGCCTACGGGGATGCAATAAATCTCACCTCGGGTGTTTGTGACATATCGCGAAGCAAAAGGAATAGCACACAGCAACTGGAGGTTCACTCGAATATTTATTCATGTGGGTATAGGGGGTCAATATGGGTGTCCACGGCTCCGATGTTGATCATTGATCGGAAGTGTTTCCGGGTCATGTCTATACTTCACTGAACCTATAGGGTCACACGCTTAAGGGTCATCTATCTGCTGAATACTAGACAGGGAGTCTGAGAGAAAATCACCGAAAAAGTTTCGGAGACAACGGAAGAGTTCCGGAGAGAGAACACCGAAAGAGTTTCGGTAAAACCAAAAAGATGTTTCGGAATATATTATTAGGTCAAAATGGGTTTCGGCACCGCATGGAAATTATCAGAGGGTGCCAGAATTGGTCTGGGAACTTCTGGGAATTTTCAGAGAGAAAAATCGGAAATGTTCCGAAACTGCCGTAACCGCTGTTGATGCTTTCCGCTGATAAAAACCACAGCACCGAAAATGTTTCGGATCATGCCCAGAATAATTTTAGAGGGTACCGGAAATGTTCTGGGACCTTCTGGAATTTTTCAGAAAAAAGTTTCGCGGAAAACATCTTGTCCCAGTGCGAGGGGACAAGATCCCACGAATCGGGGGTTGCATGTTTGGTGGCTTTTTGTCTAGGGAGCATGCATGTTTCATGGAGACATGTTGGTGGCTTGTTGGGGGGGGCCCCCTCATGGGGGGGACAAGGTGTTGGGCTGCCATGGGAGTGTCCCCTTGGTGCCCCCCTTGTGTTACCTTTTTACCCTTCCATGTGGGACATGTAGCATGGGTAATTTGGTATTTCCTCCACCACCCCACCCCTTGCCTTGGCCTATAAATAGAGGTGGAGGGGCAGCCCTCCACACTCATCCCTTCTCACATACATGCCATTGCAATGATCTGGCTTCTCTCTCCCTCCCACGAAATAGTTTCGTAGAGCCGAAAGGCTGTCTGGGTTCCGGTGGGAACTAGTTCTGGACGGCGAAGCCCTGCCGGATAGATGACACCGTATGTGTGCAACTCTGTAGAGAGGTCGTAGTTTCGATCTTAGTGCCCTGAGGGGCTGTTCGTGAGTGCCTCCCGAAGGGCTGTCCAAGTGACGGTCCGAGTTCTGTGAGTCCTCCCGAAGGGCTGTCCGGGTGACCGTTCGAGTTTCGAAGGTCCTCCCAGAGGGCTGTCCGCGACACCGTCCGGGGGACTGTTCGACTGTCTCCCGGAGGGCTGTCCGAGGAGAAGATGAGGGTATACATCCTCGCGGTTGGGAGGTTGTAAATCCTAGCTCCGGGGGTCTGCACCGACGATCGTCATCGACTCTACTTCCGCTGCGCTACGAGTCGGTAACGAAAATGATCAAACCTTGTATGCAGTCTTCATAGTGGTCCTGGGCTGGTGCGTAGGTCAGAAATTTTTTGTTTTCTGCTGCGTTACCCTACATCTCGATCTTGGAAGCGGCGGCGGCGGCGGAACAGAGATGAGATCGCGAAAAAGAGTTCCTATCCCGAGGGTTTCTCGAGACTCTTTAAATATATGCCAAAGGGGGGGCATCGGGGGAGCTTCGGGGGGCCCAGGCGCCCCCCCGGCGCGGCCCAGGGGGGGGCGCCTGGAGCCCTGGTGGCCCCCCCCCCCGGCTGTCCTTCGGACGCAAGGTAGTTTCCGGAACGCTGATTTTTTATATAATTTTTCTGGATTTTTCCTGGCAGTTCTCGTAATGTGAAAACCTGAAATACAAAAACAGCCGAAAACAGAAACTGGCACTGGGGTGCACTGAGTTAATAGGTTAGTCCAAATATGATCAAAAGTGTATGTAAGTGTATAAATATCATAGCAATATCACCCAAAAGAGGCATGGAGCAAGCAGAAATTATAGATACGTTTTGGACGTATCAGTATGCCGATAAACTTTGCCCAGAGGGACCGTGTTAGAGTGGAGGTGATACGACAACGCGTCGCTGGTTATGAGGACGATGGGGTTAGAGACATGCTAGATGATGTCTTTGCTGCACAGCCGACACCTCCGTCACATTCAGCGAATGAACCGGAGGAGCCGGAGGAAACCGCAAAGGCCTTCCTGGAAATCTTGGCCTCGTCAAAGAAACCTCTCTATGAGGGTGCCAAGCTGTCTGCGCTGGATGCCATCTCGCAACTGATGGCAGTCAAGGCTGAGTACGGTTGTAGCCGAGGTTGCTTCGAAGCATTTCTGGGAGTATGGGCTAACAGCCTGCCTGAGGGCCATGAACTGCCGAAAACCATGTACGCTACGAAGAAAATCATGAAGGCGCTCTCCATGGACTATTAGAAAATACATGCTTGTCCAAAGAATTTCCTTTTGTTTAGGCATGAGTATGCGGATGACAACTACTGTAGGAAGTGCGGTTCCTCTCGGTATATTGAGGTGGTCGATAAGCATGGTCTGAAGCGGCACCTAAAAATCCCTGTGAAGGTTCTTCGGTATCTTGATTTTATAAAAAGATTGCAGCGCCTTTTCATCACCGAGGAGTCTGCCAAAATGATGAAGTGGCACAAGGAAGGGAAAAGGTACAATCCAAACAAAATTGTACATCCATCAGACGGTGAAGCATGGAAGTCATTCGATATAGAGTACCCGGAGGAAGCAGCCGAGGCTGGGAATGTCAGAATTGCTATAACAGGTGATGGGTTCAATCCATATGGTATGTCGTCTAATTCATATAACTGCTGGCCCGTATTTGTTATTCCGCTCAATCTCCCTCCCGGCGCCATAATGCAACGCAAGATCATGTTCCTGTCGCTTATAATTCCGGGGCCTGAATATCCGGGGAAGAATTTTAGTGTGTTTATGCAGCCATTGGTGGATGATTTGCACCATTCTTGGTACTTCCCAAGGTTGACATACGACCGACATCTACAGAAAAATTTCTTGATGAAAGTTTGGCTACAGTATTGCATGCATGACTTTCCCGGCTATGCCCTGTTCTGCGGATGGTGTACAAGTGGAAAGATGCCTTGCCCAGTGTGCATGCAGGCGTTGATTTTCATTTGGCTGAAAAAGGGTGGCAAGTATGTTGTAGAGTCCCTTTTTTGCACGATCCTCAACATTCCTGATAAGACAAAGGATAATGTTAATGCTAGAGTCGATCAACAGAATATATGTGATAGATCACGTCTACACATGCAACCTCCCACAGGCAGTCGAAAATCTTGGTTCAAGCCAGATGCTGATTTCGTACTTAAAAAGGATCATAAGATGGAGGCATTGAAGTGGCTGAAACATGTCGTGAAGTTCATTGATGGTTATGCGTCGAATATAAGTAATCGGGTCAATCTTTCAATGGGAAAAGTGACCGGGCTCAAGAGTCATGACTATCATGTATGGATTGAGCGGATTATGCCGGTGATGGTTCGGGGCTATGTTCCCGAGTGTGTCTGGCGTGTGCTTGCAGAGTTAAGCCATTTCTTCCGCACGCTTTGTGCTAAAGAAGATGTCCTGAGAAGATAAAAGAAATGCATAAGAAGGCGCCGGAGTTGATATGCAAGCTAGAGAAGATCTTCCCACCGGGCTTCTTTACTCTGATGAAACATCTTATTTTGCACCTCGCGAACGAGGTATTGTTGGGGGGCCCTGTGCAGAATTGTTGGCAGTACGGCCCTGAGAGACAGAACAAGCATCTGAGATAGAAATGTGGAAACAAAGCTAAGATTGAAGCTTCCATAGTTGAGGCAGTTATCCTAGAGGAGGTGGCAGACCTCAGGACAACCTACTATCCGGACTATGTTCCAACGTTGCACAATAAGGTGTCTCGATACAACAAAGAAGAACCCAAGTATAAACCCAAGTTGCCTCTATTCATCGGGCAAGGTGGCAGGGCTGGATGCTCGACACCTTATCTCATGCCACGAGATGAGTGGGAAGATGTCATGTTCTATATCTTGCACAACATCAAGGAAGTTGAGGATGAGTGGATGAGGTAATACCTTTGCACCATTCTTTTCGTCAATTTGTTATGTTCACGGCGCCTAGTTCTTATACCGTTTTTCTTATTGTAGTCGATTCGTTGATGAAGAGTGGACGGGAATGCTTCCGCCTATTGAAGGGGAGGCACTTGCTCTTCTCCGAATGGGTGCTGATGGAAGGAAAAATTTTGTTGCGTGGTTCATGGAGAAAGTAATTTTTCAAACTTCCCTATTACCTATTTCAATTAAACTCATGCACCCTATAATTTCAAATATACTTGTAGGGAAATGATTCGAACGAATCAATGGATGAAGAATTGAGATGGGTTTCCATGGGTTTTTACCCTACCGTCATGACATGCCAGAAGTATGATGTGAATGGGTATCACTTCCATACAGAGGAGCACCAGAACAGTCGGCTTGATCCCAAAACCATAAATACCGGAGTCTTCACTGAAGGAGATAATAAAGTAGATTACTACGGAAGGGTAGCTAAAATATATGAGCTTACATTCAAACGTGGGCGTGAACCCCTAAGTCTCACTGTGTTCAAATGCCGATGGTTCGACCCCAAAAAGGGTCTGAGACATACGCCTTCTGTTGGTTTAGTTGAAGTTAAACCATCAACCATCTATGCCGGAGCTGATCTCTTTATAGCTGCTACCCAGGCCACACAAGTATATTATCTGCCTTACCCATGCCAGAAAGAGTACCTAAAGGGTTGGGAAGTTGCACTAGTAGAAAACAGGGCATTGGTCCAGCCCATTAGCCCCGGTTCAATCTAGAACCGGGACCAATAGGGGTACTGGACCCGGTTCGTTAGCCCAGGGGGCCGGCCGGGCCACGTGGGCCATTGGTCCCGGTTCGTCTGGACCTATTGGTCCCGGTTGGAGCTAAAAACCGGGACCAATGGCTCTTGCTCCTGGCCCACCACTATTAGTCCCGGTTTGTTTTATGAACCGGGACCAAAGGCACCCCTTTAGCCCCGGTTTGTAGCACCAACCGGGACCAGTGAGTTGCCTATATATACCCCCTCACTCAAGAGCAGAGCTCACTGCTCTGTTTTTTTTCTGGCCGAGGGGGAGAGGGGTTAGTGGTGCTCTAGCTCACCTCCTATGCACACAACATGTTCGGTGGAATGCCCGAGCCACACTAGTTAAGCTTTTCTCCTCTCGAAGCTCTATTTTCTTCGAGATTTGTCTAGGTTTAGCGG
>LR738713.1:656337068-656350326 GCA_902687465.1 Secale cereale
GTGGCATTCTTTTTATTTACAAGCCCTTTCTGTGATGTCGCTCAGACGTCCGACTGTGCCATTCTTTTTATTTTCAAGCCCTTTCTGTGATGTCGCCCAGACGTCCGACTGTGGCTTTCTTTTATTTACAAGCCCTTTATGTGATGTCGCTCAGACGTCTGACTGTGGCATTTTATTGTTTTCTTCTCTTTATAAGCCCTTTACGTGGCGTCGCTCAGACGCCCGACTGCGGCATGTTTTCGCTCTCCTTTATTTTATTTTGTTCATTTCCCCCCTGAATGCATATAGTCTTCTATATTCATACGAACGAACTGCATGCATCACAAACGGTTATATCAAATTTAGCATCGTGATCATAAAATATTCGCGAGCATGAATTTTATTTCACCCATGTTCATAATGTTTGCGAGTATATTCAAAGTACTCATTGGCTTGTCCCTGGCTATTGTCTTGGCCAGATTCCTTGCGTGGGAAGGAACGATGTGATGACACCCTGGAGCCTACACTGTGGGAGTTAGCAGCCTCGCGGAGATAGGTGTTATCCCGGTCAGTTGTTCCCGTGGGAAATGGAGTCCCACAGACGCCGACGTGTCACAACCGCTTCCTCCATCAGCCTCTAGAAACCCGTGTTGTACTTAAAGACCAGAATGGTCTTGTACTACATATTTGTACCTTTGCTTGGAATTTTCTGTATCAAGAGTTGCCTCATCAGCTAACAGTAATCCTGGGGCTGATGAGCACAAGGTCTGTTTTTGGGAAATTAATATCCCGAAATTCCGGTCCTGACAACCTTGGTACCAGAGCCAGGCTGACCGTTGGCTAATCCTATCCTAGCCAGGTCCAAGAACCTAGATTAACCACCCGCGTAAGATACCCACACAGTGGACCAACGCCTTTTGTAGTCGGGGCCCAACCTATCAGCCTAGATTATCGATCACGCGCCAGTGACCGACACATAAACAGTTCCTTCCCTAAGCGTGCGAAGGAAGACTCTGTCCTTTCCTATAAATAGGGCACGCTAGCCGCCAAACCAAACACCACACAGCCTTTACCCCATACCGAGCTAAAATGCCAGGACATATTGTCCACAATGAGTCCACAGCAACCAACCTTGGAGGTTTTGTGACCGTGCTCGCAAACCTCACCCGTCGTGCCTTTGCGATGGAAGAGCCCCCAGAATATGTTGTGTACCAAGACTCCATGGACGGTGAAAGCCGTCGATTCTGGGTCACTGTGCACATCTACGGTAGGGGTCTGTCACCAGAGCGCCCCTACAGGTTCACCGGAAGGACAACTTCCTTTGAGCCACAAGCTATCCAACTAGCCGCTCGGGAGGCTATAGTTCAACTCAGGCACCTGTCGCCCAGAGTTAACTGTCGCTCATTCTACTACTACCCCAGCCGTAATGGGTATGGTAGGCCTCCCCGAGTTGCGTGTGGAGACCACGATACGAATCCTGCATTATTGCATCTGGTACGCTATGTTAGTGTACTCGAGGAACTGTTCGATGAAATCACCCTTGATCTGGTCGCAACTCGTGGAGAACTGCTTCGCCGAGCCCCAGCGAGAGGACGAGACGAGTCCAGCACCGGCAACCCAGTCGTGCTGTTCGGACAACCAATCGAGTCCCCAAGGCCTGCCATGGTCATTGACCAGAATGCCTTGGTATCTCCAGAAGTGATGCGTCGCTTGTTTGGCGCACGCTCCAACGGGATTGTGCCCAACAATCCTCGCGAGGGACACCATCCCTGCCCCGACCCTGCACCTCCTCAGCCACCGCCAACCAATCCCAACGATGAAGCTCCTGGAGAAGCTTCAGCATCCACAAGGCAAGGCCGCTTGGATATAAACGAGGTTGATTAAGTCACCCGAGTAGTACCAAGTCTTATCTTGCCCTCGCCCGTGGTCATGTAACCTGTATGCCTATATGTATGTACAATTTACTTTTGCGCCCTTATCTTTATAGCATCTAGCATTCAAATGCCTATTTTGTCAGGTGTGACTTCCAAAGCACCTCACCGACAACCCCACAGTAAAAACATCTTTTCGCAAGACGTGTGTACCTGTAGCATTGACCCCGACCCCGTAAAGCGAAATCGACGATATAGATGCCCTCACCATAACCCTGTAAACCGGCCAGGCTACTATATATAGGCCACACCGGGAGCATGCCGAGCATCCCTCACCCGGTGCTCTCCTCTCACAGCCTTTTCCTTCATCATGCCGATCCCTAGTATTTACCTGAGAACCCCTAAGGCATCCCCTGGTAGCTTCGTAAAGATATTATGGGATTTTACCTGCAGTGCCATGAGTGCTACTCGTCCACCCCAGTATGAGCTGCTCAAATCGAGGATCACACCATCCACCTCGAAATATTGGGCAGTGGTACACATCCCACCCGCCAACACAAACCAGGACCCTACAGAGGTTTCCTTCATAGGGAAATCCATGCCAACTCCATAGATGGCCATAGAGGCTGCCGCCTGCGAAGCACTTGCTCGCCTTCGATTCACGGTGCCCTATGCCAGCGAGTGGGGATATTACTACTTTCCAAGCCGCGCAGCACCCGGAGAAGCAGCATCTTTTCCTGGTGGGCGTATTGAGAGAGATCCGGTTCTAGCCAACCTTACGCAGTATGTCATCGCGCAAGAGCGTTTGACCCAACGGATAATGGGTTATCTCCAGAGCCTGGCCGATTTAAATCCTCGGATCGCCATCGGCAGACCATTGAGGCCCGCGCAGGAGAAGCACATTCACCGACTGGTCAACCCACTACCACCGATAGAAGAAGAGTGTCCCCCAGCACCAGAGACTTTTTCCCAGGACCCCGTTCATTTACCGTTTATATTTTAGACGTAACTGCCACGTGGGTGTACCCGTATCTTTTTATGAACAGTATGTCGCATCGTGTGTTAAATGAATTCTTTCCTGTGTTGTTGCATCTTGTCCATCTGCTTAGCATAGATTTTTCTTTCATCACACAGCATCACAGCAACGTTAATACAACTCCGGCCACTCCACACAGTACACTAAGTTGCTAATCCCACTACACCTGCTTCACCAACGACCTCCTCACACACCACAGTTTCTTGAGAAGAAACTCGTCGAGATTTATTCGAGCACTAAGTGCCTATCGCACGCTAACCACCATTAGTCCTGCCACTCTCACCTAATCCCCGTGATCGCCGCCGCCGCGGAGAGCTAGCACTCGAGCCGCACTACAAGAAATATGTCAACTTGTGACCACCACTATTGGTCACTGAATGGTCACAAATTTCCATTTGTGACCTTTTTGTGACCAAAAACATAAGGTCAAAAGCTGGCCGTCATAAACTGACTATAGCGACCTTCTCTGTGAGAAGGTCGTAGACGTTTATGACCAAAACAAAAGGTCGTTGAACCAATGACCTTTTGTTTTGGTCATTGGATGTCTGCCCAGGCCACGTCGGATTTGACGTGGCAATCTGACGTGGCAAAATTGCGACCAATTGAAAAGGTCACTGATAGGATTCAGCCCGGTCCGATTAGGTGTTTTACATGGGCCGAGCCCAACAATTCAGCCTTTATATATATTTTTCCTGTTATTTTTTACTAGCTACATGGGCCTAGCCCAACAATTCAGCGATTTTTTTCTTGGCCATTGCCTTTAATAGTCCATTTTTTTGCCCTCAACTCTTTTATAGTCCATTTCTGTTTTGGGCGTCGGCCTTTTTACATTCCATATACTTTTTGGGCCTTGGCCTTTTCGTTTGTCCCACTGGTCATCTTTCTATTTCTCGCACTTTCACAATAAACAAATGAAAAATATTTCAAATGGCAAGAGAACATACTAAACTGTTAAAATGATAGCCAATATTAGTACCAAATATGCTGACTACTGTACAACATACGAGATTACAGTATTTACAATAGTGTTCATACAACCAGATATGCTAGCCACTGTACAACATAACTAGCACTACTAACTCGCTACTCTTTACTTTGTCAGGCTTCAAGCTTCTTCAAATTTCTTCAGCCCGGAGCTCCTGTAAAGAGAGGTAACACCACACATTTAGAGCTAGATCAAAGGCCGAAACATATGAGTCAAAATGCAGTATAGGCACAGGACAAGGACACTCCTATTATCAAACAGTAGCCAATGAGGGATCCAATAACTTATAATCAAGAATTGACAGCAAATGCCATGTACATAAATAGTATGACTAACACTAACCAGTATGTGTTCATGGAGTGACTAAGATGTTCTCACTAGCTAGGATTTTTTGGTATATAATATACTGACAAGTGCAACTCTCTAAATTGATCGTAGAAATGAAAAGAACTGTAAGAACGAGTTTCAGAATCCAAGCATGTCAAATTTTAAGCACCAGCAGAATAGATCTAACCAACAAGACCATGATCATCATGCATCAAAATTTATGGTTCTAGCAAAACAGTAATAAGATGGACATACACGCATCAAGCATACCGACTACTACAATATGAGGTCCAGATGCTCCAGGAACTGGAGGGAGTATGCACTTCGGCAGTCGTGCAGTAGCTAGGGATTGAGGAGGATGAGCTTGTTATATCCATTGTACCTGGGTCATATTTAGGCGCACAATTAGCTAATATGTCAACATTTAGTTACCATGAACATAAAACAATGAACTCGGATAAGCATTAGTAGTGTAGTACAGAATGTATCACTATAGCTTTGGAAAATAGTTAAGTCTTGTGGGTATCTAGTTTACTTGCATATGGCCAACACTAACTAGTATGAGTTCGTTCAATAACTAAAAAGTACACAGTAGCTGACAATGTATAGTTTACACATATAAACCGAAGATTCAGCAAAGGCATGTTGATAAAACAGTGAAAACAATGGTATCTGGTATACTTCCATGCATGAGTAGTTCTTAATATGCATATTCATCATTACAGCAACCTATAACCACCTATGCTCATTGTTACATATCTATGCATAGTTCAAAAAAATGACCTGATCTACTTCAATCTCAGACTTCGGATTTACTTCAAATTTTAACACACAACATAGAAGTAATTCACCATAGAGAACATATAAATGGGCATGGGGATCTGAGACTCGACGATGACAGCAAACTTCTCGTAGTGAGGCGCTTCTCTATCAAGTCGAGCAAGTGTTCCCGCCAAAATTGAAACCTAAATCCCGCGAAGATGAATCAAAATTTTTTACAGCATAGCACAATTTAAACAACTTTCCACAGCTAATCAGTTATAATTTTCACATGCATCCTTGTTAAGGATGAACCTCCACATCAACTCCAGCATGCCGCATAAGACATATGTGACAAACTCAGTTGCATACTTAATAGGACTTTGTTTCAATGCCGACATAAACAATTTGTTCCAAATTCCTTTTCTAGCTATCATCTACCATGCCAAATGTTGTCACTACTCACCAGTGCTGTTTAGCACATGTCTATTGTTTCTGTATTAACTGGTTGAATAAGTGCATTCCAGATCAAAGGAATATTAACAATTACAACTACTACTAAGTTTATTGTCTTAGTATAGAAAGGTTGGAGCTCAAAAGCTCCTAATTAAGCATCACATTCATCTTACTGAAAGCTCAATATTTCTGTTGAGTCGGACACATAGAAATATTTCTGTAAGTGAAAATGCTTTGTTTTACAGGATGGAAAAATAAGAAGATGGTTTGGAACTGAAACCAAAAGCAGATCACTCCGCCCACCTTCATCATCACAGGAACGACAAGCAGTTTTAGACTCGGCCCACCTTCATCATCACAGGAATGACATGCAGTTTTAGATCATAAAACTAATGTTCCAACTTAGCGCTCCATCAGAGAATCAACTAAATTTGCTGGAGCGGGAGCGGCGAACGAACCTCCACACTCGAGGCCATTCTGAAGCCTCACTTTGAACTGCAGGACAGCTGTCCCATCCTTCAAAGTAACAGGGCTATCGAGCTCTTTGACTGTGGCATATTTCCTGGCTAGCTCGCTAACAAGGAGACCATAGTCTTCATGTCCATCACTCTTCTCGTGCTTCCATACACCTGCATGAGAGATTTATATCAAAACTTGATACAAGAAGTGTTGTGCAAAAACTATTGGTGGAACAACAGATTTTGACAGGAAATGGAGTCAGACATATAACTATCTACCTCAGAAACAATGCAGATAAACAAAGAACAGTAGTCCTAGGTTTAACACAGAAATCCTACCTTCATTACGGAAATAACAGTGCGCAAAAATCATTGAACAATATGGCAAAAGTTAAAAATTACATGATTTTACAATTAGCATCTACTAATAGCTATACTTCGTTCCATCGGCATTATCAGAATCCCGATCAAGAATCAAGTATATTAAGGTAATTAAGAGCTAGGCACTGCATTTTGCTTCTATCATTTGTAGCAACAATTTTCATCAACTCTATGCAGAATCATGGAGATATTGATTTAATTGTGCAGGCAATTGCTAGGTAGTAAAGAGCTAAGCGCTGCACTATGTTGCAAGGTGTTTGGTCCAAGGCACAAGGTAGAATCCCATAGGCCAAAACCAATACGCCCGCTAGAATCCCGAGCTGGCACAAGGTAGAACCAACGAAGTTGGGGTTTGGTCCAAGGCACCAGAACGTAGCTTGCCCCATGAGCGCGAGCAAACAGGGCGCCCGTGGTTAGTCGGCTAGCTGGACGGGGTATAGACAGAGGAGGGAGAGCCGGCCAGCAGTAGCCGCCAAGAGACAAAGCACGAGAGGGGATCCGATCGGAACCTCGGCCGGTCGGCCAGGGCTGGAGGAAGGGGTTGGGGGAATCCATACCAGCGAGCAGAGGAGTCTTCCGTCGTGGTCGTGGATGAGATCAGAGACGCTGACGAGATCAGAGACGCGAACGAGATCTGGCGAATTCTGCGCGCCAAATCAACGTCAGATCTGGCGAAAGAGGAAAACAAACTGGATCCAGAACGAGGAGAGCGAGCAAGAGCGTCCTTACCCTTGCGGTCAGGCATGTGGCAGCGCTTGACGAGGCGGACGCTGTCCTTGGCGAACTCGGGAAAGGAGGCACGCCGCCACGGAGAAGGGGGATCCGACGGGTTGTGGCGCAGGTTGAGGTACGGGTATAGGGTTAGGGAAGGGAGGGGGCTTGGGGTGGCGATGCGGTGGGGAAGTGAGGGGGTCTGGGTGGCGATGCGGTGAGGAAGGGCGCATGGAGGCCATGGATGCGGTGAGGAAGGGCTCGCCGGTGGAGCTGATGGGGAGGTGGCGGCGGCGATCTGGAAGGGGGGAGGGGTGGAGACAGAGAGGGGTTTGCGGTGGGGTGGAGACATAGAGAGTTTGCGGTGGGGAATGGATAGGTGGATGGATGGATGGATGTGGGATGAGGAGATAGATGGATGGATGGATATGTGCCATGTCATCGATCCATGGCACAAACATCTCCACCAATGAGAATTAAGCGCACATAATTGTGTGTCTTCTTTAGTTCTTTTATATATTTTTCATCAATGTAAAGAACCTATCAAATATTTATTACAAAATGGTAACATTTTATTTTTAATAATATTAGACCATATTTATGTCCAATAACCAGATGATTGTGTGTCCAAGATTCAACCACTAGCTAGGAACGGTTATTCCCGCCGTTTTGACCGCATTTTGAAACGGGCATAAAAAATTCAAAAAAAATCAAAAAATTGGAAAACATTCACATTGTGTCATTATATGTGGCCAAGTTACCAGGAAAAATTATAAACGAGCTATCAAGCGTGAAGATTCATGGCTTTCAAGCCAAATGATCAATCTTATGGCCACATTCATGGCATAGTTTGTTCAAATGATCTCATATTGTGCACAAAGGTGCATATTGGAATGGCAAACAATGTGGCCTAAGGAAGTTTTCATTTTCTTTGGACGAAAAATTCATTTTCCATTTTTCGAGTGCCCAAAAGGAGGTTTTTTTGTGAAGGACCTCCCAAATAATTGTTGCAAAATTGGACCAAATCATTTTTATAAAATAATAGGCCACATTTAATGCACAATTGACTAAATGGTTGGGTGTAAAAAGTTTTGATCCACCTCTCGTGAAAAAGACAAATTTTGGCCGATTCAGTTGGAAGTGGGTCAAATTTGAACTGCGGCTGCCTTGTAGTTTGCCCTTTATTTTTTACAAAAATCATTTCTAGGTACTTAAGTATCTATTTAATCAGAGAAACACCAAAAAAATACCAAGATTCAACCACTAGCTAGGAACGGTCATTTCCGCTGTTTTGACCGCATTTTGAAACGGGCATAAAAAATTCAAAAAAAAATCAAAAAATTGGAACACCTTCGCATGGTGTCATTATATATGACCAAGTTACCAGGAAAAATAATAAACTTGTAATACGACAATTCTTTTAAAAAAGTGTTCTCAGAAATGAGCTATCATGCATGAAGATTCATAGCTTTCAAGCCAAATGATCAATCCTATGGCCACATTCATGGCATAGTTTGTTCAAATGATCTCATATTGTGCACAAGGGTGCATCTTGGAATGGCAAACAATGTTGCCTAAGGGAGTTTTCACTTTCTTTGGACGAAAAATTCATTTTCCATTTTTCGAGTGCCCAAAAGGAGGTTTTTTTTGTGAAGGACGTCCCAAATAATTGTTGCAAAATTGAACCAAATCATTTTTATAAAATATTAGGACATATTTAATGCACAATTGACAAAATGGTTGGGTGTAAAAAGTTTTGATCCACCTCTCGTGAAAAAGACAAATTTCAGTCGATTCAGCTGGAAGTGGGTCAAATTTGAACTGCGGCTGCCTTGTAGTTTGCCCTTTATTTTTTACAAAAATAATTTCTAGGTACTTAAGTATCTATTTAATCAGAGAAACACCAAAAAAATACCAAGATTCAACCACTAGCTAGGAACGGTCATTTCCGCCGTTTTGACAGCATTTTGAAACGGGCATAAAAAATTCAAAAAAAAATCAAAAAATTGGAACACCTTCGCATGGTGTCATTATATATGACCAAGTTGCCAGGAAAAATAATAAACTTGTAATACGGCAATTCTTTTAAAAAGTGTTCTTAGAAATGAGCTATCATGCATGAAGATTCTAGCTTTCAAGCCAAATGATCAATCCTATGGCCACATTCATGGCATAGTTTGTTCAAATGATCTCATATTGTGCACAAGGGTGCATCTTGGAATGGCAAACAATGTTGCCTAATGGAGTTTTCACTTTCTTTGGACGAAAAATTCATTTTCCATTTTTCGAGTGCCCAAAAGGAGGTTTTTTTGTGAAGGACCTCCCAAATAATTGTTGCAAAATTTGACCAAATCAATTTTCTAAAATACTAGGACATATTTAATGCACAATTGACGAAATGGTTGGGTGTAAAAAGTTTTGATCCACCTCTCGTGAAAAAGACAAATTTCCGCCGATTCAGCTGAAAGCGGGTCAAATTTGAACTGCGGCTGCCTCATAGTTTGCTATTTATTTTTTCCAAAAACCATTTCTAGTTACATAAGTACCTATTTAATCATAAATACATGGTTTGGTGGCGATACGTCGAGGTTTGGGCGGTGGTTGAGGGCCCCAACTCTAGAGCGCGTAAACTCGCATGCCCGCCTCGTGGTCACCGCGTGACTGTGGCGTTGCCATGTGTTATGGGCGGCCTAGGCATGTCTAGTGGGTTGGCCACTCCCCAGGTAGGTGCTAGGAAGAAAATTACAACATAATATTCTCACGAGAAGACCGATCGATGCTCAAACATGAATTAGCAGCCAAGTGTTTGATTAGCGGTATGGGAAATGCACATGGCTAATGGGCGTGAGTTTTGGTTGAGGATGATCAGTTACTAAGAAGACCGTCTTCACAAATTTTCAGCTCAAGAGGAGGAGTCTAGGTGGTACTTGCTTTGCAAAGTACCACACTGGACATAAATACGAATGTTGAAGATGGGCTCAAAATAATGAATGGATTGAGCTGGCATTTGGTGGAGGATAGTTATTTGGGCATAGGAAAGCACTGTAGAAAATGGATAACATTTGGACATGCCAAAGTGGTACTTCCTTCACAGAGTGTTTTTTTGAACAGAATAGGAAAATGAATATTTTTGAATTATTTTTGAACTAAGCAAGGAAGGTTTTTTTTACATATTTGACGAAGATATGACCCAAAGAATTTATGAGATTTTTTGGGGAATTTTGGGAATGACAGAAATATAGGTTGCTTCACAACCTAGGGCAAAAACTGCCACATGGACATGACACATAAGCAAAACTGATAAGGTGGCGCCTAGTCGTAGCAACCCACCACAATTTTCAAGGTTATGACCATATGTATTGGTCATGAACAGCTAGAAATAAGGCAGCGAACCAGTGCTATCTTCTTTGTGACCATTTCATGTAAGGAAATTATGACCTTTCTGACCAAAATGGTCGTTATAGTTTAGGGTTTGGAGCCCCCCGAACAGCTTTTGACCAATTGGTCTGAAATGGTCATAGATCTATGACCAATTCTTCCATGGTCACTAATAAAAGGTCATAAGTTGACATATTTCTTGTAGTGCCGCCGCATCACGACGATCGTCGAGGATCATCGCACACAAGAACACAGATACCCCCAGCAATGCTGCCAACCCCACGTACACAAGGATCATGCACCAGTCCGGCATCGCCTCCGCCATTAGAGCCTCGACCCGAGCTCCTGCAAACACAAATGGAGGAGAGGGAAGAAAGGAGAAGAAGAGAGGCCCGGTGAGAGGAAGGAGCAGTAGCTCCTCGACCGTTTTATAGCTCGAGATCGGTGTACGGTGGGCGAAGTCCACCAGCGCCGCTCGTCGCTCGACCGCCGGTGTTCGGAGGCGAATCCGCGAGCAGTGCCGACAGTACACTGGCCCGCGAGGTGAGTGCACGCTGCACCGGCAGCTAGCACGCCGCGGACTACGGCAGTACGGCCTAGATGCCATACGAACTAGCCGTCGCCGGTGGAGAAAGTGCGGGAAAGCGCGCGGGAGAGAGGAGAAGAGAGAACCGGAGGAAGAAGAAGAGGCTGACAATGGGCCGAGACCCCACCTGTCAGCCAGTGAGAGCACTGTGCTCTCGCGTGCAACCGGCGTATTCGTAAATGTAGAAAAAAATGCTATTTCTAAATTTACTTTGTCCTAGAGTAGAATTATATCGTTTTCTACAACAGTAGATTTTTCCTTTCCTGTGCCACGACAGTATTTGACACTTCAGTTTACACCACTGTTTGCTCATGCACTGTAGTAGCTTTTATTTGCGTAATTAGAGCAGTAAAATTTTGGTAGTATCTTTTGAGGCAGTAGTAGACCTTATAGCAACCCTTAACAAATCTCGAGGACGAGATTTTCCTTAAGGGGGGTAGTGTTGTAACACCCCAAAAATTTAGCAATGTTTTACTAAATAAAATTTTGCCAGTAAATTAATTTTTTTGCCTTTTGCTATATGTTCCTTGGTTTCAGAACCATTCTTGTTATGTTATGTTGGAGTTTTTACCCCTAGTGTAAATTTTCCAATTTATATTAGATTCTCTTATGCACCCCTTTAAAACTTTGCTCATGTCAGCAGGATTAATTATATTTTTGTCCCCCTAATTATCTTCCCATATAAATGGTTAACCCTAGTTTCAAGGCCTCTTTTGAACCACAACCCCTTGATAATTTTAATTAATATTTCAACCAAATATTGGAGATGTCAAGTGATGCTATTAGATCACTTTTATGCAAGAATATAATTATTTCATTTAATATTTGGAGCTCCACAACTTGTTTGCCAATCTGGTCCAATAGGCCAAATTGCACTACAACCCTATCAAATATTCCTGTAATGCTTCCACCAAAATTTTGGGATGTTCATAGGGGTATGTTAATCAACTTTATGCAAAAACCCATCTTGGTTCTTTGGAAAAAATTGAGTGAAACAACCTCTTTTCCATTTTGGTTCAGTTTGGTGATTTGCACTGCAACCCTAGTCTATTTTGCTCTAGTGCCTTTGAGCTTCCTCATGCTTATAGTCTCTCTTACAAAACCCTTAAGTCAAGGAGAGTGGGCCTATTGGGATAGTTTTGGTTCATGGAACAATGCTCTGCATTTTCTGTCCAGAACTGAAGTCTTACAAAACTTGCACTAACAAGTTTTTGCTTTTGATGAACTAACCTAACCATCTTCTTACTCATCTAAGGAGACATCCATCTGGTAAATTTGGCCACCCCAAGAGCCAGCTAGAAGCCACTGGCATTTTGTCGAACACCCTGAGTGCATGACCATATTTGGCTTAGCTTCTGGTTCATATTATGAACTTGATCCCCTGGCTAAACCAACATGTCCCATGAGTTTGTCCCAACCTTTAGCCTAACTTTGCTGACCCCCTTGCGGTTTGGAGTTCCCTAGCACACATTGGCATATCGCCGAGCACGTTGCGTGCGTGCTCCGGGCGCGCCCAGAGCGCGCGTTTTTCACGTGCGTGCGCTCGGGTCGCCGCGTCGCGCCCCTGGCCCCAACTCACTCGCAGAGCCACGCCCAGCCTTATCCGCGCACAAGAACACGCCAAGCCGCACCAGGGACTCAACAGCGCCGCCGTCAGAGCACTCCTAGCGACACGCCGGCGAGCACATCGGCTTTCTGCCACGGTCAGCGCCGCCCAAGCCACACGCGCTCGCCAGCTGCCCCCTTGAGTTGTGCGAGCTCATCCGCAGGCCCGTCCGCTAGCGTTCGTCGCCGCCACGTCTCCTGCGGCCACAGTAGGGCGGTCGTCGGCGAGCTTATCACCTGCCGCCGCTGAACCGCCATGGCTCACCTATTTAAAGGTGCCCGAACCTCTCTGCAGCTTCAGACCCTCACTAGGCACCCCGCAGAGCAGCCCCGTGGCAGCCATTCGCCCCCGGGAAGCTTCCTTCTTCATCTCCGACGAACACGGCCGTCGTCTTTGCCTCGAGCAATCCGGCGCCACCAGAGCCTCCCCCGCCCGTCCAACACCACCGTCACCTTCCACTCGATCCTGCGGAGCCACCCATCACCTCAGACTCGCTCGGGAACCACTACATCGCAAAGCCCCAAACCCACCCGAAGCTTCCTCCGCCGCGGAGCTCGCCGCCGGCGAATCCCTCCGTCCCCTCCGATCAGTCGACTACGGGAAGGGCTGCCAAGGACTCGCGGATCCATTCCCACACTCAGTCTTCCTCAAGGAGCCTCCATTCGCCAGCGACGATCGCCGGAGCCCCGCCTCCGTTCGGGTAGTGGAAAGAGAAGGGGGGGGGG
>LR738713.1:656352017-656369796 GCA_902687465.1 Secale cereale
TGTCCATAGTTAAGGACTACTATCTGGGATGGGTCGAGTGTCGGTCTTAGTGTCGGTCTTAGGAGGAGAAAACATTTAAGCCAGAACTTTATTTATGACCTGTGACAGGTGGTGATTTTGATTTATCATTATTATGGACTAACCTTTCATATTATTTGAAACAAGGAGTATCCTTGGGACGGTCCTACCTCCCGGATATTCACTTTTATTTATTTTTATTTACAAGCCCTTTCTGTGATGTCGCTCAGACGTCCGACTGTGGCATTCTTTTATTTACAAGCCCTTTCTGTGATGTCGCTCAGACGTCCGACTGTGGCATTATTTTTATTTGCAAGCCCTTTCTGTGATGTTGCCCAGACGTCCGAATGTGGCTTTCTTTTTATTTACAAGCCCTTTATGTGATGTCGCTCAGACATCCGACTGTGGCATTCTTTTTATTTACAAGCCCTTTCTGTGATGTCGCTCAGACGTCTGACTGTGGCATTCCTTTTATTTGCAAGCCCTTTCTATGATGTCGCCCAGACGTCCGACTGTGGCTTTCTTTTATTTACAAGCCCTTTATGTGATGTTGCTCAGACGTCTGACTGTGGCATTTTATTGCTTTCTTCTCTTTATAAGCCCTTTACGTGGCATCGCTCAGACGCCCGACTGCGGCATTCACTCTCCTTTATTTTATTTTGTTTATTTTCCCCCTGAATGCATATGCTTAGTCTTCTATATTCATACGAACGAACTGCATGCATCACAAACGGCTATATCAAATTTAACATCGTGATCATAAAATATTCGCGAGCATGAATTTTATTTCACCCATGTTCATAATGTTTGCGAGTACATTCAAAGTACTCACTGGCTTGTCCCTGGCTATTGTCTTGGCCAGATTCCTTGCATGGGAAGGAACGATGTGATGACACCCCGGAGCCTACACTGTGGGAGTTAGCAGCCTCGCGGAGATAGGTGTTATCCCGGTCAGCTATTCCCGTGGGAAATGGAGTCCCACAGACGCCGACGTGTCACAACCACTTCCGCCATCAGCCTCTAGAAACCCGTGTTGTACTTAAAGACCAGAATGGTCTTGTACTACATATTTGTACCTTTGCTTGGAATTTTCTGTATCAAGAGGTGCCTCATCACCTAACAATAATCCTGGGGCTGATGAGCACAAGGTCCATTTTTGGGAAATTAATATCTCGAAATTCCGGTCCTGACAGAGTTCATGTATTCACCGTGTGTTAATGCTTTGTTCCAGTTCTATATTAAAAGGAGGCCTTAATATCCCTTAGTCTCCAGTATGGACTCCGCTGCCATTGGAGGGTAGGATAAAAGATGGCATGCAAGTTCTTTCCATAAGCACGTATGACTATTTAAGGAATACATGCCTACATTATATTTATGAACTGGAGCTAGTGCCGTATCGCCCTAGGTTATGACTGTCACATGATGAATATCATCCAACATATTACCGATCCAATGCCTACGAATTTATCTTATATTGTTTCTGCTAAGTTACTACTGCTATCGTTACTGCTACACTTGCTACAAAACTATTGCTATCACTGTTACCGTTACCATTGCTGCTACCGCTACTATCAAAACTATCATATTAATGTGCTATTGATCACTTTGCTACAGATAATTAATCTCCAGTTGTGGTTGAATTGACAACGCAGTTGCTAATACTTGCAAATATTCTTTGGCTTGCCTTGTGTCGAATCTATAAATTTGGGTTGAATACTCAACCCTCGAAAAATGTTGCGATCCCCTATACTTGTGGGTTATCAAGACCTTTTTCTGGCGCCGTTGCCGAGGATCATAGTTATATTTGCTGAGTCACTTGGGATTATTATCAATCTGTCGCTATGAAGAATCTGAAGGATGCGAACACTAATATTTTTTCCTCTAAGATGAGGGGAGGTAAGGAACTGCCATCCAGTTCTGCTTTAGATTCACCTTCTATTATAAGTAAACTTGCAACACCACCACATCCAGTTATTGATGATGCTACTTCTGCTATGAATGATACTTATGATGATGCTAGTACATTGCATCATTTTGATGTGCCACTTGGTGAATTTATCGATGAACAAATTACTAGAGTAAGACAACATGATGTTGTTGAATCCGATGATGAGCTTAAAACTGAAAATTTTGAAACATCTGCTAGAACTAGCCTTCCTAGATATGAATTGCCTAAGGTACCTGAAGGTTATGTTATTAATGAGGAAACAACTAGAGATATTCTTGCTTGTAAGGATAGAGATGATCTAGAGAAATTACTATGCAAGTATAAAGAAAAGTCTATGAATGCTAGAATGAAATATGATCCTAAGTTTGTTGTATCACCTATCTTTCTTGATGATAAGGATTATGAATTCTCTGTCGACCCAGAGTCAATTACTTTGGTGGAATCAGATCCTTTCCACGGTTATGAAACTGAAACTGTTGTGGCACATCTCACTAAGTTGACTGACATAGCCACCCTTTTTACTCATGATGAGAAAACTCGTTACTACTATATCCTCAAATTATTTCTGTTTGCATTAAAGGGTGATGCAAAAGCTTTGTACAATACTCTTGCTCCTGGTAATGTGCGTCGTCCCCAGGATATGATTTATTACTTCTCTGAAAAATATTTTCCTGCTCATAAGAAACAAGCTGCCTTATAGGAAATATTTAACTTTGTGCAAACTGAAGAAGGCAGTCTCCCACAAGCTTGGGGGAGGCTTTGCCAGTTACTTAACGCTTTGCCTGACCATCCTCCTACAAAAAATGAAATACTTGATATCTTCTATAATGGACTAACCGATGCTTCTAGGGACTTCCGAGATAGTTGTGCTGGTTGTGTTTTCATGGAACGAACTATTGGATAGGCTAAAGAATTACTGAATAACATATTGAAAAATTATGATGAGTGGACTCTTCATAAACCACCGCCTAAGCCAACTCCGAACAAGAGTTGTATATTATATCTCAGTCCTGAAGATATGCAAGAGGCAAAGAAATCCATGAAGGAAAAAGGTATTAAAACTGAGGATGTACAAAATTTATCTCCAATTGAAGAAATACATGGGCTTGATACACCACCACTTCCTAAGGTGGTAGAGGTAAATTTTCTACTTAAATTCAGTGATAATGATAATCCTCACAATATGCACCCCAGCCAACGCTTTCATGAGTTTGAAAATTACATTTGGAAACAAGATCACTTCAATGCAAATGTTATGAAACAATTGAAATATAATTCTGATATGATTGCTTGCTTGAGTGACTTGTTATTTAGAATCTCAAGTGATGTTAGAGGTGTGGGAAAGCATGCTTCTATGGTACAAACCCAGTTAGAACAAGTTGTTAAATCACAAAGGGAATTGCTTGATGAAATGAACAACAACATACATGACTTTGCTGTTAGAGTTGCAACTAGAGGAGGAAAAATGACTCAAGAACCACTTTATCCTATGGGACACCCAAAAACAATTGAATAGGATTCACAGAGAAACAACACCACTGCACCTAGTCCTTCTAAAAAGAAAAAGAAAAATAAAAATGATAGGACTTTGCATGCTACTAGTGAACCTGAAGTAGAAAAACCTCCTGATAATGATAACAATGTATCTATTTATGATGCTGAAACTCAATCGGGTGATGAACATTCACCTAGTGATAATGAAAAAGATAATGCTGACGTTCATGAATATACTCAACCAAACAACGAAAAGAACCAGATAATGATGTTGAGATAGAACCACCAGTTGATCTTGATAACCCACAACCTAAGAATAAAAGATACGATAAAAGAGACTTTGTTTCTAGGAAACACGGTAAGGAAAGAAAACCGTGGGTTCAAAAACCTATGCCTTTTCCACCCAAGCCAACTAAAAATAAAGATGATGAAGAATTTGAACGCTTTGCTAAAGTGCTGAGGCCAGTCTTTTTGCATACTCGTTTGACTGATATCTCGAAAATGCCTCCTTATGCAAAGTACATGAAAGGCATCATCACCAATAAAAGAAAAATACCGGAAGCTGAAATCTCCAATATGCTTGCTAATTATACTTTTAAGGGTGGAGTACCTAAATAACTTGGAGACCCAGGAATACCATCTATACCTTGCTCCATCAAAAAGAATTATGTGAAAACTACTTATGTGATTTAGGAGCTGGTGTTAGTGTTATGCCTTTCTATTTATATAAAAGACTTGATTTGAATAAACTCACACCTACTGAAATATCTTTGCAAATGGCTGATAAATCAACTGCCATCCCTATCGGTATCTGTGAGGATGTGCCCGTTGTTGTTGCTAATGTTACTATTTTAACTGACTTTGTTATACTTGAGATGCCTGAGGACGACAACATGTCGATTATCCTTGGTAGACCCTTCTTGAATACTGCAGGGGTTGTTATTGATTGCAACAAAAGCAAGGTCACTTTTCATATCAATGTTAATGAGCATACGGTGCACTTTCCGAAGAAACAATTCCAAGTGAATGGTATTAATGTTATTGAATAATCTCCGCCAATCATTATTGGAAGTTTTCATCTACCTCTACCTGCTGTTAAAAAGAAATATGAAATGCTTATTGTTGGGGACATTCATATCTCCGTTGAGGTAACTTAGTGATTTACGAAAGTTCTTCGGTTTCATGCTAATCAAAAGTGGTTGTTAATAAGACTTGATCAACCTTATTAATGGACCACTTTTGAGAAGAATGAATTTGATGAATTTCGTAAGCACTATCTTCTATCCCTACCTTTTGTTTTCTGTTTTTATTAGTTAAATAATATAAAATGCCATGTTTTGTCAGTTTTCTGATTTTCCCGTGCAATAAAAAATGACCCAAAAATAAAAGTTCTCAGAATGCTCTGAAAATTTAACATGATTTTTTCTGAATATTTAAGAATTTTTGGTTCAAATAACATCAAAGGTAGGTGCACCAGGTGGTCACAACCCACTTGGGCGCGCCAAGACCCCCAGGCGCGCCCTGGTGGATTATGGTCCCCACGTGGGCCCTCTCACTTATCTCTTTATACCACACCATCACTTACCTCCAGAAAAAATTCACCATTGGTCTCTCTCTCTCTTGTGTTCTTTCTCTCAAACCCACGGATTTCGATCTCTTTGCTCGAAGATCCGTTTTCGAAACTGTTTTGGGGGATTGTCGCTTGGTATGTGTGTAACACCCCAAAAATTTAACCACTTTTTTATTAAATAAAATTTGGCTAGAAATAAAATTTTGAATTATGTTAAGTCCTTAAATAATTTTAGAGCCTTTTTGTCTCTGGATTCGTCCCTCCATATAGAAATTTTTGGAAATAATTTTGTGGGCTCTAGTAGTATCTTAAACCTTTTCATTATTTGTTTAATAACAGTAGAAATTATTTTCATAATAAAATTTTGTCCTAGAAAAATTCTTTTAATAGCTTTTTCAGTATTTTAAATGCTTCTGTTGCACTACAACCATTATAAATAATTCTCTAAAAATTCCACCATAATTCTGAGAGGTCTTATGATGCCTATATGTCACTTTGGTGCAAAAACCCAACTTGGTGTTTTGCAAAATTTGAGTGAACCATCCCCCTTTTCATTTCTGTCCATTTTCTAGGTTTCTACTGCAACCCCAATTTTCCTTACTCTAAATTTTTTGATACTTGGACATCTTCTAGTTCCTCCTACCAAACCCTTAACTCCAGAAGATCAGCTCCAAATTCCTCTTTTATTTGCACCAAATACATTCCCCAAGTTTCGGTCCAGAACTGAAATCCTCCAAAACTTGCACTAGCAAGTACTTCCTTTTTCCAAACCAACACCACCATCATCTCTGTCATCCAATGAGTCATCATACTGCCAATTTTCACACCCAACACAACTCCCTACGTAGCCCTATCATTTCATCAAACACCCTGTGGGCATGGCAGGATAATGGCCTCTCTCTTAACTACATTGGGCACTTGATACTCTGGTCAAACCATCATGTCCACCATCTCTAGAACCATCAGGAGCATCAGCCTGCCAAAAATGAGCTCAGTTGGAGCAGCCTAACATGCATTGGCATTTGCTCGAGCACTCTGGGTGCGTGCTCTGGACATGTCCAGAGCGCGCCTATGACCGCGCCGGCACCCGAGCAATGCCACTGCCCTGCTGCCCTCCCCGGGCTTGCCCCGCACGCTCCACTAGCCACCCGCACCAGCCGCAACCTCCCCCGTACCAGAGCCTTCCCCCTGGCGCTGCCCTCCACCATCCCGAGCCGCAAACCGCCATCGCTGTCGCTGTCACGCGCCGCCAGGACGCGTGGCTCGCCTCCTCGCCAACCAACGCACCCCGGAGTAACTCTGGACGGCCACCGGCCTCTCCTACCCCGTCGTCCACCAACGGCCTCGCCACCGCCCGTACTTTGCCATCAATGGCCGCCGCCGCCGTCAGCCCTGGCACGGCGCCGCCCTCGACGCGTGGCTCAGCTCTGAGCCAGCCAGCGCACCCCGCCTAAACGGCGGACGGCCACCGTCCTCACCACGTCGCACCGACCTCCACCGTCCTCAACCACCTCGCAACCGACCACGCCGTGCCATTAATGGCCATCCGCCGTGTCCGCTCTCTGGAAGCCACCGAACCGCCTTGCCCCGCCTATATAAGCCACCCCAGGCCGGCAACCAGCACCACCACATCCTCCCCCTCCCTCACTGATCTCCCTCGTACAGCAGAACGACCGGAAACGGTCACCTCCCCCGTCTCCGGCAGCTTCTGCCACCGCCATTCCTCGGATGGTTCCGAGCCAACCACAGCCTCCCCACCACCAAATCTTCCACCACTAACCTCCCTGAGCTCCCTCACATCCATTCCGATCGTCAATTCTGCCGAAGATGACCCGTGGGCAAAACGCCCAATTCGCCCCGCCGGAGCTCTTCGGGTGAGCTCGCCGCCGGCCACTCCGTCCGTCCCAGCTGCCGTGGTGGGTACCGGACAAACCTTCCCGTGCTTCCGACCACGATAGTGGTCTCCGACCCACGAGCGGCGCCTCCGTTCGCCGGCGGTGGTCGCCGGAACGCCGCCTTACACTGTCGCGGGAGAAACAGAGGAGGCCGGCTTGACCTGGGTCAAACCCGACAAGCGGGCCCCCTCTGTCAGGGACTGCAACCGCGACGGGCCGCCTCGCTCCTCTGCACGGTTGACCAGACGGGTCGGCCCAGTTGCTTCCCGACTATATGGCGCTCACGGCGCATCCCTGCTCCCTTTTTTTTCTTTTCCAGCTGTTTTAAAATATTTCCACAGAAGCCCAAATTAGATCCAAAATTTATGATTCCAACTTTTGTAGACTTATAAAATCATGATCTGTTTATTTAAATTAGGTGAACATTTTTTTCCTATATATAGTTTCTGTTTAATCATTTAATATTGCTTTTAATCATGTTTTCCATCTTAGTAATTCCATAACTAATTCATATTAACTCTGAGTAAATTAATTCCTTTTCTGATATTTCTTAAATATCCTCTAGTTTATTTTAGTATTTATTTCAAAAATATTTGAAATACTTTTAGTACTGTTTTTGAATTATGTGGTGATTTAAGTATTTTTGAAATAGTTAAATGGAGGGGAGATAATATTTTCAAAACTTTTGGTATACACCCAATGCTTCTGCGTGTTCAAGGCAAGCATCTTGAACACTTGATATGGTGAATGTTTGCTAGAATATTTAATGCATGGTTTGTTAGTTCTTGATAAGAGTTTCATATGAGTAGAAATATTTCATGCATGCATGTTCATATAATTATTTTCTCTTGCATGCATTTTGCAACATGCATAGTTTGTGAGCATCCAGGAGTGTGCTCCTGTTTTGGACGTGCCGGTGGGCACGGGCCCTTTTTGACACGGTGGTTTCACGAGATAATTGTGGAAGCAGGCAAGGGTTGTGGCCCTGTCCTGGTGATACTGTGAAAGAATGTTTTGTTGTGCTAACCACTGCAGGGAACATAAGCCTCCTGAGTCGACCATAGATCGAGTCTTGTTCCGGTAACCCCATACTTGTTTCGTGCTACCACTTGTCCCTGCCTCGGGTAAGGTATGGTTTAGTAAGTTGTTAACCCCTTTCCATGCACACACCGTACAGAGGGCCACGATGAGGGTTTCCAGGGCCCTGGACTAAATCCAGTCATCGGGTCAAGGGGGCATGGGTGTTTCCGGCTGCCGTGATGCCGAGAGGGAGTGTACCCTTGTAATCCGCGCGTTTGAATAGTGATCCCATGCTATTGGAGGTTGTAGCCTTCCCACTTAGAGTTTTACTTAACTGTTGTTTTGGGTGATTCCTGGCAGCAGAAAAGTTAAGCTGGTGTGTGTTGGTCAGGCGTGTTTTCAACCCAAAGACCATAATGGGAATTAGTCAGTGTAACGATACTGACTAAAGAAATCCTATACTTGTGGGTAAAGAGTACGCCCTCTGCAGAGTTTGAAACCTATTCGAATAGCCGTGTCCGCGGTTAAGGACTACAGTCTGGGTTAGTCAAGTGTCGTTCTTAGAGTCGGTCTCCGGAGGAAATATTTAAAAAATTGAGCATGGTTATTTTGCAGGATAAGTATCGTTGCTACTGGTGTCACCATGAGTATATTTGATGATATGATTATATTTGTGAACTAACCCCCTGCTCCTATTTTACTTTCCAGAGTGTCTCAGGGGATGGCTAGTCTACCCCGGACACTCACCTTTATTTTCAAGTCCTTTTGTGGCGTCCCTCGAGTGTCAGGCGGTTTATCACGCCACTACTCTTGTGGATACCCGACTGGCATTTCTTTTCAAGTCCTTTCGTGGCGTTGCCTGAGTTCTCGGATGGTATCGTCCGATTTCTCTTTTAAACACCCGACTGGCATTTCTTTTCAAGACCGACCGTGGTGTCACTTGACATCCGACCGGCATTTCTTTTATATTTTGTTGATACTAATATTTATTTCCTGCACTAACCATTATTCACCATGCCATGCTTTAATTCCTGTCAGCATGCATTTAATATAAGTCCATCATGAGCATATGCATATAGTCTAATTCATCATGACCATATTATTGTTTGCTGCATTTGTTATATCATTTGTCCATGATGTTTGCGAGTACATTCAAACGTACTCACAGGCTTGTCCCTGGCTATTTACTTGGCCAGGTTAGGAGTTCTACGGGGAAAACCACAGCGACGTTCGTGCGAAGCCTAGGAGTACAGCCACGCGGGATAGGAGTTATCCGGGTCAGCCGTTCCCGTGGGAATGGAGCCCCATCGATATTGGAGATCCACAAACCAATTCCTTCATCCACCACCGGAGTCATTGTTGTATCAGTAGACCTTTATGGTCTTGTATCAAATTCTTGTAAATGCTTGGTAATCTATAACAAGGATGTGTCCACCAGTAACAGTAATCCTGGGCTGGTGATGACACTAGGGGTTAATTTCTGGAATATTGTGTTCCCGAAATCCGGCCCCGACAGCCTTGGTATCAGAGCCAGGCTGACCATTGGCTTATCCTATCCTAGCCTGGTCACTATCCCTAGGTTTCCACACCATCCACATCTTTTCCTGTCCACAGTCAAGTCTATCCCTTCCACAGTGGCAACCGACATCTTTTGATAGCTGGTGCCCAACCTATCAGTCTATCCATAGGCCGTGTGCCTGTGCCAACACCTGAGCTTTCCCATCCACAAGCGTGCGACGGAAGACTCGGCTGACTTATAAAGGAAGCCTTGCCCCAAACTCAGCACATCACAACCTCATTCCCAGTTCGATATCCAACCACCAAGATGCCAGGCCCCCTCGTTCGCAACGAGACCACCGCAGTCGAGCTCGAAGGCTTCGTAGCCATCCTCACCAATCTCACCCGTCGTGCCTTCGGCATCGACGAGCCGCCGGAATATGTCGTGTACCAAGAGCACACGAGTAATTCCATCCATCACTTCTGGGCCACGGTGCACCTCTACGGGAGAGGCATCACATTGGAGCGCCCCTACCGGTTCACCGGGAGGACGACCTCCGACGAGCCCCAAGCCATCCAACTTGCAGCCCGAGAGGCTATAGTTCATCTTCGGCACCTGTCGCCGAGGGTTAACTGTCGCTCATTCTACTACTACCCTAGCCGTGAAGGCTATGGTAGACCGACCCAGGTCGCCAACGGGGACCATGAGTCGGATCCTGCCCTGGTGCATCTGGTGCGCTACCTGAGAGCGCAAGAGGCACTATTTGACCAGGTCACTCTTGATCTGATTGAGACCCGCAGGACGCTCGCTCTCCTGACCCCGGCAAGGAGCGAAGCCGCACCCGCCCCAGACGCCCCGATAGTGTTGCTTGGAAGGCCGGTTGAGCCCCCAAGCTCTGACCATGTCATCTACCCGGGCAATGCCATCGTCTCACCCGGAGATCTCCGTCGTCTCTTGGAGGCCTACTCCAATGGGACGGTGACCTCGACACCCCGCGAAGGCCACCACCGCTACTCCAGCCCTGTAGCTCCCCATCCTACCCCGGCCAGCTCCGACGCGGAAGCACCCGGAGAGGACTCGGCATCCGCAAGACGCGCCCGGCTAGATATCAACCAGGTGGACTGAGTCCACCAGAATTGTTATCAAGCCCTAGTGGCTCGGTTTTTCCTTTAGTTCCGCAGTAGCTGTTATGTGGTGTAGTGAGTTTATAACCACCTGCGTGTCTTCAGCTAATAGTATGTGTGATTTGGCGTAAATTGCTTGATGAGTGGTTGCAGAGTAAATTCTAGACGTGACCCCTAATCGACATGCATAGTAATATGTCACCTTTTCTTTTGGGGATTGAGGCCTGAGACTTTGACTCAGACAGCCCCGCGCCGGAGTCGGTGCCTCAGTCGTACCGGCACCACTTCATGTTTCATGACCCAGGCTCTCTATAAGAGGCCACTCTCATTTTCAACACCAGCAACCATCAGCATCAAGCACTGCCTTTCCCATTCATCCACCCATGTCTCACCCCGGAGCTTATCTGAGGACCCCCTATGCAAGCCCTGGTAGTTTTGTTAAGATATTGTGGGATTTCACCCGCAATACTCTTGGCTCTACCCATCCACCCCTGTATGAGCTGTTCAAATCGAGAATCACTCCTGATCTCTCGAAATACTGGGCAGCTGTACATATTCCACCAGCAGATTTAAACCAAGGCCCTCCCTATGTGATTTTCATCGGGAGATCCATGCCAACGCCAGGCATGGCCATTGAGTCTGCTGCGTATGAAGCAGTCACCCGTCTTCGATTTGCGGTACCTTGTGCCAACACAAGAGAATACTGCTATTTCCCAAGCCGCGCTGCTTTTGGAGCAGAAGCTACGTTCCGCTGTGGACGTGCGGAGAGCGATCCAGCCCTGGTCTATCTCATTCAATATGTGATGGCCCAGGAGCGTTTCACCCAGCAAATACTGGAGTATCTCCACTACCTTGCTGTTCTGAATCCCCGGATCGCCATTGGCGGACCCCCTCTGCCAACTCAGGAGGGACACGTTCTTCGTTTGCTCCCTCAACTTCCTCCACTCCCTCCGGAAGAAGAAGGATGTGTTCCAACACCGGGAAGCCTTCCGCTTGAACCTTAGATCTCACATTCGGACCGTAGACGGTCGTGAGTGCGTTTGCGTAGCATGTAGTGTTTGTTTGCATGATGTGATCTTTATTTTGTTTGTATGTCATGAATGTATTGCTATGATTGCAATTTTCATATGGGTGTTTTGTCTGTGTGGTATGCTTGTAAATTCTTTCGTCCTTAACAAATCTCGAGGGCGAGATTTTCTTAAGGGGGTTAGAGTTTGTAACACCCCAAAAATTTAACCACTTTTTTATTAAATAAAATTTGGCTAGAAATAAAATTTTGAATTATGTTAAGTCCTTAAATAATTTTAGAGCCTTTTTGTCTCTGGATTCGTCCCTCCATATAGAAATTTTTGGAAATAATTTTGTGGGCTCTGGTAGTATCTTATACCTTTTCATTATTTGTTTAATAACAGTATAAATTATTTGCATAATAAAATTTTGTCCTAGAAAAATTCTTTTAATAGTTTTTTCAGTATTTTAAATGCTTCTGTTGCACTACAACCATTATAAATAATTCTCTAAAAATTCCACCATAATTCTGAGAGGTCTTATGATGCCTATATGTCACTTTGGTGCAAAAACCCAACTTGGTGTTTTGCAAAATTTGAGTGAACCATCCCCCTTTTCATTTCTGTCCATTTTCTAGGTTTCTACTGCAACCCCAATTTTCCTTACTCTAAAATTTTTGATACTTGGCCATCTTCTAGTTCCTCCTGCCAAACCCTTAACTCCAGAAGATCAGCTCCAAATTCCTCTTTTATTTGCACCAAATACATTCCCCAAGTTTCGGTCCAGAACTGAAATCCTCCAAAACTTGCACTAGCAAGTACTTCCTTTTTCCAAACCAACACCACCATCATCTCTGTCATCCAATGAGTCATCATACTGCCAATTTTCACACCCAACACAACTCCCTACGTAGCCCTATCATTTCATCAAACACCCTGTGGGCATGGCAGGATATTGGCCTCTCTCTTAACTACATTGGGCACTTGATACTCTGGTCAAACCAGCATGTCCACCATCTCTAGAACCATCAGGAGCATCAGCCTGCCAAAAATGAGCTCAGTTGGAGCAGCCTAACATGCATTGGCATTTGCTCGAGCACTCTGGGTGCGTGCTCTGGACATGTCCAGAGCGCGCCTATGACCGCGCCGGCACCCGAGCCCTGCCACTGCCCTGCTGCCCTCCCCGGGCTTGCCCCGCACGCTCCACTAGCCACCCGCACCAGCCGCAACCTCCCCCGTACCAGAGCCTTCCCCCTGGCGCTGCCCTCCACTGTCCCGAGCCGCAAACCGCCATCGCTGTCGCTGTCACGCGCCGCCAGGACGCGTGGCTCGCCTCCTCGCCAGCCAACGCACCCCGGAGTAACTCTGGACGGCCACCGGCCTCTCCTACCCCGCCGTCCACCAACGGCCTCGCCACCGCCCGTACTTTGCCATCAATGGCCGCCGCCGCCGTCAGCCCTGGCACGGCGCCGCCCTCGACGCGTGGCTCAGCTCTGAGCCAGCCAGCGCACCCCGCCTTAACGGCGGACGGCCACCGTCCTCACCACGTCGCACCGACCTCCACCGTCCTCAACCACCTCGCAACCGACCACGCCGTGCCATTAATGGCCATCCGCCGTGTCCGCTCTCTGGAAGCCACCGAACCGCCTTGCCCCGCCTATATAAGCCACCCCAGGCCGGCAACCAGCACCACCACATCCTCCCCCTCCCTCACTGATCTCCCTCGAACAGAAGAACGACCGGAAACGGTCACCTCCCCCGTCTCCGGCAGCTTCTGCCACCGCCATTCCTCGGATGGTTCCGAGCCAACCACAGCCTCCCCACCACCAAATCTTCCACCACTAACCTCCCTAAGCTCCCTCACATCCATTCCGATCGTCAATTCTGCCGAAGATGACCCGTGGGCAAAACGCCCAATTCGCCCCGCCGGAGCTCTTCGGGTGAGCTCGCCGCCGGCCACTCCGTCCGTCCCAGCTGCCGTGGTGGGTACCGGACAAACCTTCCCGTGCTTCCGACCACGACAGTGGTCTCCGACCCACGAGCGGCGCCTCCGTTCGCCGGCGGTGGTCGCCGGAACGCCGCCTTACACTGTCGCGGGAGAAACAGAGGAGGCCGGCTTGACCTGGGTCAAACCCGACAAGCGGGCCCCCTCTGTCAGGGACTGCAACCGCGACGGGCCGCCTCGCTCCTCTGCACGGTTGACCAGACGGGTCGGCCCAGTTGCTTCCCGACTATATGGCGCTCACGGCGCATCCCTGCTCCCTTTTTTTTTCTTTTCCAGCTGTTTAAAAATATTTCCACAGAAGCCCAAATTAGATCCAAAATTTATGATTCCAACTTTTGTAGACTTATAAAATCATGATCTGTTTATTTAAATTAGGTGAACATTTTTTTCCTATATATAGTTTCTGTTTAATCATTTAATATTGCTTTTAATCATGTTTTCCATCTTAGTAATTCCATAACTAATTCATATTAACTCTGAGTAAATTAATTCCTTTTCTGATATTTCTTAAATATCCTCTAGTTTATTTTAGTATTTATTTCAAAAATATTTGAAATACTTTTAGTACTGTTTTTGAATTATGTGGTGATTTAAGTATTTTTGAAATAGGTAAATGGAGGGGAGATAATATTTTCAAAACTTTTGGTATACACCCAATGCTTCTGCGTGTTCAAGGCAAGCATCTTGAACACTTGATATGGTGAATGTTTGCTAGAATATTTAATGCATGGTTTGTTAGTTCTTGATAAGAGTTTCATATGAGTAGAAATATTTCATGCATGCATGTTCATATAATTATTTTCTCTTGCATGCATTTTGCAACATGCATAGTTTGTGAGCATCCAGGAGTGTGCTCCTGTTTTGGACGTGCCGGTGGTCACGGGCCCTTTTTGACACGGTGGTGTCACGAGATAATTGTGGAAGCAGGCAAGGGTTGTGGCCCTGTCCTGGTGATACTGTGAAAGAATGTTTTGTTGTGCTAACCACTGCAGGGAACATAAGCCTCCTGAGTCGACCATAGATCGAGTCTTGTTCCGGTAACCCCATACTTGTTTCGTGCTACCACTTGTCCCTGCCTCGGGTAAGGTATGGTTTAGTAAGTTGTTAACCCCTTTCCATGCACACACCGTACAGAGGGCCACGATGAGGGTTTCCAGGGCCCTGGACTAAATCCAGTCATCGGGTCAATGGGGCATGGGTGTTTCCGGCTGTCGTGATGCCGAGAGGGAGTGTACCCTTGTAATCCGTGCGTTTGAATAGTGATCCCATGCTATTGGAGGTTGTAGCCTTCCCACTTAGAGTTTTACTTAACTGTTGTTTTGGGTGATTCCTGGCAGCAGAAAAGTTAAGCTGGTGTGTGCTGGTCAGGCGTGTTTTCAACCCAAAGACCATAATGGGAATTAGTCAGTGTCACGATACCGACTAAAGAAATCCTATACTTGTGGGTAAAGAGTACGCCCTCTGCAGAGTTTGAAACCTATTCGAATAGCCGTGTCCGCGGTTAAGGACTACAATCTGGGTTGGTCAAGTGTCGGTCTTAGAGTCGGTCTCCGAAGGAAATATTTAAAAAATTGAGCATGGTTATTTTGCAGGATAAGTATCGTTGCTACTGGTGTCACCATGAGTATATTTGATGATATGATTATATTTGTGAACTAACCCCCTGCTCCTATTTTACTTTCCAGAGTGTCTCAGGGGCTGGCTAGTCTACCCCGGACAATCGCCTTTATTTTCAAGTCCTTTTGTGGCGTCCCTCGAGTGTCAGGCGGTTTATCACGCCACTACTCTTGTGGATACCCGACTGGCATTTCTTTTCAAGTCCTTTCGTGGCGTTGCCTGAGTTCTCGGATGGTATCGTCCGATTTCTCTTTTAAACACCCGACTGGCATTTCTTTTCAAGACCGACCGTGGTGTCACTTGACATCCGACCGGCATTTCTTTTATATTTTGTTGATACTAATATTTATTTCCTGCACTAACCATTATTCACCATGCCATGCTTTAATTCCTGTCAGCATGCATTTAATATAAGTCCATCATGAGCATATGCATATAGTCTAATTCATCATGACCATATTATTGTTTGCTGCATTTGTTATATCATTTGTCCATGATGTTTGCGATTACATTCAAACATACTCACAGGCTTGTCCCTGGCTATTTACTTGGCCAGGTTAGGAGTTCTACGGGGAAAACCACAACGACGTCCGTGCGAAGCCTAGGAGTACAGCCACGCGGGATAGGAGTTATCCAGGTCAGCCGTTCCCATGGGAATGGAGCCCCATCGATATTGGAGATCCACAAACCAATTCCTTCATCCACCACCGGAGTCATTGTTGTATCAGTAGACCTTTATGGTCTTGTATCAAATTCTTGTAAATGCTTGGTAATCTGTAACAAGGATGTGTCCACCAGTAACAGTAATCCTGGGCTGGTGATGACACTAGGGGTTAATTTCTGGAATATTGTGTTCCCGAAATCCGGCGCCGACAATGTGACTCCTCCGTTCGTCCAATTAGTTTTTGTTTTTGTGGTTTATATTCTGAATAATTAGCAACTCTTGGTGCTGCGGTAGATGAGCTTGCATGTTTAATTCTTAGAGTCCTAAGTAGTTTGAATGCTTTCTTTGGCCTCTAGGCATCTCCATGAGTGGTTTCTATCACTCTTGTAAAGTTTTGTTGGGGAAAAATTAGGGGACTAATTTTTTTAGAATTTTGTTCATAGGAAAAACATGAGTATCTTTAGGAAGTTTGCTTCCAAGAAGAACTCCAAGGGAGTGATCGAGAAGTCATCTGATAGTGATCACCACATCCGGAGATTGGCGGAGATACGGCCGTGCGAATGGCCGCATGATGGTCCTCTAACCCCTCGTTGGTTACCCCAAGTGGAAGGTGTAAGATGCAGTGTTGTGGAAGTTTTTCCCTTAGCAAAGATGCCAAGGATCGAATCCCCAGAGACTCCTAGGTTCAACAAGTAGGTGTCAACTGCTAACGGCGCCAGATATTAGCAATCAACGTGGAACTGCACACAGATACAAATAACTTTGCTCCCAACGAGTACAGAGAGGTTGTCAATCCCTCCGGCCTTGTAGTTCACAAAGGATTAAAAGCAATGATAGTAGTGATAGATAGTGTTTGCAATAGTAAATAATAGCGAAAAGTAAATAGCGGATGTGATCAATGATGGTAATATGGACCGGAGTCTCATGATGTTCACTAGTGATGTCTCTCTCCCAAAAAACGATAAAACAGCTATGTGAGGTAAACAAATTACAGCTGGGTAATTGACAGGACCACGAACGCAAACCAATGCTGACTACATTGCAAGAAAGGTTGAGGTTCAAAGCATGGGCGGTACGCCAAAGTAAGTAGACCGAAATCCATCAATATCTACTACTAATCATCCACCTTGAGATATCTATCCAGAACATCTCGCTGGTATTAAGTTGCGAGTCCCACCCATAGTGTAAACTCAAAGCAACAGACAACTGCATTAAAAGAACTTTGCGTAAAGTAAACAATCCTTGCACCCGCGGGCACAAGCACCGTTGTTTTCCCCCTTGTGGCAAAAGCACATCCCCTAGACTCATGTTTCTGTCACTCAAGCTAGTCATCGAGGGGCATGAACCCACAATCAAGCATAACGTTCCCTCTTGGAGTCACTACCCACTACTCGGCCAAAGCAGTATATAACAACGGAGAACATGCAAGAATTACTTATGAACATAAATATAAAAGAGGTAGATCAAATATATTACTCAAGATCAATCTGAACATAATCTCATAATCCATCGGATCCCAGCAAACTCAACATAGCAACAACATAAGGATTACATATGTGCCTCGATCATGTAGGGCAGCTCACGAGGACTAATTAGTGAAGCACAAGGACATGAGGAGAACATCACGTAGCTACTGGTCATGGACTCATGGTCCAAGGGAGACTACTCACGACTCATCCGGGAGGCGTCCATGGTGGTGGAGAAGCTCCCGGTGGTGATCCTCCCCTCCGGCAGGGTGCCGGGAAGAGTTCTCCTGGTGCTCCCGATCTTGGAAGCGGCGGCAGTGGCGGAACAGAGATGGGATCGCGAAAAGAGTTCCTGTTCTGAGGGTTTCGGAGGACGCTTTAAATATATGCCAAAGGGGGGCATCGGGGAAGCTTCGGGGGGCCCAAGCGCCCCCCGGCGCGGCCCAGGGGGGG
>LR738713.1:656369806-656380542 GCA_902687465.1 Secale cereale
ATTCTATAGTAATTAAGTTGCCTCATGAGAAAATCACAAATGACTGAAAGTTTTACAATATGAAACTGAAACATCAAAAAGATTTGCAATGAACATGATGTGCAAATATGATAAAGTAATATCTAGCTTGCCCCCTTTAGTGAAGCAAAACATAAATGCAGGGGCACCTTCAAGGTTTAAGTGATGACTAGATACAATGATTTCAAAATAAACGATATCACAATCATGCAAAAGACAATGCTACTTATGGACAATGCACATTACACTCAGAATGACAATCATGCTCTCAGTAGTTGGTGCTTTAACATAAAAGTAAAAGAATGGTTATGTGCTAGAGCTTTTATTTTGAAAACATGGAAGCAATTTTGTCAACGGTAGTAGTACTTCATATGTGTCATGCATAAGACATCCTATAAGTTGCAAGCCTCATGCATCGAATACCAATAGTGCTCGCACCTTGTCCTAATTAGCTCGGATTTCCAAGGGTTATCATTGCATTACATATGTTTCAACCAAGTGTCACAAAGGGGTACCTCTATGCCACCTGTACAAAGGTCCAAGGAGATAAATCACATTTGATTTCTCATTTTTGATAGATCTCAACTTGAGGACATCCATACCGGGACAACATAGAAAATAGATGATGGACTCCTCTTCAATGCATAAGCATATTCTCATAAGAGATTGAGGATTAATGTCCAAGCTAAAACTTCCACCATGATGCATGGCTTTGGTTGGCGGCCCAATGTTCTTCTCTAACAATATGCATACTCATTCAACCCACGGCAAATCACCCTTACTTCAGACAAGACGAACATGCATAGCAACTCACATGATATTCAATAAAAGTGTAATAGTTGATGGCGTCCCCAGAAACATGGTTACCACTCAGCAAGCAACTTATAAGAAATAAGATATATAGGCAACATATTCTTTACCACAATAGTTTTTAAGCTACTTTCCCATGAGCTATGTATTGCAAAGTTAGTTCTCTTAGTACATGTGGAGGTTAGCAAAAGACTGGGAGCGACCAACTAAGAGAGCAATGACGGTCATAATCATGCAGAGCGACAAAGCAATATTGAATCAGGCATGGAAGTTATATCGCTACTCAGAAATAAAAGATCATCAAGGCTTGACAGACTTTCTTTACAGTCTTAAATATGCGTGAGCATACGCCAAGTCAATCAAAATAAATTCTTGAAGGAAGATATTACTAAACCATACCGCATCATAGGCAAACAAACCATGTTGGTACTCCAATAACACATTGGGAACCCCCCAGCTATTTGAGATTAACCATAAGAAAACCTGAACTACTAAGCTCCATCATGCACGTAGCATCTTTATCATAGACACATTAACCAATGCAACGGAAGCAAACTCTCTTAATAAGGTGAGCATGATAATTAAAGAGAGTTCAAGCAACCAACTAAACAAAAGCTCTTTGAAAAGATAAGCATGAATACTAAGAGCAAAGCATGATAGTAGCTATTAAAAGACAAAGAACACACACAGCAAAGATAGACATGAAAATTCTATGTTATGTTCTAGGTAGAAGTGGAGCGTGTTTCTCTCCCACATAAAGAATGCTAAGTTCCGACTCGTTATGAAAAACTAAAAAGAAAACTAAAAGCAAGACGCTCCAAGCATAGCACATAACACATGAAGTGATAAAAATATAGTGAAACGAAAGACGAACTGATAATTGTTGATGGAGAAGGGGATGCACGGGGGCATCCCCAAGCTTAGACGCTTGAGTCTCCTTGAATATTTCTTGGGGGTGCACGGGGGCATCCCCAAGCTTGAGCGCTTGACACTCCTGAATCTTTTTATCATCTTCCCTCGCACACTTGAAAATTCCCTTCATACATAACTCATCATAATCTGATTAGCGAGGTTAGTGCCCTTAATAAAATAATTGCACCTTGCTGGAAATAAGGATATTCTTGAAGTTCTAATGTTTCTCAAGATTGCCAAAAGGTTTTTGCAAAGAAAAAGCAAGCTCTTGGTTTGCAAAATGAGGGAAAGGCAAAACAGGACAGAATCTGTGAAAAACAGAACGGCAGGTAGTAATTGATCTGTTCGGGATACTTCTGCAACTCAAAGAAAAAAACTCAGAACAGACGCATGAAATACAATTATATAGAGAACGCTGTCGAAATAATTCAGACCAAAAAGATGATCTGGTGATTTTATACGAATTTTTCTATCCAATGACAGAATCTGTTTCCTGGACAGCACCTCACAACTTTTGAACTTTCTAGCAATCAGAGGCTATACTTGGCACAAATATGAAAAGCAAAGATATAATGATGATGCTACAGCACTAAACAACATCAAGACACAACAAAAGCAAAAATTTTATTCATGTGGGCTGCCTCCCAAAAGCGCTTTCTTTTATGCCTTTAAGCTAGGCATAATGCATAGAGGAATCAATAACCATCATAATAATCGGAGTTATAAATTGCTTCAAATGGTTCCTCAACAAGTTCATTCTTGTTCCTTCTAGGAAAGGGGTACACACCTTTTGCCTTCCCGCGTAAGCGGATTTGTCCCTTACCTATATCGATGAAGCCTTTTACCGCTCGGAGGAAGTCTTGATTAGAGATGCTAATCCTAACAAGAGGCTCCCAGTCATTATCTATTTCCAAAATATCTCTTTTATTGGGTTTGGGTTTCTCTACCTTCATTAAGTCTAGAGCATCCATTCTCTTTTCAATAGTAGCGAGTCTATCTATGACAGTATCAAAGTTATGATCATAAACAAAGTAACTAGATAGACCATGTATAATTTCAAGAGCTCTAGCTTCATCACACTCTAGGAAATCTCCCTCGGCTATAATATCAAGAGAATGTTTACACCATTTAAAAAGACCCTGGTAAAAATTTCTAAGCACAATTTTTATAGGTATCCAAGGCATAATTCTTCTATGTGCATTTGAAATTCTGTCCCATGCCTTCTTCATATTTTCTCCATCCCTTTGATGGAAATCTAGAACTTCTGATTCCCTCAAAGCACCAAATCCTAACATGTTTGGCTAAACAGAAAGGACTACTAACAAAAAGCCAAATAATTTTTTTTTGTGATTTTCGATGAAAGGTACTAAAGAAAAAACTGAAAGGTAAACTAACAAGACTAAAAAGCAAAGGTAAAAGATAGCATGCAACTCCCCTATCCTGAAGAGTGGAGTCCCCGGCAACGGCGCCAGAAAATACTCCTTGATGGGCCACTAACCCCTCGTTGGTTACCCCAAGTGGAAGGTGTAAGATGCAGTGTTGTGGAAGTTTTTCCCTTAGCAAAGATGCCAAGGATCGAATCCCCAGAGACTCCTAGGTTCAACAAGTAGGTGTCAACTGCTAACAGTGCCAGATATTAGCAATCAACGTGGACCTGCACACAGATACAAATAACTTTACTCCCAACGAGTACAGAGAGGTTGTCAATCCCTTCGGCCTTGTAGTTCACAAAGGATTAAAAGCAATGATAGTAGTGATAGATAGTGTTTGCAATAGTAAATAATAGCAAAAAGTAAATAGCGGATGTGATCAATGATGGTAATATGGACCGGAGTCTCATGATGTTCACTAGTGATGTCTCTCTCCCAAAAGATGATAAAACAGCTATGTGAGGTAAACAAATTACAGCTGGGCAATTGACAGGACCACGAACGCAAACCAATGATGACTACATTGCAAGAAAGGTTGAGGTTCAAAGCATGGGCGGTACGCCAAAGTAAGTAGACCGAAATCCATCAATATCTACTGCTAATCATCCACCTTGAGATATCTATCCAGAACATCTCGCTGGTATTAAGTTGCGAGTCCCACCCATAGTGTAAACTCAAAGCAACAGACAACTGCATTAAAAGAACTTTGCGTAAAGTAAACAATCCTTGCACCCGCGGGCACAAGCACCGTTGTTTTCCCCCTTGTGGCGACAGCACATCCCCTAGACTCATGTTTCTGTCACTCAAGCTAGTCATCGAGGGGCATGAACCCACAATCAAGCATAACGTTCCCTCTTGGAGTCACTACCCACTACTCGGCCAAAGCAGTAAATAACAACGGAGAACATGCAAGAATTACTTATGAACATAAATATAAAAGAGGTAGATCAAATATATTACTCAAGATCAATCTGAACATAATCTCATAATCCATCGGATCCCAGCAAACTCAACATAGCAACAGCATAAGGATTACATATGTGCCTCGATCATGTAGGGCAGCTCACGAGGACTAATTAGTGAAGCACAAGAACGGGAGGAGAACATCACATAGCTACTGGTCATGGACTCATGGTCCAAGGGAGACTACTCACGACTCATCCGGGAGGCGTCCATGGTGGTGGAGAAGCTCCCGGTGGTGATCCTCCCCTCCGGCAGTGTGCCGGGAAGAGTTCTCCTGGTGCTCCCGATCTTGGAAGCGGCGGCGGCGGCGGAACAGAGATGGGATCGCGAAAAGAGTTCCTGTTTTGAGGGTTTCGGAGGACGCTTTAAATATATGCCAAAGGGGGGCATCCGGGAAGCTTCGGGGGGCCCAGGCGCCCCCCCGGCGCGGCCCAGGAGGGGCGCCGCCAGGGCGCCTGGAGCCCTGGTGCCCCCCCCCCCGGCTATCCTTCGGACGCACGGTAGTTTCCGAAACGCTGATTTTTTATATAATTTTTCTGGATTTTTCCTGGCAGTTCTCGTAACGTGAAGACCTGAAATACAAAAACAGCCGAAAACAGAAACTGGCACTGGGGTGCACTGGATTAGTAAGTTAGTCCAAATATGATCAAAAGTGTATGGAAGTGTATGAATATCATAGCAATATCACCCAAAAGTGGCATGGAGCAAGCAGAAATTATAGATACGTTTTTGACGTATCACCGCATACCCCGTTCATGGCAGATGCTGGAATCCTTCAAGAGTTCACACAATATGCTGCTAATGCCGGCCACACCGATTTCGTTGTGGTTGAATGTGAACAGTGTCATCTCCTCACAAACAACTTTGTGCAATGTTTTAATTTTATTCCTAGGAATAACCCCCCTGAGGTGCAATTTAATTTATATGCCGAACCCCATCAGATACCGCTTACTGAATTTTGTGAAATATGCGTGCTTCCTACAGATGGTAGTTTGGCAGAGCTTAGACCCGCAGAGTTTTGAAAGCTTTTATCGTACTTTAACAGTGGGTGACGAGAGAGGGATGTCGGGTATCATTGCCGCTGGCTTGCATTTTCCTGTTGTTCATTATTTTGCTCTTTTCATTGCAAAATGATTGCTTGCTAGAGAGAAGGTGGGTGCACTCAGTTCACCAGACATTGCTGTTTTACATCGTGCACTAGAGGGCGGCAACACTTATAGCTTGGGAGCTATTGTGGCACGTCGCCTCCACAATAATAAGTCCATGGGTAAAATACACAGAGGTATTTACGACGCTCGTTTGACGACTCGCTTTAATGTTCAGATACGCCTGCATGATTTTCCTTTACCCAAGGTTTATGTAGATCGCGCTGCCATGGATCACCACTAGTTTAGTGCTATTGATTATCCTAACATTCCTTTTCCTTATAAACTGGTTTTTAGTGTGACAACTCGTGATATTATTCCACTGCCTACACCGGCTTAGTTTGATCCTATTGCCAGGGGAGGACATAGGATTATGCCCACGGATATCATCCCCTATCGGAACGACCAGGATGCAGCAGAGGAGGAGCCTCGGCAGTGGGATGCGTGGATGCCTGCTCCCTAGTACCCCGACTACTATCCAGGCTACCGACTACTTACCAAGTTAGGCCTAAAGCCTAATCTTGGGGGAGTACATGTATCTCACCGACTTTACATTCATGTTCACACATTTCTGTTGTCGGTGTTCACACTTTTTCATTGTACTGTTCATGCTTAATTTATTCTCTCGCTTTCTTCTTGTGTGTTTGAAAAACCTTAGAAAAAAAATGTTTAGCTGAAGTTAATTTACTCTCTTGCTCGCTTAGTTGTAATATTAAGAAGAAAACACAAAAAGATTTCCTTGTTCTTTTTTTACTTGTTGGGAGTTTTCCCATGTAAATAATTTTTCTCATTTTTGCTTTCCTCTATTATTTTGCTTGTTCTAGAAAATCAAAAACTCCAAAAATATTTTCAGTATGTTTCTGTGAATTTCTTTCTTCTTATTTGAGTCGTACCAAGGAGAAAACCACGATGAAAATGTTGAGTGGCTCTCATTTACATAATTGTTGATTTAATAAAGAGCCCATTTTATCTTGTCTTCTCCTGTTGAATAAAATGTTTGCAGATTCCAGCTTAGTCCATGGCACTCTTGCAATATTACTATTTTCACATCATTCGATCGTGCAAGTGAAAGGCAATAATGACGATATTTGATGAACTTGTCGTGGCAGAGAGAAACTGGTATGAACTTGACTTGTTCTGTTTTTGTAAATATGTTTAACCTAGTGTCCATGATTCAGCCCATTATGATTAAACATGTTTGCAATGACATTTAGAGATTATAGTTTCACATGCCATGCATAAGTATCTAGGATTTTATAATGATTTATCCTGGATATCAACATTGCGTTAAAATGATTATGATGTAGTATGATGATATGGTATCCTCCTCTGAATGTTCGAGTGGCTTGACTTGGCACATGTTCATACGTGTAGTTGAATCAAAACCAACATAGCCTCTATGATATCTATGTTCACTAGTCATCAACCCGTGCAACTGCACGGACTAGAATTTGGAAAACACATTAATGGTTAATTTTTTGAATTTCTCTATTGTACTCGAATTTTAGGAAGCACGTAGTATTTGCCATGTAAAGAGTAAAATGTAGTGGTCAAGCTACTTCCTTGTTTGGTGGGCCTTTTTAGAGGGTCATCAACGGTACATAGTTTCATGTCAACGTACTCTTGTTAAAAATTGACATTCCATCGTAAATATTGGATACATGAATTCCCCTTAGGTTTTCTTCCTAAACATAACAATTAATATAAATTACTTAGACTAAATAATGGTACCTCCACAATCAATTCAAATGCTCCCATGATTGCTTCGCGTGTGGCTGTAGTTACGTCAATGATTAGCATACTCCTTCCAGTCGACAAAAGTTTCGCATTTTGGACATAATATTAATCAAGCTTCTATATTATTCACAATGTTTGTCCTTTTGAAACATATTGAATGGATGGGCAAAAATGATATGTGTATATTATTGTAATATTACATTTGTTTTACAATTATAGTGTAATTAGACATTAATGATCAAAGTAAACATCACCTTCTCAATACTATATCATATTCCATAGACTATGGCAAATCGTCGTACAAACTTGTAGTTTGAAGTTCAAACTAATATTCTGCCATAGGTTTGCTCATTTTGCTTAGTGCCTAGATACTAATTAGTGCCTCCATTCTAAATGCTAAATAGCTAGCGGAAACAACCTAGTATGATGAAACAACGTTTAAAATTAGAAAAAATCAAAAGAGTTCAATATTAGACACATGTGCATTTTGCAGGTATGCACGAAATAAATTCGATATAAATAGTGATAATTTCATTCCGCACTACTATTTAGTTCTGAATTTTATTTCGTTTGCACGCCCCAGCTAAATTTAAATTTTACAATGATACTTCACACATTTCTGCAGCATCACCCTCTCAATGTATTATAGTCTTTGATATTATTTTTAACCTTGTAAATATGGTTTGCATGTAGTTTACCCAGCTTCGCCCATCTATATTTCCTTTTAAAATATATATGATGTTTTAAAAAAGTGTACATCTCTCTTTGGTAATTAAATATTTTTCTTCAGAAATTGTCCGCCTTACAAATGTTTTACAATATAGTGTTTGAATTTCATACAGAAAGTAATGATCAAAATAGTATGGAAAAACATAGAAGGCTCAAGCTGACTTGGTAATTAAAGTGAAAATCCTAGAAGGGGTATATCTGTGTCTAATATTAGTTGTGGAAATTGTTTTCTTCGAAAGTGGTACTGCTTACAGTTGTTTGACAATCTAGTGTTTGAATATTCTTACAAAAATTAATGATCAAAATAGTACATACAGGGCTCATGCTGATCTGGTAGGATGAAATTTGTAGAAAGTGTACGCCTATCTTTGATACCTAATTTGTTGTGGAAATTGTTTCAAAATTTGTTTTAATCAAAAGTTCTTCGCTTACAGTTTGAAAATCTACTGTTTGGATGTTCGTACAAAAATTAATGATAAAAATACTATTGAAAATTGGTAAAACGAAAGTGTCGTGTGTAGATTATGGGTTTATCATAGCAGAGAGACTGATCAAAGATCAGCTCATGTTCGAGACGCATCCAGAGCAAGGCAAGCGTCATGATGAAGCTTGGCCAAGGGTGAATTGGCATCCATATGCTCTTGCATATGACAACAAAGTTGTACCCCGCTACGTAGTATGTGCCCCTGTGGAGGAGCCAACACATATATACTTCTATGCCACAACTTCTATTCATGCAGACACATATACTTGAAGCTGTGCTGGTAAATTCTTACTGTGTGCGTTATAAACAACATGCATGTAAAAAAAATCTTGAGTTATCAGGCCTATTAAACAGGATGGAGGAAACTGATTCATACCTGAATTGAACGTCTCCGATGAACTTTTTCTCAATCTCATGTTAATTGCTAGTTATGTATTGCCTGTATATTGTACAAATATATGTCCGAACAGCTGCTGGATAATCATAGTTCATGCGCTGCTATTATCTTCTGGATCCACCTCTTGATGAAAGTAAATGTTGCTTTCACCATTTACCACTGGAAACCAAGAACGTTTTACTTATCTACTTTCTCCCTTCCATGGACATCATATTCTTCAGATCTTGCGTCAATATGCTTCTTTATGCGCTTCCATCTGAACAGTCATCGACCACAACAGCAACTTTCGATGCAGGTGAGGTGATCCTAATATTCACATCATAAAAACATCATAGATGGAAACACATCAAGGGGTAGCATCAAGCTATCAATCAACCAACACGTGCATATTTAGAATCATCATGGACGGAATGCATCAAACATTAGCATCGAGCTACGAATCAGCCAACACGTTCAGATTTTAGAACCATCATGGATGGAAACAGATCAAACAATGGCATCAAACTGTCAATTAACCAACACGTTCAGAACCACCTTCTGTTGGATAAATTATCAACCAATCTAATCATTAGCCAAAAATTTCCTTAATTAAGCAGAAGTAATAATCGATTAAAATCTCAAGAATCCTATCTCAGTGTATGTACTACTGCATGATCTCTACCTCCCCCCATGAGAAAGATCATTAACCTGAAGAATTCTCGATCAGTCTACTCCATGACACACGGTCTCTTGTCCACTAAAGATCGTATGTGAAAAGATTCTGATCGAGTATAATCCCTGGAGAACACAACAATATTAGATGACATTATAGAAATAATTGAGTCCACATCAACGGAACGCAACCAATTCAAGTATAGAGCGACATGTAAAAATATTCCAAAAAATGTGAGAAGAGCTTCATGAGCATAGAGGATCTATCAACTCACCTCCTTGGTTCCGATTGAGTTGAGAGCATGAGAATCCATGCCCCGACTTGTTTGCTTCCGTTTGAGGGAGATCAATGGAGAGAACGATTACTTCATTTTGAAGATTTTTGAACGGAAAAAAGAAGAGATAAATTAACACGGAGCTCACAAAGCTGCTCAAGTGCCTAATTTGACCATCGCCGCTACTCTGACCATGACAACTCAATTCTTATTTTATCCATATGCATGATCCAATCAGGCAATTTGGTTTTATCCTAAGAAGCTCTGCGCGTCCGACACCTACCTGGGACAGTGGAGAAACAAATAACTTCTTTTAATTTGTAGGCAGTAAAGTAATCAATGATGGGAACCTCCATCGCTGATTTAAGCAATAATTTTGTGTGATGTCTAAAAGTGAAAATAATAAGGTGTGTCTAGAGACTGCAGAACTGAGAACAGTACATGTCAAAAAAGTATCCACATGTCTATAGTAACGGCCAACAGCCTATGTATCAGTATCAATCTTTTATTGGGTTAGATTTTAAGTAGATCTAGCTACTTCTTTCCAGGCAATAGGTTGTGTCATGCAATCAGTAATATTGAAGCAAGGTCGGTGGTAAACTGGTAATGATCCCTTGCTTGATCGATGCAAAATCTGCTATTCACACTATCAAGTATGAGGTTGAAGTTGAGCCCGTCACTAGTAGATAAAGGGTCTTTAGCCCCGGTTCATTTGGGCCTTTTAGCTCCGGTTCCAGAACCGGGACAAGAGGGTCGGTACTAATGCTCTGACCCTTTAGTCCCGGTTCAATCCAGAACCGGGGCAGAAGGGTGTCCACGTGGCCTGTTAACCGAGTCCAGGCAGGAGGGGCTTTAGTCCCAGTTGGTGATACCAACCGGGACCAAAAGGCATCCACGCGTCAGCATTTCTGTGGCTGTGGTTTTTGTTTTTTGTTTTGAAAGGGGAGGGGGGGTTTTAGGTTTTGGGGGTTAATTTAGGTGTTTCATATATTGTGTTAGCTAGCTAATTAATAGAGAGAAGTGTTCTCTTTTATGTCCGTGCTTGGTCGACGCTACATACTACACATACGTATATAGTGAGGACTAGAGTCACGCTAGCTAGCTAGCTAGCTGTTAGCAACTAAGCAAACGAAGGAACGGAAGATCGTATAATCAACATATATATATATATATATATATATATAT
>LR738713.1:656392925-656416791 GCA_902687465.1 Secale cereale
GTAGAAGCCCCCTCAATGCAACCGGAAGCAGTTGCGTCATAATCACATGGCAGTCATGAGACTTTAGGTTCTGGAACTTTTTCTCTGCCATATTTATTATTCCCTTTATATTCGACGAGAAGCCAGTCGGGACCTTCATACTGAGAAGGCATTCAAAGAAGATTTCTTTCTCTTCTTTCGTAAGAGCATAGCTGGCAGGACCTTCATACTACTTCGGAGGGATGCCGTCTTTTTCGTGCAAACGTTGCAGGTCCTCCCGTGCCTCAGCTGTATCTTTTGTCTTTCCATACACGCCCAAGAAGCCTAGCAGGTTCACGCAAAGGTTCTTCGTCACGTGCATCACGTCGATTGAAGAGCGGACCTCTAGGTCTTTCCAGTAGGGTAGGTCCCAAAATATAGATTTCTTCTTCCACATGGGTGCGTGTCCCTCATCGTCATTCGGAACAGCTAGTGCGCCGGGGCCCTTTCCAAAGATTACGTGTAAATCATTGACCATAGCAAGTACGTGATCACCGGTACGCATGGCGGGCTTCTTCCGGTGATCTGCCTCGCCTTCGAAATGCTTGCCTTTCTTTCGACATTGATGGTTGGTCGGAAGAAATCGACGATGGCCCAGGTACACATTCTTCCTGCACTTGTCCAGGTATATACTTTCAGTGTCATCTAAACAGTGCGCGCATGCGTGGTATCCTTTGTTTGTCTGTCCTGAAAGGTTACTGAGAGCGGGCCAATCGTTGATGGTCACGAATAGCAACGCCTTTAGGTCAAATTCCTCCTGTTTGTGCTCATCCCACGCACGTACACCGTTTCCATTCCACAGCTGTAAAAGTTCTTCAACTAATGGCCTTAGGTACACATCAATGTCGTTGCCGGGTTGCTTAGGGCCTTGGATGAGAACTGGCATCATAATGAACTTTCGCTTCATGCACATCCAAGGAGGAAGGTTATACATACATTGAGTCACGGGCCAGGTGCTGTGATTGCTGCTCTGCTCCCCGAAAGGATTAATGCCATCCGCGCTTAAAGCAAACCATACGTACCTTGCGTCCTTTGCAAACTCCTCCCAGTACTTTCTCTCGATTTTTCTCCATTGCGTCCCGTCAGCGGGTGCTCTCAACTTCCCGTCTTTCTTACGGTCCTCATTGTGCCATCGCATCAACTTGGCATGCTCTCTGTTTCTAAACAAACATTTCAACCATGGTATTATAGGAGCATACCACATCACCTTCGCAGGAACCCTCTTCCTGGCGGGCTCGCCATCAACAACACCAGGGTCATCTCGTCTGATCTTATACCGCAATGCACCGCATACCGGGCATGCGTTCAGATCGTTGTATGCATCGCGGTAGAGGATGCAGTCATTAGGGCATGCATGTATCTTCTGCACCTCCAATCCTAGAGGGCATACGACCTTCTTTGATGCGTATGTACTGTCGGGCAATTCGTTATCCTTCGGAAGCTTCTTCTTCAATATTTTCAGTAGCTTCTCAAATCCTTTGTCAGCCACAGCATTCTCTGCCTTCCACTGCAGCAATTCCAGTACGGTACCGAGCTTTGTGTTGCCATCTTCGCGATTGGGGTACAACCCTTTTTTGTGATCCTCTAACATGCGATCGAACTTCAGCTTCTCCTTTTGACTTTCGCATTGTGTCCTTGCATCGACAATGACCCGGCGAAGATCATCATTTGGTTCCTCTTGATCTTCAGCAGCTTCACCCGTTGCAGCATCATTGGGCACATCGTCTGGTTCCTCTTGATCTTCACCAGCTCCCCCCATTGCAGCATCACCGTATTCAGGGGGCACATAGTTGTCATCGTACTCTTCTTCTTCGCCGTCTTCCATCATAACCCCTATTTCTACGTGCCTCGTCCAAACATTATAGTGTGGCATGAAACCCTTGTAAAGCAGGTGGGAGTGAAGGATTTTCCGGTTAGAGTAAGACATCGTATTCACACATTTAGTGCATGGACAACACATAAAACCATTCTTCTTGTTTGCCTCTGCCGCATTTAGAAACTCACGCACGCCCTTAATGTACTCGGAGGTGTGTCTGTCACCGTACATCCATTGGCGGTTCATCTGCGTGCATTTATATATAATTAAGTGTGTCAAAAACCATTACAGAACATATCATAAATAGATAATTAAGTGACCAAATGGATAAAAGTTCATCATCACATTAAAACCAAAGTACATACATATATAGTTCTCATCTAACAACATATAGCTCTCCATACACATCGAAACTATGTAAAACATTTCAACGCGAAAACAAATGCTATCATAATCGCAACCAAGGTAACAATTGATCCAACGGCATAATGATACCAAGACTCGGTATGAATGGCATATTTTCTAATCTTTTTAATGTTCAACGGCATTGCATCCATCTTGATCTTGTGATCATCGACGACATCCGCAACATGCAACTCTAATATCATCTTCTCGTCCACAATTTTTTTTATTTTTTCCTTCAAGAATTTGTTTTCTTCTTCAACTAAATTTAACCTCTCGACAATAGGGTCCATCTTGATCTTGTGATCATCGATAACTTCCGCAACATGCAACTCCAATTCCATCTTCTCCTCCTCCATTTTTTCCAATTTTTTCTTTAACGAAATGTTTTCCTCTTCAACTAAATTTAACCTCTCCACAAGAGGGTTGGTTGGAATTTTCGGTTCAACTACCTCCTAGACATAATAAAACATCTATGCATGTCAGGTTGGTCGGCATAAACTATCATAAGCACTAAAACAAATAGTTATAAATTAAAGATAATATACCACATCCGAATCGTAGACCGGACGAGGGCCCACGTGGGCGGATATCAAAACCATCGCACTATATAATAACAAGCAATAATAAACGTAAGAAAATTAGACAAATATCTATCTAAAGCAATAATAAAAGTAAGAAAAGCATGGACATAACAAGAGGCTCACCACGGTGGTGCCGGTGACGAGATCGGCGGGGGCGATCGACGGCGGCGAAGACGGGGACGGGAGGAGAAAAGCTTAACTAGTGTGGCTCGGGCATTCCACCGAACACGTTGTGTGCATAGGAGGTGACCTAGAGCACCACTAACCCCTCTCCCCCTCGGCCAGAAAAAAAAACAGAGCAGTGAGCTCTGCTCTTGAGTGAGGGGGTTTATATAGGCAACTCACTGGTCCCGGTTGGTTCTACCAACCGGGGCTAAAGGGGTGCCTTTGGTCCCGGTTCATAAAACCAACCGGGACCAATAGTGGTGGGCCAGGAGCAAGAGCCATTGGTCCCGGTTTTTAGCTCCAACCGGGACCAATAGGTCCAGACGAACCGGGACCAATGGCCCACGTGGCCGGCCCCCTGGGCTAACGAACCGGGTCCAGTACCCCCATTGGTCCCGGTTCTAGATTGAACCGGGGCTAATGGGCTGGACCAATGCCCTGTTTTCTACTAGTGCGTTGACACCATTGCTGAGAAGATTAAAATACGGAAAATATCATCAAAACCCGCTCAATAAATCTTGGGCTATAATTCGTGCAGCAACCATATAACAATCTGATGGAAACATAGTAGGACAATAAATCCTTCAAAACCAATTTCTACTTAATCTGACAAAGAACTCATGAGCAAAGCGGTGAAGAGAAAAGGACAGGGAGAAGCTCGTACTTGGTGGGAGGCCAAGTAGAAAATTGTAGATGTGAGAGATATGTATGCGTACAGTTGATTCAAGCAAACAACCAGTAGGTGGCAACGTATCCCAGTAGAAATTTGAGAAGCTCATTGATTCCTTCCGGTAATCTGGGCATCCACTGCATTGTCGCGCTTCCCTTGCTGGTCATTGCCTTCTCAGCCGCAGCCACCGGACTGGACGCCTGGTGCTTATTGGCCGGTGTGGGATTAGACTTGCTGAGTGTGGCCTTCCCCACCGCCCATAGTTGGACAGCTCCTGGTCCGGCAGCGACAGAGGTCACTGCTAGCCGCAGACGTGTGGTGCATGGATGGGAGAAGATTGGAAGAATTAGGTCAAGTATTGTTTACCCACATCGGGATCAATGGAGAGGTGGCGACTGGGTCCTTGTTTTTTAGATTACTGGCAGAGACGTGGCTCATGGGGCGTGCACATTGCAGAGGAAAAGTAAACCTTTTTTTTGCATTAAAAAAAGTGAACATCACGTTGTAGAGGAAAAGTTATCTGACAGCCTATGATGGCCAACTTATTAATCGGATGGATGATTTTTATTAAAGTGAGGATGAAGCAAGACGTGTAGGTTGGGTAAGACTTGGTCTTTTTTTATGGGTGGTCAGACTTGGTCTTTGTTACATCTAGATTGGATCTGTTTTTCACCACAAAAGTAACGTAGATCGTGGGGTCCAGGTAGACTAATTACATAGATCAACGCTTAATACATTTTTAATGATGTGGATTAACGTGGAGGTTCGTATGGTGCCTCCAATTAGTAAATATAAGATAAGATATAAGATGGTCTCCATATCCTACTCATGCTGGTGTCCAATGTTTATTATGCATAGTGTATGTTAATGACCGTTGTTGCTCTCTAGCTGGTTGCTTCCCAACCTATTTGCTAGCCTTCGCCTGTACTAAGTGGGAATTTTGCTTGTACATCAAAACTCTTAAACCCAAGTCATTCCAGACTAGTCCACCATACCTACCTATATGAAGTGTTACCCTGCCGTCCTAAGTAAATTTGCATGTGCCATCTCTAAAAACTTTAAATAAATATTCTTTTTGTGCCTGGATCGTTCATGGAACGACAGGAGGTAGTCGGTATCTTCCATGCTAAGCGGGTTATTCTTAGGTCGAGTGTTTATTCACTCGCCATCGCATTAGAAAAGGGCGGTAATAGGGATAACCAGTGCCAAATTGCAAAAAGAAAAAAGAACTTATAAATAAACAAACAAAAACTCCCAATGGAGTCCAAACCTTTCCTTTGCATGTTTAGCATGGGAGATATTGATAACTGATAGTCGTGAAGTAAATGAGAAGGGTGCATGTCTCAAAATATCATTTACCTCTTTTTTAAAAACTTGAGCTCTGGCACCTCTGCAAATCACTGCTTCCCTCTGCGAAGGGACTATCTATTTACTTTTATGTTGTGTCATCACCCTCTAAACTAAGCGCCATACCCGAGAGCACTGATGTCATGCCTATGCATTGTGTTTAATGAATGTTGGGTGTTAGCATGACCGGATCTTTTCTACCATGAATTACAATGTTTAGTCGCTGCTTGAACTTTGGAGGTGCTCTGCATTTATGTTTTCCAGTTTCAGAATGGGCTAGCAAGATACCACTATTGTCATATTATATCATGGTTGTTTAGATAACATGTTCCTATTTGAAATGTCTTATTATAGCTCACTAGTTGATTATGTCATTGATATGAGTTAATATAATTTCTAAGAGTTATTGATGACATGATTAGTCATCATCTTTGGTGAAAACCTGGATGATGTTTAAGCTTATTTATGAAAACAAGAGCAAAACAGTTCGTAAAAGTTTTTCTTTCTCACTTTTAGTTTATCAACTGAATTGCTTGAGGACAAGCAAAGGTTTAAGCTTGGGGGAGTTGATACGTCTCCAACGTATCTACTTTATCTAACGCTTTTCCTCTTGTTTTGGACTCTAATTTGCATGATTTGAATGAAACTAACCCCGAACTGACGCTGCTTTCAGCAGAACTACCATGGTGTTGTTTTTGTGCAGAAATAAAAGTTCTCGGAATGGAACAAAACTTTGCGAGGAATTTTCATACAATAAAAGAAAAATACTGGAGCCAAGAACCACCGGAGGGGGGCACCTGGGTAGGCATAACCCACCAGGGTGCCCCCTCGTGGCACGCCTAGGTGGGTTGTCCCCACCTGGTGGCATTGCAGATGCCAACTCTGATACTATATATTCACATTTACGGAGAAAAAAATTAGGGAGAAAGAATTATCACGATCCACGAGACGGAGCTGCCGCCATCTCCTGTTCTTCATTGGGAGGCCAGATTTGGAGTCCGTTTGGGGCTCCGGAGAAGGGGTCTTCGTTCTTCGTCATCACCAACCCTTCTCCATCGCCAATTCCATGATACTCCCCACCGGGAGTGAGTAATTCTTGCATAGGCTCGCTGGTCTGTGAGGAGTTGGATGAGATTCATCATGTAATCTACTTAGTTTTGGTAGGGCCAATCCTTAGTATCCACTATGTTCCGAGATTGATGTTGCTATGACTTTGCCATGCTTAATGCTTGTCACTTTGGGCCCGGGTGCCATGATTTCAGATCTGAACCGTTTATGTTATCACCATTATATTCATGTTCTAGATCCGATCTTGCAAGTTATTGTCACCTACTACGTGTTATGATCCGGCAACCCCAGAGTGACAGTGCTACCTCTTGAGCTTGCGTTGTATTCCCTCCAAGAGGAAAGGGAGATGCAGCACAGTAGCGTAAGTATTTCCCTCAGTTTTTGAGAACCAAGGTATCACTCCAGTAGGAGACCACGCGGGAGTCCCTCGCACCTGCACAAACAAATAAGAACTTCACAGCCAACGCGATAAGGGGTTGTCAATCCCTTTACGGTCACTTACGAAAGTGAGATCTGATAGAGATGATAGTTGATATTTTTGGTATGTTTTGTTTATAAGACCATCAAATAAAAGCGGTAAAAGTAAAGTGGATGTAGATTGATATGTTGAGAATAGACCCGGGGGCCATGGTTTTCTCTAGTGGCTTCTCTCATGATAGCGATATTCTACGGTGGGTAAACAAATTATTGTCGAGCAATTGATAGAAAAGCGAATAATTGTGAGACTATCTAGGCATGATCATTGTATATAGGCATCACGTCCGAGACAAGTAGACCGAAACGATTCTGCATCTACTACAATTACTCCACACATCGACCGCTATCCAGCATGCATCTAGTGTATTGAGTTCATAAGAACAGAGTATCACCTTAAGCAAGATGACATGATGTAGAGGGATAAACTCAAGCAATAAGATATAAACCCCATCTTTTTATCCTCGATGGCAATAATACAATACGTTCCTTGCTGCCCCTACTATTACTGGGAAAGGACACCGCAAGATTGAACCAAAAGCCAAGCACTTCTCCCATTGCAAGAACTATAGATCTAGTAGGCCAAACCAAACCAATAATTCGAAGAGACTTGCAACGACATTATGAGCACACATAATAAGTTCAGAGGTGAACCAAATATCTTTCATAGATAACCTTGATCATAAACTCACAATTCATCGGATCTCGACAAACACACCACAAAAAGAGATTACATCGAATAGATCTCCTCGATGACCAAGGAAAACTTTGTATTGAGATCCAGAGAGAGAGAAGAAGCCATCTAGATACTAGCTATGGACCCGAAGGTCTGTGGTAAACTACTCACAACTCATGGTGAGGGCGATGATGATGATGATGATGACGAAAGCCTCCGTGATGGATCCCCCTCCGGTGGAGCTCCGGAACAGGCTCCAAGATGGGATCTCTACGGGAACAGAAGGTACGGCGGTGGAATTAGGGTTTTCTCTCTGTTCACGGAGTTTCTGGGGTACGTAGACTTATATAGGAAGAAAGAGGGCACCGGGGGGTGCTCGGGGGGCCAACGAGGCAGGGGGCGCGCCCTGGGCAGGGGGGCGCGCCCCCACCCTCGTGGATGCCCCGAGGCTCCCCTGACGTGGTTCCCAAGTCCCTCTGGCGTGATTTTCTCCAAAAATATATCTCGCAAAGGTTTCATTCTGTATGGACTCCGTTTGATATTCTTTTTCTGCAAAACCCTGAAACAGGCAAAAAAATAGCAATCTGGATTGGGCCTTTGGGTTAGTAGGTTAGTCCCAAAATGATATAAAAGTGAATGATAAAGCCCATTAAACATCCCAGACTTCATAAATAATAGCATGGAACAATCAAAAATTATAGATACGTTGGAGACGTATCAAGCATCCATTAGTGGTGCGCCATTAGTGCCACGCCATTAGTATATTTTACTAATGGCGCACCACAGATACGCCATTAGTGTGCACAGTAGTGCGCCATTAGTATGCCTCCCAGGGTGCCATGTATACCCAGGTGCTTTGGCATACTAATGGCGCACGCCAGCAAGATGCGCCATTAGTAACTTCGGCATAGTAATGGCGCACTGTCTAATGATGCGCCATTAGTATCCTTTGGCATACTAATGGCGCACTGTAATGTGATGCACCATTAGTATGAATATTAGGTTTCTTTTTAATTTTCTGTTTTTTGCACAGGTTACAAAATGTATAATTGTAATATAGACAGCACACATCAACAACAGATTCAGCGAATACAATAGAAGATTAGTCTCTGAATACAATTCATCACATTAGTCTCCGAATTGAAAAGACCGAACAAAGATAGAACATTATATTACAAGTCTCGAGACCGCGAGTAGCGAGTTTGTCTTCACATTACAAGTCGATATCGATCATCTAAACTACCATCACATAGAAGAGAGCTGCGGTCATCACGATGAGCATCATCACGATGAAACTCGTCTTCATCCGGTTCCTCCAACGCTCCCTCCCCTCTCCCACTAGATAGCGGGCGTATCTAGATTCCGCCTCGGCCCTAGTGGTGTACCCTTTGTAACTGTTACCGCTGAATCGGTGAACCTGTCTCCGACACTCCTCCCAGTCGTTATAGACTCCGGGAACCTTACCCTTGTACACGACATACGACGGCATCGCTATGCACTAGCCAAACGAAACGTTAGTACCAATTCACAGACAATACATAAGCAATATATAAGTATGCAACAGAACGATCGAAAGAGAAAAGCAAGACATTAATAGCATCGATTACATCTAAGTTGAACGACTCTCGAAACCAAAGAGACATACTACAAGTTCATTAAAGTTTAATTACAACATGAGCCAATCGATGTTTCAGAACTAGACACAGCATCACTGCTTTCGACTCGACTCAAGGGACCGGAGCGTGGATGAAGCCGCCGTCTATCGTGGGAGTCATGAAATCACGGGCGTTGTCAGCCTGCATTTGTAGCATTGTGTCGATGTCACTGTTGGACGGTTGGTTCCTGAGGAAGAACTGCCCCGAGGTACGAAGGACATCTTGATGGATGATTTCCGCAAACTCCGACTGGATGCGAAAGAATTATTGTCTGATGTCCCCGTCCTGGATTGCCGACACGCTCGCGGCCCAATCTTTGAGTTTACTCGGTAGCAGAAGTTGATGATGGTCCTGTACGATCGCCCGCATGTGATGGATGGCGTAGTAGGCACCCTTCTGACCGCCAGGCGGCTGCTTGACGCAGCAGAACGTTGTATTGTGGGAGAACACGTGCTTGCCGGTCTTATGAACTGTCCTGGTGAAGGTGCCTCCAAATTTGGCGTAGCCGGGGACAACATCATCAAGAACCTTCTTGACATTTGTGTAGTCTACGTTGATTGACGGTCCGGGTCGAAATACGTGGCCATGGAATATTTGGGGCTTAGGAGGATGAGCGTGCAATGTGTGTCACTGCAGAAAACACGGAATGTTAAAAGAAAAACGATCGAAATATAAGAATTCATATGTTACGGGGCGGTTGAGGGGGAGGACTTACTCGGGAAAGTAAGGCACGAGGAAGTTATCCTTATCTCGGTTTGCCAGAATGACGCCTTCGAGGTAAGAACTCGCGACTTGCCGGTCCCCAGCGCTACCCAAGATCTTGGCACGCATGTAGAAGGGGTCGACTATAACGATGTCCGGGGTCTTGTCGCGAATGATCCGCATCTCCATACTCAGCGAAAATACCCGAACAAAGGTGTAGTGCAGCGGATGAAGGTTCAACCTAGCGTGGATGTCATCAAACCGCAGGACGATCGTACCCCCGATGGAGTTATCCACAAAGCCCTTGCCCTCTGGCACCTTGGCCGCGAAAACCGGGTATGCCACATCCTTCTCTCTGAGACGCCGCTTCTCCAAAGAAAGAACACTGTCATGCAGACTTCGCATAGCACTGGTTGCAGCATCGAGCAAATTTGTCGGTAGCATCGGCCTACCCGCCACATGCACCCTCCTCATTAGATCCTTAGGTGAAGGTGGCCTGTCCTGAGCACGGATCATACTCGGTGCCGGCTGGCTCGCACCCTTGTTAGTTTTTCTTTTGCGTGCCTTCTTCTTCTCCTGAATTGGGACCGAGTTCTGCTCAAAGACCGCCTTCTTGAGTGTGTTGGGGCTGATAATATTTCGCACCTCGCCTATCTGAGGCTCGGTGAAGTCGGCAGCTGGAGGCGTCTCCTGAGAGCTGAACGGTAGACGACGCCTGTTGCAACTTGGCTTCTCCGCGGTACCAGCTAGATCGCGCACGTCTTTTGTTGGGTTGGGTTCTTGTGAAGGAGGCCCCATGAAGTCGCCACCGTACCCATGATCGGCAAAGTACTGATCGACGTTGCCAAATGTATCGTCGTCGTCGTCGTCGTTCTGATCCTGTGCCATATGCATGTTTGGATCCAGTGGCATAGGGATGTCAGGCACCGTTGCGGTGGTCTTGCCATGGGGCCGACTTGGTGCCGGCACGACTGGCGGTGTTGTCTTTGGGGTGGTGTCCCCCGCCCTCAAACGAATCTGGCTCTTCTGCCAAACCAGGGGCCAGCTCAGGCAGGCGCTGAGGGTCATCACGTCATCATCGTCGGCCCCAACGGGTCGAATCGGAGGTAACACCTCGTTGTATCCTGGCAGCACCCGAACCAGTTGAACTCTAAACAAGTTGGGTGGCATCTGGGTACCGTGGAACAAGGGGTTGCCCGGTTGAACGATTTTGCCCTTGGCGACATCGACCAACTCGTTGTTCACGAAGTGCAGGAGAGTGCACGGAACGTCGGCGGCGCCCTGCGAAAACATGTAGGGCGTCATCAGGGATGCCCAGTCAAAGGCAAGGAGATGAAGTCCTTGGCCGAGAGAGGCTTAATTAGTTACCGTGATGATGGCGTCGAGCTCGGCTAATGTCGAGGCATCGCCAACGGCGGGCGTGCAGTTGACGGAGGGGCACTTGCTGCAGAGGTGCCGGCCGGCATACACCCGGGTGCATTAAGCTCCCGTGCCGGCGTCGGAGACACAAATGCCGCCTCCGCCGGAGACACCAATGGCCCCGCCATCGCATTCTGCGAGTTGCTGGCCGTGAAGCTAGGAATCGGGGGCGGCCCCTGTTGGCCGCCCGCAATCCACGCACTCAACCCCTCGATCAAGGTAGGCACAATGGCGGTAATCGTCGCTCCGAGCTGTTGTTGCACTTGCTCTTGGACAATCTCCGGAATCCGCACCACCTGTGCCTTGAGTTCTTGAACCTCGGGCGCATGGCTTTCCGAGCTGGTCTTTTTCTCCTTTCTCCCACCAGCGTTATAGTATGACGACCATTTTGTCGACAAGCCTTTGCCGGCCACACGACCAGCCGACGTCGGCTTACCGAGCTTATCCTTGTTCTTCATTACATTCAACGCCCTATTTAGAGTCGTGTCCCAAGGGTTGCTCTTAGTCGACCCCGCGCTACTGCTTTCAGTCGCCTGCGGAAGGAATGTGAACCATTTAGAAGTTTGGCTTCATTAATTAGAATGCAACCATATGTAGCTAATTACGCGGGGGTGTATTCCTTATCAGAACAAGCTCAAGCGCCCTGGTCTTCGGATCCGTGTTAAGCTCCTTTGTTTTCGGGTCCTTCTTGTACCGGGCCCTGACAAAGTTCCTGGTCTGCTTGTCATCGTATTTATCGAAGAGGGGCGGTAGGCCTTGCTCGGCACGGTCCGCCTCCTCCTTGTCCCATATAGGCTCCGCCACTCTGTAACCGCCGGGACCGAGTGTGTGTTCCCCTAAGTTCAGCTCCCGCATTTCTTTCCCCCGCTGACTTGATTCGGAGTGTGCGGTGCTCGAGCAATTGATCTTGAAGTCGTTGTAGTCATCTTCGGTGATCGAAGGATTTTTCTCCTTGATCTTCTCATAACTCTCACCTTTCTCGATCATTCTCTTCACATTGCTTTTCGAAGTAGACAGGGCCTTGCTCATCTTTATGAGGGCAGCATTGTTCACTTTATTCCCTTTGAGGCTTGTGTTTTCAAATTCAGCGGGGAACTTGTATCGTTCGTGGACCTTCGTGAAGAGGAGGTTGCACAAATTCCCTCGGTCAGGATGCCTCAGGTTCTCGGTGTTGATCGAGACGGTGCTCCGGAGAATGCACCCGAGCTGAAGCGAGTACCCCTTGAGTATTCGTTCGGGCGCTGTTGGATTCCCATCGGAGTCCACTTCAGTAACTTCCTCCTTGAGGGTGCGGAGCACGGTCGGGCGCCGGTCCTTCCGTTGCCTCTTCGGTTGGCTGCCATTTGTGCGTGCACCGCCATCATCAGTGGTGGCATCCTCGGCGGCACCATCAGTGGTGGCATCAGTGGGGTCATCCTCGGTGGTACCATCAGTGGTGTCAGGATCGGTGGGGAAGGCGGCGTCCTCATACAAGTAAGGTTGTTCCTCCATCTCCTGGGACAGCTCCCAGAATGCCTTGCCGCCCGAACCCCCGGCCTCATCGTTGTTGGCCATGTTTCTCTCTAAATAGGAACAAAGTTTGGTCAAAAAGTTGGTTATTGTCAAGGAACAAGATCATGGTCTCATCATTTAGGGTTTGTCGACACCGAGGCATCCTAAAAGCTAAGCTTTTATAATTGAGGGTATTTGGACGCCGAGGCACCCTAAAAAGCCTAAGCTTTCATCATTTCGGTTTTTATCGACACCGAGGCACCCTAAAAGCCAAGGTTTTTTAATTTATGGTTTGTCGACACCGAGGCATCCTAAAAGCTAAGCTGGGAAGGAGAATTCTAAGTTGGGCCTAATCACTAGCTTGGCTCTATTGCCGCCTATGGTTTAATGCAGCTAGAATAAAGGGGCACTTGATCCTACTTAATTAACTACTAAGATACCCCGGCCCATGCATTAGTCACAAGTACCCCATATGTCCTATTTTTAGCAAAGTCATGCTAAAATTCACGGAAAATTTCAGCATGACCTTTGCTAAAAATAGGACATATGGCGTACCCGAATTTGCCGGAACGGAAGTTAATCGACATTCCAGCAAACTCAAGGGCCTCTCGGGGTACCTGCAAAATCTTCACAACACGATGGTCGGAGACAAAACCCAGCAAAAAGCTGCTCGAGGTTCACCAATTGACTGATACTCATGGATAAGCAAAGCAAACTACTACTACCAAAACAAGAACCAGACAAACTGATATATAATGTCAAGCATGTCTAATACGAGCAGCTAATTGTAGCTTTTGCTTTTCAGTGCCAAATTCTAGCTAGTACCAGTAGTTTTTCTCTTCAGGTAAAATTAAGAGCTAGCAGCAATTATTTTCAAATATATATACAAGACAAGAGAGACAACAAAATATATAAGAGAGACAGACACTTGCTGTAATAAAATGAGCCAGATTTGCATTCCCTTCCAAAAATAAAGTTGTATGCGTGGACTTATTATTTATCAACCAAAAAAGACACGCGCATATATAGGGTAGCCGCTAGTGTATATACACTTAACTTAATTTGACAGCTCCATCATGCATCAGCTGTAACTCAACTCTAACAGCAATTAAGCTAAGCAATTAACTACTAACTCTAACAGCAATTAAGCTAAGCAACTAGCATGCCAGGCCAGGCACCACCTCCAGCAAGCAAGTTTGTTTCTTGCTAGAGAGAGTTGGACCTTTCATTTTCTTTTTCAACCAGTTTTACAAGGAAGGAAGAAAATTCAACCAACTAGTAAAACTCAGGCACCTTCCTTCCTTCCTTCCTTCACATGATTGACTTCTCTTTCCCTCCCTTTGACCTAGTTAATTAATTCGAGAGAGATGCAGCAGCAACACAAGTTAAGATTCACACTAAATTAACTCCTAATTTGACCTAGTTAACCTAGTTAATTAATTCGAGAGGGATTTGACCTAGTTAACCTAATTAATCCCTAGCAGTTAATTAATTTGACCTAGTTAACCTCCAGCAAGCAAGTTTGAACGTAATTTAGCCATTCAAGCTGTTTGACCTAGTTTGACCTAATTTGACCTAGCGGTACTGATAGTACGATCAACTCCCCAACAAGCTGTTCCCCAATTTAGCCATTCAGCAAAGGCCAACCCTAGGGTGGTGTGTAAATTTATCGTTGTTTATTCCATCTCGTGAAACCCCAAATATATAGTAACTAGAAAACTAGTGTATGTTTGAATGGATGCATGCTTAGTTCTAATTAGACTGAGTTTTGTCTTTTGTAATTTCATAATTTGCATATGGTGGATAGATAATACCCAAAAGATGCCAGGCACTAGCAAAAGTTTGTAACACGAAGATGCACACACATTGTGCTGTTAAAGAAAAGAGCACATAGTGAATATGGATGAAATTAACCTAATTTGACCTAGTTTGGAAGTGGTCGAGGTCATGCAACATGGAGGGAACTGTATTGGACCTATTGCGGCACCGCCGGTTCATGCAACATGGTCGAGACTAAATTAACTGCTAATTTGACCTAGTTAACCTAGTTAATTAATTCGAGAGGGAATTGACCTAGTTAACCTAATTAATCCCTAGCAGTTAATTAATTTGACCTAGTTAACCTCCAGCAAGCAAGTTTGAACCTAACTTGACCTAAATCCGAGAGGGATTTGAACTAAACCTAGCAAAAGAGAGAAGAAGAGGGCACGGCCGGGAGGGAGGAGAGGAGGAAGAGAGGAGAAGAGAGGCAGAGGGAGGAGGGTTACCTGAGACGGCGGAGATGACGGAGGGCGGAGACGACGGAGGGCGGAGACGGCGGAGACGACAGAGGGCGGAGACGGCTGGGAGGTCGCGGGCCTCCTCTCCTGGTGGACGTCCTCCCCGCGCGAAGGCGACGACGGCGAGCGGAGATAGTGGAGGGGGCGGCGCGTGGCGGGTGGTGGGGGGCGCGGCGGCGCGGGGGAGCTGCGGTGGTGAGGGGCGCAGGGGCGCGGCGGCGCGGGGGAGCGGCGGTGGTGAGGGGTGGAGTCGGGAAGAGAGAGGGGATCGATAGCTAGGTTGGGGATGGCCGCGGAGGAGATATGGATGGTGGGGGCGGCGCAATACTAATGGCGCATGATACGTCCAAAATGTATCTATAATTTTTGCGTGATCCATGCTTCTTTTGTGTGATATTGCTATGATATTGATGCACTTCCATACACTTTTGATCATATTTGGACTAACCTATTAAGTCAGTGCACCACAGTGCCAGTTCCTGTTTTCTGCTGTTTTTCTATTTCAGGTTTCCCCCATATTAAAAGTGCTCCAAAAATTCCAGGAAAAATATAGGAAAAATCAGCGTACTGGAAGCTTCGCGAAGAACCAAAGATGGGCCAGAGGGGAGCCAGGGGAGGCCCAGGCGGCCACCTGGCGCGGCCCCACCCCTGGCCATGCCAGGGGGGCGCCTGGGGCCCCTGCTCCGCCTCTGGCTGCCCCACTTCGCCTATATATCCCTCTCATCCCGAAACCCTCGAGGACAGAACCCTTTTTCACGATCTTGCCTCTGTTCCGCCGCTGCAGCGCTTCTAAGATCGGGAGCATCAGGAGAACTCTTCCCGGCACCCTGCCGGAGGGGAGAACCACCACCATGGACGCTTCCTGGATGAGTCGTGAGTAGTCCACCTTGGACCATGGGTCCATGATCAGTAGCTATGTGATGTTCTCCTCCCCTCTTTGCTATTCGTGGTTTAGACCTCGTGAGCTGCCCTACATGATCGAGGCACATATGTAATCTTTCTGCTGTTGCTTTGCTGAGTTTGCTGGGATCTGATGGATTATGAGACTATGTTCAGATTGTGTTTGAGTAATATATTTGATTCACCTCTTTTATATCTTTGTTCTTGAGTAATTCTTGCATGTTCTCTGTTGCTGTTTATTGCTTTGGCCAAGTAGTAGGTAGTAACTCCAAGAGGGAGCGTTATGCTTGATTGTGGGTTCATGCCCCCTGATGACTAGCTTGAGTGACAGAAACACGAGTCTAGGGGATGTGCTGTTGCCACAAGGGAGAAAACAACGGTGCTTGTACTTGCGGGTGCAAGGATTGTTTACTTTACGCAAAGCTCTTTTAATGCAGTTGTCTGTTGCTTTGACTTTACACTTTGGATGGGATTCGCAACTTAATACCAGCGAGATGTTCTGGATAGATATCTCAAGGTGGATGATTAGTAGTAGATGCAGATGGATTTCGGTCTACTTGCCTTGGCGTACCGCCCATGCTTTTGAGCCTATACCTTTCTTTGCAGCATAGTTAGCATTGGTTTGCGCACATAATCATGTCAATTGCCCAGCTGTAATTTGTTTACCTCGCTTTGCTGTTTTATCGTCTTTTGGGAGAGAGACATCACTAGTAAACATCATGGGACCCCGGTCCATATTACCACCGCTGATCACACCTTCTATTTACTTCCTGTTTTTATTTCCTAGTTGTAGTCTTAGCTATCATTATTATCTCTTGTGTTTGATCCTTTGTAAAAATCAAGGCCGGAGGGATTGACAACCTCTATGTACTCGTTGGGAGCAAAGTTATCTGTATCTGTGTGCAGGTCCCGTCAACCGCTAAGTTTCTGGCACCGTTCACACCTACTTGTCGTCCCTCGGAGTATCACGGGATTCGATCCTTCGTATCTTTGCCAAGGGAAATTTGCCGCTACGCTACATCTCAACCTTCCAATTGCGAGAAGCCATCAAGCAAGTTTCTGGCGCCGTTGCCAGGGACTCCACTCTTCAAGATAGGGGAGTTGCACGCTATCTTTTATCTTTGCTTTTTTAGTCTTGTTAGTTTACCTTTCAGTTTTTGCTTTAGTGTCCCTTACCAAAAATGACAAAAATAGTTATCTTGCTTGCTGCTGCTATGGGTTCCACCGAGAACACCAAGTTGTGTGACTTCACTAGTCATAACAACAATGACTTTATCTGCACGCCTATTGCTACACCTGCCACTTCAGCACCTTCTTATGAGATTAAACCTGCTTTACTGAACCTAGTTATGAAAGATCAATTCTCCGTTGCTGGAGATGATGCTGCTTTGCACTTAAATAATTTTGTTGATCTCTGTGATATGCAAAAGTACAAAGAAGTAGATGGTGATATTGTTAAGCTTAAGCTTTTTCCTTTCTCCTTGAGAGGAGGAGCTAAAAATATGGTTTCAATCCTTGCCTAGGAATAGTATAGATTCTTCGGACAAGTGCAAGGATGCCTTTATTGGGAAGTACTATCCCCCTGCTAAAATTATCCAATTAAGGAGTAACATAATGAATTTTAAACAATTGGATAATGAACACGTTGCCCAAGCTTGGGAACGCATGAAATCTCTTGTCAAGAACTGCCCTACTCATGTTTTGACTACATGGATGGTTATCCAAACTTTTTATGCAGGCTTGAACTTTACCTCGCGGAACTTGTTAGATTCGGCCGCGGGTGGAACCTTTATGTCAACTACACTTGGTGCTGCCACAAAGCTTCTCGATGAGATGATGACCAATTATTCCCAATGGCACACCGAACGCGCTCCAACAGGTAGGAAGGTAAACTCTGTCGAGGAGATTTCCTCCCTAAATGAAAAAGTTGACTTGATCATGTCTCTACTTTCCAAGCAATCTTCTATTGATCCTCATGATGTTCCTTTTAATTCTTTGATTGCTCAAGATCAAGTAGATGTGAACTTTATCTCTAGAAACAATTTCAATAACAATGCTTATAGGAATAATTTTGGTAGCAACCCTAGACCGTTCCCCTCTAATTCCTATGGGAACAACAATGCTTATCCTAGCACCAAGAACTCCACTTCTGAACTAGAGATTATGCTTAAAGACTTCATCACTACCCAAAAGGCCTTCAATAAGAGTGTAGAAGAAAAACTAGACAAACTAGATAATCTCTCTTCGAAGGTAGACAATTTAGCCCATGAGGTAGAGTTGCTTAAAATTAGAACTTCTCCTCTTGAGGAGAGGAAGACCACTCCTATGAATGCTATTCAAGTGCAAATTAATGAAAACATTAGGATGATGGCTAAACTTGAAGAGAGATGGGCTAGAGAAAAGGAGGAAGAAGATAGAATTAAGAGCCTTCCTACCCACCACACTGTTGCTACTATCCAAGTTGTTGAGGATATCCAAACTCTTAGCACCCAATGCACTCCTAGTCCCATTGGACCTATTAATGGTGATGCTATGACCTCAACCGTAGAAGAAGAAACTCCTATGACCATAGAAGCTACCAAACAAGTGAGCCTAAAGGACACCACTACCACTTTACTTGATAGTAGTGACCTTGATTTTGATAATTGCACCCTTTCTGAAGTTATTGGTTTTCTTCACAGAATGGCTAAAGACCCCCACACTAGCACACTTAACCTTGCCTTCACAGAGCATATCACCAATGCTCTTACCAAAGCTAGGGAAGAAAAGCTCAAGCTTGAGACTTCCATCCCTAGGAAGCTAGAAGATGGTTGGGATCCCATAGTCAAAATTAAATTGAACAACGTCTCTTGCTATGCTTTATGTGATGTTGGATCTAGTACCTCCGTTATGCCCAAAAGAATGTACGATATGTTTGAATTGAAACCTTTTGATCCTTGTTCTTTTGGTGTTCGTCTTGTTGATTCTTCCGTAAAGTAACCTTTGGGGAAGATCGACGATGTTGTTATCATTGTCAATGACAATTATGTTCCTGATGATTTTACTATTATGGATATTGAATGTGAACCTTCATGTCCAATTATTTTGGGATGTCCTTTTCTTCGCACCGTTCGTGCTATCATTGACATGAAAGAGGGGAATATAAAATTCCAATTCCCTCTCAAGAAAGGGATGGAACACTTCCCTAGAAAGAAGATTAAGTTGCCTTTTGAGTCCGTTACACGGGCTAGCTATTCTCTTACTCTTGATAAAACTTGATCTTCTCTTTTTGCATCATGCCTAGCTTAAAGGCATAAAAGAAAGCGCTTTTGGGAGGCAGCCCACAACGAATTAGGTTTTATTTTTCTTTTGTTGTGTCTTGATGTTTGTTACTACAGTAGCATCATCATTGTATCTTTTCTTTTTAGCTTTGTGCCAAGTTTAGCCCCCGATTGCAAGAAAGTTCAAAAGTTATGACGTGCTGTCCAGAAAACAGATTCTGTCCTTGGACAGAAAAATTCGAATAAAATCACCATATCATCTTTTTGATCTGAATTTTTTTTGACAGCGTGCTCTATACAATTGGCTTTCGAGCGTCTGTTCTGAGTTTTTTGATTTGAGTTGCATAAGTGCCCCGAAAAAATTATTTACTACCTGCTGGTATGTTTTTAACAGATTCTGTCCTGTTTTGCCTTTTCTTCATTTTGCAAACCTTGAGCTTGCTTTTTCTTTGCAAAAACCTTTTGGCAATCTTGAGAAACAGTAGCTCTTCAAGATTATCTTTATTTCCAGTAGGGAAAAATTATTTTATTGTGGGTACTAACCTCGCTAATCAGATTATGATGAGTTATGTATGAAGGGAGTTTTCAAGTGTGCGAGGGAAGATGATCAAAGAAGATTCAGGAGGGTCAAACGCTCAAGCTTGGGGATGCCCCCGTGCACCCCCAAGAAATATTCAACAAGATTCAAGCGTCTAAGCTTGGGGATGCCCCCATGCATCCCCTTCTCCATCAACAATTATCAGTTCGTCTTTCGTTCCACTATATTTTTATCACTTCATGTGTTATGTGCTATGCTTGGAGCGTCTTGCTCTTAGTTTCCTTTTTAGTTTTCTTTAGCTTTGCTTGCTGTTCATAACAAATTAGAACCCAGCTTTCTTTGTGTGGGAGAGAAACACGCTCCACTTCAACATAGAACACAACATAGGATTTTCATGCTTATCTTTGCTGTGTGTGTTCTTTGTCTTTCCATAGCTGCTGTCATGTTTAGCTCTTAGTTTTCATGCTTTTATTTTTAAAGAGCTTTTGTTTAGTTGGTTGCTGAACTCTCTTGAGTTTTCATGTTTATCTTGTTAAGAGAGTTTGCCTGTTGCACTGAGTTGTGTGTCTTAACTTAAATTAGGTAATTGAGGTTGCTATTTAATTTTAGTAGTAACTTGCAATAGTTTTGAGGTATTGCCATGAGTAATGTCTGAACTTTTGGTGTCAAGAGCTTTAGCCTATTAGTGATAGATGTCGTATTTTGGGCAATCCGTGTTTATTTTCGAAAACCTACAAAATAGTTGAGAACTTTAGCTACTAGATGGATCACTAATCTTTGGAGGGATCGAATATTAGAGTACACTCACGTACAATGAGTCGAGGATGCGCAAGGATAACCAAACCCCCATACACTCCTCCTCGGGGTACTTGTCTCTTTGTGAACCTCCTAATTATATTGAGAGTTACCGATAATAAGTGCATGAGTTCTTTGGACTAATGTGATTATTCGAAAGTTCACACTTCCACCTAGCCATATTTTTCTAGCCTCTTCGGTACCGTGCATTGCCCTTTCTCACCTCGAGAGTTGGCGCATACTTCGCCGGTGCATCCAAATCCTTGGCACGATACGCTCTGTCATCATAAGCCTCATTATATCCTTCCTCAAAACAGCCACCATACCTACCTATCAAGGCATTTCCATAGCCTTTCCGAGATACATTTCCATGCAACATCCATCTTCTCATGACTTGACCTTCATGTCATACATGCTTTTGCTTGATCGATGAGCCGCATGCTAGTTGGGCCTTGCCCTAATCATTGCTACATGACGCGCTAGTATCATTGCATATCCTGCTACACCGGCAGAGGCATACATTTGCATACATCATGATAGTTTCATCTTCTTTATGTTGAGTACTCTTGTAAAGTGTGAAAGATCTTCTATACTTCTTGTAATATATAGAGTGTTGCCCCTAAAGTGAGGAAAAGATCCCAAAGAGGACAAAATCAAAAGATCCCAAAGAGGACAAATGATTGTTAAATAGAAAGAGCCATTGAGGCCACAAAAAATAAAAAAAAATAGAAAAAAGAGAAAAATAAATAAAAAGAGAGAAGGGGGCACACTACTATTCCTTTTGAGAGATCCACACTCGTACTCCATCTTATACCTTGTACTCCATAGAGATTATCATTCATGCATATAGCTATGTGGGGACCTTCACACTATAGAACTTGGCTTGTATATTCCGATGATAAGCCTCCTCAAAAGAGCTCTAGGTCTTCTTGAGCGAGCAAGTTGGATGCACCCCCACTAGTTCCATTGGAGAGCTTACCTTAGCTCATATGTGCATCCGTTGCATGGCAATCCCTACTCCTCACATCATATCTATCATTTGGCTTTCTCTCGCCTATGATTGTCCTCATTGATGTGAGCCTTTCACACCTTTTTTGTCTTCCCCCTTCATCATTTTTCTCTCTTTGCCATCCTAAGTGTCAACTTTCTTGCTTACGCTCATCCATAGCATGAGTGCTCAAAATATCAAAAGGGAGTGGATCATTTTGACTTGTACCTGGCTAGTGGTCTGGGGATGAGTCAAGATAAGATTCCAAAGAAGACCAAGTGTGAAACTTTAGTAGATTAAGTTCTCAACAATACAAAAACTATGTTTTACTCTCTCGTATATCCCTATCCCCTTTCTTGCATGCAAACACCATTTGGAGACATTCGAGTCACGGACAGCGAGAGCTCTTGCACCTTTATGTTCTTATGTTACTTGTTACAATGCTAATATAGACTCTTGCTTGTTATGACTTGAATTGAATTACATGCCTTGATTGCTTTACTTAAAAAGTTCTTATATGGTTGGTAGCATGTCACCACAGAAATTATGCTTGTTATCATTTACCTACTCGAGGACGAGCAGGAATTAAGCTTGGGGATGTTGATACGTCCAAAACATATCTATAATTTCTGCTTGCTCCATGCTTCTTTTGTGTGATATTGCTATGATATTGATGCACTTCCATACACTTTTGATCATATTTGGACTAACCTATTAACTCAGTGCACCACAGTGCCAGTTCCTGTTTTCTGCTGTTTTTCTATTTCAGGTTTCCCCCATATTAAAAGTGCTCCAAAAATTCCAGGAAAAATATAGGAAAAATCAGCGTACAGGAAGCTTCGCGAAGAACCAAAGATGGGCCAGAGGGGAGCCAGGGGAGGCCCAGGCGGCCACCTGGCGCGGCCCCACCCCTCGCCGCGCCAGGGGGGCTCCTGGGGCCCCTGCTCCGCCTCTGGCTGCCCCCCTTCGCCTATATATCCCTCTCGTCCCAAAACCCTCGAGGACAGAACCCTTTTTCGCTATCTCGCCTCTGTTCCGCCGCCGCAGTGCTTCCAAGATCGGGAGCATCAGGAGAACTCTTCCCGGCACCCTGTCGGAGGGGAGAACCACCACCGGGAGCTTCTCCACCACCATGGACGCTTCCTGGATGAGTCGTGAGTAGTCCACCTTGGACCATGGGTCCATGATCAGTAGCTATGTGATGTTCTCCTCCCCTCTTTGCTCTTCATGGTTTAGACCTCGTGAGCTGCCCTACATGATCGAGGCACATATGTAATCTTTTTGTTGTTGCTTTGCTGAGTTTGCTGGGATCTGATGGATTATGAGACTATGTTCAGATTGCGTTTGAGTAATATATTTGATTCACCTCTTTTATATCTTTGTTCTTGAGTAATTCTTGCATGTTCTCCGTTGCTGTTTATTGCTTTGGCCAAGTAGTAGGTAGTAACTCCAAGAAGGAGCGTTATGCTTGATTGTGGGTTCATGCCCCCCGATGACTAGCTTGAGTGACAGAAACATGAGTCTAGGGGATGTGCTGTTGCCACAAGGGAGAAAACAACGGTGCTTGTACTTGCGGGTGCAAGGATTGTTTACTTTACGCAAAGCTCTTTTAATGCAGTTGTCTGTTGCTTTGAGTTTACACTTTGGGTGGGATTCGCAACTTAATACCAGCGAGATGTTCTGGATAGATATCTCAAGGTGGATGATTAGTAGTAGATTCAGATGGATTTGGGTCTACTTGCCTTGGCGTACCGCCCATGCTTTTGAGCCTCTACCTTTCTTTGCAGCATAGTTAGCATTGGTTTGCGCACATAATCCTGTCAATTGCCCAGCTGTAATTTGTTTACCTCGCTTTGCTGTTTTATCGTCTTTTGGGAGAGAGACATCACTAGTAAACATCATGGGACCCCGGTCCATATTACCATCGCTGATCACACCTTCTATTTACTTCCTGTTTTTATTTCCTAGTTGTAGTCTTAGCTATCATTATTATCTCTTGTGTTTGATCCTTTGTAAACAACAAGGCCGGAGGGATTGACAACCTCTCTGTACTCGTTGGGAGCAAAGTTATCTGGATCTGTGTGCAGGTCCCGTCAACCGCTAAGTTTCTGGCGCCGTTGACACCTACTTGTCGACCCTCGGAGTCTCACGGGATTCGATCCTTGGTATCTTTGCCAAGGGAAATTTGCCACTACGCTACATCTCAACCTTCCACTTGGGGTAACCAACGAGGGGCGAGAAGCAATCAGCGCACCACCCCTCGGTGCGCCATAAGTGCATACATACTAATGGCGCACCTCACCCTGGTGCGCCATTAGTATATTTTTTTTGCTGCTCGAGCCAACAGGTTATCTTCCACCTGACCTAATCCACATCAAGTGTCCTCTACTAGCTCGACTAGTCAGCAACCAGTTCACACACTAGGAGGTCCTGGGTTCGATTCCCAGGCTCCACAATTTTTTTTATGCATTTAAAATGTTGTTTGATACTTATTTGTGTTTAAATATGTTCAAACTTGTTTAAATCATAACAACAAATTTTTTTTTATAAGACAGTAATAATTTTTTAAAAAATATCATCAAACAGTAATGCCGGTGGAGCGGGGGAGGGTGCGGGGGG
>LR738713.1:656426708-656451301 GCA_902687465.1 Secale cereale
CGGGACTAAAGGGGTGTATTAGTCCCGGTTTGTGCCACCAACTGGGACTAATACCACCCTTTAGTCCCGGTTGGTGCCACCAACTGGGACCAAAGGCCTTGCTGGCGCGGTGCGGTGGGAAGTTTAGTCCCACCTCGCTAGTTGAGAGAGGCCAGCACCAGTTTATAAGCTGCGCTGCCTCTCTCCTCTCGAACTCATCTGAAGTGCAGGCTTACGGGCCTAATTTGACAGTTCAATGCTTGTGGGCCTACTGGGCCTGCTGCGGGCTTGAATCCTGGCCCATGGTTGGGTTTCTAGTCGTATTCAGGCCGTGCTGGCCCAGTAGGTGGCATTTTTTTTCTTTTTTCTATTGATTTTTTCATTTCTACTTAGAACTAAATACTTATAGCGTTTTAGTGATTTCTTTTTTCTTTTAGGTCACAAAAATTATAAATTTCATTATTTTCTATGTTGCTTTATTTATTTTATTTTGTTTCTACTTACAACAAAATACTTATTGTTGCTATTTTTTTGCAAGTTTTTTGTTTTGTTTTCTGCATTATTTATTTTCTTTTGTTTTTTGCTTTATTTTTTAATTCTTTCTGGTAAAACCAATTACAAACTTTCTGTTAGTGCAAGTAGTATTCAAATTTGAATAGTTTAAATTTGAAATTATTTGTTTTCTTTGTTGCTTTATTTATTTTATTTTGTTTCTACTTACAATGAAATACTTATTGTTGCTATTTTTTATTTTTTTTCAAGTTTTTTTTTTGTTTTCTGCATTATTTATTTTCTTTTATTTTTTGCTTTATTTTTTATTTCTTTCTGGTAAAACCAATTACAAACTTTCTGTTAGGGCAAATTTGAATAGTACAAACGGACAATGGTATCATACTCGTTTGTTACAAAGTTGGCATGGTATCATCATAATAGTTGCCGAAAAAAGTCTTCACTTTTTCTTTGCTTGTGTCATTTGCTTATTGCGCCGTAACCATGGATAATCTTCATCGTTTATCAGGATTCTTGGGTCAGCCTTGACTTTGAAGGGAGGAATTTCATGAAACTTTTCATAATCTTCAGACATGTCTGTCTTGCCCTCCACTCCCAGGATGTCCCTTTTTCCTGAAAGAACAATGTGGCGCTTTGGCTCATCGTATGATATATTCGCTTCCTTATCTTTTCTTTTTCTCTGTCTGGTAGACATGTCCTTCACATAGATAACCTGTGCCACATCATTGGCTAGGACGAACGGTTCGTCAGTGTATCCAAGATTTTTCAGACCCACTGTTGTCATTCCGTACTGTGGGTCTACCTGTACCCCGCCTCCTGACAGATTGACCCATTTACACTTAAACAAAGGGACCTTAAAATCATGTCCGTAGTCAAGTTCCCATATGTCCACTATGTAACCATAATATGTGTCCTTTCCCCTCTCGGTTGTTGCATCAAAGCGGACACCACTGTTTTGGTTGGTGCTCTTTTGATCTTGGACAATCGTGTAAAATGTATTCCCATTTATCTCGTATCCTTTGTAAATCAATACAGTCGAAGATGGTCCCCTGGACAACAAGTACAACTCATCACAAACAATGTTGTCACCTCTGAGACGTGTTTCCAACCAACTGCTGAAAGTCCAGATGTGTTCACATGTAATCTAGTCGTCGCAATGCTCCGGGTGTTTGGAGCGCAGACTGTTCTTGTGTTCATCGACATACGGGGTCACTAATGTAGAGTTATGTAGAATTGTGTAGTGTGCTTGAGACCAAGAATATCCGTCCCTGCATATTATTGAGTCCCTTCCAAGCGTGCCTTTTCCAGTCAGTCTCCCCTCGTACCGCGATTTAGGGAGACCTATCTTATTAAGGCCAGGAATGAAGTCAACACAAAATCCGATGACATCCTCTGTTTGATGGCCCATGGACATGCTTCCTTCTGGCCTGGCGCGGTTACAGACATATTTCTTTAGGACTCCCGTGAACCTCTCAAAGGGGAACATATTGTGTAGAAACACGGGTCCCAAAATGACAATCTCGTCGACTAGATGATCTAGGACGTGTGTCATGATATTGAAGAAGGATGGTGGGAACACAAGCTCAAAACTGACAAGACATTGCGCCACATCACTCCTTAGCCTTAGTACGATTTCTGGATCGATCACCTTCTGAGAGATTGCATTGAGGAATGCACATAGCTTCACAATGGCTAATCGGACGTTTTCCGGTAGAAGCCCCCTCAATGCAACCGGAAGGAGTTGCGTCATAATCACATGGCAGTCATGAGACTTTAGGTTCTGGAACTTTTTCTCTGCCATATTTATTATTCCCTTTATACTCGACGAGAAGCCAGTCGGGACCTTCATACTGAGCGGGCATTCAAAGCAGATTTCTTTCTCTTCTTTCGTAAGAGCATAGCTGGCAGGACCTTCATACTGCTTCGGAGGGATGCCGTCTTTTTCGTGCAAACGTTGCAGGTCCTCCCGTGCCTCAGCTATATCTTTTGTCTTTCCATACACGCCCAAGAAGCCTAGCAGGTTCACGCAAAGGTTCTTCGTCACGTGCATCACGTCGATTGAAGAGCGGACCTCTAGGTCTTTCCAGTAGGGTAGGTCCCAAAATATAGATTTCTTCTTCCACATGGGTGCGTGTCCCTCAGCGTCATTCGGAACAGCTAGTGCGCCGGGGCCCTTTCCAAAGATTACGTGTAAATCATTGACCATAGCAAGTACGTGATCACCGGTACGCATGGCGGACTTCTTCCGGTGATCTGCCTCGCCTTTGAAATGCTTGCCTTTATTTCGACATTGATGGTTGGTCGGAAGAAATCGACGATGGCCCAGGTACACATTCTTCCTGCACTTGTCCAGGTATATACTTTAAGTGTCATCTAAACAGTGCGTGCATGCGTGGTATCATTTGTTTGTCTGTCCGAAAAGGTTACTGAGAGCGGGCCAATCGTTGATGGTCACGAACATCAACGCCTTTAGGTCAAATTCCTCCTATCTGTGCTCATCCCACGCACGTACACCGTTTCCATTCCACAGCTGTAAAAGTTCTTCAACTAATGGCCTTAGGTACACATCAATGTCGTTGCCGGGTTGCTTAGGGCCTTGGATGAGAACTGGCATCATAATGAACTTCCGCTTCATGCACATCCAAGGAGGAAGGTTATACATCCATAGAGTCACGGGCCAGGTGCTGTGATTGCTGCTCTGCTCCCCGAAAGGATTAATGCCATCCGCGCTTAAAGCAAACCATACGTTCCATGGGTCCTTTGCAAACTCCTCCCAGTACTTTCTCTCAATTTTTCTCCACTGCGACCCGTTAGCGGGTGCTCTCAACTTCCCGTCTTTCTTACGGTCCTCACTGTGCCATCGCATCAACTTGGCATGCTCTTTGTTTCTAAACAAACGTTTCAACCGTCGTATTATAGGAGCATACCACATCACCTTCGCAGGAACCCTCTTCCTGGCGGGCTCGCCATCAACATCACCAGGGTCATCTTGTCTGATCTTATACCGCAATGCACCGCATACCGGGCACGCGTTCAGATCCTTTTATGCACCGCGGTAGAGGATGCAGTCATTAGGGCATGCATGTATCTTCTGCACCTCCAATCCTAGAGGGCATACGACCTTCTTTGCTGTGTATGTACTGTCGGGAAATTCGTTATCCTTCGGAAGCTTCTTCTTCAATATTTTCAGTAGCTTCTGAAATCCTTTGTCAGCAACAGCATTCTCTGCCTTCCACTGCAGCAATTCCAGTATGGTACCGAGCTTTGTGTTGCCATCTTTGCAATTGGGGTACAACCCTTTTTTGTGATCCTCTAACATGCGATCGAACTTTAGCTTCTCCTTTTGACTTTCGCATTGTGTCCTTGCATCGACAATGACCCGGCGGAGATCATCATTTGGTTCCTCTTGATCTTCAGCAGCTTCACCCGTTGCAGAATCATTGGGCACATCGTCTGGTTCCTCCCGATCTTCACCAGCTCCCCCCATTGCAGCATCACCGTATTCAGCGGGCACATAGTTGTCATCGCACTCTTCTTCTTCGCCGTCTTCCATCATAACCCCTATTTCTCCGTGCCTCGTCCGAACATTATAGTGTGGCATGAAACCCTTGTAAAGCAGGTGGGAGTGAAGGATTTTCCAGTTAGAGTAAGACATCGTATTCACACATTTAGTGCATGGACAACACATAAAACCATTCTGCTTGTTGGCCTCAGCCGCATTTAGAAACTCATGTACGCCCTTAATGTACTCGGAGGTGTGTCTGTCACCGTACATCCATTGCCGGTTCATCTGCGTGCATTATATATAATTAAGTGTGTCAAAAACCATTACAGAACATCATAAATAGATAATTAAGTGACCAAATGGATAAAATTTCATCATCACATTAAAACCAAAGTACATACATATATAGTTCTCATCTAACAACATATAGCTCTCCATACACATCGAAACTATGTAAAACTTTTCAATGCGAAAACAAATGCGATCATAATCGCAACCAAGGTAACAATTGATCCAACGGCATAATGATACCAAGCCTCGGTATGAATGGCATATTTTCTAATCTTTTTAATCTTCAACCGCATTGCATCCATCTTGATCTTGTGATCATCGACGACTTCCGCAACATGCAACTCCAATATCATCTTCTCGTCCACAATTTTTTTTATTTTTTCCTTCAAGAATTTGTTTTCTTCTTCAACTAAATTTAACCTCTCGACAATAGGGTCCATCTTGATCTTGTGATCATCGATGACTTCCGCAACATGCAACTCCAATTCCATCTTCTCCTCCTCCATTTTTTCCAATTTTTTCTTTAAGGAAATGTTTTCCTCTTCAACTAAATTTAACCTCTCCACAAGAGGGTCGGTTGGAATTTGCGGTTCAACTACCTCCTAGACATAATAAAACATCTATGCATGTCAGGTTGGTCGGCATAACTATCATAAACACTAAAACAAATAGTTATAAATTAAAGATAATATACCACATCCGAAGCGTAGACAGGACGAGGGCCCACGTGGGCGGATATCAAAACCATCACACTATATAATAACAAGCAATAATAAACGTAAGAAAATTACACAAATATCTATCTAAAGCAATAATAACAAGCAATAATAAAAGTAAGAAAAGCATGGACATAACAAGAGGCTCACCATGGTGGTGCCGGTGACGAGATCGGCGGGGGCGATCGACGGCGGCGAAGACGGGGACGGGACGTGACGGATTGCTAAACCTAGACAAATCTCGGAGAAAATAGAGCTTCGAGAGGAGAAAAGCTTAACTAGTGTGGCTCGGGCATTCCACCGAATACGTTGTGTGCATAGGAGGTGAGCTAGAGCACCACTAACCCCTCTCCCCCTCGGCTAGAAAAAAAGAGCTGTGAGCTCTGCTCTTGAGTGTGGGGTTATATATAGGCACCTCATTGGTCCCGGTTGGTGCTACGAACCGGGGCTAAAGGGGTGCCTTTGGTCCCGGTTCATATCACCAACCGGGACCAATGGAGGTGGGCCAGGAGCAAGAGCCATTGGTCCCGGTTTGTCGCTCCAACCGGGACCAAAAGGTCCAGACGAACCGGGACCAATGACCCACATGGCCCGGCCGACCCCCTGGGCTCACGAACCGGGTCCAGTGCCCCCATTGGACCCGGTTCTAGATTGAACCGGGGCTAATGGGCTGGACAGGCCTGGACCAATGCCCTGTTTTCTACTAGTGCAGAAAGCCCCTGGCTATGCTTCCCTCTGGACGTGACATGTTGCGAACGTATCCTTTGATGACACCATTCATCCTTTCGAACGGCATCATGCTATGCAGGAACGTCGGCCCGAGTTGGATGATATCGTCCACGATATGGACCACAGATGCACCATAACGTCGAACAATGCGGGCGGGAAGTACATCTCAAGCTCGCATAGTATCACAATGATCTCTTCCTGTAGCCTTCTAAGTTGCCTCACGCCAACAGACTTTCGAGAGATGACGTCGAAAAAGTTGCATAGGCCAAATAGGGTTTCACGGACGTGCGCATCCATGATCCCACGGATTGCAACTGGAAGTATCTACGTCATCAGCACGTGACAGTCGTGAGACTTCATCCCGCTGAACTTCAGCTTCGCCCGGTCTAGGTATCTGCTTATCTTCCCCGCGTAACCGTAAGGAAGTTGTACTCCTACGAGGAAGGTGAAAAACTGCTCGATCTCCTCCTAACTTAGAGTGAAGCACGCGGGAGGGTAGTCATTTCCGGTCTTCTTGGCCTTTTTGCCTTTGCGACGACTTTCCGTGTCCTGCTTCGCCTCATCATCATCATGATCATCATATATAGCGTGAAGGTCCTGCCTGATGCCCATTGATTTCAAGTCTGCCCTGGCTTTCGGCCCATCTTTGGTCCTCTCTGGCATGTTGAGCAGGGTACCAAGCAGACTCTCGCACACGTTCTTCGTGATATGCATTACATAAAGGCTGTGAGGCACACGGTGGATCTTCCAGTACGGCAAGTCCCAGAAAACAGACCTCGTTTTCCATACCTTCAGCAGCGGCTCTGGCGCCTTTCGCTTCTTTCCCGGCTCTGGCACCTTTTGCTTCTTTCCCGGCAGTGGGAAATCTTTCCAATTTTTCAATAGCTCGTCTATTTCCTCGCCGCTCCTCGTATGCGGGCGTCCTCGGGGTTCGGTTTCACCATCGAACAGATCCTTTCGTTTTCTCCACAGGTCATTGTCGCGAAGCCACCTTCGATGTCCCATGAACATGGTTTTCGAAGACCCGGGATATCTATCTAGCTGGTGATATGTTGTGTCATCCATGCACCTGACGCATCCAGAAAATCCGTGGACCACCTGCCCCGCGACATATCCGTAACCGAGATAGTCGTGCACCGTCGTGAGCAGCGCGGCTCTCATAGAGAAATATTCTTTCTTTGCGGTGTCCCACGTATTGGCTGGCGTTTTCCACAGCGTGTCTAGCTCCTCTTTCAGCAGCCCCAGATACAGATTGATGTCGTTCCCTGGTTGTTTCGGTCCTTCAACTAGCATACTCATGTGAATGTACTTCCTCTTCATGCACAACTAGGGCGGAAGGTTGTACATCCACACAAACACAGGCCAGGTGTTATGTGTGCTTCTCTGGCTGCCAAACGGATTGACTCCATCGGTGATCGCGCCCAGCACGATGTTCCTTGGATCGTTCCCAAATTCTAGGTCTTCGAAGTTCAACGCTTGCCACTGGCTCGCATCCTTAGGGTGACTCAGCATCTTGTCTTTTTTATCTATCTCCGGATCATTTGCATCATCTTCTCGCTTCTTCTCCTCCCTATCAGCGTGCCAACGCAGGAGCTTTGCTACCTTAGGGTCCGCGAAATACCGCTGCAGACGAGGAGTGATCGGAAAGTACCACACCACTTTTCGAGGAGCTTTCTTCCTCTTCTTGTATCGAGTGACGCCGCACACCGGACATATGGTAGACTCCGCGTGCTCGTCCCGATAAATGATGCAATTGTTCATGCACACATGGTATTTCACGTGCGGTAAATCCAGAGGACACACGATATTCTTCGCCTCCTCCAAACAGGTGGGGCACTTGTTCCCCTTGGGAAGACGTTCGTGCCAGAATTACATGTTCTCGTCGAAGCATGCGCCGGTCATTTTGTGTTTTACCTTCATCTCCCGAGCCATGAGCGTTACTTTCAGGCGGGTATCCTCGCGCCTCCATCCTTCATACAATGGAGTAACTGCGTCTAACTCAAGTTGATCCATCTTGGCTTTCTCTCGGGCGGCAGCTCTTGCATTATCGGCCTGCTTGAGAAGCAGCTCTTGAATGTGAGGGTCCTGCACCCAGCCCATCGATGGTCCAGCGTCGTCTGCTCCGCCGGCATCATCATCTTCATGATCATGCCCGTCGTCTGCTCCGGCATCTTCCTCATCATCATGTCCTGCATCTTCTACATGATGACTGTGTAAAGCATCACCGTCGTGATCATCTCCTGGGGATTCTTCGTCTTCTCGCCCGCCCGAGCCGGGGTGGTTGTCTTGCTGCCCTTCCTCATTTCTTGCCCGGCCCCCATGGACGACTTCGTAGTCATCTTCATCACCTTGCCACCGATAGCCATCCATGAAACCACGCAAGAGCAGGTGGTCCCGCACCTGCCCGGAATCCGGGTTCGCAATAAGGCTCTTCAGCTTGCATCTTTGACACGAACATCTTATCTCTGTCTCATTCTTTTGAAGCATCTCGGCCTTCGCGGACCTCAAAAACCTATTCACGATGCCTTCGGTCATCGTGCGCACCATGGTCGCCTGCGGGGTACAGCAAAACGATATTTTAGAACCAAGAATTTTTTTGCCATGACTTTCCCTAAAAATAGGACAAAAAAGAATGCTTAATGCCAAAATTCTCACCAAAACGGAAATGAATCAACATTCCGGGAAAATATTGGCAACTATCGCATTTCAAATACCGGTACACCTCCAAACACAAACACATATGCAACACAACAATCATATGCAACACCACGAACATACATAGATCTAGCTAAGCCATAAAAAGTGCATGTGCACATTGTTGTATGAGGAACAACATAAATATAGCTTCCCCCCTTACTTACCTATCAAAACAAGGTAATTTAACCACTTAATTTGAATGAATCTATGGTGGAAATGAGGTGAAAAAGAGGAGGGACCCGAGACAAGGAGGAGGTGGAGAGAATGAAGTGGGGAGAAAGTGAGTGTGGGTAGGAGAGGCTGTCCAAAATATCTTGTTGTTGCCCACTTACTAATGGCGCACCCACTATAAATGCGCCATTAGTAATCAAGGTTACTAATGGCGCATCTTCAGTTAGTGCACCATTACTAGTTTTGAAAAAACAACAAAACAATACTAATGGCGCACTGTCCGACAGTGCGCCATTACTAGTTTAAACTAGTAATGGCGCACTATGGAACAGTGCGCCATTAGTAGTTTTGCAAAAAAAGAATAAAAAATATAATAAAAAAAGAACATTAATGGCGCACTTTACTGCTGGTGCGCCATTACTAGTTACAACTAGTAATGGCGCACTTTGTCTGGATGCGCCATTAGTATGTTTGGACAGGCGTACTAGTTAAAAAAAACTTTTTGATACTAATGGCGCACCCTGGGCCAGGTGTGCCATTAGTAGTTTGAACTCTAATGGCGTATCAGAGGTTGGTGCGCCATTATTATATACTAATGGCGCACTGCTTGTCTGGTGCGCCATTAGTTTCAATTCCATCTATAGCCCTTTTCCTAGTAGTGGATCCCCATGCTTAATTCCTGCTCGTCCTCGAGTAGGTAAATGATAAAGAAAGAATTTTTGATGTGGAATGCTAACCAATATAGTTTTTCGATGTAATTCTCTTAATTGTGGCATGAATGTTCAGATCTTAAAGATTCAAGATAAAAGTCTATATTGACATAAGAAATAACAATACTTCAAGCATACTAACAAAGCAACCATGTCTTCTCAAAATACTATGGCTAAAGAAAGTTATCCCTACAAAATCATATAGTCTGGCTATGCTCCCGCTTCATCACACAAAATATTCATATCATGCACAACCCTGATTTCAGCCAAGCACTTGTTTTCAGACGCTATCTTTTCAAACCTTTCAACTTTCACGCAATACATGAGCGTGAGCCATGGATATAGCACTATGGGTGGAATAGAGGTGGTTGTGGAGAAGACAAACAGGAGGGAGATAGTCTCACATCGACTAGGCGTATCAACGGGCTATGGAGATGCCCATCAATAGATATCAATGTGAGTGAGTAGGGATTGCCATGCAACGGATGCACTAGGGCTATATATGAATGAAAGCTCAACAAAAGAAACTAGTGGGTGTGCGTCCAACTTGCTTGCTCACGAAGACCTAGGGCATTTGAGGAAGCCCATCGTTGGAATATACAAGCCAAGTTCTATAATGAAAATTCCCACTAGTATATTGATGGCTTCTCGCCCCTCGTTGGTTACCCCAAGTGGAAGGTTTGAGATGCAGTGTAGCGGTAGTTTTCCCTTGGCAAAGATACCAAGGATCGAATTCCCCTGAGACTCCAAGGTTCAACAAGAAGGTGTCAACTGCTAACGGCGCCAGATACTTAGCAATTAACTGGACCTGCACACAGATACAAATAACTTTGCTCCCAATGAGTACAGAGAGGTTGTCAATCCCTCCGGCCTTGTCGTTTACAAAGGATCAAACGCAAGAGATAATAGTGATAGGTATTACTGCGACTAGTAAGTGAAAACAGAAAGTACGGATGTGATCAGTGATGGTAATATGGACCGGGGTCCCATGATGTTCACTAGTGATGTCTCTCTCCCAAAAGACGATAAAACAGCTATGTGAGGTAAACGAATTACAGCTGGGCAATTGACAGGATTATGTGCGCAAACCAATGCTAACTATGCTGCAAGAAAGGTTGAGGCTCAAAAGCATGGGCTGTACGCCAAGGCAAGTAGACCGAAATCCATCTGCATCTACTACTAATCATCCACCTTGAGATATCTATCCAGAACATCTCGCTGGTATTAAGTTGCGAGTCCCACCCATACTGTAAACTCAAAGCAACAGACAACTACATTAAAAGAACTTTGCGTAAAGTAAACAATCCTTGCACCCGCGAGTACAAGCACCGTTGTTTTCCCCCTTGTGGCAACAGCACATCCCCTAGACTCATGTTTCTGTCACTCAAGCTAGTCATCGAGGGGCATGAACCCACAATCAAGCATAACTTTCCCTCTTGGAGTTACTACCTACTACTTGGCCAAAGCAATAAATAGCAACGGAGAACATGCAAGAATTACTCAAGAACATAAATATAAAAGAGGTAAATCAAATATATTACTCACATACAATCTGAACATAATCTCATAATCCATCGGATCCCAGCAAACTCAACATAGCAACAGCATAAGGATTACATATGTGCCTCGATCATGTAGAGCAGCTCACGAGGTCTAATTAGTGAAGGACAAAAAGGGGAGGAGAACATCACATAGCTACTGGTCATGGACCCATGGTCCAAGGGAGACTACTCACAACTCATCCGGGAGGCGTCCATGGTGGTGGAGAGGCTCCCGGTGGTGGTTCTCCCCTCCGGCAGGGTGCCGGGAAGAGTTCTCCTGGTGCTCCCGATCTTGGAAGCGCGGCGGCAGCGGAACAGAGATGAGATCGCGAAAAAGGGTTTCGGGACGCCGTGTAAATATATGCCAAAGGGGGGCATCAGCGGAGACCTGGGGGGGCCAGGCGCCCCCCCGGCGCGGCCAGGAGGGGTGCCGCGCCCCCAGGGCGCCTGGAGCCCTGGTGGCCCCCCTCCGGCCCTACTTTGGCCGTATGGAAGCTTCCGGAACGCTGATTTTTTATATATTTTTCCCGGAATTTTTCTGGCAGTTTACGTAATGGGAAAACCTGAAATACAAAAACAGCAGAAAACAGAAACTGGCACTGGGGTGCACTGAGTTAATAGGTTAGTCCAAATATGATCAAAAGTGTATGGAAGTGTATAAATATCATAGCAATATCACACAAAAGAGGCATGGAACAAGCAGAAATTATAGATACGTTTTGGACGTATCATATATGAAAGTGACTAAACATGAGACTCTCTACAATCAAGAACATGGTGCTATTTTGAAGCACAAGTGTAGAAAAAGATAGCAGCAATTGTCCCATTTTTTTTCTTTTTTTCTTTTTTTGGGCCTTTCTATTTTTTTCTTTGGCCTTTCTCTTTTTTTACGGAGGGGCTTTATAGATTTAGCCTTTCCTCCCATGGGACAATGCTCTAATAATGATGATCATCACACTTTCATTACAACTCGATATTACAACTCGTTACTACAACAACAAAGTATGACTCTATATGAATGCCTCCGGTGGTGTACCTGTAAGTGCAATGAAACAAGAGTGACATGTAGAAAAATTATGCATGGTGGCTTTGCCACAAATACGATGTCAACTACATGATCATGCAATGGCAATATGACAATATGATGCGTGTCATTTCAACGGAACTATGGAAGGTTGCAAGGCAATATATCTCGGAATGGCTGTGGAAATGCCATGATAGGTAGGTATGGTGGCTGTTTTGAGGAACAATATGGTGGCTATTTTGAGGAAGGATATATAGTGGGTTTATGGTACCAGCGAAAGTTGCGCGGTACAAGAGAGGCTAGCACTGGTGGAAGGGTGAGAGTGCGTATAATCCATGGACTCAACATTAGTCATAAGAACTCATATACTTATTCCAAAAATCTACGAGTCATCAAAACAAAGCAATCAACGCAAGCTCCTAGGGGGGAGTTTGGTAGGAGTTAACCATCGCGCGCCCTCGACCTCCACACAAAGGTTGGCACTGTACAAAGACCTCATGCTCTAACTTCGTCACATAGCGGTTCACCATACATGCATGATACAGGAATCACTAACCTAAACACAAGTATTTTTAAATTTCATAATGACTCCACTAGCATGACTCTAATATCACTATCCTCATGTCTCAAAACAATTATCAAGCATCCAACATCTCATCATATTCAATGCACTTAGTGTGAAAGTTTTTACTACATTGACATTGGATGTCTATCATGTGAAGACTAGTTTCTTTATCCCAAAAACATTACCATGTGTTGTTTTAATAGACTCAAATAGATATAAGTGAAGCATGAGAGTTCAACAATTTCTACAAAATATTACCACCACTGTGCTCTAAAAGTTATAAGTGAAGCACTAGAGCAAAAACTATTCAACTCAAAAGATGTAAGTGAAGCACATAGAGTGTTCTAATAATTTCTAGGCCATATTTAACTCTCTAAAATAGGTGCGTCCAGAAAGGATGATTGTGGTAAACTAACAAGCAATGACTCAAATTATACAAGACGCTCCAAGCAAAACACATATCATGTTGCGAATAAAAATATAGCTCCAAGTTTAGTTACCGATGGATGAAGACGAAAGAGGGGATGCCTTCCCGGGGTATCCCCAAGTTTAGGCTTTTGATTATCTTTAATTTACTTGGGGTGCCATGGGCATCCCCAATCTTAGGCCTTTGCTACTCCTTATTCCATAGTCCATCAAAGCAATACTCAAAACTTGAAAACTTCACAACACAAAACTTAGACAAAAATTCTCGTGAGCTTCGTTAGTATAAGAAAGCAAACCACTACTCAAAGGTGCAGTAATGAATTCATTATTTGTTTATATTGGTGTTAAACCTACTGTATTCCAACTTCTCTATGGTTCATATCCTCCAATACTACTCATAGATGCATGGAAATAAGCAAACAACACACGAAAAATAGAATCTGTCTAAAACAGAATAGTCTGTAGTAATCTGCAGGTTTCGCCTACTTCTGGAACTCCAAAAAATTCAAACTAAATTGGTAAATTTTCGAAATTTGTCTACCAATCATCTTCGAAAAGAATCAACTAAAAAGAGCGCTCTAGTAAAATCTGAAGACTACTTTAGCGAGCGCTAACGATTCTGTTTTTCACAGCAAGATCACATAAACTTCACACAAGTCTTCCCAAAGGTTCTACTTGGCACAAACACTAAAAAAACCTTGAAACCACATCTAATCAGAGGTTAGATGCAATATTTATTCCCTAAAAGCAACAAAAACAGCAAAACATAAAGTTGGGTTGCCTGTAGCTAGGCACGATACAAGATAAATCTAGGGAATGCCATAATGATATGATATGTGGCGAAAGCTCATCAACAAGCTTCCTTTGACGCAAGAAATAATAATCAAAAGGGCTAAATTTAATGGGACAAAAGTCCCCTACATCAATCTCGGGAGGAACAGGTTCCTCCTTTGGCCCTTTGTAGTGGATAACCAATTCATCATTATAGGCATTCTTTTGGCAGAAGGTCATAAGCCTTCGCTCAAGGGAGAAGCCTAACCCATTATTTTGAACAGCAAAATCGTCGTTTATCTCAGAAATTCTATTAATCAAGATCTCAATAGGAACCTTTTTTATAAGGTTTTCATTAAAAGCAACATGATCAGGAGATCACAACTGCATTAGGTCTTCTTGATTGAACAAACAAGATAGCCTCTATAGGAGGTCGACCGGCATCTACTCCGTAATGAGCAAAAATTTCTCTGGCCTCTTTCATGATATATCTAAATTCATGAGCCAAACAGATAGTAGCAGCATGCTTAACAGAAGAATGCTCAATATTGGAGAACTCCAAAAGATTCTCTGAATACAGGGATGCATATGGATAAATTGCCTTTCAATTTCTACTATAAGCATAGATACAACATCTGCAAGGCTACTAGTTATGTGAAGAATAGAGCCACCACATTGGGCAAAGCACCGGCACAAGTGAAGAAGTCTTGAAGAACTCCTTTTCCAATAATATTACCGCTACCAACCCGGAATTTCTTAATATGTAAAGTGGTAGCTTCATCCGGGGGATCAACATAGATGTTGTCCTCGACATTGCTACCCTTCTCGATAGGATCATCCCCCATCTAAGACATGAGGGCAATCAGGCAAGCAAATAGCACACGAGCAAACAAGGAGCAAGCGAAAGATAAACACACGTCAGAAGAAGGGCGAATAAAACGGCAAGGGTGAAGAGAGGGAGAGGAAAACGAGAGGCAAATAAATGTAATGCGAAGGATAAGGGTTTGTGATAGGTACTTGGTATATGACTTTTGTGTAAGCCTCCCCGGCAACAGCGCCAGAAATTCTTCTTGCTACTTCTCGAGCTTGCGTTGTATTCCCTCGAGAGATGCAGCACATTAGCGTAAGTATTTCCCTCAGTTTTTGAGAACCAAGGTATTAATCCAGTAGGAGACCACGCGCGAGTCCCTCGCACCTGCACAAACAAATAAGAACTTTGAAGCCAACGCGATAAGGGGTTGTCAATCCCTTTACAGTCACTTACGATAGTGAGATCTAATTGAGATGATAGTTTATATTTTTGGTATTTTTAGTTTATGAACAGAAAATAAAAGTGATAAAAGTAAAGTAGATGTTGATTGATATGTTGAGAATAGACCCGGGGGCCATAGTGTTCTCTAGTGGCTTCTCTCATGATAGCGATATTCTACGACGGGTAAACAAAGTACTGTCAAGCAATTGATATAAAAGCGAATAATTATGAGACTATCTAGGCATGATCATTGTATATAGGCATCACGTCCGAGACAAGTAGATCGACTCCTACCTGCATCTACTACTATTACTCCACACATCGACCACTATCCAGCATGCATCTAGTGTATTGAGTTCATAAGAATAGAGTAACGCCTTAAGCAAGATGACATGATGTAGAGGGATAAACTCAAACAATATGATATAAACCCCATCTTTTTATCCTCAATGGCAACAATACAATACGTGCCTTGCTGCCCCTACTGTCACTGGGAAAGGACACCAGAAGATTGAACCCAAAGCCAAGCACTTCTCCCATTGCAAGAACTATAGATCGAGTAGGCCAAACAAAAACCAATAATTCAAAGAGACTTGCAAGGATATTATGAGCACACATGAAAAGTTTAGAGAAGAACCAAATATCTTTCATAGAAAATCTTGATCATAAACTCACAATTCATAGGATCTCGACAAACACACCGCAAAAAGATATTACATCGAATAGATCTCCTCGAAGACCGAGGAGAACTTTTGTATTGAGATCCAGAGAGAGAGAAGAAGCCATCTAGATACTAGCTATGGACCCGAAGGTCTGTGGTAAACTACTCACAACTCATGGTGAGGGCGTTGATGATGATGATGAAGAACTTCGTGATGGATCCCGCTCCGGTGGAGCTTCGGAACAGGCTCCAAGATGGGAGCTCACGCGAACAGAAGGTTACGGCAGTGGAATTAGGGTTTTCTCTCTGTTGTCGAAGGTTTCGGGGGATGTAGTCTTATATAGGAGGAAGGAGGACACCGGGGGGGTGCTCGAGGGGCCCACAAGGCAGGGGCGCGCCCTGGAAAGGGGGCGTGCCCCCACCCCCGTGGACACCCCGATGCTCTTTTTACATGGTTCTCAAGTCCCCCGTGCGTGATTTTCTCCAAGAATATCTCTCACGAAGGTTTCATTCCGTTTGGACTCCGTTTGCTATTCTTTTTTTGCAAAATCGTGAAACAGGCAAAAAATAGCAATCTGGACTTGACCTTTGGGTTAGTAGGTTAGTCCCAAAAATGATATAAAAGTGACTGATAAAGCCCATTAAACATCCAAGAGTTCATAAATAATAGCATGGAACAATAAAAAATTATAGATACGTTGGAGACGTATCAACTGGTCAGGTCGAGTTATTCTCCCTTAGTATATTTTGAATCTGTCAGGTCAGGTCGACTTGTTCTTCGTTACTATATCTTGAAGCTGTCATCTGCGAAGTATCATCACTTCTAGAGGTCTCATATTTTGAGTAGTAGGCCACATTATATTAATGCACACACCAAATTACAACATGCATGTCACCTCTTAGAAGAATTGCAGAGATAGCATAAAGGGGTTTACAGGGAGGAAGTATTGGATTAGAATCACCTCTGTATTACAAAGATAATCTCACTTGTTTTTATGTTTTCAGGCATGTCAGGTATTGAACATTATCAAAATGAATATGAGAATGGGCGCACGAGAGTAATATTGCGAAACAACCCACTGGCTAACAAATTTGGCATGGTGGAGGATGGCCAATCTTATTCACCCATCAAGGTGCATGCTCTAACTTGGCAAGGCTATATTGGTCGCACATATTTTGCATCTGACCTCTTGCATTACTTCTACTTTGTTACACCATATGCTTAGTTTACGCATCATATATGAGTATATGCCATACCTATCCATTTTCTGTATCTATTCCATCAGTTTTTCGGAACCAAGGTATCAATCCAGTAGGAGACCACGCGCGAGTCCCTCGCACCTGCACAAACAAATAAGAACTTTGCAGCCAACGAGATAAGGGGTTGTCAATCCCTTTACGGTCACTTATGAAAGTGAGATCTGATAGAGATGATAGTTGATATTTTTGGTATTTTTTGTTTATAAGAACAGCAAATAAAAGCGGTAAAAGTAAAGTGGATGTAGATTGATATGTTGAGAATAGACCCGGGGGCCATAGTTTTCTCTAGTGGCTTCTCTCATTATTGCGATATTCTACGGCGGGTAAACAAATTACTGTCGAGCAATCGATAGAAAAGCGAATAATTATGAGACTATCTAGGTATGATCATTGTATATAGGCATCACATCCGAGACAAGTAGACCGAAACGATTGTGCATCTACTACTATTACTCCACACATCGACCGCTATCCAGCATGCATCTAGTGTATTGAGTTCATAAGAACAGAGTAACGCCTTAAGCAAGATTATAGGATGTAGAGGGATAAACTCAAGCAATATGATATAAACCCCATAATTTTATCCTCGATGGCAACAATACAATACGTGCCTTGCTGCCCCTACTGTCACTGGGAAAGGTCACCGCAAGATTGAACCCAAAGCCAAGCACTTCTCCAATTGCAAGAACTATAGATCTAGTAGGTCAGACCATACCAATAATTCGAAGAGACTTACAAGGATATTATGAGCACACATAAAAAGTTCAGAGAAGAACCAAATATCTTTCATAGATAACCTTGATCATAAACTCACAATTCATCGGATCTCGACAAACACACCGCAAAAAGTGATTACATCAAATAGATCTCCTCGAAGACCGAGGAGAACTTTGTATTGAGATCCAGAGAGAGAGAAGAAGCAATCTAGATACTAGCTATGAACCCGAAGGTCTGTGGTAAACTACTCACAACTCATGGTGAGGGCGATGATGATGATGATGAAGGCCTCCGTGATGGATCCCCCTCCGGTGGAGCTCCGGAACAGGCTCCAAGATGGGATCTCCACGGGAACAGAAGGTACGGCGGTGGAATTAGGGTTTTCTCTCTGTTCACGTAGTTTCTGGGGTACGTAGACTTATATAGGAAGAAGGAGGGCACGAGGGGGTGCTCGGGGGGCCCAGGAGGTAGGGGGCGCACCCCCACCCTCGTGGATACCCCGATGCTCCCCTGACGTGGTTCGCAAGTCCCTCTGGCGTGATTTTCTCCAAAAATATCTCTCGCGAAGGTTCCATTCCGTTTGGACTCCGTTTGATAATCTTTTTCTGCAAAACCCTGAAACAGGCAAAAAACAGCAATCTGGACTGGGCCTTTGGGTTAGTAGGTTAGTCCCAAAAATTATATAAAAGTGAATGATAAAGCCCATTAAACATCCAAGACTTCATAAATAATAGCATGGAACAATAAAAAATTATAGATACGTTGGAGACGTGTCAGACAGTAGCCGGACCACTCCCGGTAATGATCGTAGTTTGAGGAGTTCATTTATTCACCGTGTGTTAATGCTTTGTTCCGGTTCTCTATAAAAGGAGGCCTTAATATCCCTTAGTTTCGAGTATGGACCCCGCTGACACGGGAGGGTAGGACAAAAGATGTCATGCAAGTTCTTTCCATAAGCATGTATGACTATTTACGGAATACATGCCTACATTATATTTATGAACTGGAGCTAGTGCCGTATCGCCCTAGGTTATGACTATCACATGATGAATATAATCCAACAAATTACCGATCCTATGCCTACGAATTTATCTTATATTGTTTCTGCTAAGTTACTACTACTATCGTTACTGCTGCACTTGCTACAAAACTATTGGTATCACAGTTACCATTAACATTGCTGCTACCACTACTATCAAAACTATCATATTACTGTGCTACTGATCACTTTGCTGCAAATAATTAATCTCCAGGTGTGGTTGAATTGACAACTTAGCTGCTAATACTTGCAAATATTCTTTGGCTCCCCTTGTGTCAAATCTATAATTTTGTGTTCAATACTCAACCCTCGAAAACTGTTGCGATCCCCTTTACCTGGAGAAGCTATATACCGAAGTGATGTTCCTTTCTTGTTAAATTTTAACCATAAGGGAGTTCAATTTGTGACACCTTTTTCCAAGTTTACAATGACAATGTACTACGATTTCTGAAGGATTTTTTGGAGCATTTCGGTACATACATGCCCCCCATATTGGTTGCTTGATCCATATGGTTACAATCCATAAGCATTTCTCCTATGGATTCATCTGTACTAATTTTCTTAGGGTACTTTTCATCCACTCCAACCTCTTGTGAAGGAGTCTACATTTTTCTAGATTGTAATCAAATACCCATGTTAATTATGTCGGATCAAAGATGGCATGATAGTGCATTTTAGAAATCTTGCAAACCAAATAGGACTGTAGTAGTGTTCAAAACTGCATGTAGGCACTAACACGATTTCTTCTTTTGCAGATAAGATTAGGCCCGGTGGTGGATAATGCGATACAATATAACAATCACATCGAATGCCTAGATCTGCATCTCTAAGAAACTATTTTGAACTCCTATCGAGGGACCTTACCGGAGATTATATTTGCCAGGTTCTTTGTTGTTAGAGCAACGATGGTGAAGGTAATGAGGTTTTCCCTACATTTATTTCGCAACAATGAATGGTTTGTTGATCAGCGCCTGCAGCTGTGGTAGAATGGAAAAGGCTCCAAAAATGCTGAATTTCATATTGGAATTTCAGATGATAGAGTAATCGAAATTCATCGTGTCTACGCCATACATTAGTTCTCAGTGGATGACCCCTTTGCAAAAATTATGAGGTTTCGAAACCAAACTTACAAGTGGCAATATTAGTTTGAACCTCTCTAATATCCATGTTCAGTAGATCAGCACGAGCGTTTGCAGCTGATGAGCTGAATTTCATTTTTAATATCATCTTGAACCCTCTAATCTTTTTGATCAGCGCCGGCGGTTGTGGTACAATGGAAACGGCTCCGAAAATGCTGAATTTCATTTTGGAATTTTAGATGACAGAGTAATCGAAATTCATCGTGCCTACCCCATACATTACTTCTCAGTGACTGACCCCTTTGCCAAAATTATGAGGTTTCGAAACCAGACTTACAAGTGGTAATATTAGTTTGAACCTCTCTAATATCCAAGTTCAACAGATCAGCACGAGCGTTTGCAGCTGACGAGCTGAATTTCATTTCTAATATCAGTTTGAACATTGTAATCTTCGAATTTGAGCCATATAACTCTGGAATTTTAACCTTGTAATATTTCGAGAGCTTTTGTGGTACAATCGTTGAAATGGCATCGTATGAGACTTGTATATTGGTAGCACTATTTTGACCTTAATATGCAATGGACTTAGATTTTATTAACCATTCTCGAATATGTTTACCTTGTCGATCTCATAGAGCACGATTTGTATAGCTAACTTGATAGCGATCTTCGACATTATTGCACACAGTTGGTTTCTTCAACCGTGTGCCCGATAAAGCGCGGAATTAATTATCGCACTCGAGTGTCCATCATCACCCTTCTGTGTAACTTTGACCTCATCACCCACGGGTAAACTTATGACCGAAGTCATTCCACACATTTTGTTTTTACAAAGCTTTTTTTTTCAATAAACGCCCATGATTTGTCCCTCTTCTAGCCGACGCATGGCCAAACTAACCGGGTGGGAAGCTTGCCCGGTAGCACGGGAACAGGCTCACCGACAATAAATTTGGCGCCTCTTTGAGCCCACGCATGCGGTGCGGTGTTGGCAAGTGTGCACTGGAATCCTCAGCTATGAACGCGGTGACAAGAGGTGATGATTATAGGCTAGCCTGCCCTCATTTATTACACCGGCCATTTAAACCTTGTGTCTCTTCAACCTTCCAATCGCACCCCGCCATTGCAAGAAGCACACCCACCACGACAAATTCTTAGAGGGTATACTGCGCGACTCTAATGGTGCTCCGAGCGACTTCCGACGACGAGCAACAGTTCACCATGCATGCCGTGGTGGACACCCACAGATGGTTCACGGAGCTCTCTGTGGTGTACACAAACAACCCGGTCTAGGTGGAGCACTCCATCCACATCATGGAGTTGTTTCTTGCAGAGGAGAAGTACAAGGTGGTCGAGTTCAACCTCGAGTACACCCGCGCTCGTGCCGGCTCTCGTCCCAAGGTCGCCATCGCCTAGATGTGCGTGCGCGAGCACGTCCTCGTCTACCGCTACTGCATAGCCACAAGGCCTTGCGAGCGTTTCGCCAGGTTTGTCAATAGCCCCCGCTACATGTTCGCTACGGTGGACATCACCAACAATGTAAAGGAGCTCAAGAATTCGGGCATTGCTTGCCAGAATCTTGTCGACATCCCGGGCCAATACAAGATCTGAGGCAGTAACGAGCATGAGATGGACTCACTGTTTCACCTCGTCGAGGCCATCACCCATCCCTACTACAGAGACATGAAGGATCCCTGCAACAAGGACAAGCGTGCTTGGCACTTGATACGTCTCCAACGTATCTATATTTTTTTATTGTTCCATGCTATTATATATGATGTTTTGGATGTTTAATGGGCTTTGTTATGCAGTTTTATATCATTTTTGGGACTAACCTATTAACCCAAAGGCCCATTCCAGATTGCTGTTTTTTGCCTATTTCGGGGTTTCGCCGAAAAGGAATATCAAACGGAGTCCAAACGGAATGAAACCTTCGAGAGAGTTATTTTTGGAACGATATCTTCACGAAAGACTTGAGAACCAAGGCAGAGGGGACATGTGGTACCCACGAGGGTCCAGGGCGCGCCACCTCCCCCTGGGCACGCCCCCACCCTCGTGGGCCCCACATTGCTCCACCGACGTACTCCTTCCTCCTATATATACACATGTACCTTGAAAACATCGAAGCAATAGAGAAAACCCTAATTCCACCGCTGCAACCTTCAGATCCCGTGAGATCCCATCTTGGGACATGTTCTGGAGCTCCGTCGGAGGGGGGATCTTCCACGGAGTGCTTCTACATCAACACCATCTCCTCACCATGAGTTGTGAGTAGTTTACCATAGACCTTCGGGTCCATAGTTAGTACCTAGATGGCTTCTTCTCTCTTTTTGGATCTCAATACCAAGTTCTCCTCGGTCTTCGAGGAGATCTATTCGATGTAATCTTTTTGCGTGGTGTTTGTCGAGATCCGATGAACTGTGGGTTTATGGTCAAGATTATCTTTGAGAAATATTTGGTTCTTTTCTGAATTCTTTTATGTATGATTATAATATCCTTGCAAGTCTCTTCAAATTATCGGTTTGGTATGGCCTACTAGATCTATAGTTCGTTCAATGGGAGAAGTGCTTGGCTTTAGGTTCAATCTTGCGGTGTCCTTTCCCAGTGACAGCAGGGGCAGCAAGGCACGTATTGTACTGTTACCATCGAGGATAAAAAGATGGGGTTTATATCATATTGCTTGAGTTTATCCCTCTACATCATGTCATCTTGCTTAAAGCATTACTCTGGTCTTATTAACTTAATACTCTAGATGCATGCTGGATAGCGGTCGATGTGTGGAGTATTAGTAGTAGATGCAAAATCATTTCGATCTACTTGTCTCGGACGTGATGCCTATATATAATGATCATGCCTAGATATTCTCATAATTATTCTGTTTTCTATCAATTGCTCGACAGTAATTTGTTCACCCACCGTAGAAATATGCTATCATGAGAGAAGCCACTAGTGAAACCTATGGCCCCAGGGTCTATTCTCAACATATCAATCTACAATCTACTTTACTTTGTTGTTTTTACTTTCTGTTCTTATATCCAAAAATACCAAAAATATCAAACAATCCCATCTATCAGATATCACTTTCGTAAGTGACCGTAAAGGGATTGACAATCCGTTATCGCGTTGGCTGCGAAGTTCTTATTTGTTTGTGAAGGTGCGAGGGACTCGCACGTGGTCTCCTACTGGATTGATACCTTGGTTCTCAAAAACTGAGGGAAATACTTATGCTACTGTGCTGCATCACCCTTTCCTCTTCGAGGGAATACAACGCAAGCTCGAGAAGTAGCAGCACTCGGCCTGGATGGAGAAACTCGACAAAGCTCACGTCGTGTACATGGCCAAGGAGGCGTACACGAGCTACGAGATGTACAGGCGTATCATTGACATGAGGAAGTACCTCCTTCCCCAAAACGGCCAGTGATCCAGCAGGAAGCAGAGCAATGGCAAGCGTCATTGGAATAAGAAGTAGATGATTAGATGCTCATTTCTCCTTTTTTAATATGCATCACTAGTAGAAAACAGTGCTTTGGTCCAGGCCAAAAAAGGCCATTCACTACTGGAATCAGGATCTTTTCTATCAGCCAGCTCTTTGTCGTCTGCTAGCTGACGACAAAGCAGGTCTTCGCCATTAGCTTGTAGAAAGCTGATGGCAAAGAAAGAGTTGACGTCAAAGACCGTGTTTGCCATCAGCCAGCTCTTTGCCGTCTGCTAGCAGACGGCAAAGAGCTTTGACCTAACAAAAAACGGTCAGCGCCCGCGCCCCACCCCTCACTCTCTCCCCTCTGTCTCTTTCCCCTCACCTCACCCACGTCGTCCCCGTGCCTGCCGCCCCCGACCCCCACCTTCCTCGACCCCCAAGGTCGACCGGCGCCCCGGCACCCCGCCGCTCAGGACGGCCGCCGCCCCGGAGCCCTATCGCCTGTCACCGCTGCGCCTCCCGTCGTCCGACGCCTCTCCGTCCAGCCGCCCGGCGCCGCTCCGTCCAGCCGCCCCCTGGTGAGGTTCTTCCCTTTTATCTTTCTTTTTTTCTTGCTATTTTTTGATTTAGGTTAGTTGATTTAGGTTGATTTAGGTTAGTTGATGCAGGTTGTACTACTAGTAATTTAGGTTAGTTGATTGTAGGTTAGTTTTTTTATATTTAGTCATATTTTAGGTTAGTCGATATTAGGTTAGTCATATTTTAGGTTATTAGTACATTTTGCTTGGCACTTGAAACAAAAAAGTAGAAGAAAAAGATGAATCCCGACCCCGACATTACCGATGGTCGAGGGTCGAGGGGAAAAGGGGTCGATGGTCGAGGGGTCGAGGAACGAGGGTCGCCGAGGGGTCGAGGGGTCGAGGAGCGAGGGTCGCTGAGGGGTCGAGGGGTTGCCGAGTTTAGTTTAGGTTTGTTTAGGTTAATTTAGTTTAGTTTACATTACATTTAGTTTAGGGTTTTTCTGTTTTTTAATAATAAACAATAAATATGAAAAAAAGAAGTAAAAGAGGAAGAGGAAGAAGAAGAAGAAGAAGAAGAAGAAGAAGAAGAAGAAGAAGAAGAAGAAGAAGACGAGTAAGAAGAAGGTGATGAAAAAAAGAACAAGAAGATGAAGAAGATGATGAAGACAAAAAGTAGAAGTAGAAGATGAAAAAAGAAGTAGGAAAAGTAGAAAAAGAGGGTCGCTAAGGGGTTGAGGGTCGCCGAGGGGTCGACTATAGCCGAGTGGCCGAGGGGCCGAGGATCGAGGGGAAAAGGAGTCAAGGGTATAGGGGTCGAGGATCGAGGTGTCGAGGGGTCGAGGGGAGAAGGGGAGAAGGAGTCGAGGGGTCGAGGATTTGCCATATAGACCCCAACACCCCGACCCAATTACCCCGACCCGCTGACCCCGACACCCCGACCCCGACACGACACCCTGACATCCCGACCCCGACATGACACCCCAACACAGCACCCTGACCGCGACACAGCACCCC
>LR738713.1:656451356-656486866 GCA_902687465.1 Secale cereale
CAAGACACCACCGACACCCCGACCCCCGACATGACACCCGACACCCGATACGACACCCCGACACCCGACAGGACACCCCGACACACGACACAACACCCCGACCCCCAACACCTCCCGAAAAAGGTGCTCTTCGGCCTTCCGGAGCCGACGGGGTCATATACTTGTGAATTATGTACATATATATATAATTAATTAGTTCATGTCATTAGGTATTCAATTTTTCATTATGTTCATGATGATGATACACACTTAAATATTTTATTATGTTTATGTTGTACTAATTCCGTTTACTCTTTGTCATTGCAGGTGTTGACAGATGGTGGGCGCGGGTCAAGAGCGCTCCGAGCTTCCTTCCTCGGAGCGTGCTGGGAGGGGTGCTATTCTTCCACCACAGCACCTCCAGAGAGCGGAGGTAGATAGTATGCATACACTTGAGGGCGCTTCTTATTCTGCCGGGAGAGGTTGGGGGAAGACGAAGAGGGCTGCTAGAGGTGGACGTGGCGGCAGGAGAGGTAGGAAGGCTGTTGCGCCTTCCTCGCCGCCACCCCCAACTGATTCTCGCGACCACCGGAGTGCTTCGTCTCAGGTGGACTTGTCTGACTTGGACCCGTCTCGGACTCCGGTCCACGAGCCTCGGGTCTCCGAGCCTTTGTCCGACGAGACTCTTGTCCTAGAGTCTTCGTCCCAGGAGACTCGGATCCCAAAGTCTTCATCCCACATGACTCCGGAGGCTAGTGGCCATGCTGATGGTGGGGAGGACACCTTTACTGACGATAGCTATAGCTAGGGCGAGCTGGTTGAGGGGGGAAAGAAGGTCTAGTAGTGTGGTGGTACAAAGCTCCCGCCCGTGCCGCCGACCCGCGATCGGAGGTGGTTGATTGAGCCTAACGGGGAGAATTAAGTGCATTAAATCTTTTTGAACATTTTGCCTTCATGTTTCTTCAAATTAATATCTAATGTGTTGGTCTTGTCATGCTGCAGGGGTTGGAAACGCGCCCCTGCTGTCCGCATGCCCCACCAGGTCCTTGGTGTGCTTTGCCGGCACCACTTCCCGAGATGGGTCACGTTGCCCGGTGAGGGTGAGGTTCCATAGGTAGCACTAAGCTGGGAGTTGTACGTGGCTGCCCCAGCCCCGCTAGAGTAAAGGGTCGATGGTGTCTTTTGTGAGACGGTGGCCGACATTATGATCCGGGGGTTTTGGGTAATTTCACCTTTACAGAATAAAAAATCAATAGTACCTAGTGATTGTACTAATCAGTGTTGTGTTGTTTGATTGTAGACCTTCTACAGGTATCATGAGGAACATGAGGTGCATGCGGTTATGGTTCTCGAAGCCGACTGCAAGCGCCTACTTCAGAACTTATGGCACGAGGCTCAGGTGCAGGCTATTCGAGACTACTACGCCTCGACTAACATTAAGAGGGCTAAGAAGATATGACGCGCCAAGTATCTCTGTAAGGAGAAGTACATGAAGGTAATTACCTATTCTTAAGGCCTTTTACTTAGTTTCCTTGATTTGATTCGTAGGCGTAGCGCTGAAATTTCTCTTTGTCTAACTTAGGTGCCCCCAGATGATGTGCGGATAGGATGGACTGTTGGGAGGCATTGGTGGATGAGTGGTGCTCTCCCCAATGGCTACCCGTATACAACAAGGCCAGGGGTAAGCGTGCCCAAATGCAAGGTGTTCCACACCATCAAGGGAGCTCCAACCTGTTTGAGTACGGGGATCACTCGGTATGTGGTTTGCTTCACGATTCATGCAATTTCATTTTCATGCTAGCTTGAGCCCTTAACTAATATGTTGTTCCTCTATTTTAGGCGCGACACAACAAGAAGGACGTGCCACCGTTGTACGACCTCTATGCCATGGCCCATACTGCCCCGTACAAGAAGGCCAAGCCACTCTCTGAGGATGACCTCGGTCATCCAGAGACCTTCACTAGCATCTCCTCCCACAACAAGCTCGTGAGGCACAGAGATTCTGGGAAGACGAGGAAAGGGGAGGAATCAACCTGAGCCAGATTCCTTTTGATCCAGAGATCATGATGCTATCTGGTGGCGGGAGGTACCATGGCTCGGTAGCCATTGGGGATGGACTCATACGTTGTCCTAGAACTCTCCGGGAGATCAAGAAGCTCCAGACGATCTCCGGTCCAGAGATAAGGCCTCATCCACAGCCAATGGAGCTCTCCATCGAGGCTAGGGCCTAGGAGCTTCTGGCGGAGGCAAACATGCAGGCGGCGCAGATGAAGAGGGGGCTGGAGGAGAGGGCGGCTAGTCTGTTGGAGGCGTAGAGGAACTAGAATGACGCGTCTCACCGGGCCCTATACGAGCTCCTCGTGGTAAGTTTCTCATGTATATTATCTAAATCATGCACGTAATGTTCATTTCATTACTAACTAATATGACTGACTATTGAAAATAAAACGTGCAGTCCGTGTGCGAGAAAAACTGTCAGACCCCTCCGCCGATGCCCCAGATTGGTATAGCGGACATGGTGAGTTTCATTTGAATGGTCATTAGTTACTAGTATTCACATTTGTCACATCCCTAGTTAGTGCTTGCATTAGTACTAGCTAGAGTGTGCATCATGTTTACCTAACAAATAAACCTGAAATGGGAATGACAGAAACCCCAGCACCCCTCCTCTAACAACTAGGTTTTATTAAAATCTTTTCCAATGTACCCAAAATGCCCTTCAAAAATGTTCATCATTTCTGCCTTGGTCTTAAACCTCTGCCAAAAATGGTGCACAATTTTCTAGGACATCCAAGGTCTCTGGATTAAATCATATGGAATTTGCATTTGGGCATTTAAATGCTATAAAATATTTTGTGTGCCCAAATAATCATAAACTAAAATGTTCCATGATGTTCATATTATATACAGTGGGCATGACTAGTTTTATGAGCTATAAAAATGTTCTGGCATTTTAAATAATTCAACAAAGTTGCAAAAGAAATGAAACAGAAAGAAATAGAAAAAGGAAAGAGAGAAAGAGTTACCGGGCGCCCAACCGGCCCACCTGCCGGTCCAGCCCAGCCGCCGCTCCAGCGAGCTGCTTGGCTCGGCCAGGCAGGCAGGCAGGTGCTCGACGGCGGCCGCAGCGCGCGCCATGCAGCTGCCCACCGCCCAGCTTCCTCCCCTCGCCGCTCTGGAGACTTCGATCGAACGTCCACTTCGTCCCCGAGCTCGCCGACACACTCACTTCTCCCCAGCTCCTCTCCTTCGCCCTCCCCACACCATGGCCGACGCAGCCCTGCTCGCGTCGTTGTGGTAGCCGCGTCCACCGTCGTCCCTGAGCCCCGTCGTCGTGTTCGTCATCTCTGCAGTCCTCGACTACGTCGAGCAGGCTGAGCCCCGAGCGCTCGCCCGCTCTGGAGACGCCCCCGACCCCGTCTTCCCCAACTCCGGCCGCCTAGATCCCCCTCGCCGTCCCGCTCAGCTCCGACCGTCCCCAAGCTCGCTTCGGTGTCTTCTGCAACCGCTGTGAGCCCAGCTTCGTCCTCCCCCTCTCCGTTGGCTCTCTCCTACACTGAACGCACCGCACATAGCTCACCTGCAAGCGCCGCCGCGGAGCTCGTCGACGACGAGGCTCCGGCCATCTAATGATCCGGCCACTGTGACCATCAGCTTCACCGTTCCGTGTAGATGCTGTAGGACCACTCCACGCACCTCTACGAGCACCGCACCGTTGTTTTCGACCTCGCCCAAACTCCGGCAGCCGCTGGACTCGTCGCTGGCGTCGTTTCCGGCGACCCCGAGGCCAACCACCACCACCACTCGACGCGGCTCACTCCCAGCTAGCCGTAGGTGTGCTCCGCCGTCGTTTTGGCAGCCCTGTTTGACCAAGGGTTTGACCCCCCTAGGTCACTGACATGTGGGCCCTGCCTGTTAGTCAAACCTAGTTCAGTGTTTAATTTAATTCTAATTAGTTAATTAACTAACTGTGACACTGACCAGTGGGTCCCACTGATCACGTTTGACCTGGGCCGCCCTGTTGACTGGCTGACATCAGCATGATGTCATGCTGACGCAGTAAAGGATTTTCTGGGATTTTTAGATTTAAAAACAATTTAGGAAATTCCAGAAAATGCTGTAAACTTCAAAAAATCATATAAATTCAACAGTAGCTCAGATGGAAAAGATTTATATATGAAAATTGATCAGAAAAATCCAATCTTTCCAATGGCACTGGTTTCATGCATGTTTGAGAAATTTAACCTTGTTGTACACATTAAAACATGATAATGCACTTAATTAAATAATAGTTTGAGTTTCAATTTGAATCTTTGATTCAAATGGGCTCAAACCCTTCCGGTTATAGTTGCATTAGCCCAAAACACATGCATCTTACCATATCATGAGCAGGCATCATATTGTTGCATTTGTTTGTTTATTGATTGTATCGCCGGTATTCTCCGTGTTAGGTCCTGCTCCCGAGGATACTTCTGCGTATCCAGCTGAAGAGCAGTACCCGACAACCACTCTATCAGGCAAGCAATCATTGATCATTCCGATACAAACCAAATTTTCTCGCTCCTGCTCTCTTTTACTGCATTAAGGCAACAGCGTGTGAACTGCTACTTGCTGCGGTAGTTGAACCCTATTCCCTTGCATGACCTGTCATTGCCACAGTAAATAGTTGAAACCCACTAGCATGTGTAGGAGTTGATTAAGCCATGTGATGTGTGATCCACCATGCTATTTGTTTATGTTGCCTGCTATGCTTAGAGTTGTGTCAGGTCTGGTTCATCTAGGTGATGGATCAGAGTGAAATGATCATTCCGGTAAAGAGAAGGAAGTGTGGAATATGTTTGGTAAAGGTATCGATGAAAGGCCATGTAGGAGTACATGGTGGGTTGTTTCATTGGAATCGTTCATAGGACCCGAGATCTGTATGTGTGATTAAAGTTACAGTTACTACCACACATTGGGCCCTGAAATATGACCCCGCTCGACTTATCGACTGCCATGTTCTCTGTCGAGGAGTTGCAACTAGTTTCTGGTGTTTGTAGTTTACTGGTGGTCGTGCACAGCGCTGACCCTCGGGGTGGGCTGTGATGCGACAGGTACGTGGCATGGTGTACCGGTTGCCCGTTTGGTGAATCGGGAACCTTGTACACATCGTTTGGGGCCGTGAGCGACACCCCGGCCAGATCTCCCCACGGATGGAACCCAAATAGGTGATAAACCTGGACGAGAGACTTGAGTGGTTGGTTAGGTCGTGGTCTACACCCATGTCGGCTTTCGCTTGACGTCTGCCGAGCACATGTCGTTTGCAGACGCTAAGTGGTGAAAACATGTGTGAAGAAGTACACCCCTGCAGGGTTACCAATCTAATCGAATAGCCGTTGTTTGCGGTACGGACTACTTGGTTACTCTTACAGTTCATAGACAAGTTGATGGTTACTACTAAAAGCCTCAAGATAAGTGTGAGTGCCGTGGATGGCCCTTCCGTAGGATGACGGAAGAGGATCCTAGGTGGTGTATTGTTGTGGTGAGTAGAGGACTCGTGTACGTAGTAATATCTTGCAATCTGTTGAGAGTCATAGTATAGGTTAGCCAAGAGTCAAAGTTGGCTTCTGCTATGAACTCCACTACCCCCTGTTGATAATGTTGCATGTATGATAGGTTCTGTTGTAAGACTTGCTGAGTACCTTTGTACTCATGTTTTCTTAATAACTGTTGCAGAGGAGAACCCTGCCCCTTCTGATGGGTTCTACATAGACGTTGACGTCGACGAGTAGCTTGTCACCCAAACGGAGATCTGGAGCTTGTGAAGGGCCTTGTAGATAGTCAGGCTACACCAAGCATGTTTTATTTTCTAAGTTGTCTGTACTCAGACATGTAGCTTCCGCTTGTCCTTGTATGACTGTATGACTTGAGTGTTGGGTCATGTGACCCCTACCTGTATGGATATGTTATGTATGGATCTTGGAGATTTTTAAATAAAGTACTTTGAGTCATAGACTTCTGTTGTGATGCAATGCTGTATCTGCACATATTGAGCATATTGTGTGTATGATTGAAATGCATGGTATGTGTGGGATCCGACACCTAGTTGTTTCCCTTTGGTAGCCTATCTAACAAGGAAATGCCTCCTAGTGCTTCCAATAAGCCTTGGTAGTTTGCTACTGCTCGGAACACGTAGGCTAACCGGCATGTGTCCTTCTTCGTTCCTGTGTCTGTCCCTTAGGGGAAATGTCACGCGTTGTTCCTTTAAGTCCATGTAGCTTGCTATGACTTGGGTTCATACGTTGATGACCGTCACGTTCGTTGCTGGGTCATTGATGCCTGTCTCTGTAATTTAGTGCCACTTTTGGTTTATAACTAGCCATGTCGGCCCGGGTTCTCTGTCATATGGATGCTAGCGACACTGTCATATACGTGTGCCAAAATGCGCAAACGGTCCCGGGCCAGGTAAGGTGGCACCCGTGGGAATACCGTGCGAGAGGCCACAAAGTGATATGACGTGTTACAGCTAGATCGGTGTGACTTAGGATCGGGGTCCTGACAGCGTTGGCATCAAAGCTGGACTGCTTGTAGGTTTCTCAAGCCAAACTGGTCGATGTTGAGTCTACAATAATTCTTAGTTATATGTAGGGGAATTTATTGTGGAAGGGAACGTAAGGCTCTTTTACTCCTTTACCTTATGTCCTTCTGATCTGAGTCAGTCTATTCTTTCTACGGGGATTTAGGACTAGGCCTCTTATCCTTACTAGGTTCACGTGTTACTAATCTGTAGACTCTTAGGATTGTTGGTTTCAAGCCTCAGTTCAGTTTCTATCCTTTTATTATGATGGTTTGTTGGACCCGGAACCTTGATATGATATTGTTGAGTGGTTATGCTATCATTTGTATGATGTCTCAAAATCTTTTTTTGAGCTTTTACAGTTGTTATGCTGCCCGATTTCTTCCAGAAACACTAATGCCTTTGCATTACTTCGTGTTTCAGATGTCTGGCCGCACACCTCACCAAGTGGTTCGTTTGACTCGGTGCATTAATGTGCCCGGTCACACGGCCATGCTAGTCCGTGTGCTGACTGAGACCGGTTACCGCTGGTATCCTGAGTACACCGTGGAGGAACAGTACCGGGATTTCAATCAGAGTCAGTATTTCTGCACAGTCCGGATATACCCCTCATATCCCGGAGCTAACGACCCAATCCATTGGTCTTATGGACTCGGGGTTACTATCGAGATGGCAGTGCAGGATGCCGCCTATTCGATGATGACCATTCTCCTGGCTAGGCTTGCCCTGTTGCTGAACACTGAGTTCTGTTACATGCCAGCCTCACTTCCCGGAGAGGAAGGCTACTACACTGGTCTGTATACTGATGCCGCTCATGAAGAGCCACTACTTCAGACAACTGTTCAGATGCTGGAGGATAGGGACCGTGAGGTCTGTGCCCTCCGAATGGAGCTGTATAACACTCGAGCCGCCCACTGGACTACTTTGACACGGCTTGCACCTGATGTGCACGCCGGATATCTGGATATGCGGGATTTGTACCCCGTACGGACTCGTCTGCCTGATCGTATGGATTGGCGTGACGTTGGGGGTATTACACCTCCACGTGGGCGTTGGTTACCACCAGTATCAGGCACGAGGCCACATCCATGTCTCTATGGTCCACAGCCTTCGAGTGCTCGAGAGTTTCAAGATCCATCTGTTCCACTTCCAGGCTACGGTGCTAATCTTTACGAAGATTACTACGGGAATGTCTGAGCTAGACCGTGGCAGTAGTAGTATTGTAGTAGTTGTATTTCCACAGTCTTGCGCGTCTTGTGGAATATACCTTAGCTAGTATTGGGTTTCGGAGGTGTAGCTAAATAATGTATAGGAGCTTGGAATGTCTCTGATGTGATGTATCGTCTTTCACCGCAGTTGTACTTTAGCCTTGGCTTGTACTAAACTATGTATGGTGTGTATGACCACTGGTGTATATATAGTAGTTTCTATATTACCATGTCGTACGGATGAACATCTCTACATTCCGTGTCATCCATTACATTCTGCACTCCTATGTCAAGTTTTTGCCATCCTTGTCTAAACCATTGTTTTGTTTTCCTAGGATGGTCAACACTCGCAGCACTCCTGCTGCTCAGGAGCAGGGTGAGGCTAGTGGGGCTAGAGATGAAAATCTGCCCCAGCCACCCTCCTTGGCTGAAGTCATGCTCGAGGCTGAACGGAACAAGAGAGAGACCAACCGTCTGCTGGAACGCATAGAGCAGAACACTGGGTTCCGTCAGAGGAATGACGTGGTGTCAATCAATGACTTTATTAAGATGTGCCCACCGAAGTTCCATCATTCCACTGAACCTCTGGATGCGGATGACTGGCTTCGTAGTATTACCCACAAGCTACACTCTGCCCGTGTGGCCAAAGCTGACAAGGTTATCTACGCCGCCTACCATCTTGAGGGCCTTGCCAGTCTATGGTGGGAGAACATTGAGCCTTGCGTCCTGCTGGCCAAATCACTACTTCGGTTGAGTTCAGTGAGGCATTCCGTGAACATCACATTCCGGAAGGTCTCATGGATCGCAAGCGGGAGGAATTCTGCAATTTCACCCAGGGCCGGTTAACTGTGGATGGCTATAGTCGTGAGTTTGGCAACTTGGCACGCTATGCACCTGAGGAAGTATCCATCGATGCCAAGAAGCAGGCGAGGTTCCGCAAGGGACTCAGCCCTGAACTCCGCCGAGATCTACGTCTGCACGAGTGCACTTCCTTCCAGAAGCTGGTAAACAAAGCCATTAGTGCTGAGACGGGCCAGACTGATTTCGAAGCCACACGCAAGCACTCACGTGACTTTGGTTCCTCATCCGGCTTTGTCTCTCACAAGCGCCGTGTGTGGGTTCCTAACACTGCTCTACCACCCAAGTACACACCGAGGCCATCCTATGAGGCGCCTCGCCCAACTCAACAGTATGCACCTGCCAAGACATCTGGAGGACCACCTACCAACTTTGCTCCACGCACTGGCACTGTGACATGCTTCAAGTGTGGAGAACTCTGGCACTACATGCGTGAGTGTCCTCAAAATCAACCAGGAAAACCCGTTGGCCGTGGTAAGACAACCGGCAAGGTGAATTATGTCAAGCCAATCCCCACTGCACGTGGTCATGTCAACTATGTCTCTGCTGAGGAAGCTTATGAGGATCCTAACGTCGTCCTTGGTACGCTTCTCGTTAACTGCCATCCGGCATCTGTTCTTTTTGATACTGGAGCATCCCATTCGTTCATATCTGAGAGCTATGCTCGAATGCACAATATGACTTTTTGTGACATGCCTACTTCCATGGTTATTCAAACTCCTGGTTCGAAGTGGCAAACCTCTAGGGTAAGCCATGGAAATGAAATCCTTGTCGATAGACTTGTTTTCCTTGCATCACTAATCGCTCTCAAGTCCTCGGACATAAACATCATCTTGGGTATGGACTGGATGACAACTCATTACGCCAAGATTGACTGCTATACTAGGACCGTTCAGCTTACACATCCATCCGCCAAGATAGTCAATGTCTTGACCCGAATGGCTGAGCGTCAGCTCTACTCTCTTAATGCCAGCCCTCTACCAGAACTCGAAGATATCTCGGTAGTCCGTGACTTTCCGGATGTCTTTCCAGAAGAACTGCCAGGAGTTCCACCTGACAGAGATGTCGAGTTTGTGACAGATCTTATCCGGCACCCCTAGAATTAGCCGAGCTTAAGAAACAACTCGATGAGTCCTTGCAAAAGGGTTTCATCCGTCCTAGCTCTTCCCCTTGGGCTTGTCACGTCCTATTCGTTAAGAAGAAAGATGGAACGGAGCGCATGGTTGTAGATTACCGACCTGTCAATCCGGTCACCATAAAGAACAAGTATCCGCTCCCCAGGATCAATGACCTGTATGATCAGCTCGCTGGATCCTCAGTCTTCTCTAAGATGGATTTGAGGTTGGGCTACCATCAAATCAAAATCAAGAACGAGGACATTCCTAAAACGGCTTTTGTTACTCGTTATGGCCAATACGAGTACACCGTCATGTCCTTCGGATTAACCAATGCCCCAGCCACCTTCTCCCGCCTAATGAATTCTATATTCATGGAGTATTTGGATAAATTCGACGTGGTATACTTCGATGATATACTCATCTACTCCAAGAACAAGAAAGATCATGCTGAGCATCTAAGGCTGGTATTGACAAAACTTCGAGAGCACCGCCTATATGCCAAATTCTCAAAATGTGAATTCTGGTTGCCGGAAGTGACCTATCTAGGTCATGTGATCTCTGGCAAGGGTATTGTTGTCAATCCCGAGCGAGTTCAAGCCGTCCTTGATTGGACTCCCCCTGAATCAGTCAAGCAAGTTAGGAGTTTCCTTGGCTTAGCGAGCTATTGCCGACGCTTCGTCGAGAATTTCTCCAAGGTTGCAAAACCTCTGACTGAACTCCTCAAGAAAGATAAAAAGTTTGAGTGGACCCCATAGTGCGAGTCCAGCTTTCAGGAACTGAAAAGACGCCTGACATCTGCACCCGTACTGGTACCACCAGACTTTTCCAAGGATTTTATTATCTACTGCGACGCCTCGTGACAAGGACTAGGTTGCATACTCATGCAAGATCGTCAAGTGATTGCTTACGCATCCCGACATTTGCGTCCACATGAGGATAACTATCCTACACATGATCTAGAGCTTGCAGCTGTAGTCCATGCACTCAAAACATGGCGACATTACCTTCTTGGTAATCGCTGTGAAATCTTCACTGATCACCAAAGTCTGAAGTACATCTTCACCCAACCGGACTTGAATCTTAGGCAAAGACGTTGGGTTGAATTGCTCACATATTACGACCTAGGAATCACTTACACCCCTGGGAAGGCCAATGTCATGGCTGACGCTCTAAGTCGTAAGTCTTATTGTAACAACTTGATGTTACAACAAGGGCAACCGCTTCTTTACGAGGAATTTCGTAAGCTTAACCTGCACATTGTTCCTCGAGGATTCCTTTCCACCTTGGTGGCGAGACCTACCCTTATGGATCAAATTATAGCTGCCCAGAAGCGTGATAAGGGTATATCCCGACTCCAGGAGAGCATTATTAGCGGACTCGCTAGAAGCTTCTCTATGGATGATCGACGTGTTGTCTTCTTCGAGAACCGTTTAGTGGTTCCCAAGAACCAGCATCTACGGCAGTTAATCCTTAAGGAGGCTCATGAATCTCCTCTCCCAATTCATCTCGGTAGTACCAAAATGTATCAGGACCTACACCAGAGGTTCTGGTGGACTAGGATGAAAAGAGAAATCGCTCAGTTCATTGCTAACTGCGATGTTTGTCGTCGAGTCAAAGCAGAACATCAACGGCCTGCTGGCACCCTTCAACCTTTAGCTATTCCTGAATGGAAATGGGACAAGGTCGGTATGGACTTCATTAACGGGTTTCCAAGGACCAAAAAAGGGAATAATGCTATCTTCGTCGTTATCGACCGCCTCTCCAAAGTAGCTCATTTCCTACCTATTTGAGAGAGTATTACCGCTAGCCAGCTAGCAGAGTTGTATATCTCTCGGATAGTATCACTTCATGGTGTGCCGTTGGAGATTAACTCCGACCAAGGAAGTCTTTTCACTTCACAATTTTGGGAAAGTTTCCAGAATGCTATGGGAACTCATCTCTCTTTTAGCACCGCCTTCCATCGCAAGTCAAGTGGTCAAGTGGAACGAGTCAATCAAATTTTGGAAGATATGCTTCAAGCCTCTGTCATCTCTTTCGGTATGGACTGGGAAACGTGTCTCCCATTTGCCGAATTCGCTTATAACAATGGTTATCAAGCCAGCTTGGGCAAAGGTCCCTTCGAAGTTCTATATGGACGAAGATGTCGAACACCTCTTAACTGGTTGGAAACCGCGGAAAGACAATTCTTTGGTCCGGATATGATCCAGGAAGCAGAAGAGCAAGTTCGCATCGTTCGTGGGAAATTGAAAACAGCCCAGTCTTTCCAGAAGAGCCAATATGATAGTCATCATAAGGCTGTGACTTTTGAAGTCGGCGATAAGGCTTACCTTCGGGTTACCCCTCTTAAGGGAACCCATCGCTTCGGTATCAAAGGCAAGTTGGCCCCTCGTTACATCGGTCCTTTTCGCATTCTTGCCAAACGAGGAGAAGTTGCCTACCAATTGGAACTACCTCCGCATCTCTCCAGAGTTCATGATGTCTTCCATGTCTCTCAACCCAGGCGTTGCTTCTCGGATGCTATCTGCGGAGTGGACCACGAAACGCTTGATCTCTAGGACAATCTCACATATCGAGAATACCCCGTTCGTATTCTTGATAAAACCGAGCGCACCACTCGACGTCACAATATCATGTTTCTCAAGGTTCAATGGTCACATCATTCCGAGAGTGAAGCTACCTGGGAAAGGGAGGATCGCCTTCGACTTGAGTACCCCACCCTCTTTCCGGAGGAACCCGAATCTCGGGACACGATTCTTTGGCGTGGGGTGAGTTGTCACATCCATAGTTAGTGCTTGCATTAGGACTAGCTAGAGTGTGCATCATGTTTACCTAACAAAGAAACTTGAAATGGGAATGACAGAAACCCCAGCACCCCTCCTCTAACAACTAGGGTTTATTAAAATCTTTTCCAATGTACCCAAAATGCCCTTCAAAAATGTTCATCATTTCTGCCTTGGTCTTAAACCTCTGCCAAAAATGGTGCACAATTTTCTAGGACATCCAAGGTCTCTGGATTAAATCATATGGTATTTGCATTTGGGCATTTAAATGCATAAAATATTTTGTGTGCCCAAATAATCATAAACTAAAATGTTCCATGCTGTTCATATTATATACAGTGGGCATGACTAGTTTTATGAGCTATAAAAATGTTCTGGCATTTTAAATAATTCAACAAAGTTGCAAAAGAAATGAAACAGAAAGAAATAGAAAAAGGAGAGAGAGAAAGAGTTACCTGGCGCCCAACCGGCCCACCTGCCGGTCCAGCCAAGCCGCCGCTCCAGCGAGCTGCTTGGCTCGGCCAGGCAGGCAGGCAGGTGCTCGACGGCGGCCGCAGCGCGCGCCACGCAGCTGCCCGCCGCCCTACTTCCTCCCCTCGCCGCTCTGGAGACTTGGATCGATCATCCACATCGTCCCCGAGCTCGCCGACACGCTCACTTCTCCCCAGCTCCTCTCCTTCGCCCTCCCCGCACCATGGCCGACGCCGCCGTGCTCGCGCCGTTGTGGTAGCCGCGTCCACCGTCGTCCCTGAGCCCCGTCGTCGTGTCCGTCATCTCCGCCGTCCTCGACTACGTCGAGCAGGCTGAGCCCAGAGCGCTCGCCCGCTCTGGAGACGGCCCCGACCCCGTCTTCCCCAACTCCGGTCGCCGAGATCCCCCTCGCTGTCCCGCTCAGCTCCGACCGTACCCAAGCTCGCTTCGGTGTCTTCTGCAACCGCTGTTAGCCCAGCTTCGTCCTCCCCCTCTCCGTTGGCTCTCTCCTACACTGAACGCACCGCACGTAGCTCACCTGCACGCGCCACCGCGGAGCTCGTGGCCGACGAGGCTCCGGCCATCTAATGGTCCGGCCACCGTGCCCATCAGCTTCACCGTTCCGTGTAGATGCTGTAGGACCACTCCACGCACCTCTACGAGCCCCGCACAATTGTTTTCGACCTCGCCCAAACTCCGGCAGCTGCTGGACTCATCGCCGGCGTCGTTTCCGGCGACCCCGAGGCCAACCACCACCACCACTTGACGCGGCTCACTCCCAGCTAGCCGTAGGTGTGCTCTGCCATCGTTTTGGCAGCCGGAGCACAAAACCCGCACCTCACCGCCGCGTTTGGCCTCGCCGGTGGCTAAACGCCGGCGAGTTAGCCCTGTTTGACCAAGGGTTTGACCCCCCCTGGGTCACTGACATGTGGGCCCTGCCTATTACTCAAACCTAGTTTAGAGTTTAATTTAATTCTAATTAGTTATTTAACTAATTGTGACACTGACCAGTGGGTCCCACTGATCAGGTTTATCCTAGGCCGCCCTGTTGACTGGCTGATGTCAGCATGATGTCATGCTGACGCAGTAAAGGATTTTCTGGGATTTTTAGATTTAAAAACAATTCAGGAAATTCCAGAAAATGTTGTAAACTTCAAAAAATCATATAAATTCAACAGTAGCTCAAATGGAAAAGATTTATATTTGAAAATTGATCAGAAAAATAGAATCTTTCCAATGGCACTGGTTTCATGCATGTTTGAGCAAGTTAACCTTGATGTATACATTAAAACATGATAATGCACTTAATTAAATAATAGTTTGAGTTTCAATTTGAATCTTTGATTCAAATGGGCTCGAACCCTTCTGGTTATAGTTGCATTAGCCCAAAACACATGCATCTTGCCATATCATGAGCATGCATCATATTGTTGCATATTTTTGTTTATTGATTGTATCGCCGGTATTCTCCGTGTTAGGTCCTGCTCCCGAGGATACTTCTGCGTATCAAGCTGAAGAGCAGTACCCGACAACCACTCTGTCAGGCAAGCAATCATTGATCATTCCGATACAAACCCAATTTTCTCGGTCCTGCTCTCTTTTACTGTATTAAGGCAACAGCGTGTGAACTGCTACTTGCTGCGGTAGTTCAACCCTATTCCCTTGCATGACCTGTCATTGCCACATTAAATAGTTGAAACCCACTAGCATGTGTAGGAGTTGATTGAGCCAAGTGATGTGTGATCCACCATGCTATTTGTTTATGTTGCCTGCTATGCTTAGAGTTGTGTCAGGTCTGGTTCATCTGGGTGATGGATCAGAGTGAAATGATCATTCCGGTAAAGAGAAGGAAGTGTGGAATATGTTTGGTAAAGGTATCGATGAAAGGCCATGTAGGAGTACATGGTGGGTTGTTTCATTGGAATCGTCCATTGGACCCGAGATCAGTATGAGTGATTCAAGTTATAGTTACTACCACACATTGGGACCTGAAATATGACCCCGCTCGACTTATCGACTGCCATGTTCTCTGTCCAGGAGTTGCAACTAGTTTCTGGTGTTTGTAGTTTACTGGTGGTAGTGCACAGCGCTGACCCTCGGGGTGCGTTGTGATGCGACAGGTACGTGGCACGGTGTACCAGTTGCCCGTTTGGTGACTCGGGAACCCTGTACACATCGTTTTGGGCCGTGAGCGACACCCCGGCCGGATCTCCCCACGGATGGAACCCAAATAGGCGATAAACCTGGAGGAGAGACTTGAGTGGTTGGTTAGGTCGTGGTCTACACCCACGTTGTCTTTCGCTTGAAGTCTGCCGAGCACATGTCGTGTGCAGACGCTAAATGGTGAAAACATGTGTGAAGAAGTACACCCCTGCAGGGTTACCAATCTATTCGAATAGCCGTTGTTCGCGGTACGGACTACTTGGTTACTCTTACAGTTCATAGACAAGTTGATGGTTACTACTAAAACCCTCAAGATAAGTGTGAGTCCCGTGGATGGCCCTCTGTAGGATGACGGAAGAGGATCCTCGGTGGTGTATTGTTGTGGTGAGTAGAGGACTCGTGTACGTAGTAATATCTTGCAATCTGTTGAGAGTCGTAGTATAGGTTAGCCAAGAGTCAAAGCTGGCTTCTGCTATGAACTCCACTACCCCTGTTGATAATGTTGCATGTATGATAGGTTTTGTTGTAAGACTTGCTGAGTACCTTTGTACTCATGTTTGCTTAATAACTGTTGCAGAGGAGAACCCTGCCCCTTCTGATGGGTTCTACATAGACGTTGACGTCGACGAGTAGCTTGTCACCCAGACGGAGATCTGGAGCTTGTGAAGGGCCTTGTAGATAGTCAGGCTACACCAAGCCTGTTTTATTTTCTAAGTTGTTTGTACTCAGACATGTAGCTTCCGCTTGTGCTTGTATGACTGTATGACTTGAGTGTTGGGTCATGTGACCCCTACCTGTATGGATATGTTATGTATGGCTCTTGGAGCCTTTTAAATAAAGTACTTTGAGTCATAGAGTTCTGTTGTGATGCAATGTTGTATCTGCACATATTGAGCATATTGTGTGTATGATTGAAATGCTTGGTATGTGTGGGATCCGACACCTAGTTGTTTCCCTTTGGTAGCCTATCTTACAGGGAAATGCCTCCTAGTGCTTCCAATGAGCCTTGGTAGCTTGCTACTACTCGGAACACGTAGGCTAGCCGGCATGTGTCCTTCTTCGTTCATGTGTCTGTCCCTTAGGGGAAATGTCACGCGTTGTTCCTTTAAGTCCATGTAGCTTGCTACGACTTGGGTTCATACGTTGATGACCGACACGTTCGTTGCTGGGTCATGGATGCATGTCTCTGTAATTTAGTGCCACTTTTGGTTTATAACTAGCCATGTCGGCCCGGGTTCTCTGTCATATGGATGCTAGCGACACTGTCATATACGTGTGCCAAAATGCGCAAATGGTCCCGGGCCAGGTAAGGTGGCACCCGTGGGAATACCGTGCGTGAGGCCGCAAAGTGATATGACGTGTTACAGCTAGATCGGTGTGACTTAGTATCGGGGTCCTGACAACATTTCTGTTGCATCATGCTAACGAGACATTGCAAATGATCTTTGGTGCAGCATGCCTCCTGACAAGCGTCGACTGATCCTTCTCCGTCTCGCACTGGTGCCACCCCGGCTGCTCCTTCCCCGTCTGGCACTGGCGCAAACCCGACCAGTCCTTCACCTTTGTTATGATGGTAAGTTTTCCCAAGTGTTTTTCTTATCAAATGCAAAGTTAGCTTAAGAAATGACCTACTTAGCTCCAAAATGACCTATACATAGCTTATTTTCCTCGAAAATGACATAATAACCTTACTTAGCTCCAAAATGACATATTTTACCTAGGATAGCTATAAAATGACCTATACTTAGCATTTTTCCTCCAAAATGATTTGATATGCTTAGTTAGCCAAAATATCATAACTACCTAGGATATCTCAATAATGATCTATACTTAGCTTAGCTAAACATTTATGACATAATTAGCTCACTTAGGTTAAAAAAATGGCATAATAACATTGGTTTAGCTCCAAAATGACCTATACTTAGTTTATTTTCCTCAAAATGACATAATAACCTTACTTAGCTCCAAACTGACATACTTTACCTATGATAGCTATAAAATGACCTATACTTAGCATTTTTCCTCCTAAATGACTTAATATGCTTAGTTAGCTAAAAAATGGCATAACTACCTAGGATAGCTCAATAATGATCTATACTTAGCTTACCTAGTTCATTTATGACATAATTACCTTACTTAGATAAAAAGTGGCATAATAACCTTGGTTTAGCTCCAAACTATCATATAATTAGTTTATTTTCCTCCAAAATGACAAAATAACCTTACCTGGCTCCAAAATGACCGATTTTAACTCGGATAGCTCTAAAATGACCTACACTTACCATTTTGTCCTCCAAAATGAATAAATATGCTTAGTTAGCTCAAAAATGGCATAACTACCTAGGTTAGCAAAAAAATGACCTATACTTAGTTTCTTTAGTTCATTTATGACATACTTAGCATACTTAGGTCAAAAATGGCATGATAACCTTGGTTTAGCTCCAAAATGACATAGACTTAGCTTATTTTCCTCCAAAATGACAAAATAACCTTACATACCTCCAAAATGACGGATTTTAACTGGGATAGCTCTAAAATGACCTACACTTGCCATTTTGTCCTTCAAAATCAATAAATATACCTAGTTAGCTCAAAAATGGCATAATTACCTAGGTTAGCTAAAAAATGACCTATACTTAGCTTCTTGAGTTCATTTATGACATACTTAGGATACTTCGGTCAAAAATGGCATGATAATCTTGGTTACCTCCAAAATGACATAGACTTAGCTTATTTTCCTCGAAAATGACATAATACCTTTACTAAGCTCCACAATGACCTATTTACCTAGCGTAGCTCTAAAATGACCTAAACTTAGCATTTTTACCTAGCTTAGCTAAAAATGATAGGTTTACCTACCTAAGTTAGAAGAAGAAGATAAAGAAGCGGGCAGGAGAAAAAGAAAGAGAAGAAAAATTCTTTTTCTTCTTCTTTTTCTTTTTCTTCTTCTAGCTAGTCTTATTCTTCTTCTAACTTTCTTCTTTCCCAATTTGCATATTTGCTTTAGATGAGGAAGATTGCATTCATGGAGTCTAGTCTTCTCCTTGTGCTTCCATTTTGTTTTTGGAAACTTGTTGTTGGATATGTATGTATGGATCAAACCATTGTATATTGGATATGTTGTTGGAAACTTGTTCTTGGATATGTTGAATATGTTCCTCTCTTCACGATTCATGTGTTGGTATGCTTGTTGAAAGTATTTTCAAATGTGTGTGTTTGTGTGTGTGTGTGTGTGAAAATGAATGAATTTAAGAAAAAACAAAAAAACAGGGGCTATATAGGCTCTTTGTCGTCTACTTGCAGACGGCAAAGATGCCACGTGGCAACTACCTATGCAACCAGGGGGGCACTGGGCTAGCCTATATGGTTGCATTGCCATCTGCTGGCAGACGGCAAAGAACTTTGCATCTTTGCCATCTGCTAGTAGACGGCATAGCATGCCACGTGGCAGCTACCTTGGGGCATCTGGGCTGGCCTATTTGGGCACTTTGCTGTCTACTGGATGATGGCAAAGATGCAAAGGTCTTTGCCGTATGCTGGTGTCTACTACACAACCTTCTTCTTGTAGACTCGTGTTGGGCCTCCAAGCGTAGAGTTTTGTAGGACAGTAGCAATTCTCCCTCAAGTGGATGACCTAAGGTTTATCAATCCGTGGGAGGCGTAGGATGAAGATAGCTCTCTCAAACAGCCCCGCAAACAAATAACAAAGAGTCTCTTGTGTCCCCAACACACCCAATACAATGGTAAATTGAATAGGTTAACTAGTTCAGCGAAGAGATGGTGATACAAGTGTAATATGGATGGTAGATATAGGTTTTTGTAATCTGAAAACATAAAAACAGCAAGGTAATTAATGATAAAATTGAGCACAAACGGTATTGCAATGCTTAGAAACAAGGCCTGGGGTTCATACTTTAACTAGTGCAAGTTCACTCAACAATGATAACAAAATTAGATCATATAACAATCCCTCAACATGCAACAAAGAGTCACTCCAAAGTCACTAATAGCAGAGAACAAACGAAGAGATTATTGTAGGGTACGAAACCACCTCAAAGTTATTCTTTCTGATCAATCTATTGGGCTATTCCTATAAGTGTCACAAACAGCCCTAGAGTTCGTACAAAAATAACACCTTCAGACACACATCAACCAAAACCCTAATGTCACCTAGATACTCCATTGTCACCACAAGTATCCGCGGGTTTAATTATACGATATGCAACACACAATCTTAGTTTCATCTATTCAACCAACACACGGAACTTCAAAGAATGCCCCAAAGTTTCCCAGGGCTCGCCCCCTACCTCGTGGGCCCCTCGAGCGTCCCCCGGTGCCCTCCTTCTTCTTATATAAGTCTACGTACCCCGAAACCTTCGACAACAGAGAGAAAACCCTAATTCCACCGCTGTAACCTTCTGTTCCCGTGAGATCCCATCTTGGAGCCTGTTCCGGAGCTCCACCGGAGGGGGCCCATCACGGAGTTCATCATCATCATCGCCCTCACCATGAGTTGTGAGTAGTTTACCACAGACCTTCGGGTCCATAGCAAGTATCTAGATGGCTTTTTCTCTCTCTGGATCTCAATACAAAGTTCTCCTCGGTCTTCGATGAGATCTATTCGATGTAATCTCTTTTTGCGGTGTGTTTGTCGAGATCCGATGAATTGTGAGTGTATGATCAAGATTTTCTATGAAAGATATTTGGTTATTCTCTGAACTTTTTATGTGTGCTCATAATATCCTTGCATGTCTCTTCGAATTATTGGTTTGGTTTGGCCTACTAGATCTATAGTTCTTGCAATGGGATAAGGGCTTGGCTTTGGGTTCAATCTTGCGGTGTCCTTTCCCAGTGACTGTAGGGGCAGCAAGGCACGTATTTTATTGTTGCCATCGAGGCTAAAAAGATGGGGTTTATATCATATTGCTTGAGTTTATCCCTCTACATCATGTCATCTTGCATAAGGCGTTACTCTGTTCTTATGAACTCAGTACACTAGATGCATGCTGGATAGCGGTCGATGTGTGGAGTAATAGTAGTAGATGCAGGCAGGAGTCAGTCTACTTGTCTCGGACGTGAAACCTATATACAATGATCATGCCTAGATAGTCTCATAATTATTCGCTTTTCTATCAATTGCTCGACAGTAATTTGTTTACCCGCCGTAGAATATCGCTATCATGAGATAAGCCACTAGAGAACACTATGGCCCCTGGGTCTATTCTCAACATATCAATCTACATCTACTTTTATTTTATCGCTTTTATTTGTTGTTCTTATAAAAAAGAAAATACCAAAAATATAAACTATCATCGCTATTAGATCTCACTTTCGTAAGTGACCATAAAGGGATTCACAACCCCTTATCGCGATGGCTGCAAAGTTCTTATTTGTTTGTGCAGGTGCGAGGGACTCGCGCGTGGTCACCTACTAGATTGATACCTTGGTTCTCAAAGACTGAGGGAAATACTTACGCTACTGTGCTGCATCTCCCTTTCCTCTTCGAGGGAATACAAGGCAAGCTCGAGAAGTAGCAAGAAGAATTTCTGGCGCTGTTGTCGTGGAGGCTTACGCAAAAGTCTTATACCAAGTACCTATCACAAACCCTTATCCTTTGCATTACATTTATTTGCCTCTCGTTTTCCTCTCCCCCACTTCACGCTTGCCGTTTTATTTGCCCTTCTTCCGTCGTGTGTTTATCGTTTGCTTGCTTCTTGTTCGCTTGTGTGTGTTGGATTGCTTGCTTGTCACTATGGCTCAAAACAATACCAAATTGTGTGACTTCTCCAATACCAACAACAATGATTTTATTAGCACTACGATTTCTCCTTTTACCGACGATGAATCTTGTGAGATCAATGCTGCTTTCTTGAATCTTGTTAGGAAAGATCAATTCTCCAGCCATCCTAGTGAAGACGCCGCTACCCATCTAAACAACTTTGTTGATTTGTGTGATATGCAAAAGAAAAGAGATACGGATAACGATATTGTAAAATTGAAGTTATTCTAAAACTTGGTTCTCCTCTTTGCCTAGAAATATTATTGATTCATGGAATAAGTGCAAAGATGCTTTTATCTCTAAGTATTTCCCTCCTGCTAAGATCATCTCTCTTAGAAACGATATTATGAATTTTAAGCAACTAGATCATGTGTGTGTTGCACAAGCTTGGGAGAGAATGAAATTGATGATATGTACTTTCCCTACACATGGTTTGAATCTATGGATGATTATTCAGAACTTTTATGCTGGCTTGAATTTTGCTTCTAGAAATCTTTTAGACACGGCCGCGGGAGGCACTTTCATGGAAACTACCTTAGGAGAAGCTACCAAACTCCTAGATAATATTATGGTTAATTATTCTCAATGGCATACTGAAAGATCTACTAGTAAAAATGTGCATACTATCGAAGAAATTAGTGTTCTGAGTGGAAAGATGGATGAACTTATGAAATTATTTGCTACTAAGAGTGCTTATTCTGATCCTAATAATATGCCTTTGTCCACTTTGATTGAGAATAACAATGAATCTTTGGATGTGAATTTTGTTGGTAGGAATAATTTTATTAACAATGCTTATAGAGTTAATTTAAATCCTAGGCCTTTTCCTAGTAATTCCTCTAATAATTATGGTAATTCCTACAACAACTCTTATGGAAAGATGCCTTCTGAATTTGAAACTAGTGTGAAGGAGTTTATGATCTCGCAAAAGAATTTCAATGCTTTGCTTGAAGAAAAATTGCTTATGATTGATGAATTGGCTAGAAGTGTGGATATAATTACTCTTGATGTTGATTCTTTGAAACTTAGATCCGTCCCACCTAAGCATGATATCAATGAGTCTCTCAAAGCTATGAGAATTTCCATTGATGAATGCAAAGAAAGAACCGCTAGAATGCGTGCTAAAAGAGAGGATTATATTAAAGCGTGTTCTTCTAGTTATCATGAAAATAAAGATGAAGATCTGAAAGTTATTGATGTGTCTCCTATTAGATCCTTGTTTTCTAGTACAAATTTTGATGAAGATAGGATTGGAGATGATTCTGCTTTAAAGTGTCCCAATGATTTGGAGTTTTTAGATCTTGATGCTAAAATTGCTAAAAGTGGGAGTGAAGAAATTAAAACTTTGCATAGTGATGAACCCACTACTTTGGATTTCAAGGGATTCAATTATGATAATTGCTCTTTGATTGATTGTATTTCCTTGTTGCAATCCGTGCTAAACTCTCCGCATGCTTATAGTCAAAATAAAGCTTTCACCAAACACATAGTTGATGCTTTGATGCAATCTTATGAAGAAAAACTTGAGTTGGAAGTTTCTATCCCTAGAAAGCTTTATGATGAGTGGGAACCTACTATAATAATAACAATAAAAGATCATGAATGCTAAGCTTTGTGTGATTTGGGTGCAAGTGTCTCCACTATCCCAATAACTTTGTGTGATTTGGTAGGGTTCCATGAGCTTGATGATTGTTCTTTAAATTTGCATCTTGCGGATTCCACTATTAAGAAACCTATGGGAAGAATTAATGATGTTCTTATTGTTTCCAATAGGAATTATGTGCCCGTAGATTTCATTGTTCTTGATATAGATTGCAATCCTTCATGTCCTATTATTCTTTGTAGACCTTTCCTTAGAACGATTGGTGCAATTATTGATATTAAGGAAGGAAATATTAGATTCCAATTTTCGTTAAGGAAAGGCATGGAACACTTACCTAGAAAGAAAATCAAATTACCATATGAATCTATCATGTGAGCCACCTATGGATTGCCTTCCAAAGATGGCAATATCTAGATTTATCTTGTATCGTGCCTAGCTAGGGGCGTAAAACGATAGCGTTTGTTGGGAGGCAACCCAAATTTATTTTTTTTATTTTTTTTTCTGTTAGGGAATAAATATTGCATCTAGCCTCTAATTATATGTGGTTACTTGTTTTTTTAGTGTTTGTGCCAAGTAGAACCTTTGGGAAGACTTGTGTGAAGTTTATGTGATCTTGCTGTGAAAAACAGAATCGTTAGCGCTCGCTAAAGTGGTCGTCAGATTTTACTGGAGCGTGCCTTTTAGTTGATTCTTGTTGCAGATGATTGATAGACAAATTCCACAAATTTAACAATTTAGTTTGAATTTTTTGGAGTTCCAGAAGTAGGCCAAACCTGCAGATGACTATAGACTGTTATGTTTTTGACAGATTCTGTTTTTCATGTGTTGTTTGCTTATTTCAATGCATCTATGAGTAGTATTGGAGGATACGAACCATAGAGAAGTTGGAATACAGTATGTTTAACACCAATATAAACAAATAATGAATCCATTGCTGTACCTTTGAGTAGTAATTTGTTTTCTTATACTAACGAAGCTCATGAGAATTTTTGTCTATGTTTTGTGTTGTGAAGTTTTCAAGTTTTGAGTATTTCCTTGATGGACTATGGAACAAGGAGTAGCAAAGGCCTAAGCTTGGGGATTCCCATGACACCCCAAGGAATTCAAGGATAATCAAAATCCTAAGCTTGGGGATGCCCCGGGAAGGCATCCCCTCTTTCGTCTTCATCCATCGGTAACTATACTTGGAGCTATATTTTTATTCGCAACATGATATGTGTTTTGCTTGGAGCGTCTTGTATAATGTGAGTCTTGGCTTGTTAGTTTTCCAAAATCATCCTTGCTGGACACACCTATTTGAGAGAGTTAAATATGGCCTAGGAATTGTTAGAACACTCTATGTGCTTCACTTATATCTTTTGAGTTGAATAGTTTTTTCTCTAGTGCTTCACTTGTATCTTTTAGAGCACGGTGGTGGTAATATTTTGTAGAAATTGTTGAACTCTCATGATTCAATTATATCTATTTGATAGTCCATTAAAACAGCATGGTAATGTGTTTAGGCTAAATAAACTAGTCTTCACATGATAGACATCCAATGTCAATGTAGTAAAAAAATTCACACTAAGTGCATTGAATAGAATGAGATGTTGGATGCTTGATAATTGTTTTGAGATATGAGGATAGTGATATTAGAGTCATGCTAGTGGAGTTATTATGAAATTTATAAATACTTGTGTTAAGGTTAGTGATTCCCGTATCATGCACGTATGGTGTACCGCTATGTGACGAAGTTAGAGCATGAGGTATTTGTAGAGTGCCAACCTTTGTGTGGAGGTCGGGGCTCGCGATGGTTACCTCCTACCAACCTCCCCCCTAGGAGCATGCGTTGATTGCTTTGTTTTGATGACTCGTAGATTTTACGCACTCTCACCCTTCCACAATTGCTAGCCTCTCTTGTGCCGCGCAACTTTCAACGGTGCCATAAAACCACTATATATCCTTCCTCAATACAGCCACCATATTATTCCTCAAAACAACCACCATACCTACGTATCATGGCATTTCCATAGCCATTCCGAGATATATTGCCATGCAACTTTCCAACATTCCGTTCATATGACACGCATCATATTGTCATATTGCCATGCAGGATCATGTAGTTGACATCGTATTTGTGGCAAAGCTACCATGCAAAATTTTCATATACGTCACTCTTGATTCATTGCACATCTCGGTACATCGCCGGAGGCATTCATGTAGAGTCATACTTGTTGTAGTATCGAGTTGTAATAAAAGTGTGATGATCATCATTATTAGAGCATTGTCCCATGTGAGGAAAGGCCAAAAAAAAGACATGGCCCAAAAAAATATAGAGAGGGGCTAATAAAAAAAAGAGAAAGCCCCTCCAAAAAATGAGAGAAAAGAGAGAAAGGACAATTGCTACTATCTTTTTCCACACTTGTGCTTCAAAGTAGCACCGTGTTCTTCATTGTAGAGAGTCTCATGTTTAGTCACTTTCATATACTAGTGCCTGGAGAAGGTACAATTACCTCATCAAGTTATACTTTCCTCCCACTCACTTCTTTCGAGAGAAACTCCTTCTCTAGAAAGGATCCATTCTTAGCAACGAATATCTTGCCTTCGGATCTGTGATAGAAGGTGTACCCAACAGTCTCTTTTGGATATCCTATGAAGACACATTTCTCCGACTTGGGTTCGAGCTTATCAGGTTGAAGCTTTGTCACATAAGCATCGCAGCCCCAAACTTAAGAAACGACAACTTTGGTTTCTTGCCAAACCATAGTTCATTAAGGTGTCGTCTCAACGGATTTAGATGGTGCCCTATTTAACGTGAATGCAGTTGTCTCTAATGCATAACCCCAAAACGATAGTGGTAAATCGGAAAAAGACATCATAGATCGCACCATATCCAATAAAGTATGATTACGACGATCGGACACACCATTACGCCGTGGTGTTCCGGGTGGCGTGAGTTGTGAAACTATTCCACATTGTTTCAAATGAAGACCAAACTCGTAACTCAAATATTCTCCTCCACGATCAGATCGTAGAAACTTTATTTTCTTGTTACGATGATTCTCTACTTCACTCTAAAATTCTTTGAACCTTTCAAAAATTTCAGACTTGTGCTTCATTAAGTAGATATACCCATATCTGCTCAAATCATCAGTGAAGGTCAGAAAATAACGATACCCGCCGCGAGCTTCAACACTTATCGGCCCACATACATCAGTATGTATGATTTCCAACAAATCTGTTGCTCGCTCCATAGTTCTGGAGAACGGAGTTTTAGTCATCTTGCCCATGAGGCATGGTTCGCAAGCACCGAGTGATTCATAATCAAGTGATTCCAAAAGTCCATCACTATGGAGTTTCTTCATGCGCTTTACACCAATATGACCTAAACAGTAGTGCCACAAATAAGTTGCACTATCATTATTAACATTGCATCTTTTGGCTTCAATATTATGAATATGTGTACCACTATGATTGAGATCCAACAAACTATTTTCATTGGGTGTATGACCATCGAAGGCTTTATTCATGTAAACAGAATAACAATTATTCTATGACTTCAAATGAATAACCGTATTGCAACAAACATGATCAAATCATATTCATGCTTAACGCAAATGCCAAATAACATTTATTTAGGTTCTATACTAATCCCGAAAGTATAGAGAGTGTGCGATGATGATCATATCAATCTTGGAACCACTTCCAACACACATCGTCACTTCACCTTTAACTAGTCTCTGTTCATTCTGCAACTCTTGTTTCGAGTTTCTTATTTTTAGCAACGGAACTTGTATCAAATACCCAGGGGTTGCTATGAACACTAGTAAAGTACACATCAATAATCTGTATATCAAATATACCTGTGTTCACTTTGCCATCCTTCTTATCCACCAAGTATCTAGGGCAGTTCCACTTTTAGTGACCATTTCCTTTGCAGTATAAGCACTTAGTTTCAGGCTTGAGTTTAGCTTTGGGTTTCTTCACGGGAGTGACAACTTGCTTGTCATTCTTCTTGAAGTTCCCTTTCTATCCTTTTTCCCTTTACTTGAAACAAGTGGTCTCGTTAACAATCAACACTTGATGTTGTTTCTTTATTTCTACCTTCGCCGATTTCAGCATCGCGAAGAGCTCGGGAATTACTTTCGTCATCCCTTGCATATTATAGTTCATCACGAAGTTCTACTAACTTGGTGATAGTGTCTAGAGAACTTTGTCAATTACTATCTTATCTGGAAGATTAACTCCCACTTGATTCAAGCAATTGTAGTACTCAGACAATCTGAGCATATGCTCACTGGTTGAGCTATTCTCCTCCATCTTGTAGGCAAAGTATTGTCAGAGGTCTCATACCTCTCGACACGGGCATGAGTATGAAATAGTAATTTCAACTCTTGGAACATCTTATATGCTCCGTGGTGTTCAAAAAACAGTTTTGAAGTCCCGGCTCTAAGCCGTAAAGCATGGTGCACTAAACTATCAAGTAGTCATCATACCGAGCTTTTGTCAAAACGTTCATAACGTTTGCATCTGCTCCTGCAATAGGTCTGTCAACTAGCGGTGCATTAAGGACATAATTCTTCTGTGCAGCAATGAGGATAATCCTCAGATCACGGAACAATTCCGCATCGTTGCTACTAACATCTTTCAACTTAGTTTTCTCTAGGAACAAATAAACAATAAACGAGGAGCAACATCGCGAGCTATTGATCTACAACATAGATATGCTAATACTACCCGGACTAAGTTCATGATAAATTAAAGTTCAATTTAATCATATTACTTAAGAACTCCCACTTAGACAGACATCCCTCCGGTCATCTAAATGATCACGTGATCCAAATCAACTAAACCATGTCCGATCATCACGTGAGATGGAGTAGTTTCAATGGTGAACATCTTATGTTGATCATATCTACTATATGGTTCACGCTCAACCTTTCGGTTTCCAGTGTTTCGAGGCCATATCTGCATATGCTAGGCTCATCAAGTTTAACCTGAGTATTCTGCGTGTGCAAAACTGGCTTACACCCATTGTATTTGAACGTAGAGCTTATCACACCCGATCATCACCTGGTGTCTCGGCACGACGAACTTTCGCAACGGTGCATACTCGGGGAGAACACTTATACCTTGAAATTTAGTAAGGGATCATCTTATAATGCTACCATCGTTCTATGCAAAATAAGAAGCATAATAAGATAAACAACACATGCAATCAAAATATGTGACATGATATGGCCATCATCATCTTGTGCTTTTGATCTCCATCTCCAAAGTACCGTCATGATCACCTTCGTCACCGGCGCGACACCTTGATCTCGATCGTAGCATCATTGTCGTCTCGCCAACTATTGCTTCTACGACTATCGCTACTGCTTAGTGATAAAGTAAAGCAATTACATGGCGATTGCATTTCATACAATAAAGCGACAACCATATGGCTCCTGCCAGTTGCTGATAACTTTACAAAACATGATCATCTCATACATAACTGTATATCTCATCATGTCTTGACCATATCACATCACAACATGCCCTGCAAAAACAAGTTAGACGTCCTCTACTTTGTTGTTGCAAGTTTTACGTGGCTGCTACGGGCTTAGCAAGAACCTTCTTACCTACGCATACAAAACCACAACGATGTTTCGTCAAGTGTGTGCTATTTTAACCTTCACAAGGACCGGGCGTAGCCACACTTGATTTAGCTAAAGTGAGAGAGACAGACACCCGCCAGTCACCTTCAAGCAACGAGTGCTCATAACGGTGAAACCAGTCTCGCGTAAGCGTACGCGTAATGTCGGTATGGGCCGCTTCATCTCACAATACTGCCGAAGCAAAGTATGACATGCAGGTAAGCAGTATGACTAGTATCGCCCACAACTCATTGTGTTCTACTCGTGCATATCATCTACGCATAGACCTGGCTCTGATGCCACTGTTGGGGAACGTAGTATTTTCAAAATTTTCCTACGATCACGCAAGATCTATCTACTAGATGCATAGCAATGAGATGGGAGAGTGTGTCTACGTACCCTCATGGACCGGGAGCGGAAGCGTCTAGTGACGCGGTTGATGTAGTCGAACTTCTTCGCGATCCAACCGATCAAGTACCGAACGTACGGCACCTCCCCGTTCAGCACACGTTCAGCTTGATGACGTCCCACGAGCTCTTGATCCAGTTGAGCCTCGCGGGGGAGTTTCGTCAGCACGACGGCGTGGTGACGAATATGATGAAGTTACCGGCGCAGGGCTTCGCCTAAGCACTGCAACGGTATAACCGAGGTGTGTTTCTGTGGAGGGGAGCACCGCACACGGTTGGGAGAGATCAACTGATCAACTTGTGTGTCCTAGGGTGCCCCCCTGCCCCCGTATATAAAGGAGCAAGGGGAGGGGCCGGCCAGCCCTTCTATGGCACGCCAGGGAGGCAATCCTACTAGGAATAGGATTGCAATCCTATTCCTAGTAGGAGTCCACCAAGAAGGAAGAGGGGGAAAGGAAGGAGAGGGAGAGGTGGCGCCCCCCAATCCTAGTTCAACTAGGATTCCCTGGTGGGGTGCCGGCCAGCCTCTATGGGCTGCCTCTCTTCTTTCCTCAAGGCCCACTATGGACCATCCCCCCTCGTGGGGGGTTCCAGTAACCCCCTCCGGCAATCCGGTTAAATCCGAAACTTTTCCGGAACACTTTCGGTGTCCGAATATAGTCGTCCAATATATCAATCTTTATGTCTCGGACATTCCGAGACTCCTCGTCATGTCCGTGATCTCAACCGGGACTACGAACAACCTTTGGTACATCAAAACTTATAAACTCATAATACCGATCGTCATCAAACGTTAAGCGTGCGGACCCAACGGGTTCGAGAACTATGTAGACATGACCGAGACTCATCTCCGGTCAATAACCAATAGCGGAACCTGGATGCTCATATTGGTTCATACATATTCTACGAAGATCTTTATCGGTCAAACCGCATAACAACATACATTTTTCCTTTTGTTCATCGGTATGTTACTTGCCCGAGATTCGATCGTCGGTATCTCTATACGTAGTTCAATCTCGTTACCGGCAAGTCTCTTTACTCGTTCTGTAATACATCATCTCGTGAATAACTCATTGGTCATTTGCTTGCAAGGCTTATTATGATGTGCATGACCGAGATGGCCCAGAGATACCTCTCCGATACTCGGATTGACAAATCCTAGTCTTGATGTACGCCAACACCACGAACACTTTCGAAGACACCTGTAGACACTAGTAGAAAACAGGGCTTTGGTCCAGGCGTGTCCAGCCCATTAGCCCCGGTTCAATCTAGAATCGGGTCCAATGGGGGCAGTGGAACCGGTTCGTGAGGCCAGGGGGCCGGCCGGGCCACGTGGGCCATTGGTCCCGGTACGTCTGGACCTTTTGGTCCCGGTTGGTGCGACGAACCGGGACATATGGGTCTTGCTCCTAGCCCACCACCATTGGTCCCGGTTGGTGGCATGAACCGGGACCAAAGGCACCCCTTTAGCCCCGGTTTGTAGCACCAACCGGGACCAATGAGGTGCCTATATATACCCCCTCGCTCAAGAGCAGAGCACACTGCTCTGTTTTTTTTCTGGCCGAGGGGGAGAGGGGTTAGTGGTGCTCTAGCTCACCTCCTATGCACACAACGTGTTCGATGGAATGCCCGACCCACACTAGTTAAACTTTTCTCCTCTCGAAGCTCTATTTTCTCCGAGATTTGTCTAGGTTTAGCGGTCCGTCACGTCCCGTCCCCATCTTCGCCGCCGTCGATTGCCCCCGCCGATCTCGTCACCGGCACCACCGTGGTGAGCCTCTTGTTATGTCCATGCTTTTCTTACTTTTATTATTGCTTGTTATTATTGCTTTAGATAGATATTTGTCTAATTTCATTACGTTTATTATTGCTTGTTATTATATAGTGCGATGGTTTTGATATCCGCCCACGTGGGCCCTCGTCCTGTCTACGATTCGGATGTGGTATATTATCTTTAATTTATAACTATTTGTTTTAGTGTTTATGATATTTATGCCGACCAACCTAACATGCATAGATGTTTTATTATGTCTAGGAGGTAGTTGAACCGGAAATTCCAACCGATCCTCTTGTGGAGAGGTTTAATTTAGTTGAAGAGGAAAACATTTCCTTAAAGAAAAAATTGGAAAAAATGGAGGAGGAGAAGATGGAATTGGAGTTGCATGTTGCGGAAGTCATCGATGATCACAAGATCAAGATGGACCCTATTGTCGAGAGGTTAAATTTAGTTGAAGAAGAAAACAAATTGTTGAAGGAAAAAATAAAAAAAAATTGAGGACGAGAAGATGATATTGGAGTTGCATGTTGTGGATGTCGTCGATGATCACAAGATCAAGATGGATGCAATGCGGTTGAAGATTAGAAGGATTAGAAAATATGCCATTCATACCGAGGCTTGGTATCATTATGCCGTTGGATCAATTGTTACCTTGGTTGCGATTATGATCGCATTTGTTTTCGCATTGAAATGTTTTACATAGTTTCGATGTGTATGGAGAGCTATATGTTGTTAGATGAGAACTATATATGTATGTACTTTGGTTTTAATGTGATGATGAACTTTTATTAATTTGGTCACTTAATTATCTATTTATGATGTTCTTTAATGGTTTTTGACACACTTAATTATATATAATGCACGCAGATGAACCGGCAATGGATGTAAAGTGACAGACACACCTCCGAGTACATTAAGGGCGAGCATGAGTTTCTAAATGCGGCTGAGGTAAACAAGTAGAATGGTTTTATGTGTTGTCCATGCACTAAATGTGGGAATACGATGTCTTACTCTAACCGGAAAATCCTTCACTCCCACCTTCTTTACAAGGGTTTCATGCCACACTATAATGTTTGGACGAGGCACGGAGAAATAGGGGTTATGATGGAAGACGGCGAAGAAGAAGAGTATGATGACAACTATGTGCCCCCTGAATACGGTGATGCTGCAATGGGGGGAGCTGGTGAAGATCAAGAGGAACCAGACGATGTGCCCAATGATGCCGCAACGGGTGAAGCTGCCGAAGATCAAGAGGAACCAAATGATGATCTCCGCCGGGTCATTGTCGATGCAAGGACACAATGCGAAAGTAAAAAGGAGAAGCTGAAGTTCGATCGCATGTTAGAGGATCACAAAAAAGGGTTGTACCCCAATTGCGAAGATGGCAACACAAAGCTCGGTACCGTACTGGAATTGCTGCAGTGGAAGGCAGAGAATGCTGTGGCTGACAAAGGATTTGAGAAGCTACTGAAAATATTGAAGAAGAAGCTTCCGAAGGATTAACGAATTGCCCGACAGTACATATGCATCAAAGAAGGTCGTATGCCATCTAGGATTGGAGGTGCAGAAGATACGTGCATGCCCTAATGACAACATCCTCTACCGCGGTGCATACAAGGATCTGAATGCATGCCCGGTATGCGGTGCATTGCGGTATAAGATGAGACGAGATGACCCTGGTGATGTTGATGGCGCGCCCGCCAGGAAGAGGGTTCCTGCGAAGGTGATGTGGTATGCTCCTATAATACCACGGTTGAAACGTTTGTTTAGAAACAGAGAGCATGCCAAGTTGATGCGATGGCACAGTGAGGACCGTAAGAAAGACGGGAAGTTGAGAGCACCCGCTGACGGGTCGCAGTGGAGAAAAATCGAGAGAAAGTACTGGAAGGAGTTTGCAAAGGACCCAAGGAACGTATGGTTTGCTTTAAGCGCGGATGGCATTAATCCTTTCGGGGAGCAGAGCAGCAATCACAAAACATGGCCCGTGACTCTATGTATGTATAACCTTCCTCCTTGGATGTGCATGAAGCGGAAGTTCATTATGATGCCAGTTCTCATCCAAGGCCCTAAGCAACCCGGCAACGACATTGATGTGTACATAAGGCCATTAGTTGAAGAACTTTTACAGCTGTGGAATGGAAACGGTGTACGTGCGTGGGATGAGCACAGACAGGAGGAATTTGACCTAAAGGTGTTGCTGTTCGTGACCATCAACGATTGGCCCGCTCTCAGTAACCTTTCAGGATAGACAAACAAAGGTTACCACGCATGCACGCACTGTTTAGATGACACTGAAAGTATATACCTGGACAAGTGCAGGAAGAATGTGTACCTGGGCCATCGTCGATTTCTTCCGACAAACCATCAATGTCGAAAGAAAGGCAAGCATTTCAAAGGCGGGGCAGATCACCGGAAGAAGCCCGCCATGCGTACCGGTGATCACGTACTTACTATGGTCAATGATTTACACGTAATCTTTGGAAAGGGCCCCGGCGCACTAGCTGTTCCTAATGACGCTGAGGGACACGCACCCATGTGGAAGAAGAAATCTATATTTTGGGACCTACCTTGCTGGAAAGACCTAGAGTTCCGCTCTTCAATCGACGTGATGCACGTGACGAAGAACCTTTGCGTGAAACTGCTAGGCTTCTTGGGCGTGTATGGAAAGACAAAAGATACAGCTGAGGCACGGGAGGACCTGCAACGTTTGCACGAAAAAGACGGCATCCCTCCGAAGTAGTATGAAGGTCCTGCCAGCTATGCTCTTACGAAAGAAGAGAAAGAAATCTTCTTTGAATGCCTGCTCAGTATGAAGGTCCCGACTGGCTTCTCGTCGAATATAAAGGGAATAATAAATATGGCAGAGAAAAAGTTCCAGAACCTAAAGTCTCATGACTGCCATGTGATTATGACGCAACTGCTTCCGGTTGCATTGAGGGGGCTTCTACCGGAAAACGTCCGATTAGCCATTGTGAAGCTATGTGCATTCCTCAATGCAATCTCTCAAAAGGTGATCGATCCAGAAATCGTACCAAGGCTAAGGAGTGATGTGGCGCAATGTCTTGTCAGTTTCGAGCTTGTGTTCCCACCATCCTTCTTCAATATCATGACACACGTCCTAGTTCATCTAGTCGATGAGATTGTCATTCTGGGGCCCGTATTTCTACACAATATGTTCCCCTTTGAGAGGTTCATGGGAGTCCTAAATAAATATGTCCGTAACCGCGCCAGGCCAGAAGGAAGCATCTCCATGGGCCATCAAACAGAGGATGTCATCGGGTTTTGTGTTGACTTCATTCCTGGCCTTAATAAGATAGGTCTCCCTAAATCACGGTACGAGGGGAGACTGACTGGAAAAGGCACGCTTGGAAGGGACTCAATAATATGCAGGGACGGATATTCTTGGTCTCAAGCACACTACACAGTTCTACAGAACTCTACATTAGTGACCCCGTATGTCGATGAACACAAGAACAGTCTGCGCTCCAAACACCCGGAGCAGTGCGACGACTGGATTACATGTGAACACATCAGGACTTTCAGCAGTTGGTTGGAAACACGTCTCAGAGGTGACAACACTGTTTGTGATGAGTTCTACTTGTTGTCCAAGGGACCATCTTCGAATGTATTGATTTACGAAGGATACGAGATAAATGGGAATACATTTTACACGATTGTCCAAGATCAAAAGGGCACCAACCAAAACAGCGGTGTTCGCTTTGATGCAACAACCGAGAGGGGAAAAGACACATATTATGGTTACATAGTGGACATATGGGAACTTGACTACGGATATGATTTTAAGGTCCCTTTGTTTTAGTGCAAATGGGTCAATCTGTCAGGAGGCGTGGTACAGGTAGACCCATAGTACGGAATGACAACAGTGGATCTGAAAAATCTTGGATACACTGACGAACCGTTCGTCCTAGCCAATGATGTGGCACAGGTTATCTATGTGAAGGACATGTCTACCAAACCGAGAAAAAGAAAAGATAAGGAAGCGAATACATCATACGATGAGCCAAAGCGCCACATAGTTCTTTCAGGAAAAAGGGACATCCTGGGAGTGGAGGGCAAGACAGACATGTCTGAAGATTATGAAAAGTTTCATGAAATTCCTCCCTTCAAAGTCAAGACTGACCCAAGCATCCTGATAAACGATGAAGATTATCGATGGTTATGGCGCAATAAGCAAATGACACAAGCGAAGAAAAATTGAAGACTTTTTTCCGCAACTATTATGATGATACCATGCCAACTTTGTAACAAACGAGTATGATACCATTGTCCGTTTGTACTATTCAAATTTCAATACTACTTGCACTAACAGAAAGTTTGTAATTGGTTTTACCAGAAAGAATTAAAAAAAAGCAAAAAACAAAAGAAAATAAATAATGCAGAAAACAAAAAAAACTTGCAAAAAAATAAAAAATAGCAACAATAAGTATTTCATTGTAAGTAGAAACAAAATAAAATAAATAAAGCAACAAAGAAAACAAATAATTTCAAATTTAAACTATTCAAATTTGAATACTACTTGCACTAACAGAAAGTTTGTAATTGGTTTTACCAGAAAGAATTAAAAAATAAAGCAAAAAACAAAAGAAAATAAATAATGCAGAAAACAAAACAAAAAAACTTGCAAAAAAAAAATTGCAACAATAAGTATTTTGTTGTAAGTAGAAACAAAATAAAATAAATAAAGCAACAAAGAAAACAAATAATTTCAAATTTAAACTATTCAAATTTGAATACTACTTGCACTAACACAAAGTTTGTAATTTGTTTTACCTAAAGCAATAATATTCACAAAGAAACTCGAAATACAGCAAAAAAAACAACTTAGAAATAAATAAAGCAAAAAAGGAAAACAAAATTAAAAAATTGGGCGCTGCCCAGTGAGCCTGCATGGTCTACAGCCCAGGATGCATCTGGACTATAAGGCCTAGCAAGCTCACAGGGCAGCGCGCAGAGTTAGGCCCAGAAGCCAGCTATTGAGAGGAGCTCGAGTGGGTGGGCGCAGAAGCGCTTATAAACCACAACCGAGCTCTCTCAACTAGCGAGGTAGGACTAAACATCCCACCGCACCGCGCCAGCACAGGGCTTTGGTCTCGGTTGGTGGCACCAACCGGGGCTAAAGGGGTGTATTAGTCCCGGTTCGTGGCACCAACCGGGGCTAATACCCCCCTTTAGTCC
>LR738713.1:656487663-656506460 GCA_902687465.1 Secale cereale
GGGGGGGTCGAGGCTCGTCAAGGGACCGAGGGTCGTCAAGGGTCGAGAGATCGCCGAGGGGCCGAGGGTCGTCGAGGGGTCGAGACGCCGAGGGTCGAGGGGTCGAGAGGCCGAGGGTCGTCGAGGGGCCGAGGGTCGAGGGTTCGAGAGGCCGAGGGTCGAGGGGTCGAGAGGCCGAGGGTCGTCGAGGGGACGAGGGTCATCGAGGGACCGAGGGTCGAGGGGTCGAGAGGTTGCCTAGCTAGTGTCAAAGTATTGAAGAAATCCATGACTTCATCATTTGCCAGAAGTAACCGGGGCATGTTGGTACGAAGGTATGCAAAGTTGTTCTGGAATGAAGTTCCTGATAGGATAATCCGTCTTTTGTTACGAATTATCCTTTCTGGGACTCCGTTCCAAAACCACTTTGGAGAGCTTCGTACCATCATGCGACTGTTACTTTCGCCTAATGATGAAGTATTTGTTTTGTTAAATCCTTTGACACTAGACAAAATGTGACATGAGGGGGTCTAGGGTTGTGGATTGCCGAGCTGTCGAGGGTCGAGTGGTCGAGAGAGGTTGCCTAGCTAGTGTCAAAGTATTGAAGAAATCCATGACTTCATCATTTGCCAGAAGTAACCGGGGCATGTTGGTACGAAGTTATGCAAAGTTGTTTTGGAATGGAGTTCCCGATAGGATAATCCGTCTTTTGTTACGAATTATCCTTTCTGGGACTCCGTTCCAAAATATCTTTCGAGAGCTTCGTACCATCATGCGACTGTTACTTTCGCCTAATGATGAAGTATTGGTTTTGTTGAATCCTTTGACACTAGACAAAATGTGACATGAGGGGGTCTAGGGTTGTGGATCGCCGAGCAGTCGAGGGTCGTCCAGGGGTCGAGGTTCGAAGCTAGTTCTACGTTTGCCATTAATATATCCATCTGTCATGTTTGAATAATAATTGGCATGTTGTAAATATTTGTAGAAACTATGGACATAATCGAGTGCGGGGTTGATGGACATAATCGCAGACGGACAAGATGTCGTCTTGTCGTTTCTCAACGACACCAATGAGCAGGTGGAAAGAGAGCTGCAGCTGGAAGATCTAGGCTATGATATTGATGTCTTCGGTGACCCAATGCACATGGAAGAAGTAGACCGTGAGGACGGCTCCGGTGACCCAATGCCGGTGCAAGAAGGAGACCGTGATGCTGGCTCTGGTGATCGAACCGAGTCCGGCTAGGAGGTATATATGTTAGTTAAGCCTGTGCTGACTAGTTAATTGATGCATTCATTAACTCTCGTCTTTGTTACTTTTTCTAGCCCTCCGGATCGAGCAAATCTTCGATAAAGAGACGAGGCGCGAAGAAAAAGTTGAGGCCGGATGAAAAGTTTGAGATCTCAGAAATCCCGCGCTCCGGCGAGCCGATTGAACCCATCCGGACAAAGAACGCATTTGTTAATCAGTGCGGGGTTCTGGTTAGCGACAAGATCCCGATCAGCATCCATCAATGGTTAAAGCCCGCTGCAAAAGACGCTCAGGTGTCTTATGTCACTGATATGCAGAAAGAAGATCTTTGGACTGAGCTGAAGTCAAATTTCATCCTACCGCCAGAGGATGATCCGGCGAATCCAGTTAAAGAGGAATTAATCAAGTCTGCTGCTCTTTCGAAGATGGCGGACCAATTCAGGGCATGGAAGAAAAAACTGAATAAGTTTGTCCGCGATAAAGAGACTCCAGAATTCATGCGCTTATATGAGAAGATCAAAGATGACTGGCCCGCATTTGTGGCCTATAAGACATCGGAAAAGAGTAAGAAGATGTCGGCGACAAACCGGATAAATGCTACGAAGAAGAAGCATCACCATCGCACGGGGTCACGTGGCTACCTCAGAGCCCGGCCTAAGTGGGCCAAGGCTGAGAATGATCTGCTTGAGAAAGGGATCGAGCCAGAGACAACGCAATGGCCAGACCATTGCCGAACTTGGTTCTTCGGGGCTGGCGGAACCTTGGACCCTGTATCAGAGAGGTGCATTTGGACGGACAAGCAATTGGAAACACCACTCAAGAAGATGCGGCAGTATATAAAAGCAGCGCATGAAGGGACGTTCTTCCCCGACAGAGAGAACGAAAAGCTGACAATGGCCCTCGGGAATCCTGAGCACCCTGGACGGACACGAGGCATGCCGGGCTCCCTTTTGTGGCGTGCTGGGTTTCCGGACGCAGGCGGCTACAAATGCCACGAGAGGAGGAAGAAAATGGAGCAAACCGAACTGCAGGCGCTGCGGGCCAGAATACAAGCGATAGAGGAACGGTAAGAAAATCGGGACAAAAGAATTGCCGAAGTTTCCCCCGAAGCTACCCCGCCATCTCAGCGGAGAAGCAGCGTGGCTTCCACCGAGCTGCTTCAGCCGGAGCCTGTCTTGACGGCTACTGCCAGGTATCCCGTGGATGCTATCACGGAGGCACAAAATTGCCACCTTATGACACAGTGGATAAATCTGAAGGTCAAGGCGGCTGATGGCTCTGTTTATCCTACTGGACCCGGCGACACTTTTCACTGTCGGCCGATTCTAGAAGGATATGCTAGGGTGATGGTGGATGAAATTACGGAGGGATTTGAGGAGCTCCAGCTTGACCACCCTACCGGTGAAGGGGAGACTCGGCTGGGTTCTTCACTAAAGACTCCATGCCTATGGCGGAAGGACCTCATCAACATTCTCAACTGGACGACTCCGCCTCCTCCTCCTCCTCCTCCTCCGGCGAGTCAGGGCACTCCGCCTCCTCCACCGCCTCCTCCACTGCCTCGTCCTCCGGCGAGTGACGATCAGGGCACTCCGGCTCCTTCTCTGGCGCGTGGTGGCACTCTGCCTCCTTCACCTGCGCCGGCGCGCCCGAGCAGCCAGCCTCCTCCTTCTCCGCATGCGCCGGCGTGCCCGAGCAGCCAGCCTGCTCCTCCTTCTCCGCCTAGTCAGCAAGGGCGAAAGAGACCTGCCGCCGCTCCGGCTGCTCTTGCTCCGGCGCGTAAGCAAGGAAAGAATACAGCCGCTTCGTCTGGTCTGGCGACGTCTAGCAGTACAGCCAGAGACGGGAGGCGATGCAGATTCGGTCCTTCTCTCACGCCTCTAGAGAAGTTACCATATGAGAGGTTCGACGAGGAAAACACGAAGATCGCTCAAGGCGAAGTGAAGGACTGGCTTGAAGGGTTGAAAGCACAGAGACATCCACCTCCGGAGGAGAAGATAGATCCGGTGAAACCAAAGCGCACTCTTGCTGCCCTGAAGTAACCAGCGAAAAGTAAGCCGAAGGACAACTATGACCGCATGATTCAAAAGTCATTTCAAGCAACGAAGCGGTCGGGAAGTACTAAAAGTGATCAAAGGTTAGCAGAAGGACGAGCTGGGAAACAAATTGCCCAGCTCAGCGAACAAGCGGACCAATCGTGCCCCCCGCTCAAGGTGTCTAGCGACATGGTCGCTAATGATCCGAGGATGGTGCCCGGTTATAGCAATCTTGGAGATTATGTGTCCGACGATGTACAATATGATTTCTTGCACGTGCAGATACAAAGATACGAGTACAAAAAGCCTCTCGTCAAAAATGAAAGATCTCTATCAACGAATATGCGAAGATTGCATGATTGGTACTTGAAAATCTCCAGAGAGTCTGGGGGGAGGGATAGCTTGAATGTGAGAGTTAAACCGGAGCATGACCTCGTTGGAATTGAACTGTTGCCTATTCCATTTGAGGAGTTCTATCAGTTTTGCAATCAATTGGCCCTAGATAAAGCAACGGTCACCTGCTACTATCTGTAAGTAGTACTACTTCTGTCATTAAGTCTCTCTATATAGCTGATCTCTTTCATTGCATGTATTTATAATTATCCTCACTATATTATGCAGATTGAAGATCGTCGAATTGAAGAAAAGACAAGTAGGTGATATTGGGTTCATTAACACATACCTCATAGATACAACCGAGGTTAAATGGCGTCCCTTAGATACCGAGACTAACTTTCTACGATCGTTGGTGGTAAATGAAAACAAAGATATAATACTCTTTCCTTACAACTTCAAGTGAGTGTTACTGTCTTGTGCATATTTGGTTTCCCTTATATATCAGTCAAGGTTATAGTAATGTAATTGATGAGTTCATGCATGCGTGCGCAGCTTCCACTATATTCTCTTAGAGATTAAGCTTGAGAAGGGAGTAGTAACTGTCTTGGACTCTAAACGTAAAGATCCCGAGGAGTATGCGGACATGACTCAAATGTTCGACAGGTAAGTTAAATCGATCTATATTATCCACCATGCATATCAGCAACTTTGTTCATTTCTGATATCAAGTAATTGTTTTCTTTGTCTGGCAGGGTTTGGAGAAAATTCACCAAAAAAGCTCCGGGACTGCCGAAGAAGCTAGAATTTAGACACCCGAAAGTAAGTATTATATAGTAGCATGTTCCGCGCATCTCCTATATCTTGATTCAAGCGCTAGTTTCATCAATACCATTTGGCATTCTTGCTTATCAGTTTGATTGACCTCTATTTCTTGTAAAGTGGTTGTGGCAGGAACCCGGGAATGATTACTATGGATACTACATTTGCGAGTCCATCCGCCAGACGACCTGTGAGCGGGGCTACTCTGAAGCACAATTTGAAGTGCATAAGCAATTAATAATATTCACAATTTTATAGCATCATTTCATGTATTGACCCCCTACTTCAAATTAGATGTTTCGGATGCGGAATGAACTCCTAACACCAGATCGTCTGCAAGCAATTCAAGAGGAATTGGCGGCATTCTTCCTTGAACACGTGATCGCGCCAGACGGAGAATACTATGTGGACCATGCATCCATCGTATAGGAGATTATATTTGTAAGAGATAATTATTGTATATATGTACCCGGTAGTGTCGGATAGATATACGAGAACTTGTTGTTCGACCAATCTCTCGGAGAAGGAGAGGTGGTCGATATTACTTCTCTCTCTCTCTCTCTCTCTCTCTCTCTCTCTCTCTCTCTATATATATATATATATATATATATATATATATATATATATATATATATATATATATATATATATATATATATGTTGATTATACGATCTTCTGTTTCCTTCATTTGCTTACTAGCTAGCTAGCTAGCTAGCGTGTCTAGTCCTCTCTATACGTATGTGTAGTACGTAGCATCGACCAAGCACGGACATAAGAGAGGACACTTCTCTCTATTAATTAGCTAGCTAACACAATATGAAACACCTAAATTAACCCCCCAAAACCTCCAACCCCCCCTCCCCTTTAAAAAAAACAAAAACCACAGCCACAGAAATGCTGACGCGTGGATGCCTTTTGGTCCCGGTTGGTGCCACCAACCGGGACCAAAGCCCCTCCTGCCTGGGCTCGGCGCACAGGCCACGTGGACACCCATCTGCCCCGGTTCTGGATCGAACCGGGACTAAAGGGTCAGAGCATTAGTACCGACACTTTTGTCCCGGTTCAGGAACCGGGGCTAAAGGCCCAAACGAACCGGGTCTGATGACCCTTTATCTACTAGTGAGAGCATCTTTATGATCACCCAGTTACGTTGTGACGTTTGATAGTACACAAGGTGTTCCTACGGTATTCGGGAGTTGCATAATCTCATAGTCATAGGAACATGTATAAGTCATGAAGAAAGCAATAGCAATAAAACTAAACGATCATAGTGCTAAGCTAACGGATGGGTCTAGTCCATCACATCATTCTCCTAATGATGTGATCTCGTTGATCAAATGACAACTCATGTCTATGGCTAGGAAACATAGCCATCTTTGATCAATGAGCTAGTCTAGTAGAGGCATACTAGGGACACTCTGTTTTGTCTATGTATTCACACATGAACTAAGTTTCCGGTTAATACAATTCTAGCATGAATAATAAACATTTATCATGATATAAGGAAATATAAATAACAACTTTATTATTGCCTGTAGGGCATATTTCCTTCAGATTGAACCCAAAGCCTAGCACTTCTCCCATTGCAAGAACTATAGATCTAGTAGGCCAAACCAAACCAATAATTCGAAGAGACTTGCAAGGATATTATAATCATAGATAAAAGATTTCACAGAAGAATCAAATATTGTTCATAGATAATCTTGATCATAAACCCACAATTCATCGGATCTCGACAAACATAACGCAAAAAGATAACATCGAATAGATCTCCTCGAAGATCGAGGACAACTTTGTATTGAGATCCAAAAAGAGAGGAGAAGCCATCTAGCTAATAACTATGGACCCGAAGGTCTATGGTAAACTACTCACAACTCTTTGGTGCGGCTATGGTGTTCATTTAGAAGCACTCCGTGATCGATCCCCCCCCCCCCCGCGCGGAGCTTCGGAACAGGTCCCAAGATGGGATCTTACGAGAACACAAGGTTGGGGCGGTGGAATTAGGGTTTTCTCTGTTGCCTCGATGTTTTCAAGGTACATGGATATATATCGGAGGAAGGAGGGCATCGGGGGAGCCAGAGGGGGCCCATGAGGGTGGGAGCCGCGCCTGCCCCCCGTGGCCGTGCCCTGGACCCTCGTGGGCACCTCGTTTCTTCTCTAACTTGTACTCCAGGTCTCTCGTGAAGATATCGTTCCAAAAATAACTCTCCCGAAGGTTTCATTCCGTTTGGACTCCGTTTGATATAACTTTTCTACGAAACACTGAAATAGGCAAAAAAATAGCAATTTCCACTGGGCCTTGGGTTAGTAGGTTAGTCCCAAAAATAATGTAAAAGTGTGTAATAAAGTCCATTAAACATCCAAAACGGAATATATAATAGCATGGAATAATCAAAAACTATAGATACGTTGGAGACGTATCTAGCATCCCCAAGCTTAATTCCTGCTCGTACTCGAGTAGGTAAATGATAAAACAGAATTTTTGATGTGGAATACTAACCAACATAATTTTCAATGTAATTCTCTTTGTTGTGGCATGAATGTTCAGATCCGAAAGATTTGAGATAAAAGTCTATATTGACATAAGAATAATAATACTTCAAGCATACAAACAAAGCAATTATGTCTTCTCAAAATAACATGACCAAAGAAAGTTCATCCCTACAAAATCATATAGTTAGGCTACGCTCCATCTTCGTCACTCAAAATACTCAAATCATGCACAACCCCCGTTTCAGCCAAGCACTTCTTTCATACTTTAATTTTTTCAAACTTTTTCAACTTTCACGCAAAACATGAGCGTGAGCCATGGACATAGCACTATGTGGAATAGAGTGGTGGTTGTGGAGAAGACAAAGAAGAAGATGGTCTTACATCAACTAAGTGTATCAATAGGCTATGGAGATGCCCATCAATAGATATCAATGTGAGTGAGTAGGGATTCCCATGCAACCGATGTACTAGATCTATAAATTTATGAAAGCTCAACAAAAGAAACTAAGTGGGTATGCATCCAACTTGCTTGCTCACGAAGACCTAGGGCATTTGAGGAAACCCATCGTTGAAATATACAAGCCAAGTTCTATAATGAAAATTCCCACTAGTATATGAAAGTGACAAAACAAGAGACTCTCTATCATGAAGATAATGGTGCTACTTTGAAGCACAAGTGTGGAAAAAAGATAGTAGCATTGTCCCTTTTTTATTTTTATTTTTTTTCTTTTCCTTTTTTTGGGGCCTTACTTTATTTTTCTTTGGCCTTTCCTTTTTTCCTTTTTTCTTTTTTTTCTTTGGGAAAATGCTCTAATAATGATGATCATCGCACTTTTATTGATTTACAACTCGATATTACAACTCGATACTAGAAAAAAGTATGACTCTATATGAATGCCTCCGGTGGTGTACCGGGATGTGCGATGAATCAAGAGTGACATGTAGGAAAAACTATGCATGGTGGCCTAGCCACAAATACGATGTCAACTACATGATCATGCATGGCAATATGACAATGATGAAGCGTGTCATAGCAAACGGAACGGTGGAAAGTTGCATGGCAATATATCTTGGAATGGCTATGGAAATGCCATGATAGGTAGGTATGGTGGCTGTTTTGAGGAAGGTATATGGTGGGTGTATGGTACCGGCGAGAGTTGCGCGGCACAAGAGAAGCTAGCAATGGTGGAAGGGTGAGAGTGCGTATAATCCATGGACTCAACATTAGTCATAAAGAACTCACATTCTTATTGCAAAAATCTACAAGTCATCAAAGCAAAGTACTACACGCATGCTCCTAGGGGAAGGGTTGGTAGGAATTAACCATCGCGCGATCCCGACCTCCACACAGAGGATGACACTCAATGAAATACTTCATGTTTCAAATTTGTCACACAAATGTTACCATGCGTGCATGCTACGGGACTTGCAAACCTCAACACAAGTATTTCTCCAATTCACAACTACTCTACTAGCATGACTCTAATATCACCATCCTCATATCTCCAAACAATCATCAAGCATCAAACTTCTCATAGTATTCAATGCACTTGATGTGAAAGTTTTTACTATACTCATCTTGGATGCCTATCATATTAGGACTAGTTTTATAACCAAAGCTCATTACCATCATATTCTAAAAGACTCTCAAATAGATATAAGTGAAGCATGAGAGATCAATAATATCTACAAAATAAAACCACCACCGTGCTCTAAAAGATATAAGTGAAGCAGTAGAGCAAAACTATCTAGCTCAAAAGATATAAGTGAAGCACGTAGAGTATTCTAATAAATTCCAAATCATATTTATCTCTCTCAAAAGGTGTGTCCAGCAAGGATGATTGTGGAAAAGTAAAAATCAAAGACTCAAATCATACATAACGCTCCAAGCAAAACACATATCATGTGGTGAATAAAAATATAGTCTCAAGTAAAGTTACCGATAGACGAAGACGGAAGATGGGATGCCTTCCGGGGGCATCCCCAAGCTTAGGCTTTTGGTTGTCCTTGAATTTTACCTTGGGGTGCCTTGGGCAACCCAAGCTTATGCTTTTGCCACTCTTTGTTCCATTGTCCATCAAATCCATACTCAAAACTTGAAAACTTCACAACACAAAACTTAGCCAAAAATCTCGTGAGCTCCGTTAGTATAAGAAAACAAACCACCACTCAAAGGTACTAAAATGAACTCATTCTTTGGTTATATTTGTGTTAAACCTACTGTATTCCAACTTCTCAATGATTCATACCCCCCGATACTACTCATAGATTCATCAAAATAACCAAACAACACACAGAAAACAGAATCTGTCAAAAATAGAACACTCTGTAGTAATCTGTAACTTTACAATACTTATGTAACTCTAAAAAAATTAAATAAATTGGTGGACGTGAGGAATTTGTCTATCAAAAAGAATGAACTAAAAAGCACTCTCTAGTAAAAAATGACAGCCAATCTCGTGAGCGCTAAAGTTTCTGTTTTTTACAGCATGATCATATAAACTTCACACAAGTCTTCCCAGAGGTTCTAATTGGCACAAACACTAATTAAAACAAAAAACCACGTCTAATTAGAAGCTAGATGCAATATTTATTCCTAAACAGAAGCAAAAACAAATAAAATAAAATTGGGTTGTGTGACGCCCCCAATTTGACCGTACACTAATCATGCACGCAAATGTGTACGGCCAAGATCAAGGACTCACTGGAAGATATCACAACACAACTCTAGACACAAATAAAATAATACAAGCTTTATATTACAAGCCAGGGGCCTCGAGGGCTCGAATACATAAGCTCGAACACACAAGAGTCAGCGGAAGCAACAATATCTGAGTACAGACATAAGTTTAACAAGTTTGCCTTAAGAAGGCTAGCACAAAACAACACAATCGAAAAGGCAAGGCCTCCTGCCTGGGACCTCCGAACTACTCCTGGTCGTCGGCGGTCTTCACGTTGTAGTAGCCTTTGTCGGGGTAGTAGCAGTCGTCAAGTGTGGCGTCTGGATCCTAGACTTCACCATCTGGTTGCATCAACCAGCAAGAAGAAAGAAGGGGGAAAAGGGGGAGCAAAGCAACCATGAGTACTCATCCAAAGTACTCGCAAGCAAGTATCTACAGTACATATGCATCGGTATCAATAAAAAGGGGTAGTATCTGTGGTCTAAGCTGCAGAATGCCGGAATAAGAGGGGGAGAAGCTAGCCCTATCGAAGACTAGCATCTTCTGGAAACCACCGTCTTGCATCAAGAGGGGGAAGTAGAGTAGTATAACATAAGTCACACTACTAGGAAAAGGCCTACTAATGGCGCACCTAATTTTGCCATTAATGGCGCATTAGTGGTGCGCCATTAGTGCCACGCCATTAGTATATTTTACTAATGGCGCACCTCTGGTGCGCCATTAGTATCTGGTATACTAATGGCGCACCTCAGATGCGCCATTAGTATATACAACAGTGCGCCATTAGTATGCCTCCCAGGGGCCATGTATACCCAGGTGCTTTGGCATACTAATGGCGCACAACAACAAGATGCGCCATTAGTACTTCGGCATAGTAATGGCGCACTGTTTAATGATGCACCATTAGTATCCTTTGGCATACTAATGGCGCACTGTGATGTGATGCGCCATTAGTATGAATATTAGTTTTTTTTTATTTTTTTTATTTTCTGTTTTTTGCACAGGTTAAAATGTACAATTGGATAGAATATAGACATCACACATCAACAACAGATTCATCGAATACAATAGAAGATTAGTCTCTGAATACAATTCATCATATTAGTCTCCGAATACAATTAATCATATTAGTCTCCGAATTGAAAAGACCGAACAAAGATAGAACATTATATTACAAGTCTCGAGACCGCGAGTAGCGAGTTTGTCTTCACATTACAAGTCGATATCGATCATCTAAACTACCATCACATAGAAGAGAGCTGCAGTCATCACGATGAGCATCATCACGATGAAACTCTTCTTCATCCGGTTCCTCCAACGCTCCCTCACCTCTCCCGCTAGATAGCGGGCGTATCTAGATTCGGCCTCGGCCCTAGTGGTGTACCCTTTGTAACTGTTACCGCTGAATCGGTGAACCTGTCTCCGACCCTCCTCAATGTCATTGTAGACTCCGGAAACCTTACCCTTGTACACGACATACGATGGCATCGCTATGCACTAGCCAAATGAAACGTTAGTACCAATTCACAGACAATACATAAGCAATATATAAGTATGCAACAGAACGATCGGAAGAGAAAAGCAAGAGATTAATAGCATCGATTACATCTAAGTTGAACGACTCTCGAAACCAAAGAGACATACTACAAGTTCATTAAAGTTTAATTACAACATGAGCCAATCGATGTTTCAGAACTAGACACAGCATCACTGCTTTCGACTCGACTCAAGAGACCAGAGCGTGGATGAAGCCACCGTCTATCGTGGGAGTCATGAAATCACGGGCGTTGTCAGCCTGCATTTGTATCATTGTGTCGATGTCACTGTTGGACGGTTGATTTCTGAGGTAGAACTGCCCCGAGGTATGAAGGATATCTTGATGGATGATTTCCGCAAACTCCGACTGGACGCGAAAGAATTCTTGTCTGATGTCCGTGTCCTAGATTGCCGACACGCTCGTGGCCCAATCTTTGAGTTTACTCGGTAGCAGAAGTTGATGATGGTCCCGTACGATCGCCCGCATGTGATGGATGGCGTAGTAGGCACCCTTCTGGCCGCCAGGCGGCTGCTTGACGCAGCAGAACGTCGTATTGTGGAATATATGGGGCTTAGGAGGATGAGCGTGCAATGTGTGTCACTGCAGAAAACACGGAATGTTAAAAGAAAAACGATCGAAATCTAAGAATTCATATGTTACGGGGCGGTTGAGGGGGAGGACTTACTCGGGAAAGTAAGGCACGAGGAAGTTATCCTTATCTCGGTTTGCCAGAATGACGCCTTCGAGGTAAGAACTCGCGACTTGTCGGTCCCCAGCGCTGCCCAAGATCTTGGCACGCATGTAGAAGAGGTCGACTATCACGATGTCCGGGGTCTTGTCGCGAATGATCCGCATCTCCATACTCAGCGAAAATAGCCGAACGAAGGTGTAGTGCAGCGGATGAAGGTTCAACATAGCATGGATGTCATCAAACCGTAGGACGATCGTACCCCCGATGGAGTTATCCACAAAGCCCTTGCCCTCTGGCACCTTGGCCGCGAAAACCGGGTATGCCACATCCTTCTCTCTGAGACGCCGCTTCTCCAAAGAAAGAACACTGTCATGCAGACTCCGCATAGCACCGGTTGCAGCATGGAGCATATTTGTCTGTAGCATCGGCCTACCCGCCACATGCACCCTCCTCATTACATCCTCAGGAGAAGGTGGCCCGTCCTGAGCACGGATCGTACTCGGGGCCGGCTGGCTCGCACCCTTGTTAGTCTTTCTTTTGCATGCCTTGTTCTTCTCCTGTAATGGGACCGAGTTCTGCTCACAGACCGCCTTCTTGAGTGTGTTGGGGCTGATAATATTTCTCACCTCGCCTATCTGAGGCTCGGTGAAGTCGGCAGCTGGAGGCGTCTCCTGAGAGCTGAACGGCAGATGACGCCTGTTGCAACTTGGCTTCTCCGCGGTACCAGCTAGATCGCGCACGTCTTTTGTTGGGTTGGGTTCTTGAGAAGGAGGCCCCATGAAGTCGCCACCGTACCCATGATCGGCAAAGTTCTGATCGACATTGGCAAATGTATCGTCGTCGTCGTCGTTCTGATCCTGTGCCATATGCATGTTTGGATCCAGTGGCATAGGGATGTCCGGCACTGTTGCGGCGGTCTTGCCATGGGGCCAACTTGGCGCCGGCACGACTGGCGGTGTTGTCTTTGGGGTGGTGTCCCCCGCCCCCAAACGAATCTGGCTCTTCGGCCAAAGCAGGGGCCAGCTCAGGCAGGCGCTGAGGTTCATCACGTCATCATCGTTGGCCCCGACGGGTCGAATCGGAGGTAACACCTCGTCGCAGCCTGGCAGCACCCGAACCAGTTGAACCCTAACAAATTGGGTGGCATCTGGGTACCGTGGAACAAGAGGTTGCCCGGTTGAACGATTTTGCCCTTGGCGACATCGACCAACTCGTTGTTCACGAAGTGCAGGAGAGTGCACGGAACGTCGGCGACGCCCTGCGGAAACATGTAGGGCATCAGGGATGCCCAGTCAAAGGCAAGGAGATGAACTCCTCGGCCGAGAGAGGCTTTATTAGTTACTGTGATGCTTGCGTCGAGCTCGGCTAGTGTCGAGGCACCTCCAACGGCGGGCGTGCAGTTGACGGAGGGGCCGCTTGCTACAGAGGTGCCGGCCAGTGTACACCCGGGTGCATTAAGCTCCCGTGCCGGCGTCGGAGACACCAATGCCGCCTCCGCCGGAGGCACCAATGGCCCCGCCATCGCGTTCTACGAGTTGCTGGCCGTGAAGATAGGAATCGGGGGCGGCCCCTGTTGGCCGCCCGCAATCCATGCACTCAACCCCACGATCAAGGTAGGCACAATGGCGGTGATCGTCGCTCTAAGCTGTTGTTGCACTTGCTCTTGGACAATCTCCGGAATCCGCGCCACCTGTGCCTTGAGTTCTTGAACCTCGCGCGCGTGGCTTTCCGCTGGTCTTTTTCTCCTTTCGCCCACCAGCGTTATAGTATGACAACCATTTTGTCGACAAGCCTTTGCCGGCCACACGACCAGCTGACATCGGCTTACTGAGCTTATCCTTGTTCTTCATTATATTCAACGCCCTATTTAGAGTCGTGTCCCAAGGGTTGCTCTTAGTCAACCCCGCGCTACTGCTTTCAGTCGCCTGCGGAAGGAATGTGAACCATTTAGAAATTTGGCTTCATTTATTAGAATGCAGCCATATGGAGCTAATTACGCGGGGGTGTATTCCTTACCAAAACAAGCTCAAGCGCCCTGGTCTTCGGATCCGTGGTAAGCTCCTTTGTTTTCGGGTCCTTCTTGTACCGGGCCCTGACAAAGTTCCTGGTCTGCTTGTCATCGTATTTATTGAAGAGGGGCGGTAGGCCTTGCTCGGCACGGTCCGCCTCCTCCTTGTCCCATATAGGCTCCGCCAATCTGTAACCGCCGGGACCGAGTGTGTGTTCCCCTAAGTTCAGCTCCCGCATTTCTTCCCCCCACTGACTTGATTCGGAGTTTGCGGTGCTCTAGCAATTGATCTTGAAGTCGTTGTAGTCATCTTCGGTGATCGAAGGATTTTTCTCCTTGATCTTCTCATAACTCTCACCTTTCTCGATCATTCTCTTCACATTGCTTTTCCAAGTAGACAGGGCCTTGCTCATCTTCGTGAGGGCAGCATTGTTCACTTTATTCCCTTTGAGGCTTGTGTTTTCAAATTCAGCGGGGAACTTGTATCGTTCGTGCAGCTTCGTGAAGAGGACGTTGCGCAAATTCCCTCGGTCAGGATGCCTCAGGTGCTCGGTGTTGATCGAGACGGTGCTCCGGAAAATGCACCCGAGCTGAAGTGAGTACCCCTTGACTATTCGTTCGGGCGCCGTTGGATTCCCGTCGGAGTCCACTTCAGTAACTTCCTCCTTGAGGGTGCGGAGCATGATCGGGCGCCGGTCCTTCCGTTGCCTCTTCGGTTGGCTGCCATCTGTGCGTGCGCCGCCATTATCAGTGGTGGCAACCTCGGCGGCACCATCAGTGGTGGCATCAGTGGGGTCATCCTCAGTGGTACCATCAGTGGTCTCAGGATAGGTGGGGAAGGCGGCGTCCTCATACAAGTGAGGTTGTTCCTCCATCTCCTGGGACAGCTCCCAGAATGCCTTGCCGCCCGAACCCCGGGCTTCATCGTTGGTGGCCATGTTTCTCTCTAAATAGGAACAAATTTGGTCAAAAAGTTGGTTATTGTCAAGGAACAAGATCATGGTCTCATCATTTAGGGTTTGTTGACAACGATGCATCCTAAAAGCTAAGCTTTTATCATTGAGGGTTTTTCGACGCCGAGGCACCCTAAAAGCCTAAGCTTTCATCATTTCGGTTTTTATCGACGCCGAGGCACCCTAAAAGCCAAGGTTTTATAATTAATGGTTTGTCGACACCGAGGCATCCTAAAAGCTAAGCTAGGAAGGAGAATTCTAAGTTGGGCCTAATCACTTGGCTCTATTGCCGCCTATGGTTTAATGTAGCTAGAATAAAGAGGCACTTGATCCTACTTAATTAACTACTAAGATACCCCGGCCCATGGATTAGTCACAAGTACCCCATATGTCCTATTTTTAGCAAAGTCATGCTAAAATTCACGGGAAATTTCAGCATGAACTTTGCTGAAAATAGGACATATGGAGTACCCGAATTTGTCGGAACGAAAGTTAATCAACATTCTAGCATACTCAAGGGCCTCTCGGGGTACCTGCAAAACCATCACGACACGATGGTAGGAGAAAAAACCGAGCAGTGCAAAGTGGGGAAATCTGCCATGTCTAAACATGGATATTTCCAGTAGCTGATTGGACCAATGAAGCTATAAGATGTTACAGTACAAACAAATTAAATCAACAGCAATAAGACAAGCACATGTATAGCTTGCAAAAGCATATATTTCCAGTTTGCTTTCACAGTTACATCATGAAACAATCTGATATCATTGGACAGAATATCATTAAGACAAAGGAGATGCTCTCACTCCATTCTAAATATCCATCATCCTCCCACTCCATTCTAAATAATGTTACTTCTAACTGGTTTTATTATTTTCTTCTTCTTTATTATTTTAAAAATTCAGATAACATGGCACTTTTATTTACTAGTGTTGTCTTTGCTGGTTTTATTATTTTCTTCTTCTTTCATGCGTTCTAGAAATTGAAATGTGTACCTAGTCTAGATAATAAGAAGTAGAAAACATGTAGCATGTAGTGGTAGTTCTGCTTGTAGACTTGTAGTGATATGTTGTATCTTACCTCAGGTTGTCATGATAAGAAATGCTTAAGTATTGCATCAAAGATTTAGTCAGTAATATGCGGTGGTCACTACTTGATCAAGTAGCAATCTAAATAAACAGAGGCTGGCGGAAGACCTTTAGTTGCCAATGCACAATTACGGATGTAAGTTTGAACATGTTTATTATTCATTTTGTTAATTTGCTTAATTTTTTTTCTTCTGATACAGGGACTACAATACAATACCTCCTACATGGCTAGATCATATTGCCTAAAACTTTTGACTTTACTGTCTCACTTATCTAACAAAATAGGTGGCGATTCATCTAGTTAAAAATAGAACTGGCAGAAAAGTAACTTAAATAGATGGAGTCAAACTAGGGAATCAAGGAACCCCCTGTCACATAGCTAGATTTGATACACATTTTTCCTAAGAAATAATAAAACCAGCAGAGACAGAACTAGTATATGCTCTCTCCCTCTGTTTTATTTTATTTTTTACATAGAAACCAGCAGAGACTGTCACATAGCTAGAAGCTGCGTGAAGTTCCTTTTCCTGCAATCTTTGCTGACCTGTAGAATCAGAAACATTTTCATGTGTGCAAGGATGGCTTTTACATATTAGTTTTCTAGAGGGTTGATGTAAATATGAGAATTCATTCTGGTTTTTTCTTAAAGCACCACATTATTTGTTGATCACACTCAAGCAGTTGACTGTTTATCACACTCGAGTACTTAGGCAGGCATGCACAGTTTCTTCCCGAACATCAACTGTTTGCATCTACTTGGGACTAGGAAGACAATGTATGTCTAGTGAAGCATCATGTATCCATTTTTTTTCTTTTGGTAACTAAAATTTCAAGACTGGTCTCATCAGGATAACATGTGAATGTCAACGGCCATCAAACAGTAGGCTGATAATACCCCTTGGCGTTAGTAGAATTACATCTACTAGTACCTGTTGATAGATTATTTATGATGCAACAATCACTTGTAACTGTACCACTGTTATTGGCGTATTTACATAAGAACAGTTAGTAGTGAAGCTAAGTGGCAACAAGGAGAAACTATTGCCCCCCATATCTACACCACCTCATCATTCAACACATAAGGATCCAAAGTAAGATTTCATCTTTCAATAGAGAAGGGTCTAAAGTATGATTTCACCATTCAACACAGAAGGATCCAAACTAGTGTTGTCTCTACTGGTTTTTTACATAGAAACGAGGCAAGAAAATTCCTTATAGTAGCATGATGGATGAACTAACCGAGAAGAGGTAGAGCGAGACGGCGAGCTTGGGGAGGCGGGGATAGACGGCGGCTCCAAGTCTCCGGCGGCGGCTCCGAGGACCTGGGGCGGCTCCGAGGCTCCGAGGCTCCATGTCTCCGGCGGCGGGGGCGCGTGGGGCATCGTGGGGCTAGGGCTCGGGGGCGAGGGGGGCAGCGGCGTTGTCGAGCGCTAGGGCTAGGGCTCGGGGGCGCGTGGGTAGGCGTCGGCGCGGGCGGCGGCGAGCGCTAGGGCTCGGGGGCGCGGGGGGCGGCGGCGTCGGGGGCACGGGGGCGGCGGCGTCGGGGGAGGAGAGGGGAAGGGGATCGAGGGCGAGGCGAGGGAGAGAGGGGGGAAGGTGTAGTGGGCCGGGGCATCAATATGGATGGGGCACAATACTAATGGCGCACCGCGCCCTGGTGCGCCATAAGTACGTCCATACTAATGGCGCACCTCCCCCTGGTGCGCCATTAGTATTTTTTTTATTTCTGCGCGAGCCAACAGGTTATCTCCCACCATACCTCATACACATCAAGTCCCTCTAGCTAGATCGACTGGTCAGCACCCAGTTCTCCCACCCAGGAGGTCCTGGGTTCGATTCCCACACTACTAGAAAAAGGGCTATAGATGGAATTGACACTAATGGCGCACCAGACAAACAGTGCGCCATTAGTATATACCATTAGAGTTCAAACTACTTATGGCGCACCAGGCCCAGGGTGCGCCATTAGTATCAAATTTTTTTTTGAACTAGTGCGCCTGTCCAAACATACTAATGGTGCATCCAGACACAGTGCGCCATTACTAGTTGTAACTAGTAATGGCGCACCTGTCGGAAAGTGCGCCATTAATGTTGTTTTTTTTATTATATTTTTTTTTTTTGCAAAACTACTAATGGGGCATTGTTCCACAGTGCGCCATTACTAGTTTAAACTAGTAATGGCGCACTGTGGAACAGTGCGCCATTAGTATATTTTTTTTCAAAACTACTAATGGCGCACTAGCAGAAGATGCGCCATTAGTAACCTGGATTACTAATGGCGCATTTAGAGTTGGTGCGCCATTAGTAAGTGGGCAGCAACAAGATATTTTGGACAGCCTCTCCTACCCACACTCACTTTCTCCCCACTTCATTCTCTCCACCTCCTCCTTGTCTCGGGTCCCTCCTCTTTTTCACCTCATTTCCATCATAGATTCATTCAAATTAAGTGGTTAAATTACCTTGTTTTGATATGTAAGTAAGGGGGGAAGCTATATTTATGTTGTTCTCCCTACAAGAATGTGCACATGCACTTTTTATGGCCTAGCTAGATCTATGTATGTTCGTGGTGTTGCATATGTTTGTGGTGTTGCATATGTGTTTGTGTTTGTGATACGTCCAAAACGTATCTATAATTTCTGCTTGCTCCATGCCACTTTTGGGTGATATTGCTATGATATTCATACACTTTCATACACTTTTGATCATATTTGAACTAACCTACTAATCCAGTGCACCCCAGTGCCAGTTTCTGTTTTCGGCTGTTTTTGTATTTCAGGTTTTCACGTTACGAGAACTGCAAGGAAAAATCCAGAAAAATTATATAAAAAATAAGCGTTTCGGAAACTACCGGGCGTCCGAAGGACAGCCGGGGGGGCCACCAGGGCTCCAGGCGCCCTGGCGGCACGCCCCCCCCCCCCCCCCCGGCCCC
>LR738713.1:656511831-656536850 GCA_902687465.1 Secale cereale
ACCCCTCCCCTACTCAACCGCCGCCGCCGACCCCCCGCACCCTCCCCCGCTCCACCGGCCGCCGCCGCCGACCCATGAACTCACATGATTCATAAATATATTCAAATAGCAAATTTGATGATATTTTTAAAAAAATTATTTCTGTCTTATAAAAAAATATTACTGTTATGATTTAAACAAGTTTGAACATATTTAAACACAAATAAGTATCAAACCGCATTTTAAATGCATAAAAAAATTGTGGAGCTTGGGAATCGAACCCAGGACCTCCTGGTGGGAGAACTCGGTGCTGACCAGTCGAGCTAGCTAGAGGGACTTGATGTGTATGAGGTATGGTGGGAGATAACATGTTGGCTCGCGCAGAAATCAAAGAAAAATACTAATGGCGCACCAGGGGGAGGTGCGCCATTAGTATGGACGTACTTATGGCGCACCAGGGCGCGGTGCGCCATTAGTATTGTGCCCCATCCATATTGATGCCCCGGCCTACTACACCTCCCCCTCTCTCTCCCTCGCCTCGCCCTCGATCCCCTTCCCCTCTCCTCCCCCGACGCCTCCGCCCCCGTGCCCCCGACGCCGCCGCCCCCCGCGCCCCCGAGCCCTAGCGCTCGCCACCGCCCGCGCCGACGCCGACCCACGCGCCGCCGAGCCCTAGCCCTAGCGCTCGACGACGCCGCTGCCCCCCGCGCCCCCGAGCCCTAACCCTAGCGCTCGACGCCGCCCCACGCGCCCCCGCCGCCGGAGACTTGGAGCCTCGGAGCATCGGAGCCGCCCCACGTCCTCGGAGCCGCCGCCGGAGACTTGGAGCCGCCGTCTATCCCCGCCTCCCCAAGCTCGCTGTCTCCCTCTACCTCTTCTCGGTTAGTTCATCCATCATGCTACTTTAAGGAATTTTCTTGCCTCGTTTCTATGTAAAAAACCAGCAGAGACAACACTAGTTTGGATCCTTCTGTGTTGAATGGTGAATTCATACTTTAGACCCTTCTGCGTGGAAAGATGAAATCTTACTTTGGATCCTTATGTGTTGAATGATGAGGTGCTGTAGATATGGGGGGAATAGTTTCTCCTTGTTGCCACTTAGCTTCACTACTAATTGTTCTTATGTAAATACGCCAATAACAGTGGTACTATTACAAGTGATTGTTGCATCATAAATAATCTATCAACAGGTACTAGTAGATGTAATTCTACTAACGCCAAGGGGTATTATCAGCCTACTGTTTGATGGCCGTTGACATTCACATGTTATCCTGATGAGACCAGTCTTGAAATTTTAGTTACCAAAAGAAAAAAATGGATACATGATGCTTCACTAGACATACACTGTCTTCCTAGTCCCAAGTAGATGCAAACAGTTGATGTTCGGAAAGAAACTATGCATGCCTGCCTAAGTACTCGAGTTTGATAAACAGTCAACTGCTTGAGTGTGATCAACAAATAATGTGGTGCTTTAAGAAAAAACCTGAATGAATTCTCATATTTACATCAACCCTCTATCTAACTAATATGTAAAAGCCATCCTTGCACACATGAAAATGTTTCTGATTCTACAGGTCAGCTAAGATTGTAGGAAAAGGAACTTCACGCAGCTTCTAGCTATGTGACAGTCTCTGCTGGTTTCTATGTAAAAAATAAAATAAAATAGAGGGAGAGAGCATTTACTAGTGCTGTCTCTACTGGTTTTATTATTTCTTAGGAAAAATGTGTATCAAATCTAGCTATGTGACAGAGGGTTCCTTAATTCCCTAGTTTGACTCCATCTATTTAAGTTACTTTTCTGCCAGTTCTATTTTTAACTAGATGAATCGCCACCTATTTTATTAGATAAGTGAGACAATAAAGTCAAAAGTTTTAGGCAATATGATCTAGCCATGTAAGAGGTATTGTATTGTAGTCCCTGTATCAGAAGAAAAAAAATTAAGCAAATTAACAAAATGAATAATAAACATGTTCAAACTTACATCCGTAATTGTGCATTGGCAACTAAAGGTCTTCCGCCAGCCTCTGTTTATTTAGATTGCTACTTGATCAAGTAGTGACCACCGCATATTACTGACTACATATTTGATGCAATACTTAAGCATTTCCTACCATGACAACCTGAGGTAAGATACAGCATATCACTACAAGTCTACGAGCAAAAGTACCACTACATGCTATATGTTTTCTACTTCTTATTATCTAGACTAGATACACATTTCAATTTCTATAATGCATGAAAGAAGAAGAAAATAATAAAACCAGCAGAGACAGCACTAGTAAATAAAAGTGCCATGTTATTTGAATTTTGAAAATAATAAAGAAGAAGAAAGTAATAAAACAAGTTAGAAGTAACATTATTTAGAATGGAGTGGGAGGATGATGTATATTTAGAATGGAGTGAGAGCATCTCATTTGTCTTAATGATATTCTGTCCAATGATATCGGATTGTTTCATGATGTAACTACGAAAGCAAACTGGAAATATATGCTTTTGCAAGCTATACATGTGCTTGTCTTATTGCTGCTGCTTTAATTTGTTTGTACTATAACATCTTATAGCTTCATTGGTCCAATCAGCTACTGGAAATATCCATGTTTAGATATGGCAGATTTCCCCACTTTGCACTGCTGGGTTTTGTCTCCGACCATCGTGTCGTGATGGTTTTGCAGGTACCCCGAGAGGCCCTTGAGTTTGCTGGAATGTCGATTAACTTCCATTCCGGCAAATTCGGGAACTCCATATGTCCTATTTTCAGCAAAGGTCATGCTGAAATTTCCCATGAATTTTAGCATGACTTTGCTAAAAATAGGACATATGGGGTACTTGTGACTAATCCATGGGCCGGGGTATCTTAGTAGTTAATTAAGTAGGATCAAGTGCCCCTTTATTCTAGCTGCATTAAACCATAGGCGGCAATAGAGCCAAGTGATTAGGCCCAACTTAGAATTCTCCTTCCTAGCTTAGCTTTTAGGATGCCTCGGTGTCGACAAACCATTAATTATAAAACCTTGGCTTTTAGGGTGCCTCGGTGTCGATAAAAACCGAAATGATGAAAGCTTAGGCTTTTAGGGTGCCTCGGCGTCGAAAAACCCTCAATGATAAAAGCTTAGCTTTTAGGATGCCTCGGTGTCGACAAACCCTAAATGATGAGACCATGATCTTGTTCCTTGACAATAACCAACTTTTTGACCAAACTTTGTTCCTATTTAGAGAGAAACATGGCCAACAACGATGAGGCCGGTGGTTCGGGCGGCAAGGCATTCTGGGAGCTGTCCCAGGAGATGCTGGAACAACCTCACTTTTATGAGGAAGCCTCCTTCCCCACCGATCCTGAGACCACTAATGGTACCGCCGAGGATGACCCCACTGATGCCACCACTGATGGTGCCGCCGAGGATGCCACCACTGATGATGGCGGCGCACGCACAGATGGCAGCCAACCGAAGAGGCAACGGAAGGATCGGCGCCCAACCGTGCTCCGCACCCTCAAGGAGGAAGTTACTGAAGTGGACTCCGACGGGAATCCAACGGCGCCCGAACGAATAGTCAAGGGGTACTCGCTTTAGCTCAGGTGCATTCTCCAGAGCACCGTCTCGATCAACACCGAGAACCTGAGGCATCCTGACCGAGGGAATTTGCGCAAGCTCCTCTTCACGAAGCTGCACGAACGATACAAGTTCCCCGCTGAATTTGAAAACACAAGCCTCAAAGGGAATAAAGTGAACAATTCTGCCCTCACGAAGATGAGCAAGGCCCTGCCTACTTGGAAAAGCAATGTGAAGAGAATGATCGAGAAAGGTGAGAGTTATGAGAACATCAAGGAGAAAAATCCTTCGATCACCGAAGATGACTACAATGACTTCAAGATCAATTGCTCGAGCACCGCAAACTCCGAATCAAGTCAGTGGGGGAAAGAAATGCGGGAGCTGAACTTAGGGGAACACACACTCGGTCCCGGCGGTTACAGAGTGGCGGAGCCTATATGGGACAAGGAGGAGGCGGACCGTGCCGAGCAAGGCCTACCGCCCCTCTTCGATAAATACGGTGACAAGCAGACCAGGAACTTTGTCAGGGCCCGGTACAAGAAGGACCCGAAAACAAAGGAGCTTACCACGGATCCGAAGACCAGGGCGCTTGAGCTTGTTCTGGTAAGGAATACACCCCCGCGTAATTAGCTGCATATGGTTGCATTCTAATTAATGAAGCCAAATTTCTAAATGGTTCACATTCCTTCCGCAGGCGACTGAAAGCAGTAGCGCGGGGTCGACTAAGAGCAACCCTTGGGACACGACTCTAAATAAGGCGTTGAATATAATGAAGAACAAGGATAAGCTCAGTAAGCCGACATCAGCTGGTCGTGTGTCCGGCAAAGGCTTGTCGACAAAATGGTCTTCATACTATAACGCTGGTGGGCGAAAGGAGAAAAAGCCCAGCTCGGCAAGCCAGGCGCGCGAGGTTCAAGAACTCAAGGCACAGGTGGCGCGGATTCCGGAGATTGTCCAAGAGCAAGTGCAACAACAGCTCGGAGCGACGATCACAGCCATTGTGCCTACCTTGATCGAGGGGTTGAGTGCGTGGATTGCGGGCGGCCAACAGGAGCCGCCCCCGATTCCTAGCTTCACGGCCAGCAACTCGCAGAACGCGATGGCGGGGCCATTGGTGTCTCCGGCGGAGGCGGCATTGGTGTCTCCGACGCCGGCACGGGAGCTTAATGCACCCGGGTGTACACCGGCCGGCACCTCTGCAGCAAGCGGCCCCTCCGTCAACTGCACGCCCGCAGTTGGCGGTGCCTCAACATTAGCCGTGCTCGACGCCAGCATCACGGTAACTAATTAAGCCTCTCTCGGCCGAGGACTTCATCTCCTTGCCTTTGACTGGGCATCCTTGACGCCATACATGTTTTCGCAGGGCGTCGCCGACGTTTCATGCACTCTCCTGCACTTCGTGAACAACGAGTTGGTCGATGTCGCCAAGGGCAAAATCGTTCAACCGGGCAACCCCTTGTTCCACGGTACCCAAATGCCACCCAACTTGTTTAGGGTTCAACTGGATCGGGTGCTGCCAGGCTGCGACGAGGTGTTACCTCCGATTCGACCTGTCGGGGCCGACGATGATGACGTGATGACCCTCAGCGCCTGCCTGAGCTGGCCCCTACTTTGGCCGAAGAGCCAGATTCATTTGGGGGCGGGGGACACCACCCCAAAGACAACACCGCCAGTCGTGCCGGCGCCAAGTCGGCCCCATGGCAAGACCGCCGCAACGGTGCCGGACATCCCTATGCCACTGGATCCAAACATGCATATGGCACGGGATCAGAACGACGACGACGACGATACATTTGCCAACGTCGATCAGTACTTTGTCGATCATGGGTACGGTGGCGACTTCATGGGGCCTCCTTCTCAAGAACCCAACCCAACAAAAGACGTGCACGATCTAGCTGGTACCGCGGAGAAGCCAAGTTGCAACAGGCGTCGTCTGCCGTTCAGCTCTCAGGAGACGCCTCCAGCTGCCGACTTCACCGAGCCTCAGATAGGCGAGGTGCGAAATATTATCAGCACCAACACACTCAAGAAGGCGGTCTGTGAGCAGAACTCGGTCCCATTACAGGAGAAGAAGAAGGCACGCAAAAGAAAGACTAACAAGGGTGCGAGCCAGCCGGCACTGAGTACGATCCGTGCTCAGGACGGGCCACCTTCACCTGAGGATGTAATGAGGAGGGTGCATGTGGCGGGTAGGCCGATGCTACCGACAAATATGCTCGATGCTGCATCCGGTGCTATGCGGAGTCTGCATGACAGTGTTCTTTCTTTGGAGAAGCGGCGTCTCAGAGAGAAGGATGTGGCATACCCGGTTTTCGCGGCCAAGGTGCCAGAGGGCAAGGGCTTTGTGGATAACTCCATCGGGGCTACGATCGTCCTGCGGTTTGATGACATCCACGCTACGTTGAACCTTCATCCGCTGCACTACACCTTCGTTTGGCTATTTTCGGTGAGTATGGAGATGCGGATCATTCGCGACAAGACCCCGGACATCGTGATAGTCGACCCCTTCTACATGCGTGCCAAGATGTTGGGCAGCGCTTGGGCCCGGCAAGTCGCGAGTTCTTACCTCGAAGGCGTCATTCTGGCAAACTGAGATAAGGATAACTTCCTCGTGCCTTACTTTCCTGAGTAAGTCCTCCCCCTCAACCGCCCCGTAACATATGAATTCTTAGATTTCGATCGTTTTTCTTTTAACATTCCGTGTTTTCTGCAGTGACACACATTGCACGCTCATCCTCCTAAGCCCCAAATATTCCATGGCCACGTATTTCGACCCAGACCCTCAGTCGAACGTAGACTACACAAATGTCAAGAAGGCTCTTGATGATGTTCTCCCCGGCTACGCAAAATCTGGAGGCACCTTCACCAGGCCTATTCGTAAGTACGGCAAGCACGTGTTCTCCCACAATACGATGTTCTGCTGCGTCAAGCAGCCGCCTGACGGTCAGAAGGGTGCCTACTACGCCATCCATAAAATGCGGGCGATCGTACGGGACCATCATCAACTTCTTCTATCGAGTAAACTCAAAGATTGGGCCGCGAGCGTGTCGGCAATCCAGGACGCGGACATCAGACAAGAATTCTTTCGCATCCAGTCGAAGTTTCCGGAAATCATCCATCAAGATGTCCTTCGTACCTCGGGGCAGTTCTACCTCAGAAATCAACCGTCCAACAGTGACATCGACACAATGCTACAAATGCAGGCTGACAACGCCCGTGATTTCATGACTCCCACGATAGACGGCGGCTTCATCCATGCTCTGGTCCATTGAGTCGAGTCGAAAGCAGTGATGCTGTGTCTAGTTCTGAAACATCGATTGCCTCATGTTGTAATTAAACTTTAATGAACTTGTAGTATGTCTCTTTGGTTTCGAGAGTCGTTCAACTTAGATGTAATCGATGCTATTAATGTCTTGCTTTTCTCTTCCGATCGTTCTGTTGCATACTTATATATTGTTTATGTATTGTCTGTGAATTGGTACTAACGTTTCATTTGGCTAGTGCATAGCGATGCCGTCGTATGTTGTGTACAAGGGTAAGGTTCCCGGAGTCTACGACGACTGGGAGGAGTGTCGGAGATAGGTTCACCGATTCAGCGGTAACAGTTATAAAGGGTAAACCACTAGGGCCGAGGCCGAATCTAGATACGCCCGCTATCTAGCGGTAGAGGGGAGGGAGCGTTGGAGGAACCGGATGAAGACGGGTTTCATCGTGATGATGCCCATCGTGATGACCGCAGCTCTCTTCTATGTGATGGTAGTTTAGATGATCGATATCGACTTGTAATGTGAAGACAAACTCGCTACTCGCGGTCTGGAGACTTGTAATATAATGTTCTATCTTTGTTCGCTCTTTTCAATTCGGAGACTAATATGATGAATTTTATTCGGAAAATAATATGATGAATTGTATTCAGAGACTAATCTTCTATTGTATTCGATAAATCTGTTGTTGATGTGTGTTGTCTATATTCTGTCCAATTATACATTTTGTAACCTGTGCAAAAAACAGAAAATAAAAAAATAAAAAAACCTAATATTCATACTAATGGCGCATCACATCACAGTGCGCCATTAGTATGCCAAAGGATACTAGTGGCGCATCATTAAACAGTGCACCATTAATATGCCGAAGTTACTAATGGCGCATCTTGTTGTTGTGCGCCATTAGTATGCCAAAGCACCTGGGTATACATGGCCCCTGGGAGGCATACTAATGGCGCACTGTTGTATATACTAATGGCGCATCTGAGGTGCGCCATTAGTATACCAGATAATAAGGGCGCACCAGAGGTGCGCCATTTGTAAAATATACTAATGGGGTGGCACTAATGGCGCACCACTAATGCGCCATTAATGGCCAAATGAGGTGCGCCATTAGTAGGCCTTTTCCTAGTAGTGCCAGGCTCCATAAAAAATGTTTTAGGCATTTAAAATATTGTTTGATACTTATTTGTGTTTAAATATGTTCAAACTTGTTTAAATCATAACAGTAATATTTTTTTATAAGACAGAAATATTTTTTTAAAAAATATCATCAAATTTGCTATTTGAATATATTTATGAATCATGTGAGTTCATGGGTCGGCGGCGGCGGCCGGTGGAGCGGGGGAGGGTGCGGTGGGTCGGCGGCGGCGGTTGAGTAGGGGAGGGGTGCGGGGGGTCGGCGGCGGCGGTTGAATAGGGGAGGGTGCGGGGGGTCGGCGGCGGCGGCCGGTGGACCGGGGGGTGCTCGGCGGCGAGGGGGGTCGAGATTGAGTGTCCATGAAATTTAAAAATATTCATGATAGTTCAAAAAGTGCCCATGAAATACAATCGAGAAATGAAGGCTACGATTTAAATACAATCGATCTTAGCTAGCTAGCTATCTGTTCACAATCTTCTTGCCATTCTTTTTCGCAAATGGAGTTCTTCTGTGGAACGGACGTCCTTTAGGTAGGGTGGTCCTGCTTCTTCTTGTGGTGTATGCTGCTACTTCATCATCGTTGTCATGTTCGATCCTCGGGTCGCCGTACTTGTCAAAGTCTTGCTCATTGGCTGCTCCATCCATTCCGATGATCTTCCTTTTGCCTCTCCTCACGACAACACGACTGGGCTTTGACGGGTCGGTAATGAAGAAGCATTGGTCAACTTGGGAAGCCAGTACCCATGGCTCATTTTTGGCGGTGACGTTTGCGCCCGCGGTCTTGGATTTGGCTTCGGGTATAACCATGGTGGTGAAATACCGGTCTTCTTTTAGGACGCTCTTGGCCCATCTAACACGGAACATCGGGACCTTCTCTCCAGCGTAGCTCAGCTCCCAGATCTCCTCGATCCTTCCGTAGTATTTGTCCTTGTCATTACCGGTGTAGGATTCCATCGTTACCCCGGAGTTCTGATAACCATCGCTCTTCATGTCCTTGGCCTCGGTGTAGAATGTGTAGCCGTTGATATCGTACGCCTCATAGGTCATCAGGTTGTGCTCGGCGCCCTGTGACAAGGAGAATATGAGTTGTTCTTCCGCGGAAGAATCCTCATGTAAAGGGTATGACAGAAGCTTCTGCTTGAACCAACGCGTGAAACATGAGTTGTGCTCTTTGATTATATCTCCGTCCGTCCTCTGTTGGCCTCGGTCATTGTACGTCTTCTCAATAAAGGTTTTGTGCTCTACCACCCAAGGATCGACCACGTCTATGTGTTTTAGCGCGACTAGGTTTGCTCTTTCAAAGTCGGCGAGTCGACCCTCGAAGTCGACATGCATTTCGCGGCGACCCTCACGGTGACCCCATCTAGCGAGCCTGCCGAGGTGCCTGTTGACGGGCAGACCAACGGGGTTCTCGATGCCTAGATAATTCGTGCAGTAGGAGATGCACTCTTCGGTCAGAAAGCCCCTGGCTATGCTTCCCTCTGGACGTGACATGTTGCGAACGTATCCTTTGATGACACCATTCATCCTTTCGAACGGCATCATGCTGTGCAGGAACGTCGGCCCGAATTGGATGATATCGTCCATGATATGGACCAGCAGATGCACCATAACGTCGAAGAATGCGGGCGGGAGGTACATCTCAAGCTCGCATAGTATCACCACGATCTCTTCATGTAGCCTTCAGAGTTGCCTCACGCCAACAGACTTCCGAGAGATGACGTCGAAAAAGTTGCATAGGCCAAATAGGGTTTTACGGACATGCGCGTCCATGATCCCACGGATTGCAACTGGAAGTATCTGCGTCATCAGCACGTGATAGTCATGAGACTTCATCCCGCTGAACTTCAGCTTCGCTGGGTCGAGGTATCTGCTTATCTTCCCCGCGTAACCGTAAGGATGTTTTACTCCTACGAGGCAGGTGAAAAACTGCTCGATCTCCTCCTGACTTAGAGTGAAGCACGCGGGAGGGTAGTCATTTTCCGGTCTTCTTGGCCTTTTTGCCTTTGCGACGACTTTCCGTGTCCTGCTTCGCCTCATCATCATCATCATCATGATCATCATATATAGCGTGAAGCTCCTGCCTGATGCCCATTGATTTCAAGTCTGCCCTTGCTTTCAGCCCATCTTTGGTCCTCTCTGGCATGTTGAGCAGGGTACCAAGCAGACTCTCGCACACGTTCTTCGTGATATGCATTACATCAAGGTTGTGAGGCACACGGTGGATCTTCCAGTACGACAAGTCCCAGAAAACAGACCTCGTTTTCCATACCTTCAGCAGCGGCTCTGGCGCCTTTCGCTTCTTTCCCGGCTCTGGCACCTTTTGCTTCTTTCCCGGTAGTGGGCAATCTTTCCAATTTTTCAACAACTCGTCTATTTCCTCGCCGCTCCTCGTACGCGGGCGTCCTCGGGGTTCGGTTTCACCATCGAACAGATCCTTGTGTTTTCTCCATAGGTCATCGTCGCGAAGCCACCTTCAATGTCCAATGAACATGGTTTTCGAAGACCCGGGATCTCTATCTAGCTGGCGATACGTTGTGTCATCCATGCACCTGACGCATCCAGAAAATCCGTGGACCACCTGCCCCGCGACATATCCGTAACCGAGATAGTCGTGCACCGTCGTGAGCAGCGCGGCTATCATAGGGAAATATTCTTTCTCTGCGGCGTCCCACGTATTGGCTGGCGTTTTCCACAGTGTGTCAAGATCCTCTTTCAGTAGCCCCAGATACAGATTGATGTCGTTCCCTGGTTGTTTTGGTCCTTCAATTAGCATACTCATGTGAATGTACTTCCTCTTCATGCACAACCAGGGGGAAAGGTTGTACATCCACACAAACACAGGCCAGGTGCTATGTGTGCTTCTCTGGCTGCCAAACGGATTGACTCCATCGGTGCTCGCGCCCAGCACGATGTTCGTTGGATCGTTCCCAAATTCTAGGTTTTCGAAGTTCAACGCTTGCCACTGGCTCGCATCCTTAGGGTGACTCAGCATCTTGTCTTTTTTATCTATCTCCGGATCATTTGCGTCATCTTCTTACTTCTTCTCCTCCCTATCCGCGTGCCAACGCAGGAGCTTTGCTACCTTAGGGTCCGCGAAATACCGGTGCAGACGAGGAGTGATCGGAAAGTACCACACCACTTTTCGAGGAGCTTTCTTCCTCTTCTTGTATCGAGTGACGCCGCACACCGGACATATGGTAGACTCCTCGTGCTCGTCCCAATAAATGATGCAATTGTTCATGCACACATGGTATTTCACGTGCGGTAAATCCAGAGGACACACGATTTTCTTCGCCTCCTCCAAACTGGTCGGGCACTTGTTCCCCTTGGGAAGACGTTCGTCCTAGAATGACATGTTCTCGTCGAAGCATGCGTCGGTCATTTTGTGTTTTACCTTCATCTCCAGAGCCATGAGCATTACTTTCAGGCGGGTATCCTCGGGCCTGCATCCTTCATACAATGGAGTAACCGCGTCTAACTCAAGTTGATCCATCTTGGCTTTCTCTCGGGCGGCAACTCTTGCATTATCCGTCTGCTTGAGAAGCAGCTCTTGAATATGAGGGTCCTGCACCCAGCCCATCGATGATCCAGCGTCGTCTGCTCCACCGGCATCATCATCTTCATGATCATGCCCGTCGTCTGCTCCAGCATCTTCCTCATCATCATGTCCTGCATCTTCTACATGATGACTGTGTACAGCATCACCGTCGTGATCATCTCCTGGGGATTCTTCGTCTTCTCGCCCGCCCGAGCCGCGGTGGTTGTCTTGCTGCCCTTCCTCATTTCTTGCCCGGCCCCCATGGACGACTTCGTAGTCATCTTCATCACCTTGCCACCGATAGCCATCCATGAAACCACGCAAGAGCAGGTGGTCCTGCACCTGCCCGGAATCCGGGTCCGCAATAAGGCTCTTCAGTTTGCATCTTCGACACGGACATCTTATCTCCGTCTCGTTCTTTTGAAGCATCTCGGCCTTCGCGGACCTCAAAAACCTATTCACGATGCCTTCGGTCATCGTGCGCACCATGGTCGCCTGCGGGGGTAGAGCAAAACGATATTTTAGAACCAAGAAAATTTTTGCCATGACTTTCCCTAAAAATAGGACCAAAAAGAATGCTTAATGCCAAAATTCTCACCGAAACGGAAATGAATCAACATTCCGGGAAAATATTGGCAACTATCGCATTTCAAATACCGGTACACCTCCAAACACAAACACATATGCAACGCCACAAACATATGCAACACCACGAACATACATAGATCTACCTAGGCCATAAAAAGTGCATGTGCACATTGTTGTAGGGAGAACAACATAAATATAGCTTCCCCCCTTACTTACATATCAAAACAAGGTAATTTAACCACTTAATTTGAATGAATCTATGGTGGAAATGAGGTGAAAAAGAGGAGGGACCCGAGACAAGGAGGAGGTGGAGAGAATGAAGTGGGGAGAAAGTGAGTGTGGGTAGGAGAGGCTGTCCAAAATATCTTGTTGCTGCCCACTTACTAATGGCGCACCAACTCTAAATGCGCCATTAGTAATCCAGGTTACTAATGGCGCATCTTCTGCTAGTGCGCCATTAGTAGTTTTGAAAAAAAATACTAATGGAGCACTATTCCACAGTGCGCCATTACTAGTTTAAACTAGTAATGGCGAACTACGTCCAAAACGTATATATAATTTCTGCTTGCTCCATGACTCTTTTGGGTGATATTGCTATGTTATTTATACACTTCCATACACTTTTGATCATATTTGGACAAACCTATTAACTCAGTGCACCCCAGTGCCAGTTTCTGTTTTCGGCTGTTTTTGTATTTCAGGTTTTCACATTACGAGAACTGCCAGAAAAAATCCAGAAAAATTATATAAAAAATCAGCGTTCCAGAACCTACCAGGCACCCGAAGCACAGCCGGAGGGGGGCCACCAGGGCCCCAGGCGCCCTGGCGGCGCCCCCCCCCCCCCGGACCGCGCCGGGGGGGCGCCTGGGCCCCCCGAGGCTCCGCTGATGCCCCCCTTTGGCATATATTTAAAGCGTCTCCCGAAACCCTCGAGACGGGAACTATTTTTCGCGATCTCATCTCTGTTCCGCCGCCGCCGTCGCTTCCAAGATCGGGAGCACCAGGAGAACTCTTCCCGGCACCCTGCCGGAGGGGAGCATCACCACCGGGAGCTTCTCCACCACCATGGACGCCTCTCGGATGAGTTGTGAGTAGTCTCCCTTGGACCATGGGTCCATGACCAGTAGCTATGTGATGTTCTCCTCCCGTTCTTGTGCTTCACTAATTAGTCCTCGTGAGCTGCCCTACATGATCGAGGCACATATGTAATCCTTATGCTGTTGCTATGATGAGTTTGTTGGGATCCGATGGATTATGAGATTATGTTCAGATTGTGTTTGAGTAATATATTTGATTCACCTCTTTTATATTTATGTTCGTAAGTAATTCTTGCATGTTCTCCGTTGTTATTTATTGCTTTGGCCAAGTAGTAGGTAGTGACTCCAAGATTGAACGTTATGCTTGATTGTGGGTTCATGCCCCTCGATGACTATTTTGAGTGACAGAAACATGAGTCTAGGGGATGTGATGTTGCCACAAGGGGGAAAACAACGGTGCTTGTGCCCGCGGGTGCAAGGATTGTTTACTTTACGCAAAGTTCTTTTAATGCAGTTGTCTGTTGCTTTGAGTTTACACTATGGTTGGGGCTCACAACTTAATACCGGCGAGATGTTCTGGATAGATATCTCAAGGTGGATGATTAGTACTAGATGCAGATGGATTTCGGTCTACTTACCTCGGCGTACCGCCCATGCTTTGAACCTCTACCTTTCTTGCAACTTAGTCAGCATTGGTTTGCGCACATGGTCCTGTCAATTGCCCAGTTGTAATTCGTTTACCTCACCTAGCTGTTTTATCGTCTTTTGGGAGAGAGACATCACTAGTGAACATCATGAGACTCCGGTCCATATTACCATCATTGATCACATCCGCTATTTACTTTTCCGCTTTTTACTTACTATTGCAATTATACCTATCACTATTATCACTTGCGTTTGATCCCCTGTAAACTACAAGGCCGGAGGGATTGACAACCTCTCTGTACTCGTTGGGAGCAAAGTTATTTGTATCTGTGTGCTGGTCCACGTTGATTTCTAATATCTGGCGCCGTTAGCAGTTGACACCTTCTTGTTGAAACTGGGAGTCTCAAGGAAAACGATCCTTGGTATTGCCAAGGGAAAACTTCTGCTACACTGCATCTCAAACCTTCCACTTGGGGTAACCAACGAGGGGTGAGAAGCCACCTAGCAAAGCAAATTTCTGGCGCCGTTGCCGGGGACTCCACTCTTCAGGATAGGGGAGTTGCACGCTATCTTTTACCTTTGCTTTTAGTCTTGTTAGTTTACCTTTCAGTTTTTGTTTAGTATCTTTTATCGAAAATCACAAAAATAGTTATCTTATTCTTTAGTTGTCATTATGTCGGGTCCTTTTGTCTTTGACGAGGCAGAAGTTCTCACCTTTAAACAAAGAGGTGGGGAAAGTCTGAAAGATGCTTGGTATAGAATTAATGATTCTCAAAAAAGAGCCACCAAGAAGCAACCTACTACTATCCTGCTTAGACATTTTCATGTTGGAATAACTTCTTGGAATAGGTTTATTCTAGATACTGCTATCAATGGGAATTTACTAGAAGCCCCAGTTTGGGAGTCTCTTAGTATTATTGAAAATCTTGTTGGGAATCCCCCTGTTGTTAGCATTCAAGAGGACATCACCCTAGCTCACATTATGAAAAAACTTGAAAAAATAGAGCTAGAGATGCCAAGCATTAATAAGATAAATGAGTTGGATCGTAAGATCCAAGGGAATTTGAATAGGCTAGATAGCTCCATGCATAAAATTTTCAAAACTTTGGAGACCGTCAAATTCCATGACTTGGACTCTTCTAGGATAGACAAGATTGAGGAAATCTTTGATACTTTAGGAACCACTTTCTCCTCAATCAAAACCAAAAAGGTAGAAACTCCGGCAAAGAGGGAGCCTAAGTTCGTTCACGTTCCAAAGGCTCCCCATTCTGAAAGTAATCCATCTATTGCCAAAGGGGTTGAAACTGTAAAGACTTTGGAAGAAACACCTCTCTTTGATGAATTTATAAATGAATCTTCCCTTGACTTTTATCCTTTTGGTCTTCTCCCTAGAAATATCTCTATGAGGCCTTTATTTGAGAGTCCTCTTAAGACTAGTTGTATTATTGAAGAGCTTTTTGATGATCTTGATGATGGATCAATTGATACAACTTGATCTCTATGCATTATGCCTAGCTTAAAGGCATAAAAGAAAGCGCTTTTGGGAGGCAGCCCAATCAATAAATTTTATTTTTTTTTTGTTGTTTTGATGTTGTTACAACTGTAGCATCATCATTGTATCTTTGCTTTCCAATTTTGTGCCAAGTATAGCCTCTGATTGCAAGAAAGTTCAAAAGTTGTGACGTGCTGTCCAGGAAACAGATTATGTCCTTGGATAGAAAAATTCGTATAAAATCACCAGATCATCTTTTTGGTCTGAATTTTTTCGACAGCGTGCTCTATATAATTGTCTTTCGTGCGTATGTTCTGAGTTTTTTTATTAGAGTTGCAGAAGTGCCCCGGAAAAATCATTTACTACCTGCTGTTCTGTTTTTCACAGATTCTGTCGTGTTTTGCCTTTCCTTCATTTTGCAAACCTAGAGCTTGCTTTTTCTTTGCAAAAACCTTTTGGCAATCTTGAGAAACAGTAGAACTTCAAGAATATCTTTATTTCCAGCAAGGAACAATTATTTTATTATGGGTACTAACCTCGCTAATCAGATTATGATGAGTTATGTATGAAGGGAGTTTTCAAGTGTGCGAGGGAAGATGATAAAACGATTCAGGAGTGTCAAACGCTCAAGCTTGGGGATGCCCCCATGCACCCCCATTCAAGGAGACTCAAGCGTCTAAGCTTGGGGATGCCCCCGTGCATCCCCTTCTCCATCAACATTATCAGTTCGTGTTTCGTTCCACTATATTTTTATCACTTAATGTGTTATGTGCTATGCTTGGAGCGTCTTGCTTTTAGTTTTCCTTTTAGTTTTCTTTAGATTTTCATAATGAGTCGGAACTCAGCTTTCTTTATGTGAGAGAGAAACACGCTCCACTTCTACCCAGAACATAACATAGAATTTTCATGTCTATCTTTGCTGTGTGTGTTCTTTGTCTTTCAATAGCTACTATCATGCTTAGCTCTTAGTATTCATGCTTATCTTTTTAAAGAGCTTTTGTTTAGTTGGTTGCTTGAACTCTCTTTACTCATCATGTTTATCTTATTAAGAGAGTTTGCTTCCGTTGCATTGGTTGATATGTCTATGATAAAGATGCTACGTGCATAATGGCGCTTAGTAGTTCAGGTTTTCTTATGGTTAGTCCCAAATAGCTGGGGGATTCCCAATGTGTTATTGGAGTACCAACATGATTTGTTTGTCTATGATGTGGTATGGTTTAGTAATATCTTCCTTCAAATAATTTATTTTGATTGACTTGGCGTATGCTCACGCATATTTAAGACTGTAAAGAAAGTCTGTCAAGCCTTGATGATCTTTTGTTTCTGAGTAGCGATATAACTTCCATGCCTGATTCAATGTTGCTTTGTCGCTCTGCATGATTATGACCGTCATTGCTCTCTTAGTTGGTCGCTCCCAGTCTTTTGCTAACCTCCACCTGTACTAAGCGGACTGACTGCTAGTGCATCCACATCCTTTTAATCCAGTTATGCCATATGAGTCCACCATACCTTCCTACATGGTATTTACCTGCCATTCCTAACGGAGACTTGCATGTGCCATCTCGAAATTATTCAAAGAAAAATGCATTCCTATTTGTAAGTTCATGAGGAAGTAGTGGTTAATTCATGATCTTTTTAAGTTGGACAAGCTTCACCCCGGGATTGCATGTATAATGTGCAAACCCATCATACGAGAAGGAACTGGCATTGAGTGCGCCCGGCTCAAAAATATAATATAACAAACAAACCCTCCTTCACGCTTTGTTCATGGGAAATCAGAAAACTTTGGCAGTGATAAACAAAGGAGATTAAGAGGATGTGATCGTCCTCATTCGGGAGCCGTTCCTCGAATCTTGTCCATCTCAAGAAGTGATTGAGTTATCTGCTAGCATTCGTTGACGAAACATGCATGATCTAAAAAAAACTATTACCTCTGTTTTAAAACCAAGAGCTCTCGTACATGTTTTGTCTTTGTTTCCGACTACGGGTTTTCAACCTTGCCAACAAAAGCCACGGTTCGAGAGTCTCCACCCTCTTTTAAAAGCACCAACTACTGAGAGCATGATTGTCATTCTGAGTGTAATGTGCATTGTCCGAAAGTAGCATTGTCTTTTGCATGATTGTGATATCGTTTATTTTGACATCATTGTATCCAGTCATCACTTAAACCTTGGAGGTGCCCCTGCATTTATGTTTTGCTTCACTAAAGGGGGCAAGCGAGATATCACTTTATCATATTTGCACATCATGTTCATTACAAATCTATTTGATGTTTCAGTACCATATTGTAAAACTTTCAGTTCTTTGTGATTTTCTCATGAGGCAACTTAATTACTATAGATTCATTATCTCAGTAAGCTTTTGTCATATGACTATGAAAAAGTCCTATATGGTTAATAGCATGTCACCACAGAAATTATTCTTGTTATCATTTACCTACTCGAGGACGAGCAGGAATTAAGCTTGGGGATGTTGATACGTCCAAAACGTATCTATAATTTCTGCTTGATCCATGCCTCTTTTGGGTGATATTGCTATGTTATTTATACACTTCCATACACTTTTGATCATATTTGGACTAACCTATTAACTCAGTGCACCCCAGTGCCAGTTTCTGTTTTCGGCTGTTTTTGTATTTCACGTTTTCACATTACGAGAACTGCCAGAAAAAATCCAGAAAAATTATATAAAAAATCAGCGTTCCAGAACCTACCAGGCACCCGAAGCACAGCCGGAGGGGGGGCACCAGGGCCACAGGCGCCCTGGAGGCGCCCCCCCCTGGGCCGCGCCGGGGGGGCGCCTGGGCCCCCCGAGGCTCCGCTGATGGCCCCATTTGGCATATATTTAAAGCGTCTCCCGAAACCCTCGAGACGGGAACTATATTTCGCGATCTCATCTCTGTTCCACCGCCGCCGCCGCTTCCAAGATCAGGAGCACCAGGAGAACTCTTCCCGGCACCCTGTCGGAGGGGAGGATCACCACCGGGAGCTTCTCCACCACCATGGACGCCTCCCGGGTGAGTTGTGATTAGTCTCCCTTGGACCATGGGTCCATGACCAGTAGCTATGTGATGTTCTCCTCCCGTTCTTGTGCTTCACTAATTATTCCTCATGAGCTGCCCTACATGATCGAGGCACATATGTAATCCTTATGTTGTTGCTATGATGAGTTTGCTGGGATCCGATGGATTATGAGATTATGTTCAGATTGTGTTTGAGTAATATATTTGATTCACCTTTTTTATATTTATGTTCGTAAGTAATTCTTGCATGTTCTCCGTTGTTATTTATTGCTTTGGCCAAGTAGTATGTAGTGACTCCAAGAGGGAACGTTATGCTTGATTGTGGGTTCATGCCCCTCGATGACTAGTTTGAGTGACAGAAACATGAGTCTAGGGGATGTGATGTTGCCACAAGGGGGAAAAGAACGGTGCTTGTGCCCGCGGGTGAAAGGATTGTTTACTTTACGCAAAGTTCTTTTAATGCAGTTGTCTATTGCTTTGAGTTTACACTATGGGTGGGGCTCGCATCTTAATACTAGCGAGATGTTCTGGATAGATATCTCAAGGTGGATGATTAGTAGTAGATGTAGATGGATTTCGGTCTACTTACCTCGGCGTACCGCCCATGCTTTGAACCTGTACCTTTCTTGCAACTTAGTCAGCATTGGTTTGCGCACATGGTCCTGTCAATTGCCCAGCTGTAATTCGTTTACCTCACATAGCTGTTTTATCGTCTTTTGGGAGAGAGACATCACTAGTGAACATCATGAGACTCCGGTCCATATTACCATAATTGATCACATCCGCTATTTACTTTTCCGCTTTTTACTTACTATTGCAATTATACCTATCACTATTATCACTTGCGTTTGATCCTTTGTAAACTACAAGGCCGGAGGGATTGACAACCTCTCTGTACTCGTTGGGAGCAAAGTTATTTGTATCTGTGTGCAGGTCAATGTTGATTGCTAATATCTGGCGCCGTTAGCAGTTGACACCTTCTTGTTGAAACTGGGAGTCTCAGGGAAAATGATCCTTGGTATTGCCAATGGAAAACTTCTGCTACACTGCATCTCAAACCTTCCACTTGGGGTAACCAATGAGGGGTGAGAAGCCACCTAGCACGCACTGTGGAACAGTGCGCCATTAGTAGTTTTGCAAAAAAAGAATAAAAAATATGATAAAAAAACAACATTAGTGGCGCACTTTCCAACAGGTGCGCCATTACTAGTTACAACTAGTAATGGCGCACTGTGTCTGGATGCGCCATTAGTATGTTTGGACAGGCGCACTAGTTCAAAAAAATGATACTAATGGCGCACCCTGGGCCTGGTGCGCCATTAGTAGTTTGAACTCTAACGGCATATCAGAAGGTGGTGCGCCATTAGTATATACTAATGGCGCACTTCTTGTCTGGTGCGCCATTAGTGTCAATTCCATCTATAGCCCTTTTTCTAGTAGTGTCATATTTATGTTGTTGTTCCAACGCTCCGGGATCCTTTCTCGACTCCCGAAGCAACATATCCAAACAATGCCTCAGCATCCAGTTCTAGTTGTAGTGATCGGGATACAACTCCAAGTGTCCGTTACCGTAGGACAGGCTATCGATAGATGTTTTCTTCCCTGCAGGGGTGCACCAACTTACCCATCACGCTTGCTTAATTCCAGCCGGACACACAATCAGGTCATGCCCGCCCTCGGCCAAACAATATGTCGCAACCCGACCTAGGCTTAATAGAGAGGTCATGCACGCCGGACTAAACCCTATGCCCCCAGGGGTCATGGGCCAATCGCCCTGGGAACTCCTGCATGTTGCGTGGGCGGCCAGTGAGCAGACCTAGCAACCTCCTTTAAAAAGGTAGGAGCCTAACCAGTCCAACCTGCCGCTCAGTCGCAATGACGTCAGTTAAGCTTCGGCTGATGCACACAGAATGCCCATACTATGCCCACGTGATGGTTAGCGCTATCAGGCGAAAGGCCTCTTGGATTAAATATCCAAACCGTTTAGTGTCTTGGGAACGCGCGGTAATGAGGAGAGACTCACGAACATGTGACCCCATCGCCCCGTCTCGAGAACTTGCGGCAAGGGCGAGTGCCCGGCCACGCCTCGTATTATCCCGCGGGCACCTTCCAGGTCAACCCGACTACACATCACTCGCAATTAAGCTCGCGCGGGTACCCGTCTGGGTCGACCCGTCTTTAGTAACTAGGTTCAGTGTAAAGTCATAGTAGCCATAGTAACTGTGTGTCTAACACCAAAGGGAAACCTGAGGAAATCACCGTCGATGGAATTCCACCTGATGTTATCGTCAAGGTGAACGAAAGAGGAGTCACCCTCGAGGTCCACTCTTGAGGAGTTGCACGAAAGTGTCGTTATCGGGAGTGGAGAAAGAGGAATCACCCTCGATGACCACAACCGATGAACTAACCTACAAGGTTAACATCAGAAGTGCTGATGAGGTCTCACCCTCGGCACTCGATAGTAACCCAGTAGTGTCGAGCAACTAAGGGGAAAGTGATGTGCGGTGCCGGGTCCTGGTCTTCGATCCCGTTGATCGGGTCTTCTGATAATCCAGCGGAACAGACAGGACAAGGGGGGGTCTTCTGATAACCAGCCTATACTAAGCAGTTTAGTATAAACATGTAAGGTATGAACGTAGGTACCAACAACAGGCTATGCATCGGAATAGGATCATACAAAAAGGAGTAGCAGTTCTAATGCAAGCATAAGAGAGAAGAGAGTGGGCGATATCGGAATGATCAAGGGGGTTGGCTTGCCTAGTTGCTCTGGGAAGAAGGAGGGGGGTCGTCGTCGATGGAGTCGATCACCGAGGTAGCATCAACGCCAGTCTCGAAGTCTACCAGAGAGAGGAGTCGGAAGAAACAATGAATATAAGCAAACAGATGTAACAAAGAAGCACGACATGTCAACACGCAGTGCTAGGGTGCTCTAACGTGGTGCTACACAATACCGGCGAAGGGGGATAACATCCGGGAAAGCATCCCCGGTGTTTCGTGTTTTCGGACAAATGAATCGCAGGGGAAAGTTGCGTGCTCGGTATGATAGAGATGTGAGACGAACGAACGGACCGCGTATTCGGATTCGTCTCGTCGTTCTCAGCAACTTTCATATATAAAACTTTTTTATCCGACTTACGAATTATTCTATATGATTTTTCGAAGTTTAAACAATATTCTGAAATTAATATTACTTCAAAAAAAGGAATTACGGTGTTAGCCTGACGTCAGCAGTCAACTGAGCGTTGACTAGTCAAACTGACATCCGGGGCCCGTCTGTCACTTACTTAACTAATTAACAGGATTAAACTAACTAATTTAGTTAATTAAACTAATTAAGCAAAGTTTATTAGGTTAATTAATTACCTATTTGATTAGTTAATTGTTATTATTATTAAAATTTCTTTTTTTTGGGTCGGGCCCCACTGTCATAGGCCCCAGGGGGCCACCGGGCAAAATGGGTGCGGGCGCCCACGGGTGTTGGGTTTGGGCGCTGCGAGCGCCCGACCTAGGCGAGGCCAGTGGCGCGGACAGCGCGCCGGCGCCGGCCGCCCGAAGTGGCCGCGGCGAGGTCGGCCGCCGGAGCGGCGGCTATCGATGGCCGTGCGCTAGGGAAGTAGCTAGGGGCGGTAGCGAGTGCCGGCGGGGGGGAGGCGCGGCGCACGCGGTGGCTGCGGTGCGTGCGGCCAAAGCGCGGCGGAGGCGGGGAGCGACGGCGGGAGCGGCAGCAAGCTGCGCTGGGGAGTAGCCGCGGGAGAATCAGGGAATTGGCGCACGGGCCAGCGGGAGCCTGGCGTGCTGGACGGCGGCGTGCGGCCGGGAAGCGGAGGGAGCATTGGGCGGCGGCGACCCAGGCGGGCGACGGGCACGCAGAGCTAGGCTGCAGCGGTGGTCGTGCATGCGCGAGCGCGTGCGTGCGGCCAAGCCGCGGTGGCTCATGCGCGGGGCGCGGACAGGGGCGGCGGGGCACCAACATCGAGCGGAGCAGGGCACGGGCGCGGCGACGAAACTGGTCCGGGCGCTCTGCCATGATGGCCAACCAAGTCGGGGGAAGGGGTAGCAGGGGGAATCGGCGCTGCTCGCCGGGGGAGGGCCGATGGCGAGGTCGTACATGCTCGGGGTGGACCGACGGCGCCGGAGTTCGCCGGGAAGAATCCACGGTAGAGGACGAAGAAGGGCTCGATTCCTTCGCCGTAGATCGCCCCGACTTCAACCAAAGGTAGAGGAAGAAGAAGCGGTGGCCCGCGCACCTTGTAGACAAGGCTACCGAGCGCGGGGCCACCATGGCCACGGAATCGAGCGACGCACGATGTCGGCTGCATTCGGGAGAGAGAGGGGAGCGAGAGGAGTGGAGCGATAGAGTGGGGGGAAACGGCTAGGGTTCGTCAAGGGAGGGAGGAGGGCTTCGGGGCCACCTTATACACGACGGGGAACCGCGGGATGGCCGCCATGCACTCATAGCCGCGGCCATGGTGGTCGGATGCGCGCCACCACCTCTGGTGAATAGGAAGGAGCAGGAGGGTGAGGTAGGTGGGCCGGCCTAGTGGCCAAGTGGGTTGTGAAGCCTGGGGGGAAGCCTTTTCTCCTTTTTCTCTTGGTTTCCTTTTAAACTATTCTGTTTTAGATTTTAGCTCCTCTTTTGCATTTAGTTGACCCACCAAACAAACTTTTGTAAAATGTGAAACATGTCATATAAATACTAGACAATATTCTTAGAAGGCACAAAAAAGTTTGGGCTCAAAAGGAGTTTCCTAATCAATTTTAGAAATTGAAAAGGCCAATTTAAATGTTACTGGAGCACTGAATTAATTCCCATGGGCATTTTGGGAATTCAAAATAGGTTGGTTTCAACATGACAATGATCAGGGAAATTTATAGGATAAGGTGAACATTTTAGTTTTGATGTTTGACAAATTTGAATTTGAATTTGAATAATGATTTGGATCAAGTGAGGAAAAACAGCAGTAATGTGATGACGTTGCATCATTAGTAGAGAGCTACTGTAGCTTAAGTATCCAGACGTTAGAGGTTGCCTCCCAACAAGCGCTATCGTTTAACGCCCCTAGCCAGGCATGATACAATAATAGATCTAGGTATTGCCATCTTTGGTAGGCAATCCATAAGTGGATCTCATAATAGATTCATAAGGTAATTTGATTTTCTTACTAGGAAAGTGTTCCATGACTTTCCTTAACGGAAATTGGAATCTACTATTTCCTTCCTTCATATCAATAATTGCACCAATCGTTCTAAGGAAAGGTCTACCAAGAATAATAGGACATGAAGGATTGCAATCTATATCAAGAACGATGAAATCCATGGGCACATAATTCTTATTTGCAACAATAAGAACATCATTAATCCTTCCCATAGGTTTCTTCATGGTAGAATCCGCAAGATGCAAATTTAAGAGCAATCAACAAGTTCATGGAAACCTAACATATCACACAAAGCAAAGCATTCATAATCACACAAAGCAAAGCTTTTGGAATTGTGGAGACACTTGCACCCAAATCACACAAAGCAAAGCATTCATGATCTTTGATTGTAATTTTTATAGTAGGTTCCCACTCATCATAAAGCTTTCTAGGGATAGAAACTTCTAATTCATGTTTTTCTTCATAGGACTGCATTAAAGCATCAACTATGTGTTTGGTAAAAGCCTTATTTTGACTAGAAGCATGGGGAGAATTTAGCACGGATTGCAACAAGGAAATACAATATATTAAAGATCAATTATCATAATTAAATCCCTAGAAATCCAAGATAGTGGGTTCATCGCTATCCAAAGTTTTGATCTCTTCAATCCCACTTTTAACTATTTTAGCATCAAGATCTAGAAACTTCGAATCATTGGGACGCCCTTTAACTAAAGTAGTCTCATCTCCAGTCCCATCTTTATCAAGATTCGTACTAGAAAACAAGGATTTAATAGGAGACACATCAATCACTTCTAGATCTTCATCTTTATTCTCATGATAACTAGAAGAACACGCTTTAATAAAGAAATCTTTTTTAGCACGCATCCTAGCGGTTCTTTCTTGCACTCATGAATGGAAATTCTCATGCCTTTGAGAGACTCATTGATATCATGCTTAGGTGGAATAGATCTAAGTTTCAAAGAATCAACATCTAGAGTAATTCTATCAACGTTTCTAGCTAACTCATCAATCTATAACATCCCAAATTTTTTATTCGGAATGTTATACATAGATCATATTGCATAGCATGTTTTATTGCATTTTTGTGTGTTGCGATCCTCGAAATCCTGAGCAACTCAAGGACCCACGGAGAGAGTTGGGGATTTTACCGTTTTCGTACTTGAGTTTTCTCAAATACCTGTACGGGGATCACCTTGGTTTTAATTGTTTTTCTCTCCTAAAAAAATTTCTTAATAAAAATATTAAAATCACTTTTGGTTTTTATTCGGATTTATTTGCGATTTAATTTGCATAGGAAAAATCCGTGTTTTTCAAAGTTGCATTTAGGTCCGGGAAAAATGTTCACTTTGTTCTAAATATTATTAGAGGACGGTGAAAATTTATTTCGGAATTTTTCGAGTTCGTTTAGTATTTCTTTTATCTTTTTCTATCGACGTTTGGACCGTTTAAAAAAATGGGAGAGTGTTCGGACCGCACTTGACCGAAGGCCCAGCCGGCTCGCTGCGCCACCGCCTCGCCTCACCCGCGCCGTGTCCGACCGGGACACCGGTCGGAGTCCGACCACGGCACGGGAGCGTCGCCGCCTCGCCCAAGTCGAGCCCCC
>LR738713.1:656539857-656551381 GCA_902687465.1 Secale cereale
GTAAAGGGCTTATAATGAAAATAAATAACAGGAATGCCACAGTCGGACGTCTGAGCGACATCACGTAAAGGGCTTATAAAGAAAATAAATAACAGGAATGCCACAGTCGGACGTCTGAGCGACATCACGAAAAGGGTTTATAATGAACAATAGTATAACGGTGGAATACTTCAGGAAGTAAATCAGTACCGGGGTAAATTGGTTAGTTCATCTACCTAATGAACTTGACAAAAATCACCATTCTAGTTACTACCAAGAATTTACTATAGACGGTCACCGGGGTTGACACGAAGATTGACTCAAGGCCATAAACATGGCTACTCAAAAGATTTGACTGTGCAGAGCTTGTACTAATAAATCATAGCCAACGGATTCTACTAGCCACAGGGACTAGTTCCGTCTACGGTGTTTTTAGCAGAAACCCAACAGACCAGTACACACCCATTTCACATCCTGCTGTCCGGAATCACCCGTGACAACATTCACGAAAAACTTTAAGACGGGGAGGCTACAACCTCGAATAGCATGGGATCAAATGTATATATGCGCGCTCTAAGGGGTGCCCCCCTCTCGGTCCCAACCGGAAACACCCATGCCCCCTGACCGGATGACGGGCTTTAATCCAGGGCCATGGAACCCTCATCCCGGCCCCTCTACTTGCTGTGTACACGGGAAGTGGTTTGCAACTGACTAGACCGTAATCTTAACAGACGGCATATGACCGTACCATAAAGGAGATGAACGGGATCATTACTTGATCCATGATTATACTAAGTTAACCATCTACTGGCATGCTCCAACAATACCAGTACACCACCCATCATGTCACCACATGATCGAAGTGGTTCAAACATTATTATTCGGGGCTCACCCGGAGCTTGCTTGCATGAAATATAGTCATCCACAACTGCTTATATGACCATGCTTATGAAAAGAACTACTCGAGCAAACATGCAACACACTCATCATATCAAAGGTTCAAACATGCTTGCCTGGTTCGGAGTAGTCGGAGTCTAACTCGGTGAGGTTCGTGGCTCCGTCATGTCCTTCGGTATATACGTGTTCAAACAAAACGGACACTAACATAAATACAGCGCATGCAAATAAAGTTGCTCCAAATATTTTCACGTAAATATGACAAAAAACTAGACAGAAAACTAAAGAGGACAGAAAAAGAATCAACTCAAAATCATCTTTAGTTAAAAAGATATTAGAGTTTCTGTCCAAGCACTCATTTGCAATGAAACAGAAAGTTTCCAGGGGCTAGAATAGAAAACAGAAAAGCGAACCGGTACGCAGTACGCCAACTTAATACGAAGACGTACTTTGCCCGAAGGCGCTTTCCAGAAAAACGTTTCGGAGGGAAACGTGAGGCTGACGAGGGGGTCCCACTCGTCAGGTTTAAAAGCTGAAGCAGAGCCGCGCCGGCGCCAGAAGCTGCGATGGTCGCCGGCGCCGATCCATGGCGAGGTAGGGGAAGGGAGTGGTACGTACAGCTTCCTGGTGTTCTTCCGCGTCGGTGGGTGGTGGAATTGAGCGTCGGCGAGCCCCACGTCGACGGCGACCCTGTCTCCTGCGGACGGCGGCTCGGGTGGTAGTGAGCCTCGTCGGAGAGAGCTTCTGGGGTCAAATTGGAGTGGGGGTTAGACTCAGGTATGTGCGAGGAGGTTACGCTCGAGCCCAGGGCGGTGGAGGAGTTCTCACTAGAGAGAACGCTGCTGGAGCCCGAGGCGGACGGAGTTGGCCGGAGTTGAGGAAGAAGGGCCCCTCGAGGCTCTTCCAGAGGCTAGGCGTGGTCTAGAGAGGTGGTGGAGGTGCGCGGGCTTGAGAGTGAGCTTGGGGGCACTATATATAGCCGGCCTGAGGCGGTTGCCATGAACGAGATAAGTCCGGCGAGTGATTACGGCAGTGCAGTGTCTGGATGGTGGGTTTACGGGCTTGAGCATCGACTAGGAGGTGTATTGGTTCCATTCCAGTGCCTAACTCAGCAGGGGAGGGGCGATTACGGCCTGCCCTCGACGGAACGGCCGTGCAGCACGTCGGCGGCAGATAGCGTGCCCTGTGCGCGCCAGGCCACGGCGACGGTGCTGCAGGCATGCGCTGGCGGTGGAGAAGGCCACGCGGAGCTCTCGGGTGGCTTAAGCGGTGCCAAACCGCGTTGTGCCGCAGGGTGCCCCCATGTCGGCCGCGACGGGAGGTTCTGCCGCCACGGAAGACGCCGGCGTGGGCGGGCCAGGGCGCCACCGTCGCCAAGAAGTAGCCAAGCAAGCGTGTGGCGCTCTGGATAAGAAGGGGGTGCAGTGAGCATCGCGCCAGGGTGGGCACTGGTGAGATTGTCGAAGCTGACTGACGAAAGTGACGAACTGCACTGTCGCCTGCAAAGTTCAGTTAACGTTTTCTGAAACTGACAGAAATAGTGCACGCCAGGTGTTTGATGAAATGATTTTGGCATGTGGAAAATACTGCTAGAGCTGATATTTGGTGGAGTGGCCTCTTGATGCATCTAGAGGCTGCCTGATTTTTCACAAAAATTTTGGAAGAAGGAAAATATGAATTTAACCAAAATTTCCAAATCTGGTCCAAACTTGCAGTAGATGAAATTTGAAAATTTTGAACTATGGACCAGTGAAACAAGATGGATCTAGGTTGCAGGTACTAAGGACTATGTAGAGAAGTTAGTTTGGAATCAAATAACAAGGTGGACATGGTGGTTCCTTTGTAAATCACCAAGGTTCACTTTAATGGGCAGAAATTGTTTCTGGAGTAAAATAAATAGAGGAAAAATTACAATAAGGTTAAAACTCAGTGGAATTAATGAGAGACTTGTCGTAAGGTGAAGAGGAGGTATTGGAGAGAAATATTTCTGTTGGGTGTCATGGCAAGACGAAAGTTGGAGTGGAAGATAAGCCCAAGGTTAAACCTATGATGGTTAAATCAAGAAGGGAAAAGAATCAAACAAACCCCTAAGAAAAACAACTTTTGTTGAGCTAACACAAGAAGAAACCTTCAAGACCAAAAATCAATCTTGAGAAGAACACACAAACTTTGGTCAGAAAATATATTAGAAGGGTTTTCAAGAGAAGGTCAAACATCCCCCCCTTCAAAAGACCAAAAGTTTGGAAGCAAAACAAAACCAAAAATTTGGAGTGTTACAACATTCGATGTAATAAGTGTGTGATTGCCACTCTATTATAAATCCTGCAAGTACTGTGTGTGTCAGCATTACCGATCCAGGGATGACACAGAACACAGAGACTTCGGTCCATTCGGATCGTCGTCGCTACAAGATGGTATCAGAGCACACGCTGAATGTAGGACACGACCACTAAGATAAACCCTTGGTCACTCTTCTCTACTCACTTCTGACTCCTCTCCATTTTCTACTCTTTAGGATGGTGGACCCTATTGGAAATATGCCATAGAGGCAATAATAAAAGTATTATTATTATATTTCCTTGTTCATGATAATTGTCTGTTATTCATGTTTGAATTGTATTGTACGGAAACAGTGATACATGTGTGAATATATAGACCATAATGAGTCCCTGGTAAGCCTCTAGTTACTAGCTCGTTGATCAACAGATGGTCACGGTTTCCTGACCATGGACATTGGATGTCATTGATAACGGGATCACATCATTAGGAGAATGATGTGATGGACAAGACCCAATCCTCAGCCTAGCACGAGATTGTTTAGTTCGTAATGCATAAGCTTTTCCGGTGTCAAGTATTTATTCCTTAGACCATGAGGTTGTGCAACTCCCGGATGCCGTAGGAATACTTTGGGTGTGCCAAACGTCACAACGTAACTGGGTGACTATAAAGGTACGCAACGGGTATCTCCGAAAGTGTCTGTTGAGTTGGTACGAACCGATACTGGGATATTGTCACTCCGTATGACGGAGAGGTACCTCTGGGCCCTCTCGGTAAGACATCATCATAATGAGCTCAAGGTGACTAAGGAGTTAGTCACGGGATGATGGATTACAGAACGAGTAAAGACACTTGCCATGACGAGATTGAACAAGGTATCGGGAATACCGACGATCGAATCTCGGGCAAGTACCGTACCGATGGACAAAGGGAATAACATACGGGATTGAGTGAATCCTTGACACAGTGGTTCATCCGATGAAGATCATCGAGGAACACGTGGGAACCAACATGGGTATCCAGATCCCGCTGTTAGTTATAGACCGGAGAGTCGTCTCGGTCATGTCTACGTGTCTCCCGAACCCGTAGGGTCTACACACTTAAGGTTCGGTGACGCTAGGGTTGTAGAGATACATGCACATGGAAACCCGAATGTTGTTCGGAGTCCCGGATGAGATCCCGGACGTCATGAGGAGTTCCGGAATGGTCCGGAAGTAAAGAATGATATATAGGAAGTCCAGTTTCGGCCATCGGGTGAACTCCGGGGGTCACCGGGAGGGAAAGGGGCCAGCCCTTGGTGGGCTGGCGCACCCATATGGGCACCCCTCCATGCGCCTAGGGTTGGAACCCTAGGGGGAGGGGGCGCCCCCTATGCCTTGGGGGGGCAAGTATGCCCCCCTGGCCGCCGCCCTCCCTAGAGATTAGATCTCCCAGGGCCGGCACCCCCCTGGCCCCTATATATAGTGTGGGGGGAGAGGGCAGCCGCACCCCAAGCCTCTGGCGCCTCTCCCCCCTCCCGTCACACTTCCTACTCCTCCGCAGGGCGCCGGCGAAGCCCTGCAGGTTTTCCTGTTGTATCCACCACCACGCCGTCGTGCTGCTGGATCTCCGACGACCTCTCCTCCGCGCTTGCTGGATCAAGAAGGAGGAGACGTTGCTGTACCGTATGTGTGTTTAACGCGGAGGTGCCGTCCGTTCGGCGCTGGGATCATCGGTGACGAAGAATGCGAAGAGTACGACTACTTCATCCACGTTCCTTCAAACGCTTCCGCACGCGATCTACAAAAGGGTATGTAGATGCACTCCAGTATGCTCGTTGCTAGATGACTCCTTAGATTGATCTTGGTGAAGCGTAGGAAAATTTTTGAATTCTGCTACGTTCCCCAACAGTGGCATCTGAGCTAGGTCTTTGCGTAGCATCTTGCACGAGTAGAACACAAACAAGTTGTGGGCGTTGAGTTGCTCAATTTTCTTGCCGTTACTAGTCCAATCTTGATTCGGCGGCATTGTGGGATGAAGCGGCCCGGACCGACCTTACACGTACGCTTACGTGAGACTGGTTCCACCGACAGACGTGCACTAGATGCATAAGGTGGCTGGCGGGTGTTTGTCTCTCCCACTTTAGTCGGATCGGATTCGATGAACAGGGTCCTTATGAAGGGTAAATAGAAATTGACAAATCACGTTGTGGTTTTGGCGTAGGTAAGAAACGTTCTTGCTAGAAAACCTATAGAAGCCACGTAAAAACTTGCAACAACAATTAGAGGTCGTCTAACTTGGTCTTGCAGCATGTGCTATGTGATGTGGTATGGCCAAGAAGATGTGATGAATGATATATGTGATGTATGAGATTGATCATGTTCTTGTAATAGGGAATCACGACTTGCATGTCGATGAATTTGACAACCGGCAGGAGCCATAGGAGTTGTCTTAATTATTGTATGACCTGCGTGTCACTGAATAACGCCATGTAGACACGATGATGGAGATCATGGTGTCGAGCCGGTGACAAAGATGATCATGGTGCCCCGAAGATGGAGATCGAAGGAGCAAGATGATATTGGCCATATCATGTAACTTTAATTGATTGCATGTGATGTTTATCATGTTTATGCTTCTTGTTTACTTAGAACGACGGTAGTAAATAAGATGATCTCTCACTAAAATTTCAAGAATTGTGTTCCCCCTAACCGTGCACTGTTGCTAAGGATCGTTGTTCCGAAGCACCACGTGATGATCGAGTGTGATAGGTTCTAACGTTCGCATACAACGGGTGTAAGCCAGATTTACACACGCAATACACTTAGGGTTCACTTGACGAGCCTAGCATGTACAAACATGGCCTCGGAACACGGAAGACCGAAAGGTCTAACATGAGTCGTATAGAAGATACGATCAACATGAAGATGTTCACCGTTGATGACTAGTCGGACACGGGCTAGTCGATTCAGATCATGTATCACTTAGATGACTAGAGAGATGTCAATCTGAGTGGGAGATCATTAAAATTTGATTAAGATGAACTTAATTATCATGAACTTAGTCTAAATTTTTTACAATATGTCTTGTAGATCAAATGGCCCACGCTCATGTCACCCTCAACTTCAACGCGTTCCTAGAGAAATCCAAGCTGAAAGACGATGGTAGCAACTATATGGACTGGGTCCGTAACCTGAGGATCATCCTCATAGCTGCCAAGAAAACTTATGTCCTAGAAGCACCGCTAGGTGACGCTCCCGCCCCGGCAAACCAAGGTGTTATGAACGCTTGGCAGTCGCGTTGTGATGATTACTCCCTGGTTCAGTGCGGCATGCTTTATAGCTTAGAATCAGGGCTCCAAAAGCGTTTTGAGCACCACGGGGCATATGAGATGTTCCAAGAGCTGAAAATGGTTTTCCAGGCTCATGCCCGAGTTGAGAGATATGATGTATCCAACGCATTCTACAGCTGTAAGATGGAGGAAAACAGTTCTGTCAGTGAGCACATCTTCAAGATTTCTGGGTTACACAACCGCTTGTCTCAGCTGGGAATGAATCTCCCGGACGAAGCGGTCGTTGACAGAACCCTCCAGTCGCTCCCACCAAGCTACAAGAGCTTTGTGTTCAACTTCAATATGCAGGGGATGGAGAAGTCCATTCCTGAGGTGTATTCAATGCTGAAATCAGCGGAGGTGGAGATCAAGAAAGAGCATCAAGTGTTGATGGTCAATAAAACCACTAAGGTCAAGAAGGGCAAGGGTAAGAAGAACTTCAAGAAGGAAGGCAAGGGAGTTGCCACGCCTGGTAAGCCAGTTGCCGGGAAGAAGCCAAAGTATGGACCCAAGCCTAAGACTGAGTGCTTTTATTGCAAGGGAACGGGTCACTGGAAGCGGAACTGCCCCAAATACATAGCGGACAAGAAGGCCGGCAACATCAAAGGTATATGTGATATACATGTTATTGATGTGTACCTTACCAGCGCTCGTAGTAGCTCCTGGGTATTTGATACCGGTGCAGTTGCTCACATTTGTAACTCTAAGCAGGAGTTGCGGAATAAGCGGAGACTGGCGAAGGACGAGGTGACGATGTGCGTCGGGAATGGTTCCAAGGTCGATGTGATCGCCGTCGGCACGCTCCCTCTACATCTACCCTCGGGATTAGTTTTAAACCTTAATAATTGTTATTTAGTACCAGCTTTGAGCATGAACATTGTATCTGGATCTCGTCTTATGCGAGATGGCTACTCATTTAAATCTGAGAATAATGGTTGTTCTATTTATTTGAGAGATATGTTTTATGGTCATGCCCCGCTGGTCAATGGTTTATTTTTGATGAATCTCGATCGTGATGATACACATATTCATAGTGTGAATGCCAAAAGATGTAAAGTTGACAATGATAGTCCCACATACTTGTGGCATTGCCGCCTTGGTCATATTGGTGTCAAACGTATGAAGAAGCTTCATGCTAATGGACTTCTGGAGTCTCTTGATTATGAATCATTTGACACGTGCGAACCATGCCTCTTAGGCAAGATGACCAAGACTCCGTTCTCCGGAACAATGGAGCGAGCAACCAACTTATTGGAAATCATACATACCGATGTGTGCGGTCCAATGAGTGTTGAGGCTCGTGGAGGCTATCGTTATGTTCTCACCCTCACAGATGACTTGAGTAGATATGGGTATGTCTACTTGATGAAGCACAAGTCTGAGACCTTTGAAAAGTTCAAGGAATTTCAGAATGAGGTTGAGAATCAACATGACAGAAAAATAAAGTTCTTGCGATCGGATCGTGGGGGTGAATATTTAAGTCATGAATTTGGCACGTACCTTAGGAACTGTGGAATTGTTTCACAATTGACACCGCCCAGAACACCTCAGTGTAACGGTGTGTCCGAACGTCGAAATCATACTCTGTTGGACATGGTGCGATCTATGATGTCTCTCACCGACTTACCGCTATCTTTTTGGGGTTTTGCTTTAGAGACTGCCGCATTCACTTTAAATAGGGCTCCATCAAAATCCGTTGAGACGACACCGTATGAACTTTGGTTTGGCAAGAAACCTAAGTTGTCGTTTCCGAAAGTTTGGGGTTGCGATGCTTATGTCAAGAAACTTCAACCTAAGAAGCTCGAACCCAAATCGGAAAAATGCGTCTTCATAGGATACCCAAAGGAAACGATTGGGTACACCTTCTACCACAGATCCGAAGGCAAAGTCTTTGTTGCCAAGAATGGATCCTTTTTGGAGAAAGAGTTTCTCTCGAAAGAAGTGAGTGGGAGGAAAGTAGAACTTGATGAGGTGACAGTCACCCCTCCAGAGCCGGAAAGTAGCGCAGCGCGGGAAATTGTTCCTGAGGTGCCTGCACCGACAAGGGAGGAAGTTAATGATGATGATCATGAAGAAACAGATCAAGTTACTACTGAACTTCGAAGGTCCACAAGGGCACATTCCGCACCAGAGTGGTACGGCAACCCTGTCATGGAAATCATGTTGTTAGACAACGGTGAACCTTCGAACTATGAAGAAGCGATGGCGGGCCCGGATTCCAATAAATGGCTTGGAGCCATGAAATCCGAGATAGAATCCATGTATGAAAACAAATTATGGACTTTGGTGGACTTGCCTGATGATAGGCACGCCATAGAAAATAAATGGATATTTAAGAAGAAGACAGACGCAGATGGTAATGTGACCATCTATAAGGCTCGGCTTGTCGCTAAGGGTTATCGACAAGTTCAAGGGATTGACTACGACGAGACTTTCTCTCCCGTAGCGATGCTGAAGCCAGTCCGAATCATGTTAGCAATTGCCGCATTCTATGATTATGAGATATGGCAAATGGACGTCAAAACGGCATTCCTTAATGGCTTCCTCAAGGAAGAGTTGTATATGATGCAGCCGGAAGGTTTTGTCGATCCAGAGAATGCTAACAAGGTGTGCAAGCTCCAGCGCTCGATTTATGGGCTGGTGCAAGCATCTCGGAGTTGGAACATTCACTTTAATGATGTGATCAAAGCGTTTGGCTTTATACAGACTTATGGAGAAGCCTGTATCTACAAGAAAGTGAGTGGGAGCTCTGTAGCATTTCTCATATTATATGTGGATGACATATTGCTGATGAGAAATGATATAGAATTCTTGGAATGTGTAAAGGCCTACTTGAATAAGAGTTTTTCAATGAAGGACCTTGGAGAAGCTGTTTACATATTAGGCATCAAAATCTATAGAGATAGATCAAGACGCCTCATTGGTCTTTCACAAAGTACATACCTTGACAAGATATTGAAGAAGTTCAATATGGATCAATCCAAGAAGGGGTTCTTGCCTGTTTTGCAAGGTATGAGATTGAGCAAGGCTTAGTCCCCGACCACGGCAGAAGATAGAGAAAAGATGAGTGTCATTCCCTATGCCTCAGCCATAGGTTCTATCATGTATGCCATGCTGTGTACCAGACCTGATGTGAACCTTGCCATAAGTTTGGTAGGGAGGTACCAAAGTGATCCCGGTATGGAACACTGGACAACGATCAAGAACATCATAAAGTACTTGAAGAGGACTAAGGATATGTTTCTCGTTTATGGAGGTGACGAAGAGCTCGTCGTAAAGGGTTACGTCGATGCAAGCTTCGACATAGATCTGGATGACTCGAAGTCACAAACCGGATACGTGTATATTTTGAATGGTGGAGCAGTCAGCTGGTGCAGTTGCAAGCAGAGCGTCGTGGCGCATTCTACATGTGAAGCGGAGTACATAGCTGCTTGCGAAGCAGCACAAGAAGGAGTCTGGATGAAGGACTTCTTCACCGACCTAGGAGTCATTCCAAGCGCGTCAAGCCCGATGACTCTCTTCTGTGACAACACTGGAGCTATTGCCATTACCAAGGAGCCCAGGTTTCACAAAAAGACCAAGCACATCAAGCGCTGTTTCAACTCCATCTGGAATTATGTTCAAGATGGAGACATAGATATTTGTAAAGTGCATACGGATCTGAATGTCGCAGACTCGTTGACTAAACCTCTTCCACGGGCAAAACATGATCAACACCAGAACTCTATGGGTGTTCGATTCATCACAATGTAACTAGATTATTGACTCTAGTGCAAGTGGGAGACTGTTGGAAATATGCCCTAGAGGCAATAATAAAAGTATTATTATTATATTTCCTTGTTCATGATAATTGTCTGTTATTCATGCTTGAATTGTATTGTACGGAAACAGCAATACATGTGTGAATATATAGACCACAATGAGTCCCTGGTAAGCCTCTAGTTACTAGCTCGTTGATCAACAGATGGTCACGGTTTCCTGACCATGGACATTGGATGTCATTGATAACGGGATCAGACCATTAGGAGAATGATGTGATGGACAAGACCCAATCCTGAGCCTAGCACGAGATCGTTTAGTTCGTAGTGCATAAGCTTTTCCGGTGTCAAGTATTTATTCCTTAGACCATGAGGTTGTGCAACTCCCGGATGCCGTAGGAATACTTTATGTGTGCCAAACGTCACAACGTAACTGGGTGACTATAAAGGTACGCAACGGGTATCTCCGAAAGTGTCTGTTGAGTTGGTACGAACCGAGACTGGGATATTGTCACTCCGTATGACTGAGAGGTACCTCTGGGCCCTCTCGGTAAGACATCATCATAAGGAGCTCAAGGTGACTAAGGAGTTAGTCACGGGATGATGGATTACGGAACGAGTAAAGAGACTTTCCATGACGAGATTGAACAAGGTATCGGGAATACCGACGATCGAATCTCGGGCAAGTACCGTACCGATGGACAAAGGGAATAACATACGGGATTGAGTGAATCCTTGACACAGTGGTTCATCCGATGAATATCATCGAGGAACACGTGGGAACCAACATGGGTATCCAGATCCCGCTGTTGTTTATTGACCGGAGAGTCGTCTCGGTCATGTCTACGTGTCTCCCGAACCCGTAGGGTCTACACACTTAAGGTTCGGTGACGCTAGGGTTGTAGAGATACATGCACATGGAAACCTGAATGTTGTTTGTAGTCCCGGATGAGATCCCGGACGTCACGAGGAGTTCCGGAATGGTCCGGAAGTAAAGAATGATATATAGGAAGTCCAGTTTCGGCCATCGGGTGAACTCCGAGGGTCACCGGGAGTGTCCCGGGACCACCGGGGGGGCCCGGGTGTCCACTGGGTGGGGCCACCCATCCCGGTGGGGCCCCTAGGCCGCAAGGGGAAGCGGGCCAGCCCCTGGTGGGCTGGCGCACCCATATGGGCCCCCCTCCATGCGCCTAGGGTTGGAACCCTAGGGGGAGGGGGCGCCCCCTATGCCTTGGGGAGCAAGTCTGCCCCCCTGGCCGCCGCCCCACCCTAGAGATTAGATCTCCCAGGGCCGGCACCCCCC
>LR738713.1:656551569-656574271 GCA_902687465.1 Secale cereale
CCCCCCCCCCCCCCTGGCCCCTATATATAGTGGGGGGGGAGGGCAGCCGCACCCCAAGCCTCTGGCGCCTCTCCCCCCTCCCGTCACACTTCCTACTCCTCCGCAGGGCACTGGCGAAGCCCTGCAGGTTTTCTTGTTGCATCCACCACCACGCCGTCGTGCTGCTGGATCTCCAACGACCTCTCCTCCGCGCTTGCTGGATCAAGAAGGAGGAGATGTTGCTGTACCGTACGTGTGTTGAACGCGGAGGTGTCGTCCGTTCGGCGCTGGGATCATCGGTGACGAAGAACGCGAATAGTACGACTACTTCATCCACGTTCCTTCGAACGCTTCCGCACGCGATCTACAAAAGGGTATGTAGATGCACTCCAGTATGCTCGTTGCTAGATGACTCCTTAGATTGATCTTGGTGAAGCGTAGGAAATTTTTTGAATTATGCTACGTTCCCCAACAGACCTAAGGAACAAGTTCACTCAACCGGATGAAGACACTCCTTTTGGACGACACTTGAAGGAAGTCACTATGTACCTGAACATCGGAATACCAAGCTTCACCGGGACCTACACCGCCACTCTACCAGAGGAGGAGCGATGGAATATTCAAGTTCAAATTCCCGTAAAGACATTCGCACCATCCACTGAGCCAATAGAATTTTCCTTTGATGCACCAACCTGGAGCCTAGGCAAGAGTATGGCAGCCCACATTACCATGGGACGTATTGGAGAACTCTACAAGTAGGAGCTGAAGGACACCATCTACCAGATATGTGGACGCCGAGATGAGCAATGGGACATGATCAGTACCCGGAAGGACAGGTCTATTGCAGCGTTCATCGAGGAGTTAAACCAGCACATTCGTCGACAGGAGCACCAGATGTGCGCAGGCATAATAGATTTCTAGAAGGCGATAACCAGGTACTTGGAGCTAGAAGAGGAACTCAAGTCTACATGCGATGGATACGAGGAGGAGATGACAATACTTGTGGAGAAGAATGACGACTTGACAAGGAAGCTAGGAGTATTCATGGGAGATCCAGCACCAGGAGGAGAAGAAGAAGAAGAACCCAAGGAGATTCGTTCTGAAGACTACATCATCATCGACGACACCGACTCAGACCCCGATGATAGTGATGATGACTATGAAGATGAAGCTGGAGCAGATATCATAGAATCTTCCGCCGATCAAAATTTCTAGATGACCACCCAATGATTAGTAGTTTTCCCCATACAGCAGAAATTAGAGCACTTTTCTAACGTTAGTTAGGATCTTGGTATGGCCTTGCTTGAAATTGATTGGTGTGATATGATTGTGTTTGTCTCATGTGCATATGGATAGTGAATTTTCCCTTAGACCTCATTTCTATGCTAATCTCTTCCCTCTACACCCATCAAATGCCTCCGAGACGTGAGCCCGGATTTCAGTTTCCCCCTGAGCTCACTCAGTTGATCTAGCGGCAGAATACTTTGATGCAACTTCTTGTGCAGAACAACCAGAACAATCAGAACAACAACAACAACCCTCCACCACCGCCACCCGTGGACAACCTGACACGTTTCCTAAGGTTGCAACCACCGGTGTTTTCTAGTAGCATTGAACCAATAGTTGCTGATGACTAGCTGCGCAAGATTGGAAGGAAGTTGACCACCGCAAATTGCACGGATGTTGAGAAGGTGCGTTTTGCTGCACATCAATTGGCTGGACCAGCAGCAGCATGGTGGGAGAACTACACAGCCACTTTTCCTGTAGCCAATGTCACTTGGGATCAGTTTCAGCAAGCTTTTCACACTGCCCATGTCTCAACTGGGGCCATGAGCATGAAGAAGCGAGAGTTTCGCAACTTGCGCCAATGAAATCTTATTGTGGCTCAGTACGTAGATGAGTTTAGTACTCTATCTCGCTATGCCCGGATGATGTGGCCACAGATGCCCCGAAGCAAGAGAAGTTTATGGAAGGGCTGAATGATGAGATGAGCATACAGTTGATGGTGGCAACCTTCAACAACTACCAGGAGTTTGTGGATAAAGCTCTTATGATTGAAGGGAAGCAGCAGCAGATAGAAAGCCGCAAGAGGAAGTATGGACAAGGCAGGAATAATTCTGGAGCCCAGCAGAAGCCCCGTTTCACCCCGAACTCAGGAGGATATACCCATAACCATGGAAGGCACACCCATAATGGAGGGAGTTCTCACAAACACAATGGCCGCAAGAATGGGAATGGGAATGGAGCAAGCAATAATCAGAACCGCTCTACTCCATCCACACCCTCCAAGAGGGATTTAAGTCACATTACCTATTTCAAGTGCGGGAAGAATGGACACTCTGCCGGAGAGTGCCGTGAAGCAAAGAATGGGAACGGCAATGGAAGCACCGGGAAGAAGCCGAATCCTTTCAACAAAGGACAAGTGAACCACGTGACTGTGGAGGAGGTTGAAGAGCAGCCTCATGTTGTTGTAGGTAAGTTTTTGGTTTAGTCATTTACCGCAGTAGTTCTTTTCGATACGGGTGCATCGCATTCATACATTTCAAGGGGATTCGTGAATAGACATAGGTTGCCCACCAAAGTCCTTATGGACCCCATGTTAGTAAGTTCACCAGGAGTGGAATATATGGCAAATCAAGGATGTTTTCAAGTGCCATTGACCTTTGGAAGCCATGTTTTTCCCTCAGACCTGATAGTTTTGGAGTAACAACGATTGGATGTGATACTAGGTATGGATTGGCTATCGATGTATGGAGGGAACATCGATTGTGCCAGTAAGTCTATTTTGCTTACCAGCCAGAGGGAAAAAGGATCAAGTATGTATCTAGGCATTCGTCTAGGAGGACACACGTACATTCTCTCTCAGGAGTTGTTCAGGAGGAAGTACCGGTAGTAAGGGATTATCCGAATGTATTTCTAGAGGAGCTACTAGGCATGCCGCCGGATAGGGATATTTAGCTTTTGATTGAGCTATTGCCTGGCACCGGACCAATATCGAAGAGACCATATCGGATGCCAGCAAATGATCTGGAGGAGATCAAGAAGCAGATTAAGGAGTTATCGGAGAAAGGATTTATTCGACAAAGTTCATCACCTTGGGGAGCCCCAGTGCTCTTGGTCGAGAAGAAGGATGGATCTCTAAGGATGGTCATTGATTACCGGGCACTGAATGAAGTGACGATTAAGAATAAGTACCCACTGCCGATGATCAATGATTTATTCGACCAACTTCAAGGAGCTAAAGTATTCTCCAAGATCAATCTACGATCAGGATACCACCAGTTGAAGATCTGAGAGAAGGATATACCTAAGACAGCCTTCACCACAAGGTATGTACTATATGAGTATACGGTTATGTCATTTGTATTGACTAACGCCCCTGCCTATTTCATGAGTATGATGAATAAGGTGTTCATGGAGTTCTTGGATAAGTTTGCCGTGGTATTCATTGATTATATCTTGGTGTACTCGAAGAATGAAGAGGAATACGAGGAGCATTTGCGTTTCGTTCTGGAGAAGCTCAGAGAACATCAGTTGTATGACAAGTTTAGCAAATGTGAGTTTTCGTTGAAGGTATAGCAGTGGACCTTGTCAAGGTACGGGCAGTCACTGAGTGGTTGGCACCCACTTCAGTTGGAGAGATCCGCAGTTTTCTTGGACTCGCGAGATACTATCAGAGATTTATAGAGAATTTCTCCAAGATTGCAAAGCCTATGACGACATTGTTGAAAAAGGAAACCAAGTTCTATTGGAATGAAGAGTGTGAAGAAAGTTTCCAGGAGTTGAAGAAACGTTTGACGACAGCCCCAGTGCTGATTTTGCCAGATATACGCAAGGATTTCCAAGTGTATTGCGATGCTTCACGCTTAGGACTTGGAGGAGTACTCATGCAGGACGGAATAGTTGTTTCTTATGCATCTCGTCAACTTAGACCGCACGATTTGAATTATGCCACACATGATTTGCAGTTAGCAGCAGTAGTGCATGCGCTCAAAACCTGGAGACATTTACTTATTGGGAATCATTGTGATGTGTACATGGATCACAAGAGTTTGAAGTACATTTTCACTCAGAAGGAGCTGAACCTCAGGCAGAGGAGATTGTTGGAGCTCATAAAGGATTATGATATGAAGCTACACTATCATCCAGGCAAGGCCAATGCTGTTGCAGATGCTTTGAGCCGGAAGAGTTATGCCAATACCCTAGTAAAAGGAGGATTGCCAAAGGAGTTAGCAGAAGATCTCAGGGAGCTTCATTTGGAGATAGTTCCTAGAGGTTTTGTTGCAACATTGGAGGTTCATTCAACACTATTGGGAAAGATACGAGAAGCCTAGAAGAATGACAAAGAGATTGCCAAAATCAAGGATAAAATAAGTGAAGGAAAAGCCAAGGGTTTTCGTGAGGACAAACACGATAGCTTGTGGGTTGAGGACCGAATCTATGTGGCGTACAACGCCGATATCAGGAAGTTGATACTACAGGAAGCACATGATTCACCATATTCGATACACCCCAGAAACACTAAGATGTATTTGGATTTGAAGGAACGTTTCTGGTGGACGGGAATGAAGAATGATATTTCTGAGTATGTAGCAGTATGTGATGTATGCCAGAGAGTGAAGGCAGAACATCAGAAGCCAGCCGGATTACTACAGCCTATGCCGATACCCGAATGGAAGTGTGATAAGCATGGCATGTACTTTATCACCGGTTTACCCAGGACCAGATCGGGATATGACTCAATCTGGGTAGTGGTGGATCGCTTGACCAAAGTAGCCCATTTTATCCCCGTGAAAACCACGTATACCAGTGCGAAGTTGGACAAGATATACATGACCAGGATAGTATGTCTGCACGGAGTTCCGAGCACCATTGTATCAGATAGAGGAACACAGTTCACCTCCAAGTTTTGGCATCAGCAGCACCAGACTTTGGGAACTAGGCTAGAATTCAGTACAGCTTTTCACCCGCAGACCGATGGATAGACCAAGAGAGTCAATCAGATTCTGGAGGACATGTTGAGAGCTTGTGCGCTAGATTATGGATCTAGTTCGGACGACAACTTGCCCTATGCGGAGTTCTCGTACAACAACAATTACCAGGCCAGTCTGAAGATGGCACCGTTTGAAGCATTGTATGGGAGGAGATGCCAAACGCCGTTAATTTGGGAAGAAGTCGGAGACCATCGGTTATTTGGACCAGATCTGATCAAAGAGTCAGAAGAGAAGGTTAAGCTGATTCGAGATAGACTGAGGGTAGCTCAGTCCAGGTAGAAGAGTTATGCAGACTCGAAGCGCAAGGAAGTAGTCTATGAAATCGGAAACAGAGCGTACCTGAGAGCGTTGCCTCTACGAGGAGTTAAACGTTTTGGAGTTAAAGGAAAGTTAGCCCTAAGATTTGTGGGACCGTACCATGTTTTGGAATGCATGGGAGAGGTTGCCTACAAGTTGGACTTACCTGAAGGATTGTCAGGGTTTCACGACGTGTTTCACGTTTCCCAGCTTAAGAAGTGCCATGCGGAGATGGCCGATGTTCCTTTAAGAGACACAGTGCCCCTGGAAGCAATTCAGTTGGATAGTGATCTAACGTACGAGGAAACACCCGTCAAGATCCTCGAGTTTGCGAGCAGAGTTACACGTAGCAAGGATATCAAGTTTTGCAAAGTTCAGTGGAGTCACCATACCGAAGATAAAGCCACGTGGGAACGAGGGGATGATCTACGCGAGGACCACCCACACCTATTCTCTAGCCAAACCGAATCTCGAAGGCGAGATTCATTCTAAGGGGGGTAGGTTTGTAACATCCCAAATTTTTAAGTTGGAATGTTATACATAGATCATATTGCATAGCATGTTTTATTTCATTTTTGTGTGTTGCGATCCTCAAAATCCTAAGCAACTCAAGGACCCACGGAGAGAGTTGGGGATTTTACCGTTTTCGTATTTTAGTTTTCTCAAATACCGGTACGGGGATCACCTTGGTTTTAATTGTTTTTCTCTCCTAAAAATATTTCTTAATAAAATATATGAGCGGAGATAATATGACTTCTCCAAAATAAAAGAAATATTGCAGGAAAAATATTAAAATCACTTTTGGTTTTATTCGGATTTAGTTGTGATTTTATTTGCATAGAAAAAATGCGCGCTTTTCAAAATAGCATTTAGTTCCGGGAAAAATGTTCACATTGTCCTAAATATTATTATAGAACGGTCAAAATTTATTTTGAAATTTTTCGAGCCCGTTTAGTATTTCTTTTATCTTTTTCTTTCGGCGTCAATACCATTTTTTTTAAAAAAAAAGGGGGGAGAGTGTTGGGACCTCACTGGGCCAAAAGGCCCAGCCGACCCGCTGCGCCACCGCCTCGCCTCGCCCGCGCCGTGTCCGACCGGGACAAAGCCCGGAGTCCGGCCGTTGCACGGGAGCGCCGCCCACTCGCCAAAGTCGAGCCCCCTCGGCTCTTTATAAGCCCCCCTCTCTCGCCGCCCAACCACCGCCGCCGCAGCCGCGCACCACCGCCGCCGCAGCCCGCGCCGCTCTGCCTCCGCCGCCACTGTCTGCCGCCGCCGCCTGCTGCGCCGTCGCCGTCGCTGCCGCCGCACTCCGCCGCCGCCTCCTTGCTCCGCCGACTCGCTTAGCCCGCCGACATCCCCGCCCCCGGAGGCAGCCGTTCTCGTCGCCGCCGGTTTTTTAGAAAACCGATCGGTTGTTTTTTCGAAACCCTAGATCTGTTTTTTTAAATAGATTGGTTCGGTTTTTTCGGTTTAGTTAGTTAGCAGACGTTCGTTCGTTCGTTTGTTTTAAAGAACGCTTTTCGTCCTTTAGTTACAGACAGCGAACGTTCATTTGTTAGCTTGTTCGTCCGTTTTTTACTTTTTCAGTGTTTTTCCGTGATTATTTTCGATCGCGATTTCTGCCCTGATCTTCTTTTTAGTTTTTTTCACTTGTAAGTCCGAATCAGGCAATTCAAGCGCCTAGATTTTCGGCTCGAAGCCCTCTTTCCGTTTAACCAACTTGAACAAGGTTTTGGCACTGTAAAATTTGACTTTAGTTCGATCTAGTAAACGGATCTTGTTTCTTTCTTAGTTTGAGTTTCGTTGCTCCGTTTGATTTGCTTCTTTTTGCAAACCGCAGTTCTTAAGTTGAACTTTCCGGTTTGATCTTCTTATTTGGAGTTTTACATGTGCGTCTTTGCTTGTTTACTTATGTATGCTATTGTTTGACTGCGATAGAATTCTCGGAGTACGAAGCGTGCTACTATGAGTCCCTAGGTTTTGCGAATCATCAGCAAGGCAAGTAACACTTTGATCATACCCTTTATTACCTAGTTTTTATGCATTAGATCAAACCCTCACACATTGCATGAGTAGGATCTCTTAACTTGTGGGTTTGGGAATTAGATTGAGGTATAACCTATTACGTGCATTATTTTCAAACCCTTGGGAGTTACTTCTACATTGTGCTTAGGTTGCTATGCTATGCTCATAGACGTGGTTTGGGTTTGAGAGTATCCATGACAGATGTGAGTTGTTAATTAATGGTTCAACTTAAGGTGGCTACTTTATTACACATCTCGGTGGATTGGTTGCAGGGAACCTGGGGTTACCAGTGTTGTCCTAGGAAATCCCGGGGGTACCGTGTGATTTTTCCTATGGAATGCCACCTAGGCTCAAAGGGATCATAAAACTATTCATGCTACAAACTTCCGTGTGCAGCCACAATGCCATTATGGGCTCTAGCATAGTATGAGTAAGTTGTGTGAGCTCTTTCAGTGGTGGACTAGCAGATGTAGGGGAAAGTAGGTGTACGGGTCCACCCGGGGTAAAGAGTAAATGCTTATGAAAGATTGTGTCTCGGTTATCCATTTCTCAAACACATGCAGTGCGAGAAATCCAACGGAGGAGATCGATTCTTGTGGGGGAAAGTGCACAAACCTCTGCAGAGTGTACAAACTAATCATGATTAGCCGTGTCCCCGGTTATGGACATCTTGAGTATCTGGCACTTGAATTATTGGTTGATCTCATCACTCTAAAACTAATTTGCTGGGTCAACGATGACTACTTTAATTGGGATTGAGTTGGAGGTACCTTCTCAATGATGTTTCAACTACCATGATAGTAAAAATAAAAGTTGTTCCTTTGTGGTAGGGAAAAATTGGCTTTATGCAAAACCTTAACCTTAGAGCCTCCACCAGCCAAATATGCATATCGTGTTAGCCTTTATTTTTTTTACTTACTCTACTGTGTTATCTTAACAGCATATTCCATGTGCTGACCCGTTTCGGGTTGTAACATATCATGTTGCAGACTTTTCAGAAGAAGAGTAAGGTGCGCTAGGTCGTTTGTCATGCACTCAGCTATGTCGTTGGAGTTGATGGACTCACTTATCTTCCAAGCCTTCCGCTGTTATTTTGTTAGATGGCCTTATGTCATATACTTTTGTAATACGTTCTCTTTTGAGACATTCGGTGTAATAAGTGTGTGATTGCCACTCTGTTATAAATCCTTCAAGTACTGTGTGTGTCAGCATTACCGATCCAGGGATGACACAGAACACAGAGACTTCGGTCCATTCGGATCGTGGTCGCTACACAATCTTAAGCAATTTTTCTTCAAGCAAAGCATTGAAATTCTTTTGCGGATTCATAAACTCTGTAACACTAGTCTCAAAATCAGAGGGCATCTTATTGAAATTTCCATAAGAGTTATTGTAGGAATTACCATAATTATTAGAGGAATTACTAGGAAAAGGCTTACGATTAAAGTTTCCTCTATAAGCATTGTTACCAAAATTATTCCTACCAACAAAATTCACATCCAAAGATTCATTATTATTTTCAATCAACGTGGATAAAGGCATATCATTAGGATTAGAAGAAGCACTCTTAGTAGCAAATAGTTTCATAAGTTCATCCATCTTTCCACTCAAAACACGAATCTCTTCAATAGCATGAACTTTTTTATTAGGAGTTTGGTAGCTTCTCCTAAAGTGATTTCCATAAAAGTGCCCTCGACGGCCGAATCTAAAAGATTTCTAGAAGCAAAATTCAAGCCAGCATAAAAGTTTTGTATAATCATCCATAAGTTCAAACCATGTGTAGGGCAATTATGTATCATTAATTTCATTCTCTCCCAAGCTTGTGCAACATGCTCATGTTCTAGTTACTTAAAATTCATAATATTGTTTCTAAGAGAGATAATCTTAGCGGGAGGAAACTACTTAGAGATAAAGGCATCTTTGCCCTTATTCCATGAATCAATACTATTTCTAGGCAAAGAGGAGAACCAAGTTTTAGCACGATCTCTAAGTGAAAACGGAAATAGCTTCGATTTAACAATATCATTATCCGTATCCCTCTTCTTTTGCATATCGCACAAATCAACAAAGTTGTTTAGATGGGTAGCGGCATCTTCACTAGGAAGGCCAGAAAATTGATCTTTCATGACAAGATTCAATAGAGCAGCATTGATCTCACAAGATTCAGCATCTAAGATGGGAGCAATAGGCGTGCTAATAAAATCATTATTGTTGGTATTGGAGAAGCCACGCAATTTGGTATTGTCTTGAGCCATAGTGACAGGCAAGCAATCCAACACACAAGCAAACAAGAGGAAAGAGAACGGTAAAACACACGGAAAAAGAAGGGCGAATAAAGCAGCAAGGGTGAAGTGGGGGAGAGGAAAACGAGAGGCAAATAATGTAGTGCGAGGGATAAGGGTTTGTGATAGGTACTTGGCAACGGCGCCAGAAATTCTTCTTGCTACTTCTCAAGCTTGCGTTGTATTCCCTCGAAGAGGAAAGGGTGATGCAGCCCAGTAGTGTAAGAATTTCCCCTCAGTTTTTGAGAACCAAGGTATCAATCCAGTAGGAGACCACACACGGGTCTCTTGCACCTACACAAACAAATAAGAACCTCGCAGCCAACGTGATAAGGGGTTGTCAATCCCTTCACGGTCACTTACGAGAGTGATATCTGATAGAGGGGATACGATAATATTCTTGGTATTTTTAGTATAAGAACAGAAAGTAAATAAAGCAAATAAGCAATGGCAACAGAAATTGGCTAGTTGAAAGGAAAGGAATGTGATGAAGATAGACCCGGGGGCCAGAGGTTTCACTACTGGCTTCTCTCATGATAGTAGAATTCTACGGTGGGTGAACAAATTATTGTCGAGCAATTGATAGAAAAGCACATAGTTATGAGAATATCTAGGGATGATCATTATATATAGGCATCACGTCCGTAACAAGTAGACCGAAACAATTCTGCATCTGCTACTATTACTAAACATATCGACTGCTATCAAGCATGCATCAAGAGTATTAATTTCATAAGAACAGAGTAATGCTTTAAGAAAGATGACATGATGTAGAGGGATAAACTCAAGCAATATGATATAAACCCCATCTTTTTATCCTCGATGGCAACAATACAATACGTACCTTGTTGCCCCTGCTGTCACTGGGAAAGGACACCGCAAGATTGAACCCAAAGCCAAGCACTTCTCCCATTGCAAGAACTATAGATCTAGTAGGCCAAACCAAACCAATAATTCGAAGAGACTTGCAAGGATATCATAATCATACATAAAAGATTTCAGAAAAGAATCCAATATTGTTCAAAGATAATCTTGATCATAAACCCACAATTCATCGGATCTCAACAAACACACCGCAAAAAGATTACATCGAATAGATCTCCTCGAAGATCGAGGAGAAATTTGTATTGAGATCCAAAGAGAGAGAAGAAGCCATCTAGCTAATAACTATGGACCCGAAGGTCTGTGGTAAATGCTACTTCTTGAGCTTGTGTTGTATTCCCTCGAAGAGGAAAGGGTGATGCAGCAAAGTAGCGTAAGTATTTCCCTCAGTTTTTGAGAACCAGGGTATCAATCCAGTAGGAGACCACACGCGAGTCCCTCGCACCTGCAAAAACAAATAAGAACTTCGCAGCCAATGCGATAAGGGGTTGTCAATCCCTTTACGGTCATTTATGAAAGTGAGATCTGATAGATAGGATAGTATAATATTTTTGGTATTTTTGGTATAATAACAGAAAGTAAAGAAAACAAAGTAAAGTAGATGGAAGATTAATATGATGAGAATAGACCCAGGGGCCATAGGTTTCACTACTGGCTTCTCTCATGATAGCAGAATTCTACGATAGGTGAATGAATTACTGTCTAGCAATTGATAGAAAAACACATAGTTATGAGAATATCTAGGCATGATCATTATATATAGGCATCACGTCCGTAACAAGTAGACCGAAACGATTCTGCATCTACTACTATTACTACACACATCGACCGCTATCCAGCATGCATCTAGAGTATTAAGTTCATAAGAATAGAGTAACGCTTTAAGCAAGATGACATGATGTAGAGGGATAAACTCAAGCAATATGATATAAACCCCATCTTTTTATCCTCGATGGCAACAATACAATACATGCCTTGCTACCCCTGCTGTCACTGGGAAAGGACACCGCAAGATTGAACCCAAAGCCAAGCACTTCTCCCATCGCAAGAACTATAGATCTAGTAGGCCAAACCAAACAAATCATTCGAAGAGACTTGCAAAGATATTATAATCATACATAAAAGATTTCAGAGAAGAATCAAATATTGTTCATAGATAATCTTGATCATAAACCCACAATTCATCGTATCTCGACAAACACACCGCAAAAAGATTACATCGAATATATCTCCTCGAAGATCGAGGAGAACTTTGTATTGAGATCCAAAAAGAGAGAAGAAACCATCTAGCTAATAACTATGGACCCAAAGGTGTGTGGTAAACAACTCACAACTCATTGGTGAGGTTATGGTTTTGATGTAGAAGCACTCCATGATCGTTCCCCCCCCCCCCCCGGCGGAGCTTCGGAACATGACCCAAAAGGGGATCTTACGGGAACAGAAGGTTGCGGAAGTGGAATTAGGGTTTTCTCTGTTGCCTCGATGTTTTCAGGGTATATGGATATATATAGGAGGAAGGAGGGCATCGGGGGAGCCAGAGGGGGCCCACGAGGGTGGGGGGCGCGCCTGCCCCCCGGGGTGCGCCCTGGACCCTAGTGGCCGCCTCTCTCGTTCCCTCGCGTGTACTCCAAGTCTTCCGGGTAGATACGATTCCAAAAATAACTCTCCCGAAGGTTTCATTCCGTTTGGACTCCGCTTGATATCCCTTTTATGCGAAACACTGAAATAGGTAAAAAAACAGCAATTTGCACTGGGCCTTGGGTTAGTAGGTTAGTCCCAAAAATAATATAGAAGTGTATAATAAAGCCCATTAAACATCCATAACATAATGTATAATAGCACGGAACAATCAAAAATTATAGATACGTTGGAGACGTATCAAGCATCCCCAAGCTTAATTACTGCTCGTCCTCGAGTAGGTAAATGATAAAAACATATGTGGAATGCTAACCAACATAATTCTCAATGTAATTTTCTTTATTGTGGCATGAATGTTCAGATCCGAAAGATTCAAGACAAAAGTCTATATTGACATAAGAATAATAATACTTCAAGCATACTAACAAAGCAATCATGTCTTCTCAAAATAACATGGCCAAAGAAAGTTCATCCATACAAAATCATATAGTTAGGCTATGCTCCATCTTCGTCACACAAAATATTCCAATCATGCACAACCCCGGTTTCAGCCAAGCACTTGTTTCATACTTTAATTTTTTCAAACTCTTTCAACTTTCACGCAATATATGAGTGTGAGCCATGGACATAGCACTATGTGTAATAGAGTGGTGGTTGTGGAGAAGACAAAAGAGGAAGATGGTCTCACATAAACTAGGCATATCAATGGGCTACGGAGATGCCCATCAATAGATATCAATGTGAGTTAGTAGGGATTGCCATGCAACGGATGCACTAGAGCTATAAATGTATGAAAGCTCAACAAAAGAAACTAAGTGGGTGTGCACCCAACTTGCTTGCTCATGAAGACCTAGGGCATTTGAGGAAGCCCATCGTTGGAATATACAAGCCAAGTTCCATAATGAAAATTCCCACTAGCATATGAAAGTGACTAAACAAGAGATTCTCTATCACGAAGAGCATGGTGCTACTTCGGAGAAAAAGTATGGAAAAAGATAGTAGCATTGTCCCTTTTTTCTTTTATTTTTTTTTCTTTTTTTGGGCCTTTCCTTATTTTTGGGACAATGCTCTAATAATGATGATCATCACACTTATATTGATTTACAACTCGATATTGGAACAAAGTATGACTCTATATGAATGCCTCTAGCAGTGTACCGGGATGTGCAATGAATCAAGAGTGACATGTATGAAAAATTATGCATGGTGTCCTAGCCACAAATACGATGTCAACTACATGATCATGCATGGCAATATGATAATGATGAAGCGTGTCATATGAACAGAACGGTGGAAAGTTGCATGGCAATATATCTTGGAATGGCTATGGAAATGCCATGATAGGTAGGTATGGTGGCTGTTTTGAGGAAGGTGTATGGCGGGTGTATGGTACCGGCAAAAGTTGCGCGGTACAAGAGAGGCTAGCAATGGTGGAAGGGTGAGAGTGCGTATAATCCGTGGACTCAACATTAGTCATAAAGAACTCGCATACTTATTGAAAAAATCTACAAGTCATAAAAACAAAGTACTACACGCATGCTCCTAGGGGAAGGGTTGGTAGGAGTTAACCATCACGCGATCCCGACCTCCACACAAAGGATGACACTCAATGAAATACCTCATGTTATGAGACTTGCAACCCTCAACACAAGTATTTCTCAAATTCACTACTACCCTACTAGCAAGACTCTAATATCACCATCCTCATATCTCAAAACAATCATCAGGTATCAAACTTCTCATAGTATTCAATGCACTTTATATGAAAGTTTTTACTATACCCATCTTGGATGCCTATCATATTAGAACTAGTTTTATAACCAAAGCACATTACCATGCTGTTCTAAAAGACTCTCAAATAGATATAAGTGAAGCATGAGAGATCAACAATTTCTACAAAATAAAACCACCACCGTGCTCTAAAAGATATAAGTGAAGCACATAGAATATTCTAATAAATTATAAATCATATTTATCTCTCTCAAAAAGTGGCTCCAGCAAGGATGATTGTGGAAAACTAAAAAGCAAATAATCAGATCATACATGACGCTCCAAGCAAAACAAATATCATGTGGTGAATAAAAATATAGTCTCAAGTATAGTTACCCATAGACGAAGACGAAAGAGGGGATACCTTCCCGGGGCATCCCCAAGCTTAGGCTTTTGGTTATCCTTGAATTTTACCTTGGGGTCCAGAACAGGCCCCAAGATGGGATCTCACGGGAACAGAAGGTTGCAGCGGTGGAATTAGGGTTTTCTCTGTTGCCTCGATGTTTTCAGGGTACATGGATATATATAGGAGGAAGGACGGCATCGGGAGAGCCAGAGGGGGCCCACGAGGGTGGGGGGCATGCCTGCCCCCCTGGGCGCGCCCTGGACCCTCGTGGCCGCCTCTTTCGTTCCCTCGCGTGTACTCCAAGTCTTCTGGGAAGATACGGTTCCAAAAATAACTCTCCCGGAGGTTTCATTCCGTTTGGACTCCGTTTGATATCCCTTTTCTGCGAAACACTGAAATAGGCAAAAAAACAGCAATTTGCATTGGGCCTTGGGTTAGTAGGTTAGTCCCAAAACTAATATAAAAGTGTATAATAAAGCCCATTAAACATCCAAAACAGAATATATAATAGCATGGAACAATCAAAAATTATAGATACGTTGGAGACGTATCAGTAAACTACTCACAACTCATCGGAGAGACTATGGTGTTGATGTAGAAGCCCTCCGTGATCGATGCCCCCTCTGGTGGAGCTCCGAAACAGGCCCCAAGATGGGATCTCATGGGAACAGAAGGTTATTATGGTGGAATTAAGGTTTCTTCGTGCTCCTGGATGTTTTCAGGTTATATGAGTATATATAGGAGGAAAAAGTACGTTGGTGGAGCAAGGTGGGGCCCATGAGGGTGGTGGCGCGCCTACCCCCCCCCCCCCCGGGCGCGCCCTGCCCCCTCGTGGGCACCTCCCGTCTTCTCTGACTTGTACTCCAAGTCTCTCGTGAAGATATCGTTCCAAAAATAACTCTCCCGAAGGTTTCATTCCGTTTGGACTCCGTTTGATATTCCTTTTCTGCGAAACACTGAAATAGGCAAAAATAGCAATTTGCACTAGGCCTTGGGTTAGTAGGTTAGTCCCAAAAAATAATAAGTGTGTAATAAAGCCCTTTAAACATCCAAAACACAATATATAATTGCATGGAACAATCAAAAATTATAGATACGTTGGAGACGTATCACGGACCTACTAAGCTGCCACGTGTGTCGTCCAGGCCCTTAGCCATCTTTCAGCGGACGGCAAAGGTCTGGCTCTTTGCCGTCTGCTGGCGGACGGCAAAGGCCTTTGCCGTCCGCTAGGCATACCTTTGCCGTCTGCCATGGCAGACGACAAAGTTCCTGATTCCTGTAGTGATTAATCGCGGTTCACTCACGAACCAGGATCAAAGGGGGCATCAGGCCCGGTTCGTGAGGCCAGGGCGCCGGCCTGGCCTCGGGGGCCATTGGTCCCGGTTTTTCTGACCCCTTTGGTCCCTGTTCCAGACACGAATTGGGACCAATGGGCCTCACACTTGTACACTCTTGTCCCAACACCTTTGGTCCCGGTTTGTGGCTAGAACCGGGACAAAAGGTTGCCCTTTAATCCCGGTTTGAGCCATAAACCGGGACTATAGAGAAGCCTATATATACCCCACGCCCTGGCCGCAAGCAAAGCCACTGCTCTGTTTTTTGCCAGCCGTGGGAGAGGTTTGTGGTGCTCTAGCTCACCTCCTATGCACATGAGGTGTTCGATGAAATGCCCTAGCCACACTTAAGCTTTCTCCTCTTGAAGCTCCTTGTCCAAGCTCCATTTTCCTCAAAATTTGTCTAGGTTTGCTGGTCCGTCTGTCCCGTCCCTGTCCTCACCATCGTCGATCGCCCGCGTTGATCTCGTCGCCGGAACCACCGTGGTGAGACTCTTGTTCTTATCTTCTTTCTAAAAGAGAAAAAATCTTACTTGTATGATTTAGATAGATATTTGTATAATTTTCTTACTTTTATGATTGTTTGTTATTATATAGTGCGATGGTTTTGGTGTCCGCCCATGTCGGCCCTCGTCCTGTCTATGATTCGGATGTGGTATATTATCTTCTATAACTATTTGTTTTAGTGTTTAAGATAATTATGTCGACCAACATGACATAGATGTTTTTATCTAGGAGGTATGTGAACCGGAAATTCCAACCGACCCTCTTATGGAGAGGTTAAATTTAGTTGAAAAGGAAAACATTTACTTGAAGAAAATATTGAAGATAACTGAGGAGGAGAAGATGGAATATGGGTTGCATGTTGTGGATGTCGTCGATGATCACAAGATCAAGACGGATGCAATGCGCTTGAAGATTAGAAAGATTAGAAAATATGTCATCCATACTGAGGCTTAGTATCATTATGCCGTTGGATCAATTGTTACCTTAGTTGCGATTATGATCGCATTTGTTGTTGCATTGAAATGTTTTACATAGTTTCAATGTATGGTTTAATTAGATGATCTAGAGAGCTATATGTTGTTCAATGAGAACTATGTATGAACTTTAGTTGTGATGATGAACTTCTATTAATTTGGTCACTTCTCTATTCATGATGTTTTGTAATGGTTTTTGACACACTTAATTATATATAATGCACGCAGATGAACCGGCAATGGATGTACTGTGATAGACGCATCTCCGAGTACATTAGGGGCCTGCATAATTTTCTCGCAGTGGCTGAGGCAAACAAGCAGAATGGTTTTATGTGTTGTCCATGCCCTAGATGTGAGCATATGAAGTCTTACTCTAACTCAAAAACCCTTCACATCCACCTGCTTGAGATGGGTTTCATGCCACACTATAATGTTCGGACCAAGCACGGAGAAAGAAGGGTTATGATGAAAGACAACAAAGAAGAAGAGGATGATGTCAACTATCTGCCCCTTGAATACAGTGATGCCGCAATGGGGGAAGCTGAAGATCAATAGGAACCAGATGATGTGCTCGATGATCATCTTCGGCGGGTTATTGTTGATTCAAAGAGACAATGCCAAAGTGAAAGGGAGAAGATGTAGTTCGATCGCATGTTAGAGGAACACAAAAAAGGGTTGTACCCAAATTGCGAAGATGGCAATACAAAGCTCGGTACCACACTAGAATTGCTGGAATGGAAGGCACACAATGGTGTATCTGACAATGGATTTGAGAAGTTACTGAAAATATTGAAGAAGAAGCTTCCAAAGGATAACGAATTGCCCAATAGTACATACGAAGCAAAGAAGGTTCTATGCCCTCTAGGATTGGAAGTGTAGAAGATACATGCATGCCCTAACGACTGCATCCTCTACCATGGTGTCTACGAGCATTTGAATGCATGCCCATTGTGCGGTGCATTGGGGTATAAGATCAAACGAGATGACCCTAGTGATGTTGACGGAGAGCGCCCCAGGAAGAGGGTTCCTACCAAGTTGATGTGGTATGCTCCTGTAATACCATGGCTGAAACGTCTGTTCATAAACAAAGAGCATGCCAAGTTGATGTGATGGCACAAAGAGGACCGTAAGAAAGGCTGGAAGTTGAGATTACCCGCTGACAGGTCACAGTGGAGAAAAATCGGGAGAAAGTAGTGGAAGGACCTTGCAGGTGACGCAAGGAACATATGGTTGGGGTTAAGCGCAGATGCCATTAATCCTTTTGAGGAGCAGAGCAGCAATCATAGCACCTGCCCCATGACTCTATGTATCTATAACCTTCCTCATTGGTTGTGTAGGAAGCGGAAGTTCATTATGATGCCAGTGCTCATCCAAGGCCCTAAGCAACACGGCAACGACATTGATGTGTACCTAAGGCCATTAGTTGAAGAACTTTTACAACTATGGAATGGACAAGATGGGATGAGCACGACCAGCGGGCATTTGACCTACATGCGTTGCTGTTTGTAACCATCAATGCTTGGCCTGCTCTCAGTAACCTTTTAGGACAGACAAACAAGGGATACCACTCATGCACGCACTATTTAGATGACACTGAAAGTATATATTTGGACAAATGCAGGAACAATGTGTACCTAGGGCATCATCGATTTCTTCCGACCAACCATCAATGTCTAAAGAAAGGCAAGCATTTCAAAGGCGAGGCAGATCACCAGAAGAAGCCCGCCCTCTGTACTGGTGATCACATACTTGCTACGGTCAATGATTTACAAGTAATCTTTTGAAAGGGTCCTAGCGGACTATCTATTTCGAATGATGTTGAGGGACGCGCACCCATGTGGAAGAAGAAATCTATATTTTGGGACCTGCCCTATTGGAAAGACCTAGAGGTCCGCTCTGCAATCGATGTGATGCACGTGACAAAGAATCTTTGCTTGAACCTGCTAGGCTTCTTAGGCGTGTACGGGAAGACAAAAGATATACTTGAGGCACGGGAGGACCAGCGATGTGTGCATGAAAAAGACGGCATGCCTCCAAAGCAGTATGAAGGTCCTGCTAACTACGCTCTTACCAAAGAAGAGAAGGAAATCTTCTTTGAATGCCTGCTCAGTATCATGAAGGTCCCGTCTGGCTTCTCGTCGAATATAAAGGGAATAATAAATATGGTAGAGAAAAAGTTCCAGAACCTAAAGTCTCATGACTGCCACGTGATTATGACGCAACTACTTCCAGTTGCATTGAGGGGGCTTCTACCGGAAAACGTTCGATTAGCCATTGTGAAGCTATGAGCATTCCTCAATGCAATCTCTCAGAAGGTGATCGATCTAGAAATCCTACCAAGGATAAGGAGTGATTTGGCACACTGTCCTTTCAGTTTCGAGCTGGTGTTCCCACCATCCTTCTTCAATATCATGACGCACGTCCTAGTTCATCTAGTCGACGAGATTGCCATTCTGGGCCCTGTATTTCTACACAATATGTTCCCCTTTGAGAGATTCATGGGAGTCTTAAATAAATATGTCTGTAACCGTGTTAGGCCAGAAGGAAGCATCTCCACAGGCCATCAATAAGCAGAGGAGGTCATTGGGTTTTGTGTTGACTTCATTCCTGGCCTTAAGAAGATTGGCCTGCATAAATCGCGGTATGAGGGGAGACTGACTTGAAAAGGCATGCTAGGAGCGGACTCAATAATATGTAGGGACGGGCATTCCTGGTTTCAAACACACTACACAGTTCTACAGAATTATACCTTGGTGACCCCGTATGTCGATGAACACAAGAATATTCTGCGCTCCAAACACCCGGAGCAGTGTGACGACTGGATTACATGTGAACACATCAGGACTTTCGCCAGTTGGTTGCAAACAAGTCTCATGGGGGACAACACACTTTCTGATGAGCTATACTTGTTGGCCAGGGGACCATCTTCGACTGTATTGACTTACAAAGGGTACGCGATAAATGGGAATACATTTGACATGATCGCCAAAGATCAAAAGAGCACCAACCAAAATAGTGGTGTCCACTTTGATGCAGCAACCAAGAGGGGAAAGGACACATATTATGGTTATATAGTCGACATATGGGAACTTGACTATGGACATGATTTTAAGGTCCCTTTGTTTCAGTGCAAATGGGCCAATCTGTCAGGAGGCATGGTATAGGTAGACCCAGAGTACGGAATGACAACAGTGGATCTGAGCAATCTTGGGTACACAGACGAAACATTCGTCCTAGCCAATGATGTGGCACAGGTTTTCTATGTGAAGGATATGTCTACCAAGCCGAGAAAAAGAATAGATAAGGAGGCGAATACATCATATGATGAGCCAAAGTGCCACATAGTTCTTTCAGGGATAAGATACATCATGGGATTGGAGGGCAAGACAGACATGTCTGAAGATTATGAAAAGTTTCATGAAATTCCTTCCTTCAAAGTCAAGGCTGACCAAGAACCCTGTTAAATGATGAAGATTATCCATGGTTACGGCGCAATAAGCAAAGGACACAAGCGAAGAAAAAGTAAAGACTTTCTCTCCACAACTATTATGATGATGCCCTTGATCTAGAATATCACTGCAGTTGCATGTGAAGAAATGAAATGCCTTTTGTAACAGATGAGTTTTCGTATGAATCCCTGATACTTCGAAAGAGATTGTCCATTTTGTACACGAAGTGCATCCAGATTTTGCCGTAACCCTCTCAACTTTTTATCACATGCTATGTGGGTGAAATGATGATACCATGCCAAATTTCAACCTTTTCACAGTTCATTTGTAGTGCTTTTCAATTTCAGGGTCATTTCGGTTTAAAAAATCAGTAAATGCATGAAAAATACCAAATGAAGTCAAAAAGGATTGAAAATTGATGATGTGACCGTGAATAGTGCATTTTGAAGACACAAAATGTCTGTAGTTCAAATAAGTTCAAAAAAATGAAATCCCTTTGTAACAAATGAGTTCTGGTCCGAAACCACGATACTTCCAAAGAGATTTTCCACTTTGTACAGAAAGTGCATCCAGTTTTTGTTGTAACCCTCTCAACTTTTTAGAACATATTATGTGGGAGAAATTATGATACCATGCCAACTTTCAACCTTTTCATAGTTCATTTGAATTGCTTTTTCAATATCAGGATCATTTAGCTTTAAGAAATAAGTAAATGCATGAAAAATACCAAATGAAGTCAAAAATGGTTGAAAATTGATGATGTGGCTTTGAATGGTGCATTTTGAACACGCAAAAAGTCTGGAGTAGAAATAAGTTGAAAAAAATGAAATCCCTTAGAAATAGATGAGTTTTCGTCCAAAACCCTGATACTTCGAAGGAGATTGTCCATTTTGTACACGAAGTGCATCCAGTTTTTGCTATAACCCTCTCAAACTTTCTATAACATACTATGTGGGTGAAATGATGATACCATGCGAACTTACAACATTTTCACAGTTCATTTGAAGTGCTTTTCAACTTCAGGGTCATTTAGCTCAAAGAATGAACTAATAGCAAAAAGACTGAACTAGAAAACTTTTATGAAACTCTAATAGCAAATAGAATGAACTAAAAAATCAATTAAAATATTATGTTATGATCAACTAAAACAAAACTATAATATTCTTCAATAGCCAAAAGAATCAACTAAAAAGCTTTTGTAGAGCTCTAATAGCAAAAGGAATCAACTAAAAAGATTTTATAAACCTCTAGTATTGTTGAAACTAAAATTATATATAAATTATGCAACTAAAATTATCAAAGTATTTTTTGTTCAAAACATTAATAGCAAAAATAATTTTCATAAAGAATTTTTTTGTTAGTAACTTTAATAGCAAACTAAAATAACAAAATATGTTTTTGATTAAAACAGACAATTAAAATAACCTAAAATTTACCAAATTGAATATAATTATAAAACAAAGTAATAGCAAATAGCGTGAAAAAGTATCACTCAAAAATCTATTTTATAGTAAAATTATTTCACAAACTAGTGATTCACACAAATTTCATATAATTCAAATTTAAACTATTTCAATTTGAAAACTAATGGCAGTAACAGAAAGTTTATAGTTTTTGTACCTAACAACAAAAAGAATTTTAAAAATAAAGAAAAAAACAAAATAAAATAAATAATGCAAAAAACAAAACAAAAAATTGGATTTTTTTAATAAAAAAATGCCGTCTACTTGCCCACCACGGCCTGAATACGACTAGAAACCCAACCAGCCAGTTGGGCCACGATTCACGCCCGCAGAAGGCCTAGTTGGCCCACAGGCAGATACAGAGTGGTTAGGCCCGTAAGCCTGCTTTAGAGAGGAGCTCGAAGGCTGAGGCGCACCGCACCTTATAAATAGGTGCGGCACTCTCTCAACTAGCAAGATGGGACTAAACTCCCACCACGCCGCTGTGCAAAGCAATTGGTCCCGGTTGGTGGCACTAACTGGGTCCAATACCCACCTTTGGTCCCGGTTGGTGCCACGAACCGGGACCAATGCCCCCCCTCGGTGATGGTTCGTGCCACCAACCGGGACCAAAGGTCTCTGCTTCCCGCCCTTTGGGCTGACAAAAAGAGACTTTGGTCCCGGTTGGTGGCATGAATCGGGACCAAAGGGTAGCATTGGTCCCGGTTGGTGCCACCAACCGGGACTAAAGGGTGTTGTATATAAGCCCACACTTAGGAATCTTCACACTTCATCCGCAAGTTCCCCCAACGACGTCGATCGAGCTCGACGCCGCCAGGCTGCCCCGATCAAGTCCATCGCCCTTGCCCCATCGCCGTCGTCGCGCCCCTGCCCCGCTGTCGCCATCGCCGTCGTCGTCCCCGAGCCCGCGCCCCTGCCCCCGCCATTTCCATCACCAACATCATCATCTTCGACCTCAGGTGCCGGCGATCTGCATCGCAGATTCGCCGTCGTCCGTGCTTCTCCGACCACGCTGGCTTGCTCCTCCAAACCGCAGTGAGCTCTGCTCCCTTTCTCCTAACCCCCTCATCGGTGCGCTTGACATCCACCCGCTGCCGCGCGAGCCCCGAGCGCCGGTCGCGACGATGGCCGGTGAGCTCCATCCTCCCGAGCTCCTCCACCTGCATGTGTTGCATCAGTGTGCTCCTGGTGACCCCGGGAACCCATAGATCCCCTCAGCTACTCTCTCCGTGCCCCCGTAGTGCCCGAACTGTGGACGGCCGA
>LR738713.1:656574281-656586466 GCA_902687465.1 Secale cereale
CCCCCCGTGGTCGTCGTTGTCATCGTTCGGGCGACCCCGCGTCCTTTCTGTTGGGTTTGCTAGTTGTGGATGAATGCGGGCTACCTTCTGGTGGTTTTCGCACATCCATTCGCCCTCTGTAGCGCAAGTCCGGCGAGCTTCTGCCACGGATTTGGTTATCGCCGGTCGAACTCCGGCGAGTGCCGACGTGGCATTTTCATATTTATGCCATTTTCATGCATGAAAAACAACTTAACCTTGTTGTTTAGATCAAAACAACAAAGTGCACTTTATAAATTCATATGTTGAGTTTGAATTTGAACCCTTGGTTCAAAGAACTTAACCTTGTTGTTTAGATCAAAACAACAAAGTGCACTTTATATGATGTTTTTTTGTTCATAGCATTTTTGTGCATATATGTATTTTTTCATATATATGGCTATATGTATTTTTTGTTTGTGGCTATGTATGGATGGATGGATAGCATTTTTTCCATGTATGTAGGTGGCTATGTATGTATGGATGGATAGCATTTTTTCCATGTATGTATGTATGGATGTCGTTGTCAATCTACCCCCTCCTCGATAACTTCAACATGAGGGGGGCGTTGGACATGCATGAGGAGGGAGAGAGAGATGTTAAAAGAAAGTTTTCCTCGAAACGTTACTATGTTAAAATGTTACTAAGTTACTAAGTTTTTTCCCAAAACGTTACTAAGTTACTAAGTTAAAAAGATGTTAATAGAAAGTTTTCTCTCGAAACATAAATAAGTTACTAAGTTAAAATGTTCATATATTTGAAACATATCAAGTGTTGTATTTTCTTTCGAAATGTATCCCCGATAACTTCGACATGAGGGGGGATGTCAATCAACCCCCTCTCGCCTGACCAACTCTCGAGGCCACCCAAATTTACGAAGTTCAAAGTTACTAAATTTACTCCCGGTCCGCTCGCCCGACCAACTCTTGAGGCCACCCAAACCCTAGAAGAAAGATCATTGTAGATCTCCTACCCTCTCCCGCCCCTACCCGATAAACTCTCGAGGCCACCCAAACACCTAGAAGAAAACTCCGGTAACTTCGACATGAGGGGGGACGCCGATTAACCCCCTCTCGCCCGACCAACTCTCGAGTCCACCCAAACCCTGAAAGTATAACCCCGGCCCGATAACTTCGATATGAGGGGGTCGTCGGACATGCATGAGAGAGGCGGTCTGCAACTAATCCATTGCTCATATATGCATATGATTCCTTGTTGTGATATTATCTAGGTCTATGTTTGCCACTAATAAATCCATCTCTCATGTTTGTATATTGCCATGTTGTAATATTTGCCGAAACTATGGAAATGAAATAACAATCTCTGAAGGTATCTCTTGAGTTGGTATGGATCGAGATTGGCATTTGTCACTCCGAGTATCGGAGAGGTACCTCTGGGCCCTGTCGGTAATACACATCATAATAATCTTGCAAGAAAAATGACTAAGGAGTTAGTTGCGAGATGATGTATTACGGAACGAGTATAGAGACTTGCCGGTAACGATATTGAACTGGGTATGGAGATAACGATGATCGATTCTCCGGCTAGTAACATACCGACAGACAAAGGGAAAGTACGTATGTCAGGACCGGTCCTTCAGTAAAATAATTACCGGAAGGCCGACCTTTTTATTAAATCAGCGAGGGATATTATTTCCTGCTGGCAGACAAATCCTTGACACAGAATTCCAGTACACTGAATATTATACAAGGTTGAGCTGGGGGTTGCTCAACAATTATATTACAAGCGCGCCAATATAATACATACAGGCGGATATGACACAAGGCGGGGTGGCATACTACTAACTCGTAATAAAAGGTGGTGGATATGTCACAGTGAAGTGGGTGATGTGACTCCAATATATTACAGCTCATCGAGTATCGGAGTGAGACCCGATGAATTTATTTGGTGGTAGGCGGAAGCGGTTATAAAACAGTGATCAATCTCCAGGATCGCAAGGGACTGACTGGGACTCCACTAAGCGTCGGACTCGCTATCGAACTCTTCATCCATGAGATCGCCTTCGTCCACATCTGGCCAAATCAACAAGCCAGGTGAGTACTTTGAAGGTACTCGCAAGACAGTTCGGACTTAAGATATAATAAATGCCAACATGATGCATATGAGTATTCCAGCAAAATTGCGACCGGAATAAAATATTAATGTGTTGTATGCAATGATGGGAGTCGGGCGGTAATCCTCCCGAAATCCAAAAGATAAATAGAAGGTGACTAAACGAGTGTCTGAGTGACGCCTTGTAAGAAAATAATAAATGATAGTAGGCCACAGTCGGGCGTCTGAGCGACGCCACATCAAGGGCTTATAAATAAAAGAATGCCACAGTCGGAGTCTGAGCGACATCACATAATGGGCTTATGAATAAAAAGAATGCCACAGTCGGACGTCTGAGCGACATCACATAAAGGGCTTATAAATAAAAAGAATGCCATAGTCGGACGTCTGAGCGACGTCACATAAAGGGCTTATAAATAAAAAGAATGCCATAGTCGGACGTCTGAGCGACATCACATAAAGGGCTTATAAATAAAAAGAATGCCATAGTCGGACGTCTGAGCGACATCACATAAAGGGCTTATAAATAACAAAAGATGAAATACTTCTAAAAGTAAATCAATGCTGAGATAGCTGGTGAGTTCATCTACCAAATGAACTTGACAAAAACACTACTCTGGTTACCAATAAGAATATACTAGAGACGGTCACCGGGTTGACATGAAGATTGACCCTAGGCCATAAACATGGCTACTGAAGGAATTTTAACTCTGCAGAGTTTGTACTATTAGTTCATAGCCGACGCACTCTACTAGCCATGGGGACTAGTTCCGTCTATGGTGTTTTAGTAGAAACCCAGCTAACCAGTACACACCCATTTAACATCCTGCTGTCCGGAATCACCCGTGACAACATTCACGAAAAACTCTAAGACGGGGAGGCTACAACCTCGAATAGCATGGGATCAAATTTATATATGCGCGCTCTAACGGGTGCCCCCCTCTCGGTCCCAACCGGAAACACCCATGCCCCCTGACCAGATGACGGGCTTTAATCCAGGGCCATGGAACCATCATCCCGGCCCCTCTACTTGTGTGTACTCGGGAAGTGGTTTACAACTGACTAGACCGTAATCCCAACATACGGCCTATGATAGTACCGAAAAAGGAGACGAACGGAATCATGACATGATCTCCGTTGATACTGAGTTAACCAACTACTGGCATCCTCCAACAATACCAGCATTCCACCCATCATATCACCATATGATCGAGGTGGTTCAAACATTATCTTTTGGGGCTCACCCGAAGCTTACTTGCATGAAATATAACCATACACATATGCCTATATGATCATGCTTATGAAACGAACTACTCGAGCAAACATGCAAAACACTCATCATATCAAAAGTTCAAACATGCTTGCCTGGTTCTGAGAAGTTGGAGTCTAACTCGGTGTGGTTCGCGTCTCCGTCACGACCTCCGGTATCTACGTATTCAAACAAATAAATACTAACATAAATACGGCACGTGCAAATAAATTGCTCCAAAATTTTTCACATAAATATGACAAAAAACTAGACAGAAAACTAAAGAGGACAGAAAAAGAATCAACTCAAAATCATCTTTAGTTTAAAAGATATTAGAGTTTCTGTCCAGGGACTCATCTGTAATGAAACAGAAAACTTCCAGGGGCTAGAACAGAAAACAGCAAAGCAAATCGGTACGCAGTACGTCAACCACAGAGGGGAAAGGTACTTTGCCCGAATGCGCTTATAGAAAACGGTTCGGAGGGGAGAGGTGTGAGGCTGACAAGGGGCCCCAAGCGTCAGGTTTGAAAACTGGAGCAGAGTCGCGCCGGCGCCGGTGCTGCGGTGGTCGCCGGCGCCGATCCACGGCGAGTTCGGGGAGGGGAGTGATACGTACGGCTTCTCGGTGATCTTCCGCGTCGAGTGGTGGTGGAGTTGAGCGTCGGCGAGCTCCACGTCGACGGCGACCCTTTGTCCGGCGGGCGGCGGCTCGGGTGGTCGTGGGCCTCGTCAGAGAGGGTTCCTGGGATCAAATTGAGGTGGGGGTTAGGTCTAGGTAGGTGCCAGGGTGCTATGCTCGAGTCCACGGCGGCGGAGAAGCTCTCACCGGAGTGAACGATGCTGGAGCCCGAGGCGGAGGGAGTTGGCTGGAGTTGGGGAAGAAGGGCCCCTCGAGGTTCTTCCAGAGGCTGGGCGTGGTCTAGGGAGGTAGTGAAGATATGCGGGCTCGAGAACGAGCTCGGGGGTGCCTTATATAGCCGCCCGAGGTGGTTGCCGTGAATGGATAAGTCCGGCGAGTCGATTACGGTGCTGCAGTGGTTGGACGGCGGAGTTAGGGGCTTGAGCATCGTCTAGGAGTAGTAGTGGTTCCATTCCCGCACCTAACTCAGCAAGGGAGAGGGAGTTACGGGTTGTCCTCGACGGAACGACCGCGCAGCACATCGGCGGCAGAAATCGCGCTCTGCGCGCGCCAGGCCACGGCGACGGTGCGGCAGGCGTGCGCTGGCACGGGAAGTGGACACGCGGAGCGCTGGGGTGATTTGGGCGGCGCTAAACGGCGTCGAGCTGCGGGGTTACTTCTGTCAGCCGCCACGGGCGGCACTGTTGCCGTGGCAGTCGCCGGCGCGGTCGGGCCAGGGCGCCACCGACGCCCAGAAGCAGCCAAGCACCCGTGCGGCGCTCTGGATAAGAAGATGGTGCAGTGCAGCATCGAGCCAAGGAGGCTACTGGTGAGATTGTCGAAGTGCCTGACGAAACTGACGAACTGTCGAACTGTCTGTCGACAGTTTCAGTTAACAGCTTCTGAACTTGACAGTACAGTGTATGCTAAGTGTTTGATGAAATGTTTCTGGCATGTGTGAAATATTTCTGGTGCTGATATTTGGTGGAGTGGCCTCTTGATGCATCTAGAGGCTGCTTGATTTTTCACAGGATTTTTGGAAGAAGATAAATAGGAATTTCACCAAATTTTGCAAATCTGGTCCAAACTTGCAGCAGGTGAAATTTGAAAATTTTGAACTATGGATCAGTGAAACAAGATGGATCTAGGTTGTGGGTACTAAGGACCATCTAGGAGAGTTGGTTTGGAATCAAATATCTAGATGGAAAAGGTGGCTCCTTTGTAAATCACCAAGGTCCACTATAAAAGACAGAAATAGTTTTGGAGTGAAATAAATAGAGGAAAAATCCCAATAAGGTCAAAACTTACTGGAATTCATGAGATACTTGTCCTAAGGTGTGAAGAGGGTTTTGGAGATAAATAATTATGTTGGGGTCATGGCAAGATGAAGGATGGGGGGAGATAAGCCCAAGATCAAATTTGAAAGACATAACTCAAGTAGGGGAGAATTCAAACAACCTCTTTGAAACTCAACTTGGGCTTGAGCCAACCCAAGAGAAGATCTTCAATGTCAAAAACCAAGCTTGAGAAATCTCCAAAAACTTTGGCCAGAAAGATTTTAGAAGAGGCTTAAGAAAAGATAAAATAACCCTCTTCCAAAAGGCCAAAATTTTGGAAGAAAACCAACTCAAAAATTTGGGGTGTTACAACACCTACCCCCTTAGGAAAAATCTCGTCCCCGAGATTTCAGCTGATACTCAAATAGGTGTGGGTGTTCTGTCCGAAGGAAATCTTCCCTTTCCCACGTTGCCTCATCCTCTGTGTGATTACTCCACTGAACCTTGAGGAATTTAATTGACTTCTGACGGGTTCTCCTTTCAGACTCCTCCAAAATCTTTACTGGGTGTTCTCGGTAGGTGAGATCTGGTTGCACATCAAGGTTTTCATGTGACACATGTTTCTCTGGGTTGCTTACACACTTCTGTAGTTGCGAGATGTGGAACACGTCATGGACGTCTGACAGTTCCTTGGGAAGGTCCAGCTGATAAACTATTGTGCCTCTCCGTGCAATTATACAGAAGTGTCCGATGAATCGGGGTGCTAGTTTCCCTTTGACTTTGAATCGTTGCAGTCCTCTCATTGGTGACACACGTAAGTATACGTCTTCACCGGGCTCAAAACTTATTTCCGGATGCTTTTGATCGTAATAGCTCTTCTGTCAGCTTTGAGCGGTTTTGAGTCGATCCCGTATTACTTTTACTCTCTCCTCATCTTCCTTTAACATATCTGGACCGAATACATGACTGTCCCCTGTTTCTGACCAGTTTAATGGAGTACGGCATCTTCGTCCGTACAAGGCTTCGAAAGGTGCCATTTGTAGGCTAGCTTGGTAACTATTGTTATATGCAAACTCGGCATATGGTAGGCTTTCCTCCCAACTGGTCCCATATGTGAGGACACATGCCCTTAGCATGTCTTCGAGTATTTGATTTACTCGTTCCGTTTGTCCTCCCGTCTGGGGGTGATAAGTTGTACTGAACATTAGTTGCGTTCTGAGGGCTTGCTGCAACTGGTCCCAAAATTTGGAGACGAACTGAGTGCCTCTGTCGGATATTATAGTCTTGGGAACCGCATGTAGGCATACTATACGGGCGAGGTAAAGCTTGGCGAGCTTTTGCGTGGTGTGGGTTGTCTTGACTGGTATGAAATGTGCCACCTTGGTCAGTCTATCCGTGATGACCCATATGGCATCATTACCGTGTTGTGACCGTGGTAGTCCAACAATAAAATCCATTCCAATATCGTCCCATTTCCATTCTGGTATCTTGTTTGGCTGTAATAGCCCTGCGGGTTTTTGGTGCTCGGCTTTAATGCGTTGACAAGAATCGCAGCATGCAATAAATGTGGCTATATCCCTCTTCATGCCATGCCACCAAAATCTTTCCTGAATATCCTTGTACATTTTCGTACCTCCAGGGTGGATTGAGTATGGAGCAGTGTGGCTTTCTGCTAGAATTTGCTGTTTAAGGTCGAAGCTATTCGGAACGCAAAGTCTATCTCCGAACCATAATATTCCTTCACTGTCTATGGTGAATTCTGAGGCCTTGCCCTGACTTACTTTCCTTTTTATCCCTTCGATGCTGGGGTGTCCAAGCTGAGCCTTCTTTATTTGCTCTATTAGCGTAGGCTGTATTTCTAGCTTGGATACTTCGCCTTCCGTGACCATCATTAGGTTGAGTCTGGCGAATTCTTGCTGAAATTCGGGTCTCAAGTTCTGTATGCTGCCGCTGTTCGGGCTGGGGTTACGGCTGAGAGCATCTGCTACCACGTTTGCTTTTCCAGGGTGATAGTGGATACCAACGTCGTAATCTTTCACCAGTTCCAGCCAGCGTCGTTGTCGTAAATTGAGCTCTGGCTGCGTGAAAATATATCTGAGGCTCTTATGGTCCGTATATATTTCACAGCGATTTCCAAGCAAAAAATGTCTCCACTCCTTGAGTGCATGTATGACTGCTGCCAACTCCAAATCGTGAGTACGATAATTTTCTTCATGTTTTCGCAGTTGCCGGGAAGCGTAGGCGACTACTTTGCCTTCTTGCATCAGTACACATCCGAGGCCTTTCCGGGATGCGTCGCAATATACTTCAAAACTCTTGTGTATGTCTGGTACAATTAATACTGGGGCTGTTGTTAATCTCTTTTTGAGTTCTTGGAAGCTTTTCTCACATGCTTCGGTCCACACGAATTTCTTATCTTTCTTGAGTAATTATGTCATTGGTTTGGCTATGGTGGAAAATCCTTCAATAAACCTTCTGTAATATCCTGCCATACCGACGAAACTTCGTATATCCGTTACACTGGCTGGTGACTTCCAGCAAAGTACAGCCTTGACTTTATCTGGGTCCACGGCAACTCCTTCTTGTGTTAATACGTGTCCTAGGAAACCCACTTGTCTCAACCAAAATTCACATTTGCTGAATTTGGCGTAAAGTTGATGTTTCCTTAATTCTCCCAGTACGATGCGGAGGTGTTCAGCATGTTCTTCTGGTGTCTTTGAATATACCAAGATATCATCAATAAATACCACCACAAATTTGTCCATGAATTTCATAAATACTTTGTTCATGAGGTGGACGAAATATGCGGGGGCGTTGGTCAGTCCAAACGGCATTACTGTAAATTCATAAAGTCCGTATCTTGAGGTGAATGATGTTTTCGGGATATCCTCTGTTCGTACCTTCAGTTGATGATAACCTGACCATAGATCAACCTTTGAGAAAACCTTGGCTTGCGCGAGCTGGTCAAATAAATCATTTATTCGTGGCATCGGATATTTGTTCTTGATTGTGACCATGTTGAGCGCTCGGTAGTCTATACACAACCTCATGGTCCCATCCTTCTTTTTGGCAAACAATACCGGCGAACCCCAAGGTGAGGAGCTGGCCCGTATAAATCCTTTGTCTAGCAGTTCCTTTATTTGCTTCTTTAATTCAACCAACTCGGATGGTGCCATTCTGTATGGTTTCTTATATATGGGGGTGGTTCCCGGTGCTAGCTCAATAATGAATTCTATTTCTCTGTCTGGTGGCATGCCTGGTAGTTCTTCGGGAAATACGTCCGGAAATTCACATACAACTGGAACCTTGCTTAACTCAGAAGTATCAATTTTGTTTAATTATGGTTGTCGCGACACCGGTCTTTCTTGAGCTACGACTCTTATTGTTTTTCCATGATGATGAGTAAGAATCACTGTCCTGTTGAAGCAGTCAATAAATCCTTTATTGGTGGTTAGCCAATCCATACCCAGGATAACATCCAGTCCTTTGTTTTCCAACACGATGAGGTTTGCGTGAAACTTTAATCCCTCAATTTCAATGGTCAAACCTTGGCAGTAATTCTGAGTGATCTGCTTACTTCCGGGGGACTTGATGGTCATTGATTTTCCCAAGGGAAGCATTGAAAAACCATGTTGCAAAGCAAAACTCTTCGAAATGAATGAATGAGAAGCTCCAGAATCAAACAAAACCATGGCAGGTATTGTGTTGACAGGGAATGTACCGATTACGATATCCGGTGCATCCTGTGCTTGCTCCTTGGTCACAGGGTTCAGGTGGCCTTTCCTGTGATTGTTATTTGGGCTGAAATTGTTACGCTTGGGCGCGGAATTGTTTCCGTTGCTGTTTGGCTTCGGTGCTGAGTTTCTTGGCTTAGGGCACTGTTTAGCATAGTGTCCCTCTTCTCCACATGCGTAGCAGGTAACACCCGGGCGATAGGTGAAATCCTTTTCTCTTGCATGAAAATTCTTATTTGGGCGTGTGTCATTGGTCGTGGGTCTGTTCGCCCCATTCCTCTGGAAATTCACGTTATTCTGGTTGTTGCGAGGGTGGTTGGTCTGATCCCTTTTTCTCTTGCGAATGTCTTCCAGACTGCGACGTTCATTTTCCAACGTAATGGCTTTGTCTACCAGTGTCTTGAAATCTGGAAAAGTGTGTACGACTAACTGGCATTTTAGTGCTGGTGCCAGTCCGTCCAGGAATTTCTCCATCTTCTTAATTTCCGTCATTCGCTCTTCGTTGACATAACGCGATAATTGCGCAAACTGACTGTTGTACTCCTGTACTGTCATGCCTCTTTGCTTGAGGTCATCAAATTCTCTTTTCTTGATCTTCATAATACTCTTAGGGATGTGTGCCCTAGGAAAGCCTTCCTTGAAATCTTCCCAGGTGATATTATTTATGTCGGGATGCATAAGCAGGAAATTTTCCCACCATGACGCGGCTGCTCCAGTAAGGTAATGTGGTGCGTACAGCACTTTTTCACGATCTGAGCATTGTGCCACAATTAATTTCCTTTCAATATCTCGAAGCCAATCATCGGCCTCAAGAGGTTTGTCTGTGTGCGAAAACGTTGTTGGACGTGTCTTCTGAAATTCAGACAATTTTGAGTGCTGTTGGTATGGCTCACGGTGATTTCCCATGTTAATGACATGGTTCATCATTTCTTGGTGTTCTTGCTGACTTTGCTCGTAAAGACGGCACACTTGAGAAAATGATGTCTCACTGCCCTGCTGACTTGACTACCCCTGGGTGAAATTGTTGTCTGTCTGTGTGCCATAATTTTCTTCTGGCGGACTTGGCATGGAACGTGTCCAGGGACGAGTCATTTCTTACTCTGGGGTAATAAAGCAGAAATCCTGAGAAGAACCGAGCAGCAAAATAAACCAAGACTTTGCAAAAGCGACCAAACACGAGCTCGAAAGAGATTTTCGAAAATAACTGGTTGATTGTGCACGGAGAAGGGCTACTAGTACATATTTTACACGCAGGTTCTAATTATACATACGTCACTCAGGGTGTGCGTACACATCCTGGCATGTTATTAAAACTAGTGCACTCCTCCAAGATCCTACATGATGCGCAAACAGACTACTCCCATCAACCTATTTTACATAACACACATATTACAAGCGAGCACAATGCGTCGCGGAATAACGCACTAGTCGAAGATGTTGAAGATTTCCCTTGGCCTGCCGAGGGTAAGGCCCAGTGGTGCCAGAGACTCAACTTCCTCCTCACTAATAGGCTCCAGGCACGGAGTAAGGGTACGAGGTGTCGAAGCAGGTGCACCAGGCGGTGCAGCTCTGACTGGGGTAGGAGCAATGACCTGGTCAAACTCCTCAGTGGTAGGCAGACGGCGAGCGGTGGCTATGACGGAAGGTGCGTAGGATGCGGCGGACGAGACAAATGTCATTGGTGGTACAGTGTGGAGTAGCTCCCTCCTATTGGCGGAGCCACTCTGGACCAACTCCATACGGGTGGCCATCAGGTCGTCCACCAGATTATCAAAGGCTGCCTCAAGTGCTTTGAGGTACTCAACCATTGATTCAATGGCTTCGTCACGCTCCCCATTTGCGCACGCAAATGCATAGTGACACGTATATGGCACGTGGCATGGGAGGTAACGGTAGCGACGAGTCTTCATCGATGGAAGAATGTCCCGGAGACGAGCTATCGCCTCACGGGCAGCCATCTGCATGGCATGCCTCTCCGTAGGCATGGCTCTGCCCACAAATCGGAGGCGGCGCGCTTCAAAACGCCCTCCTTTGAAGTGCACCATGGCCTGATGCATAGACACGTTGTCGTTGAGCTTGTGACGGTAGAGTGTAAACTCGGGACGGGTGGATGGCCCAATCGCGACTTTGGTGATGGCGAAGAGGAGCTTGACAAACCCCTCAGGAATGTTGGCGAACACCTGTGCATCACAGTCGTTGCTGGCCATCTACAAAAGTAGACAAAAATTCCGAATAGTCAAGCCATAAATTTATGCTGACCAACAGAAAATTGCTACAGATGTAAAAATGCTGAAAAGCAAATTTTTCGCTAATAACCGATTAGCGAGCGCACCTAGTGGCTTCCTACAGTCAGCCTGGCTCTGGTACCAAGGTTGTTAAGACCGGTCCTTCAGTAAAATATTTACCGGAAGGCCGACCTTTTTATTAAACCAGCGAGGGATATTATTACCTGCTGGCAGACAAATCCTTGACACAGAATTCCAGTACACTGAATATTATACAAGGTTGAGCTGGGGGTTGCTCAACAATTTTATTACAAGCGCGCCAATATAATACATAGAGGCGGATATGACACAAGGCAGGGTGGCATACTACTAACTCGTAATAAAAGGTGGTGGATATGTCACAGTGAAGTGGGTGATGTGACTCCAATATATTACAGCTCATCGAGTATCGGAGTGAGACCCGATGAATTTATTTGGTGGTAGGCAGAAGCGGTTATAAAACAGTGATCAATCTCCAGGATCGCAAGGGACTGACTGGGACTCCACTAAGCGTTGGACTCGCTATCGAACTCTTCATCCATGAGATCGCCTTCGTCCACATCTGGCCAAATCAACAAGCCGGGTGAGTACTTTGAAGGTACTCGCAAGACAGTTCGGACTTAAGATATAATAAATGCCAACATGATGCATATGAGTATTCCAGTAAAATTGCGACCGGAATAAAATATTAATGTGATGTATGCAATGATGGGAGTCGGGCGGTAATCCTCCCAAAATCCAAAAGATAAATAGAAGGTGACTAAACGAGTGTCTGAGCGCCTCGTAAGAAAATAATAAATGATAGCAGGCCACAGTCGGGCGTCTGAGCGACGCCACATAAAGGGCTTATAAATAAAAAGAATGCCACAGTCGGACGTCTGAGCGACATCACATAAAGGGCTTCTAAATAAAAAGAATGCCACAGTCGGACGTCTGAGCCACATCACATAA